>JAKGUB010000341.1:16370000-17570000 GCA_026261675.1 Hippocampus mohnikei | reverse complement strand
AGTGGTACTTGATGCCCTTAAGAGGTGATTCTCAAAGAATGTACAAGTACTACCACTGAATGAAATGTTTCAATAGTGCATAATGTTCTCCTGTGTTTTGGTTATTATGATGGTACTGTATTGTTCAATTCAAAGGTGTCTAACACCGGTCCTCAAGAGCCACGATCCTGCGTGGTTTCTGTTTCCCTCCTCCGACACACTTGATCTGAGCTAATGAGCAAGCTCTGCAGAAGCCCGATAATGATCCTGGCCATTTGCATTGGCTGTGTTGGTCGAATACAGGCTGGATAGTGGCCCATGAGGACCAGAGTTTGATACTGTTTTGGAAAGTTCAATTCTGATCTGGGAAGTGTACCAAAGCGACTGAGAACAAACCGTAACAGAAAGCCGTGCTCTACAATTGAGAACAGGTGTTTATCTCCTGTCCATCACCTCCACTGAGTAAGCCTGCAGATAGTGTTGGCAGACTTGCAGCTCACTGCATCAGACTCTTCAACTTGCACGCGCTGCACTCTACTACGGACTGGCCAAGATGCAGATTCAACTGACTCCCGAAACAGAAAAATGCCAACAACACGCTCATACTGCCTCATTATCACAGTCGTTTGTCTTAATACCCCATCTCTTTTTTTTTTTTTTTTTCAAAAGAATTCTACAAGCTGTAGAACAAATTCATGGTGGGAAAAGTTTTTAAATTATTGATCTTTTAATCACAAAACCTGGCATTTGAACAGGGGTGTTAGACTTTTTTTTATATTGACTATATCAGTAGTTTTAAATAATTAAACAATATATATAATTGAGTGATGAATTGGTTTGTCAATGTTAAATCCAAGTCGAAGAATTTCAACGTGGCCCTTGCATTTATTCTTTTTTTTTTTCTTAATGTGACTCTTCGTCGAAAGCGTTTGGACGGACGAACGGACGGACAGACAGAAGATAAAAATATTTAATACCAACGAAAAGCAGGGGCAATCGTGTAAAAGTAACATCACGAATGTATGTTTTTGTCAATCATAACGGCTCTGAAGCAAACAAAACAACGACGATGTGACCCGTGGTGAAAATGCGATTTGATAGCCTTCTGACGCACGGCATTTGAATGAATGGCACTAATATTCAACACAATTATGCTCTATGCAAATAAGCAAAATACTTACTTGGGGATGACTTCTTCACTCACACGTTTCCAACATGAAAACAAGTGAGCACTTGGCTATCCATAATATGATCGTGCACCAAAGTGAATTGATGTAGTGTTATATTCCAGTTCATTTTGGACTCCCGAAACTAACTAGGGATGCTTTCTTTGATATGCCATTAAAAAAAACAACAACAACAACAATTCTGCACTGTGCAAGCTATGCTACCGGGCAGGCGTATGCTTGGTAGCTCGCCTGATTGTTGGAAAGCTGATGTCAGCTGTGGTGGTACTGTTTCTCCTTGTCCTTTACACTTTACCTTTGAAACTGTTATATGCTTTTTCTGACACACTGCTAATATCGCAAGACTCAAAAAATGTTGCCCGTCGCTGATTTTCAAAGTTCCCCTCGTGCGCCAATGTTGCTTGTAGGTGGTTGGTTAATTACTGACGAGGAAGCCGCCCCTTTCCTGTCAATCAAACAGCTGCGCAATGCATAATACTGTTCGGGGCATTTTAAAAGGAAAAAAAAACGAGACCGATATAAATAATTTCGAATTTTCCACCCTTAATGTGACCTATGACCTGTACAACTCGATACAAAAAAAATCGACTGAGAGAGGAGAAAAAAAATTGATATGAAGGTTGCACAAGTGTGCACACTCCTTTACAATTGTAAAGCAACCTAGAGACGGAGAAATTCTGTATACACTATATTTCCAGTTGGTGTGTCTTTTCCAGCTTTTATGCAATTAGTACAACAGTAAAGTGAGTTTTGTGTCAAGATCATAGAAGGCAAGGCAGGATTGCGCTCAAAAATGTAACTTTAATCTCAAAATCACAAAAAGGCGAGTAATCATGCCACATGGAATCAAAAACACAATATAAAAAAAAGTTTAAATGCAATAGTCAAAGTTACAAACACTGGGATCACATTCAACATAACTTGACTTGACATGAGAACTGACAACAAACACAAACAATGACTCAGAGGAGAAATGTTACTACATGAAAGCAAACTGACGAGACAACAAGTATACCTGGAATTGACACAAGTGGCTGAGAGAGCTGACTGGTAGACACAAAGGACTGGGTTGACGAGAACAGGCGGACACAAAAACCTAATTTAAAAAAAAGGGATACAAGGAATACACAAAACTACATCCACTCAAAACCAAATGGACAAAAACACAGATCTTGACAGGTTGATTTTTTTTTTTTTGAAGAACAACTGAGAATTTAAACGAGCATGTGGAACATCATTGTAACACTGCTTGACAAGTTATAATAATCACGCGTTGTCTATCATTGACTGGCTTGTTTTAAGCACTGCAATGTAAACTAGGCACATTGTATCAGTATGACATATCACCAGTTTTCAAGAATGTACTAGTTTGCCACTGGCACATGCTTAAAATATTTGATAGTATTGTTTTATACAGTATCACACTGAAGCGTCTTTATTGTTGTGCCAATGCATTATCCAACAAAAGAAAATGTAATGTAACATGTTACAATATTTTGGCCACATGTTCTTGTGGTTTACTGCTCCTCCACACACACACACACACACACACACACACACGCACGCACACACAACAATAAGCCTGAAATGCCTTGTGTAGCTAAAATACAATTTATTACTGCTTTCAACTCACAACTGTTACAGGGATTATATTACATGCAGTCATAAACACAGGTTTTACCATAGCATTCGCAGTGTGCACTATGATTAAATATGATGGCCTTGAATTATCTGAAAGTACCAGACAGCCACAGTACAGTTGAAGGTTTCATGGTAAGCTTGAAGTATGACACACAATACCGCTTACACGGGGTCAGGACAGCAGTTACAGGCAGCTATAGGACAAACGGTCCGTCCACGTCTTTAATACTCATTCTGAACATATTTGCCAATATAATTTATATAAGTGTTTCACGAAAGGCTAATAATGAACAGCAGCAATGGTCTGAGAACAGGAAACATCAGTCCATATGTGAGATGAGGAGGCACGATGACGCAGTGCTTCAATTCTAGAAAAGCAAAGAGAGAAAAAAAATCATAAATACATGACTCTTTGCCCTTGTTTGATAGCTTGGCTTCTATAGAATTGGGGTCAGGAAAGAGCACACTGAAAAGCTCTCTTATACATGTCATGTACGCTACTGAAATGCCGTCATACACACATGACTGAAATGCCCACGACTGAAAAGTATATTTCAGTGTATTGTATGTGCCTATTTTGTGTGATGAGTGAAAGGATTTCAGTGTGTGAAAGTCCAGCCCCTGTGTGTTTTAGTCGTGTGTTTGTCAGCATTTCAGTCGTGGCTTTTATAGTATTGGGGTCAGGAAAGAACACACAAACATACGAGGGACAGTCAGGAAAAAAAAAAATCAGGTTTACCTCACAAATATTACTGAAATGCTTCCATACACAATATTGAAACAATGTGTTATATACTACTGAAAAGCTCTCATATACATGTACACTACTGAAATACCCTCACACTCACTACTGAAATGCTCTCTCACTTGACTGAAATGGACACTACTGAAAAGCATATTTCGGTGTTCTGTGAAAGGATTTCAGTTGTGTGAATGTCCAGCGCACGTGTGCTTTAGTAGTGTGCTTGTGATCATTTCAGTAATGTGTATAAGCAAAAATAAATGAAAGAAAAAACAAGTGTGTATGAGAGCCTTTCGGTAGTGCTTATGAGCGCTTTTAGTTGCGACCATGAGAGGAAAAAAAATCTGTAGTATGGGTGAGAGCATTTCAGTGATGTGCGTGCAGGAGTGTTTCATTTGTGTGCGAATGAAAATAATTCTGTAGTGTGTGAGTGTTTCAGACGTGAACATGAGGGTAAATTTTTGAGGTAAAAAGTGTAGTGTGTGAAACCAATTCAGTCGTGCATGAAAGCTTTTCAGTCGTGTGTATCAGAGCGGTTCACTGGGGTTTATAAGTGTGTTCAGTCGTGTGCCTGAGGGTGTTGTGAACACTGGAAGACATCAGTCGTATGTCATGACATTTCCGTAGTGTGCATGATACCAATTAGGTAGTGTGTAAGAGCTAAATAAATCAACTTATACTTGAGAGCATAGTGTGAGAGGGAACAAAAATTGCAGTGTGTAAAAACCTTTCGGTAGTGTGAAGTTTTTTTGTTGTGTTCGTAAGAGTATTTCAGTTACGTGCTTCAGCGAAAAATTAGTAGTGCATGAGTTTCTCAGTTGGTATCATGAGTCTTTTAGCAGTGTGAAAGCATTTCAGAAATTTAGAGGAGTGTGGAAAAAAAATCTGTAGTGTGTGAAAGCATTTTAGTCATGTGTGTGCGAGAGTGTTTCAGTAGTGTGTATGACAGTACTGTTATGAGGGCATTTCAGTAGTGTGTGAGAGGTAATCCTGGACGTAATCATAAAAACATTTGTTGTTCATTTGCTGCAGTGCAGAACTGCAGCAAAGATCCCATCGGGCAGTCCTACCACGTTGACGCCCGTGCGCTCACTCAGGGCTGCGTCGCCTCCGTTTGCGAAGCTTGCGCCCCCACGCTGGTGGGCACAAAGTTGCGGTGGCCCAAGCCCCCGGAACGACTCAAAAAGTCAGCCAAGCGGTGGGTGACGCAGGTGGCGGTGTTGCAAGCCCTCTTCTGTGCTGTCGTGTTGCTTGGAAGACATTTCATAATATTCAAGATTAGAAATGATTTCAGCACCATGCACAACAGCTCATCACAATGATTTGTTAGGATTCAAACAAATTGCATGGGGTAATAAGTACACTGTTCTATCCCTGCTGTTTTCATACACAGATGAGATCCAATACAAGAGCTCAATCAATTATAATTATAATGCTCATTTGTGCGAATGTACTTCATATATTTGCCATTGTAAAATGGAATTCTATATTCGGGTTTCTCCAGGAAACAATTACCGGTACATGAGTTTCTTTTTTTCCCCCCTGCTAAATTGGTTATGTTAGGACATATTACCCAATTAAAACGGCATATATAATTTTCCCACGCATTAAGTTACGACAAGCGTGTACTGTATGTTATCAGAGGTGTATTTAATATTTGTGGAGTTTTTTATTGAGAACTTGGTAAATTGCGCAACATAAAGGCACTATAAATTTTTCGTATCGGAACTTATCACATTGTGGTGGTTCCCGTGGTTTCATATTGTTGATACTAATAAGCAAGATACGTTGATGTCTTGAGATACAAGCGATTCCAAGTACAATTTTTTCGAGGCATGACTTTCATTCCACCAATTCTTTGCTTTGACTTAAGAGTGCAAACAGCAGTTCTGCAAATAGTGAACAGTTCCTCAAAAATGAGGCTTCAAGCTGTGACTTCCAGTTGAAGTTCACTGTCAAACTAAACATAAAACAAAGAGAATTGCATATTGTGGATTAACAGTAAAACAACAAAACCACGTTGCCTTAAGAATGGCCCGCTATGCTTCATGCTAATATATAATGAAAATGCCATTGAGATGCAAAGAGTCAGCAAAGATAATGGTGGTTTTAGAACCCTTTAAACCAGGTGAGTCAAACAATTGCATGAAACATATAGCCGATCCACTTAATGTGCCCTCACAGGCCACATGAAATGCTGTTGCGGGCCAGATCTTCAGCTTTAATCCATGGATATTTGAACACATGTTGGAGCAGCACATGCCGATGAAAAATGTAATAATATTCAGGCGCATATATTCTTTATCCTCCTCTTAAAACGAAGTGTTTTATCGCGTATCTCAAAGCGCCATTGTATTTTAAGAAAAAAATTGAAATCTTAAAGTAACAATAATAATAATAAAAGATAATCATCTTTTTAATGTTGAAACTGTTGTTACATTTTATTGTTGTCATCGGAAGTCATGTAATATATTCACCAACTGCTGAACGATCGAACAAAAAATAATGCTTATCGTCTCGTTACTCTTAGTAGTGTAGAACTCAAGCTCTCAACAATGACAAATGAAATGTAGGACATTCCTCTGAAGATAGTCAAGTGCATAAACAGACGGATGAACAAGGAAGGCAACGGAGGAAGAGAGAGGCCCAATAGGAATATTTCAATTGTATTCAAATTGCTCAGCTAGACTTCTCTTCTTTCCAGGTGTCCCTGGTCCCACATCAGTGCTGGGATAGGTTTGGAGTTTGTGAATATCCTGGGACAGTTTGCCCAACACGCAAGTGCTTAGGCCGGTGCAGCGCTTTGACATGGACCTATCTGGGCTGGTAGAGACACACACATGCAGAGACAGCTCACAGTGACAATGGCCTGTTGCAGGTATAAATCTGAATATGGCGCAAGCTCCAAGACAAATATGCTTTGAAAGTCAAAGTGGAATAAAATGCAACATCATGTGTGGTGGCATGCGGGACTGGCAGTGTTGTGATCACCCGTGTGATAAAAGAACATGATGAAAAATATTGTTTGGAATGGACAACAACCATAAAACACATATTGTTACACTTCGGAGACTCCACTGCACTAACATGCACTAGTTGGCTTAACATGACATGCATTGACTGACAAATGGAAATGATGATGTCATGCATGATCACATTCACGATCATACTCAATGCAAGTACTGCATTTTTCCCCAACACAATTTAAGATTAGGGTCCAACCAGAGTTGATTTTTTTTCAAACTGATACCGATTTCGATGTTTGGATGAATAAAATTCCCTTACACACACATATACACTATGTAGCCATAGATTCTTAAAAAATAAAAAAAAAGTAAAAAAGTGTGTGTGTGTGTGTGTATAAATGATCACTCATATATAAGATATATAATTATATATATATATATATATATATATATATATATATATATATATATATGAATGATCATTTAGCCGTTACCTGTTTCCATCAGCTGTTTGGCGCTCTTGCTCATCTGAAGCGAGCTGCATGAACTCTTTAATGGCTCTTAGTAACTTCTGAATATCATCATTCGATAGAGTGACTCCATCAGCATTGGGGTCTTCACGACCTCTGAAATACATTCACAGTAAGATAGTTTGTATTTGCTAGCATATATGCGGTCACTTTTGTGTTGTTTTTTTTTTGTTTTGTTTTGTTTTTTACCTGGATGGAGCTGCCTGAGTGATGTACACCTGACAAAAGATCAGCACACAAGCAAACAGAAGAGTCCCGAACTTGAGTGTGATCATGATTGCCTGTGAATAAAATAGGAGGTCCAAGAAATGTTTAAGTTACTTTGAACTACGTTTTACAAAAATAACATCCACCCAATACAAGTGAATCTTCAAAATGGAGCTACTGCGCAATTTCATCACAATGCTTGACCAATGATAAATTGATCCGTATCTACTTACCATAAAGTGAAACAGGATTGGCGAATGATGATAGAAGTGTCAGCTCAGTTGAGGATGTGATGCTCGCTCCCACAGAAGCCGGCTTTTATGCATGTTCCCGTGGGTTCTGTGATCACTTGATCATGGTCCACTGGCAGCCAATCATGTCCTGGCGAACCTGTTAAAAAAAAAAAAAACGCAGAAGCAGATGACATCAGTTCATATGTGGTTATGAAATTTCTCAAGTTAGAAATTATGCCACGGACCGCAATGGTTGTCAAGATTTGTCAGTTTCCTTAAGATTAAGAGGTATGCATCAGGTGGGTCCATCTTCAGCACCTACTTTGATTTAATTAAAAGAAAACTCTGCCCTTCAGCCTTAAAGTACCGTAATTTCCGCACTATAGAGCGCACCTGATTATAAGCCGCACCCACTACATTTTTAGAGGAAAACCCATTTTGTACATACACAAGTCGCACCTGTATATAAGCCACACGTGCCCACATTAAAACATGTAAATATATTTACAAAGAAAGACGGTACACAGAGAGAGTTTTCAAAGTTTTAATAATATAACCTAACAATAATAATAATATAACTTTCTTCCCAAACGGTGCCTGTGACGCGGCAGTAAAACTGTAGCAACATGGTAACAACACGCTAGCAACAGAATAGCAACACGGTATAACAGGTCTGGTAAAAGAACATACCGGTACTTGTAAAAATCACGGTGAGCCATCTTCATCTTCCTCCTGTGAACTGAAGCCATCGAAGTCACCGTCCTCAGTGTTGGAATTAAACAGTGTCATAAAGACCGGTCTTAATCTTACCTTTTCTACTCGAGCGCCCCTGGCGGCCGTTAGAAAAATTACATAAATTGGCCGCATCACTGTATAAGCCGCAGGGTTGAAAGTTTGGGAAAAAAGTAGCGGCTTAGAGTCCGGAATTTACGGTATCATGATAACGAAATGGTCTCTTAAAATCATGTTGATTTACTCGCATATTTTTCATTGCCATGGATAACTTCTAGCGCTCACATCTCAGCTATCATTATGTCATAAGCAGTGGGAAATACTTAGAAGCTTAAAAAACTAAAAGCAAAGAGAACTGCAGGAGTAGTGTAAATCTTGAAACACTGGAACAATGCTGTGAACTGTCTGTGCACCACCACATTTGCACAGGTTCCCACAGAAACACGCTACCGTTGGTCTTTGAAGAGTCAGGGAGGGATCTCAAAACAGTAAAAATCCAAGTCATGTAAATAAATATTTTTATAGGACAGTAGGGGCGGTGTTCACAGTGACCTTTTAACAGTTAGTAATTGCTGCACCTGTTTTTAGCCTGTTGTGAACCTTTCATTCAACATGTGCACTGATGTCATGTGTTTTGTAACGATATCACACTGTACATTTTGTTCTCTGTGTATTTGTATTTGCTTTTATTTTGCGTTTGCCTTTTTTTTTTCACTTTGTTATGAATGCAACACGGGCTATGAATGCATTTTAAAAAGATCAGTGGTCCATAATTTGATACAGACAGTTATTGGGATGAGGATGTTCTTGTCCCAGCATAGCATGTACAGTACCGCCTTTTGCATGTGGTTAAGATAATTTAGTTTTTCAGCAACAATGTTTGTGTAAAACAATTTCAGGATTTGATTAGTTGGAAAGACGATAAATGAGTGTTGATTCCGTTTATTTCATTACATCTGGCCTTGTGTAAAATGATTATGATGCATCCTCAAGTTTTTTTTTGTATCAGGCTGGAGGAACCAAAGTAGAGTTTGAGAGCTTCAAATGTTTAGACTTTTATTACATATACATACAAGAGAATCTTCCATTGACGTGTGAAACTAAACATAGAATGTAACTGCATGCAAAATCTACAAGTAGCAATCGAGGGAGTGACTAACAAATCTTAGATATTAGCATGCAGTACAGTAGTTCAGAAAGCTGACTTTTATATCTGCCATGGGATTGATTACCACTCAGAAAATGGATGGATCTTTATGTTCATGGCATGGTTCACGATACGCTCAACTCTCAATTCAATTCCAAACTTTGACAGGAACTACTGATGTCTTTGCATCTGATGATTACATCCGAGCCATCCAGATGGCAAATAATTATGTCAAGATGTAAATATGTAAGAGTGGCTCTCAATGGAACACGACAGGTTGCACGGTGGAAGCAAACAGGAACTGAGGCCTACTAATTGTGATCAATGGTTTAACTTCATTATAATTAGGAAAATTTCATTAGGCAAAAAAACAATTTCCACAGTGAATGAGGGGAGGTTTATACCACTGTGTGACCGTTTGACATAATCAGCAATAGCTCAAGTTCACTGAAATAGTTTGACATCTTGGAAAAATCTTTTTTTATCTGGATAGGACTAAATATCAAATAAACAATAACATGCTACTGTTACTGTTACAGCTTCTATGATATTTTTTTTATTTCAATAAACAACACATTATTTTACTGTTGTATTAGCATTAGATTACTTAGGACAACTTTTAAAATAAACAGTAACATTTAAAAATATATACTTCGTTTTGAAAATGGGCTGCGATGTACAGTGATAAGTCAACACACCCTTATTCAAATGCCATTATTTTTGTGGTATAAAAAAATTAAGCATTTCAAAAATGTTTCCATCATTAATGTGACCTGAATTGACAATTCAATTGAAAGAAAAAATCTTTCTGAGAAGTGAAGTAAAAATAAACAACAGTGATAATGTGGTTACACAAGTCAAGTCAAGTGTTTTTATATAGCACTTTCAAACAGCCACCGCCGCATACAAAGTGCTGTACATGGAGCAATTTAACACATACAATAAACAGTAAAACAAATCGGTAATAAAGACGGTAGAAAGCACCAAACAGTAAAACCAAGAACAAATCTAAGTCATGCTGAGTCGAAAGCCAAAGAATACAAGTGAGTTTTAAGGAGGGTTTTGAAGATGGGCAGCGAGGAGGCTTGACGAATGTTCGGTGGGAACAACTTATAATGTCTGGTCCGCAGACCTGAGGCGCCGGGCAGGTGCGTAGAGGCGGATGAGCTCAGAGAGGTAAGGTGGCGCGAGATTATTTAGAGATTTGAAACAAATAATAGGATCTTGAAAATAACTCTAAAATGTATGGTCCACACACTCACTTAGAATTAGGGATGTGGCTCATGTTAAATGGGAGACGGCACACAGCTGCCACCATTTAAAGAGCCTCAGATTAACCCCCAATAAAGTTCTGATGTTTTAGCAGGCTTTTCATGGTATTTTTGCTTTGCATGGATGGAACTCTAATACGGGGAGGTAAAATTAAACAACTGAGATGATATGGTTGTAAAAGGTATGCACACGCTCTTACACTGCGGATACGGCTTTGTTCAGAACGATGAATCGCATTCAAACTCATGTTACCTTGAAATGGAAGGAATGGAATGGAAGTCAACGCACCTGCCTCTATTTCAAGTGTCTCTGATTAACCGCAAATAAAATTCAGTCTTTCGAGTAGAGTTTTACTGACATTTATAACATTTCTACCAGGAGCCTGAAGGTTTTCTGCTGACATCGACTGCTATTTTAACACGGTTACTCCTTCACGGCTTTTTTACGTGCAGGTTTTTTTTTCCACAGAGCATTGTTTTCTGAATCCTGACTGGCTAAGGGACTTTAGACTATTGTCAACAGTCCCCGCGCCTACCGGTTGTACAGTATTTCTAAAAATTGTCAGTTGTTTGAAAGAAAACCTTTATATTTTTGTTTTATTTATTTTTTTATGCTTGGGCCTGAAAAACAGGTTTAATATTTGATTTTATTCAATAAGTATTGTATTCCATATGTAATAATTGTAAAAAATAAAGATAACTATTTCACGGATTTCGCTTATCATGGTTTCTTTTTGGAATGTAGCCCTCACAATAAACGAGTACTTCTAATTCCTTCCACCTTGACAAAGTCCCCAATTCCAAACCGTACAGCATGTGCTACCTCCTGGCATTATGTTAAAACCTTTACAATCTACTGCAGCATAAAAGTTAAGACGAAAACTAGTTGTGTCCATCCATCAATTTTACGATCCGCTTATCCTCACAAGGGTTGTAGGGGGTGCTGGAGCCTATCCCAGCTGTCTTCGGGCAGTAGGCGGGGGACACTCTGAACCAGTTGCCAGCCAATCGCAGTTGTATTTATTTATTTTTTTTTTTAATCGAAAGAATGTCCAGCGTCACCATCCTGCATCTTTTTGGATGAATCTAAGCACTGACAAGATCATGCTTAGAGTCGGCACACGTTTATTTGATTACACTTGACAGATGTGTTTGATGCTTCCCGGATTGCTATTTTCCAGTGAGGGGGTCTGGCAGGAAGCATCCACATGATTTGCGAGAAAGTCCTCATTAGGTAGCCCTAACAAAGCTGAGTCATTGGCACAGGTCTGCAGGAGGCCATCTGAGGCCAACTAAATCCTGCCAGCTGCCTCAGCAGGAAGAAACAGCTGGATAAACAGCTTTGGGAATAATGAGCAGTGAGTAATCAGGGATTAGCCAAATAAAAGGCGTGCTTTAAAAAAGTGTGTATTAGATTAAAAAAACACACAAAAAAACCTGAAATAAACAATAGCAACTTCCTTCAGGATCAATGAATTACCTACCTACGTCCCTACCATGTGTATATAATTTTTGCACGTGCAAAAAGTGCAGACAGGTTGAAGGTTTTAGTCGACTAGCTTGGAGAATTTGGAATGTCGTGCATACCTCAACCTTTGACCTAAAAATGTAGTAGTGCCTGGTCTGAACTGCTCGCCTGCATTTAGACGATCAGCAGCCACTTACTTAGTGGGGCAAAGTTGATTTGCTGAACCAGCAATACTGGAGAAATAGAGGCAATCCTCAGTTGTTGCAATGCATCTATTAAAAAAAAAAAACCAAAACTTACATATCTTATTTTTCGGTTTAAAAATACAGTAACCAAAAAGCTTTTAATCAAGCCTATTTCAGTAAAGTCGTTTAAAAATATATATATACGTGGCATCACCACTGACAGCTCAGTCCAATATTTTTGGACATTTTATATCTAAAAAAAGAAAAGCCACATACTTTGGAACCTATAGTGATTTGGGTGGTGTGTGTGTGTGTGCGTTTACTCAACACACATAAAAAAAAAAGTGTCTTTTCATTCTGAGGCTGAAGGAAAACAAAGCTTTTGACACAAAGTTAATTTTGGAGAGCATCTTTGCAAAATATAGTTTTCATTTTTTCCCGTATCCCAGTGGTGGGATCTAACAATCGATCCATCGATCAATCCATCCATCCGGCTTTTGCAGCAAAACAACATGTCATGAAAAGCTGAACTTAATTTAGGGCTGGTCAGAGGATCTGTAAAAGTGTCAGCAGGTTAAACGGTGGCAAGAATGTGCTGATTCATATTGTTTAAGTGTTACCAATCACTTGAATCTGATTTGTATTCATAAACACAACCAAATCCCTGGATTGTAATTAGGTAACTGCAATGAAATAACTGTAATTAAAGCAATGTCAACAAATAACCAAAATATCAGGAAAAACCTACTAGAACAGCTGAACTTCATTTGTGGTTAATCAAATGTGCTTTACATACCGTGGCAGGGGCAGAAACCTCCTATGTCAAAATGTGGTAAATACAATCTCTTTCTCTCTCTCTCTCTCTCTCTCTCTCTCTCTCTCTCTCTCTCTCTCTCTCTCTCTCTCTCTCTCTCTCTCTCTCTCTCTCTCTCTCTCTCTCTCTCTCTCTCTCTCTCTCTCTATATATATATATATATATATATATATATATATATATATATATATATATACACACACACACAAATCTATGGGTGCACCCTTGCCACTCCAACTGGGACACGGTGTGACCAGAGGTTCAGGCAGTAGAGATGGAAACAGTTCAAGCACGAGCTCCTGATTGGCTTACAGCACATGGTATCGTCGGAAATTAATGGGAGGGGAGTGCACTTTCCCTTTCAAATGCACACACACTCTCAGAGACATGTCGGAGCATCAGAGAGAAATTTCTCAATACACCCTGTATTATTGGTCAACCCAGGGCCAGTACAGGTCATTTGGGGGCCCTAAGCAAAATAATGCCAAGGGGTCCACATTTTTGGCATGCCATTTAGCCACAGCATACTGTGCAACCAATAACCCCAGATTTCACATATTCATCAGTTTTTGCTGCACTGCAGAAGATAATTCAAACTTCTCATCCCAACAGAGAGTCAGTAATTACGATAGTTGGTGCCAAACCTCATTCTAAAATATGAATCGAAAGAAAATGAGTTATGCTTTTGCTTTTTTTCTCATTTTGAGCTCAAGTATCAAAACTCACATAAAATATGTTTTCAAGTCAAATAAAGGACACTGTGATACAATGGAATATAAATAACTGCTTCATAGTCTCACAATGTACTGAATCATCACAATCACCAGTACAACAGTGCAAAAAGGGGAATAAAATGAAATAATTCTAGTAAATATCAAAAGTGTCACACAATAAATGAATAGTATACAGTATATACAGTAAAGTAAAACTTTAGTGCTAAAGAAGTCTAAATTCTTTTGGTGCACAGCAACTGAAACTAATGTTTTGTAGAACTAGAAACCATGACTAAACATACATCTTAAAGCTTCTTTCAAGTAAAAAGTGAAAAATAAATTTAAAAAAAGAATGTAAACACAGCATACATATGTAATAATTGAAGCGATGGCCATTTTTGTAATGCTTCGTCTTGAGTTTAGGTTTTCTAAATGTCATTGCCTTCTGAGTTGCAAAGTCATTTATGACATCATTATAAATAATTTCTTTTCCTACCTTGTGGATGACTGCCTGCCCTGCAAATGCATACGAGGCCAAGATTTCGTGCGATGCCAAGATGTCGTGTTACTATTATCTGCAGATGGCGTGCGGTTGCCATAAACAACACATTATTTTACTGTTTTATTAGTAATAGATTACTTAGGACAACTTTTAAAATAAGGGACTAAGGGACTTTAGACTATTGTCAACAGTCCCCGCGCCTAACGGCTGTACAGTATTTCTAAAAATTGTCAGTTGTTTGAAAGACAACCTTTATATTTTTGTTTTATTAATTTTTTTATGCTTGGGTCTGAAAAAAAGGTTTAATATTTGATTTTATTCAATAAGTATTGTATTCCATATGTAATAATTGTAAAAAATAAACTATTTCACGGATTTTGCTTATCATGGTTTCTTTTTGGAATGTAGCCCTCACGATAAACGAGTACTTCTAATTCATTCCACCTTGACAAAGTCCCCAATTCCAAACCGTACAGCATGTGCTACCTCCTGGCATTATGTTAAAACCTTTACAATCTACTGCAGCATAAAAGTTAAGACGAAAACTAGTTGTGTCCATCCATCAATTTTCCGATCCGCTTATCCTCACAAAGGTCGTAGGGGGTGCTGGAGCCTATCCCAGCTGTCTTTGGGCAGTAGGCGGGGGACACTCTGAACCAGTTGCCAGCCAATCGCAGTTGTATTTATTTTTTTTAATCGAAAGAATGTCCAGCGTCACCATCCTGCATCTTTTTGGATGAATCTAAGCACTGACAAGATCATGCTTAAAGTCGGCACACGTTTATTTGATTACACTTGACAGATGTGTTTGATGCTTCCCGGATTGCTATTTTCCAGTGAGGGGGTCTGGCAGGAAGCATCCACATGATTTGCGAGAAAGTCCTCATTAGGTAGCCCTAACAAAGCTGAGTCATTGGCACAGGTCTGCAGGAGGCCATCTGAGGCCAACTAAATCCTGCCAGCTGCCTCAGCAGGAAGAAACAGCTGGATAAACAGCTTTGGGAATAATGAGCAGTGAGTAATCAGGGATAAGCCAAATAAAAGGCGTGCTTTAAAAAAGTGTGTATTAGATTAAAAAAACACACACAAAAAAACCTGAAATAAACAATAGCAACTTCCTTCAGGATCAATGAATTACCTACCTACGTCCCTACCATGTGTATATAATTTTGCACGTGCAAAAAGTGCAGACAGGTTGAAGGTTTTAGTCGACTAGCTTGGAGAATTTGGAATGTCGTGCATACCTCAACCTTTGACCTAAAAATGTAGTAGTTCCTGGTCTGAACTGCTTGCCTGCATTTAGACGATCAGCAGCCACTTACTTAGTGGGGCAAAGTTGATTTGCTGAACCAGCAATACTGGAGAAATAGTGGCAATCCTCAGTTGTCGCAATGCATCTATTAAAAAAAAAAAACCAAAACTTACATATCTTATTTTTCGGTTTAAAAATACAGTAACCAAAAAGCTTTTAATCAAGCCTATTTCAGTAAAGTCGTTTAAAAATATATATATACGTGGCATCACCACTGACAGCTCAGTCCAATATTTTTGGACATTTTATATCTAAAAAAAGAAAAGCCACATACTTTGGAACCTATAGTGATTTGGGTGGTGTGTGTGTGTGTGCGTTTACTCAACACACATAAAAAAAAAAGTGTCTTTTCATTCTGAGGCTGAAGGAAAACAAAGCTTTTGACACAAAGTTAATTTTGGAGAGCATCTTTGCAAAATATAGTTTTCATTTTTTCCCGTATCCCAGTGGTGGGATCTAACAATCGATCCATCGATCAATCCATCCATCCGGCTTTTGCAGCAAAACAACATGTCATGAAAAGCTGAACTTAATTTAGGGCTGGTCAGAGGATCTGTAAAAGTGTCAGCAGGTTAAACGGTGGCAAGAATGTGCTGATTCATATTGTTTAAGTGTTACCAATCACTTGAATCTGATTTGTATTCATAAACACAACCAAATCCCTGGATTGTAATTAGGTAACTGCAATGAAATAACTGTAATTAAAGCAATGTCAACAAATAACCAAAATATCAGGAAAAACCTACTAGAACAGCTGAACTTCATTTGTGGTTAATCAAATGTGCTTTACATACCGGTGGCAGGGGGCAGAAACCTCCTATGTCAAAATGTGGTAAATACAATCTCTTTTCTCTCTCTCTCTCTCTCTCTCTCTCTCTCTCTCTCTCTCTCTCTCTCTCTCTCTCTCTCTCTCTCTCTCTCTCTCTCTCTCTCTCTCTCTCTCTCTCTCTCTCTCTCTCTATATATATATATATATATATATATATATATATATATATATATATATATACACACACACACAAATCTATGGGTGCACCCTTGCCACTCCAACTGGGACACGGTGTGACCAGAGGTTCAGGCAGTAGAGATGGAAACAGTTCAAGCACGAGCTCCTGATTGGCTTACAGCACATGGTATCGTCGGAAATTAATGGGAGGGGAGTGCACTTTCCCTTTCCAAATGCACACACACTCTCAGAGACATGTCAGAGCATCAGAGAGAAATTTCTCAATACACCCTGTATTATTGGTCAACCCAGGGCCAGTACAGGTCATTTGGGGGCCCTAAGCAAAATAATGCCAAGGGGTCCACATTTTTGGCATGCCATTTAGCCACAGCATACTGTGCAACCAATAACCCCAGATTTCACATATTCATCAGTTTTTGCTGCACTGCAGAAGATAATTCAAACTTCTCATCCCAACAGAGAGTCAGTAATTACGATAGTTGGTGCCAAACCTCATTCTAAAATATGAATCGAAAGAAAATGAGTTATGCTTTTGCTTTTTTTCTCATTTTAAGCTCAAGTATCAAAACTCACATAAAATATGTTTTCAAGTCAAATAAAGGACACTGTGATACAATGGAATATAAATAACTGCTTCATAGTCTCACAATGTACTGAATCATCACAATCACCAGTACAACAGTGCAAAAAGGGGAATAAAATGAAATAATTCTAGTAAATATCAAAAGTGTCACACAATAAATGAATAGTATACAGTATATACAGTAAAGTAAAACTTTAGTGCTAAAGAAGTCTAAATTCTTTTGGTGCACAGCAACTGAAACTAATGTTTTGTAGAACTAGAAACCATGACTAAACATACATCTTAAAGCTTCTTTCAAGTAAAAAGTGAAAAATAAATTTAAAAAAAGAATGTAAACACAGCATACATATGTAATAATTGAAGCGATGGCCATTTTTGTAATGCTTCGTCTTGAGTTTAGGTTTTCTAAATGTCATTGCCTTCTGAGTTGCAAAGTCATTTATGACATCATTATAAATAATTTCTTTTCCTACCTTGTGGATGACTGCCTGCCCTGCAAATGCATACGAGGCCAAGATTTCGTGCGATGCCAAGATGTCGTGTTACTATTATCTGCAGATGGCGTGCGGTTGCCACTAGGTGACCCCTTCCTCAGTTTCTATTCAATATGCTCCTCCGGCAAGTAATAATAGTGAGTGATGCCAATCATGAGGATTCCAGCGTTTGTTCTCTGCCAGAAACACTGTCAGGGTAATTTGTTATTTTTTTTTGTCTTTAATTAGAAATTGAACATGGGCGGCCCGGTAGTCCAGTGGTTAGCACGTCGGCTTCACCGGGTTCGATTCCAGCCGGCCTCCCTGTGTGGAGTTTGCATGTTCTCCCCGGGCTTGCGTGGGTTTTCTCCGGGTGCTCTGGTTTCCTCCCACATTCCAAAAACATGCATGGCAGGCTGATTGAACACTCTAAATTGTCCCTAGGTATGAGTGTGGGCGTGGACGGTTGTTCGTCTCTGTGTGCCCTGCGATTGGCTGGCAACCGATTCAGGGTGTCTCGCGCCTACTGCCCGAAGACAGCTGGGATAGGCTCCAGCACCCCCTACACCCTTGTGAGGATCAAGCGGTTCGGAAGATGAATGAATGAATGAATAGAAATTGAACATGATTTTAGAATGGTGTTGTGTTGATATGGATGACAACCGCAATTCAAAGTGACCCCAACTACCAGTCAAGAGATGAGTCAAGAAAGCCACACAAGCAAACACAAGCTCCGGGCAACAACTTAAACACAAAAGATAACCAAGGCATCAATCTCCAATTATTTGGTACGCATGTTACCGTCATGAATAGTCCTCCCGATGGCGCACAGCCATCTTATGTGGCCAGAGGGCCCTAAGCAGGTGCTTAGTCTGCCCACTAGTGTGTGTGTGTGTTATTCTTACAGATAATTCACCAATAAGTGCTGAAAATGACATGCTCTCTTTGCCACAGCAATACTAATTAATGTGTTTACTATCCATCCATCCATCCATCCATCCATCCATCCATCCATCCATCCATCCATCCATCCATCCATCCATCCATCCATCCATCCATCCATCCATTTTCTGATCCGCTTTATCCTCACAAGGGTCGCGGGGCATGCTGGAGCCTATCTCAGCTGTCTTCGGGTAGTAGCGTGAACTGGTCGCCACACAAGGCACAAAGAGACAAACAACAATCCACGCTCACACTCACACCCAAGGACAATTTAGAGCAGGGGTCTCAAACTCAATTTACCTGGGGGCCACTGGAGGCAGAATCTGGGTGAGGCTGGGCCACATCAGGATTTCCACAAGAAAAGCGCTGATAAATAATTCCAATGTTCTCAAATATCTTTATTTTTAACACAAAATAATGACTTCAATAAAATAATTTAAAAATGAATGTCTGATTTAACAGTTCTTTAACTTTTAACTTTCTGAACATGAATGAAACATTAAACATTAAACATGAACTGTTCTTAGCACAGGAACAGCCACCCTGTCCTTCTCCATGAAGTATTTTACTTCTGCTCTCAACTCAAAAAATCTCTTCAATACGTTTCCCCTGCTGAGCCAACGTACCTCAGTGAAGTAGAGCACATCCCCATATTCTGATTTTATTTCCTCTTAAAAATGGGCGGGGCAGAATAGGGTACCTCACCGTGATTGGTTCGTTCAGCTCCGCACACAACAAGAGTCATTCAAATCAATCTTGCGGGCCGCACTAATATTAATCTTTCATATTAAGACGGGGGCCGCAAATTATCATCCAGGGGGCCGCAGTTGGCCCGCGGGCCGCACGTTTGAGACCGATGATTTTGAGTGTCCAATCAGCCTGCCACACATGTTTTTTTAATGTGAGAGGAAACCGGAGTACCCATAGAACAGCGTCGCGGGCACACAGGAAGGAATTGAACCTGGTGCCACTGCACTGTGAAATCGACGCGAACCACTCGCCCACCGGGCCACCCATATGTATACGACTGTACATGTGGATGAAACACATACAATCATAAAAAGCCTACTTGAACAACTGAAATGTATTTGGTCTCAATCGGTGGCACCAGCAGGTATCTTCTGACTCCCATTTGCAGATCATCAAGGGGGTCCCATTTTGTGTGAGGAAATGTATAATGACATAATCGACCGAGCAAGCTTTGCACGTCATGCGTGGAAGTTGCACCCGTCACACTTTGTCATTCAATTATCCATCAGCACCCATCGCCCCCAAGAAAAAAGAAAAGTCCATGGAAAAACCCATGGAAAAACGGCCGTTGGTGGGGCAGTGGAGGGCGTCACAATTGAAATTTTGCTTGGGGCCCCAAATTGCTGCAATCTCTCTCTCTCTCTCTCTCTCTCTCTCTCTCTCTCTCTCTCTCTCTCTCTCTCTCTCTCAATCTATATATGTACAGGATATCCATTCCCAACCTTTGTTGAGTTAAGGCATACATTTTAAAAAAATCCCACGGCACACATCCAAACAAAGATGTCCCAAAAGTGGATACATTATCAAGTACAGGTATCCAAGCTACGCTTGGAATTTCAATTCTGACATGAAATAAGAACAACGTGCGTCCATTCACTACCCCGCCCTCACACTCCCCCCCCCACCCCACCCCAAAAAAGAAAGAACGAAAGAAAAAAGATGGCTATTAGTGATCAAGAGCAGAGCAAAGTTCAGTCACCACGGCTGACTTTCTGGCCAATCTTGGCCCAGAAGGCGGGGGATGGAAAGCGTGCAAGATGATACATTATGTTCTCCAGAGCCTCGCCGAGCAGTCCAAGTCCGCAGAGGACGGCGAGCGGTTCACGGAACCGGAGCATAGCACACACTCGGACGGGCAAAGATGGTCTCAATTAAATCGCCGTCTCTGACGCACATGTCGCACGCGCAAGTTCTGTTGGTCGTGTGCGGCGTCAGCTTCGCCTTCCTCGCCGTGCTGCTCCTCCGTCAGCTCGTCAAGCAGAGGAGACCCCCGGGATTCCCCCCCGGGCCTTCTCCCATCCCTGTCATTGGGAACATTATGTCTCTGGTCACCGAGCCGCACGTTTTCCTCAAGAAGCAGAGTGAAGTTCACGGACAGGTACGATCATTGTCTCTCTGCACAGCAATGCACGCGGCGTTACGAAACCAGCGCTGAGAATCCCTGCATGCCTCATGCAAAAAAAAAAAAAAAAAAAGTTGCACTGCACTGCAGCCTATGCCTTGTCATAACTTTCTAGAAAGGTGTTTTTGAGCTCATACCAGCTTCTGCTCCAGTTCGCTTGGATTAAGTGTTTAAATCGTTCAGTGACAGATCTTAGAACTCAATTTACTCTAACCGCAAATCAACCTTCCCCATTGAAATGAATTGAAATGCTTTTAATCCGTTCCAGACTCCCCGCTAAACATTGTTTTGTTGCATGTTTTTAATAGACTGACACAGTACACAAGTGACTAGCACATCTGCCTGAACATACTGAGGTCCAGAGTTTGAATCGGTACTCCGATTTTCCTGTGTGGAGTTTTCATGTTCCCCTCATTCTTGCATGAGTTTCTCGGGTACTCATGCTTCTTGCCACAAAATTGTCACCATGCGCCCTCGGGTGGCTGGCGACCAATTCAGGGTGCAACTGGCCTCAGCAAGGATAGGCTCCAGCTCAGCTGCAACTCTTTTGAAGATAAGCGGTATAGAAAACACATGATTGATGTTTTGAAAGAAAAATAGTGCCCTATTTTAAAATCTAAATTAAAAACCACATTATAAATGAATATAAAGAAATAACCCGATTCTATGAAGGTGTAAGAAAGTCACAAACACAGACTGTAGTATTTGTGCTGATGCTTGCCTTTAATCGTCGTGACTGAATGATTGATGTACCGTAAGTCCAGTGTGAGTGCCTTCACCTTGCACTATGTGAGTATTTTCATTTTGTATTTTTTCCCAGCTGAAAGTGCATATACTATGTGACTGCTGCTCTCCTTTGTTTCTCAATTCAATCAAATGCCAGCATATCTGAATCTCGCTCATAACTCTGATTTGTGTCTCACAACACAAATAAATTAAAAAAAAATGACCAAAGACAGCCCTAACTTGAAAAACTTGGAAGTCTAGGTCCCAATACACTTTATTGTTAAAATGTTTCTTGCAGACAGTGTGAAAGGGTTAGGTAACATTGTTAATGTTAGTAATACTGATATTTATACTAAAACTAAAAGTCAAACTAACATTGATACTAAATTGAAAACTAACTAAATCAAATATTGATAATAAATCACAATACTGATACGAAGTATTAAATGTAATACTAAAACTAATATAAAATCTAATATTGATACTAACACTAAAACTTAAAGGAAAACAAAATCTAAAACAACTACAAACACAGAAACGGATCCTAAATCTCAAACTCTTATCAATATCCGGCCCGAGGGAAGCAGAGGTGAAAGGGATGTCCTTCCCAGAGCAGTATGTCTTTGGCCTGATTGAGGGACCTACTTTTTGAAGACCCTTGACCCACTTTGCAAAGGCTCATGTGGTCATGTGTGTCTTTCAGATTTTCAGTCTGGACCTTGGAGGCATCTTGACTGTGGTGCTGAACGGCTACGACTGCGTCAGGGAATGCCTTTACCATCAGAGCGAGGTTTTTGCCGACCGGCCATCCTTGCCTCTCTTCAAGAAAATGACGAAAATGGGTGGTAAGAACAGAGTGATGCTTTGGATTTGCATTGCAAAAGAAAAACAGTCAATGTTATTTATAGAGCACCAACTCACAACAGGACAAGAACCACACCGGTGAGAGATTTCAGCTCAGACCAGGATTTAATGTACACTCTTCCAATTACACTCGCAACAATGTGTTGTGGTGATTCACGTATTAATTGTAGTAGAACAGTGGTGCCTATAATTGTCAATCAAATCACTCGTATCTCTAATTAAAGAGATAATAATATCAATAAATACAATATTATAATACAATTTCAATGCTAGTTCCGTTAGCCTGTCATTGATTTCCCATTAGGTGTTAGCATTGAGCTAACAGACTTCCGTATGGTAACATTACGTGGTTTGGTTAAGAGTGTTTTCCAGTCAACTTGCAGTCCATCATATTGCTAAATTAGATTAACTGTCGCAGAGGTAGACGTGTTGCTGTTTTTGGCCTCTACAAATGCCTACTTGTGGGAGGAGGAAGAGAGACATGAACAAAATAACATAAAGAAAAGAATCAGAAGTGAAGAATGACTCCAAATGAAACCTTCAACTAATGGAGAGTTGTTCTTCCAAAGGTCTTCTTAACTGCAAATATGGCAAAAGCTGGATCGAGCACCGCAAGTTGGCATGCAACTCGTTCAGGTACTTCGGCAGCAGTCAGAGGCTGTTTGAGAGGAAGATCTCGGAGGAGTGCATGTTCTTCGTGGACGCCATTGACGAGCACAAGGGCAAGGCCTTCAACCCCAAACACCTGGTGACCAACGCTGTCTCCAACATCACCAATCTAATCATCTTCGGCCAGCGCTTCACCTACGACGACAGCAATTTCCAGCACATGATCGAGATCTTCAGCGAAAATGTGGAGTTGGCAGTGAGCAGCTGGGCCTTCCTCTACAATGCCTTCCCTTGGATTGAGTATGTGCCCTTCGGGAAACACCAAAAGCTTTTCCGCAATGCCGCTGAGGTCTACGACTTCCTGCTACAAGTCATCAAGAGGTTTTCTCAAGGACGGGTGCCGAATATACCGCGGCATTACGTTGACGCCTATTTGGATGAGTTGGAGCAGAATGCGGGAAACCCCGATTCGTCGTTCTCCTACGAGAACCTCATCTACTCAGTGGGGGAGCTAATCATTGCGGGCACTGAGACCACCACAAACACCCTGCGCTGGGCCATGCTCTACATGGCCCTCTACCCCAATATACAAGGTCAGCTATCATACACTCTTAAAAATGCTTAGTCAAAAGTAACCCAAATAGCCAACCCAACCATGAGGTCCAAAAGGGACTGAGCCAATGCTGGGTTATTTATATCCACCACATTGGGTTGACAATTTCACCCAGCACGTTGGGTCAAGATTTTGATCCAACAAGGTGTAAAAATCATCAGTATAGAGTAGCTGTGGTTAAAAATGCTAATTTAATTACCACCGTTTTCAAAGAAATAGCAATTTTCTCCTTGTCAGTGGTCACCAAAGCAAGTCACTAACCTGATATATTTGACATACCCTTCCTAACACAGCCCACCCAGTTTCTGTGGGTTTGCCCATTGGCCCTGACCAGGATTTGAACCTCAGCTCTATGCCTAAAGTCAGCAATTTTAGCCACCAAGCCATCAAACCGCCATCAATTCTTTCTGAGAATGTTACAATAAACTTACTTCAACATCAGTATACGTCTGAAATGGTGCCCAGGTTCAGAGCTTCACTTACCCAAATGCACTGGGTTAAATTACTGTAACTAACCCAACCTTGGGTAACAGACCCCCCCCCGCTACCCCCACAAGGGTTCATAATTGCGGCAAATTATTAATTTTGCCAAAAAAGAAACTTCTAAATTCACTTCAACATAGTTCCTTGGCCAAGATGCCACCAAGTGGCTCCACAGCCATGACATACAAGTTTCCGGCCTGGAATTAATAGAAATGCTATTCAATCTGGGCTATGTCGAATGTGGTTTTTTTTCAGAAGAAAACCTCTTTTACATTGTGATTCATAAAAACATAGAGAAATAACAGGCATATTTAAGTATATTGTAAAGAATTGAACAGTTTGCGCATCATGATTAATTCATTGAGGCTCCTTCTGGCATGTGGCATTTGGCTTATGGGACCGCCATCGAAAAGTTCAAACGGAAAAACAGAGTTTCAGGACATCATCTTTCTTAGATTGTTTCACACAATTTTATTTCCTGCTTAACCAAGCACAACATAAAACAAAAATGTTGTGACAGGCAATCTGCCAGTAGGTGTGGCTCTTTTTTTGGGGGGGGTCTTAATGGGGTTTGTTGACTTTAGTGCCTGAAGTCCTTATAATTACACTTTAGAAATGGAGCGCCATTTTTCTTCGTCAAAAACAAGTTAAATTTTTTGGGGGAGGGGGCGTGGAAGCTGGATTGACTGAGTAATGGCATTATATGAGTAAATTAAGTTACGAGCATGTTCACGAGACTAGTTAAAATTGCAAGACAAAATATCACCATAATAAACATAAAGCAAAGTTAAAACAACTGCAAAAACAGCATATGTTCTCAGACTGAGAAATATGTTGAAACAAATCATCTTGCTTTTAATGTGATTGCTACTTTTTTGCCTGATGTTCCGCAAACACAATGTAAACCACGTGTGTTGTGCTCTACAGAAAGGGTGCACAGGGAGATTGACAGCGTGCTGGCAAATGGGAGAGCGCCCTCTTTGGAAGACAAACAGAAGATGCCCTACGTGGAAGCCGTGCTGCATGAGGTTCTGCGTTTCTGCAACATTGTCCCACTCGGCATTTTCCGCGCCACCTCCCAAGAGGCGCATGTCAATGGCTACACCATTCCCAAAGGCACCATGGTGATCACCAACCTGTACTCAGTGCACTTTGATCAGAAGTACTGGTTGGATCCCGGCGTCTTCTCACCACAGAGGTTCCTGGACAGCAATGGTAACTTCGTGAGACGTGAAGCCTTCCTGCCATTCTCGCTGGGTGAGTAGACTCTTTGGACCTAATTATGACAAATTGAAGAAGCACTGTGTCAAAAAAAATTGTCTATGGGCCCGCTGCACACTGACCTCGCGGTCGCACACATATTGTCTCACCAAACTGAAAAAATGCTACCCCTGTTGTCCTTATAGCCAGTTAGAATTATAAATAGTCAAGAGTCCTGTGTGATTGCGAAACACAATATACAATGAGTGTGTGTGTGTGTGTGTGTGTGTGTGTGTGTGTGTGTGTGTGTGTGTGTGTGTGTGTGTGTGTATATTTATATATAATTTTTAAAGCTATTATCCATTCCCTCACTAATTCACTCAAGATTTAGCCCTGCCATGAAGAGCATCCGTCAGTATATGACCCCTAGACATAGCCCTTAAGGGTTTGTATTTGCTTCTAGATGCCATAAAGGAGTATTTTTGTCTAAATGAAGCTCTTCAACTCACTTCATTTTGTTTTCTTGTCACAAAGATGCCATCAGTCGGTTATAGGTATTTCTGTAGTGCAAATGACAGAGGTTTGGTTCATAAGCAAATAGGCAAATTTACAAATACAAAACTGCAACTATGCAGGGTTCACTGTAACTAAAGCCATTTACAAAGGAGCTATTGCCTGTATCTAAAATTTTGTATTTACCAAGAGTATGGAGTTGCGACTTTTTCAAGATACAACCTGTCGTTGTGCCCATGTTTTGCTTTGAGTTGCGAGTAAAAATTTGAGGCATCAGCACTCTATGTACTGTCAAACTAAACATAAAACAAGAGTACTACACATATTTAAATCAAGCACATAATTTTGCCAATGGATCTGCAAGTTTAATGGAAAAAGATCAACGCGGTGATGTTTTAAAATGGATACTTGAGCACAAACAGCGCAGCAACACATGTAGGCAGACAATATAACACTCCTCAGGCATACATTATTTATCCTCTGAAAAAAAATTACTAATACAGCTGCAGTTACTTAGTCATTAACAGTAGTTGTGAATAGCTTCTTGGTTTATGTCAGAGATTTTTCTCGGACAAAGTTAAAGAATGACTCGGCACACAGGGAAAATTGTCTTCAATATCGGCGGGAGGGGATCTCTGAGAGCGAACGACGGTTGTTGCCCCGATGATCACACCCTCGAGCTCTATTCCCGCCAATTCGGACTTTTATTGTAACATACAAGAAAAACACTGCCCCCGATATTTGCATACCGCACCCGGTCCGGCCCCTTGGTAGTGATTGGTTACCTGTGTTTAAACTTTGAACCACCAGTACGTTGGCGCCTTTCTGTCGGGTCTACATTGAAACAACATGTCGCAGACTTTGCGGACGGCCAATGTCGCCTGGGCGCCACGGGTGTTCTCAAATCGTCTTTTGTTGTTCAACCGCTGTTCCCAAATTATTCATTCCCCCTTTGTGACCGAATCTAGCCCACTCCCCCCTGATCGCTCACCTCCATTGACGTGCTAATTGTGGACTTCAACGGCCCCTCCGGCCAGGTGGCCGGCACCGTTCTGCAAAGGCATTTGGAGGTGCTGATTACGCACCCAAACGTTTAGACGTGCTCAAATTAAATGAAACTTTAAACATGATACAATTTTGCTCATATATTACTCTCACAGTTTATTAATATGTACTGTCCACAGAACATATTGACAGTCGATGCCTTTTTGTACCAAAAGTTGTAGCTATTTGGTTTAGTTCCCAATACTCAGCGGAAGACTTCCATTCACTTCGACCCAAATTGCAGATTTTTTGTTGTGTGTTTTCTTTGTGTGTGTAAATTCTGAACTTTGATATCATCGTTTTTCGTTGTAGGGAGGCGTCACTGTCTCGGTGAGCAACTGGCCAGGATGGAGATGTTTCTGTTTTTCACTACTTTGCTCCAGAGGTTCCACCTTCAGTTCCCCCCTGGAAGCGTTCCCACAGTAGCGCCCAAATTGGGCATGACCTTGCAACCCAAGCCTTACTCCATCTGCGCCCTCCGCAGGCAGCACAAAGACACTCCTTATCACAAGTAGGCATTAAGCACACAAGTTCATGTTCAAGCTCGATCGGATTTTTCTACAGCGACCTACTCCACAACACACAGGTGCTTAAGACTCTATCACCCGGGATTGTAGTGGTGCATTTTTTTTTTTCTTCGTGGGACTCCCATATGGACGCGTGATCATTTAATTAGGCAATATGCGTATTTGCACAATAGGCACAAAGCTGTGCAATGCCGACTTTTTGACACAGACGTGCATTATCGATCGGGTTCTGCGTAGCGCAGGACATGAAATGTCTCTGAACCTTGGCAAGCCAGGGATGTGTTAGGTATACATTAATGATTGACACTAAGTACATTCGTGCTGGTTCACAGCCCTTCCTTCTCAGGGCAGCGTCAGGTCAGACAAATGACAGACGTCATTTGGAGCTGCGGGCTCAATCGACACTTTCCAAGAACATTCCGCACACGGCACGCTTTGGCTGGACATGGGCTGGCGTTACATCATCTGGACTGATTTCGAACACCTCTTGGGATAGCGCTTTTTGGAAAAGCTTTCTCTTGGAAAGCCTATGTAAAAGCTGGTGGATTTCTTGAAATCACTTATTGTCCTTCATGGTGCTTATCAGTACTTACAAAGTACTTCATTTAGATGTTGTTTGTTTGTTTGTTTGAATATTGGTGTTTGTATGTGTTCAGCTGCTTAACAACAAAAGGCATACTTTCTGCTTTGTATTTCCATTTTGAATATTTTGGATGCAATACTTGAAGAATCAAAGGATTACTGAGAGCCACAACATAGTTAAGAGGAATTTCTATGTTGACTTGAGACTTGAATTGTTTGTTTTGGTTTGTCTGAATACAATAAATAAATAAATAAAGAGAAAAAGGCCCACATTGATGCCAAGTGTCTGTGTAACGTTTATGAGTGACTGTATGGATGACTGGAATTTTCTTAGGAGAGTACAAAAATGGTACTTAACAGTGCTGTCACTTATGATCAGAGGAAAAATGATTACTTGAGCCATTAGTCAGTGGGAAAAAAAATTATGTAGTGAGTAACTGGTAAGTAACCTATGACATCATAGGTTAATATTTTTTAATCAGAGAAGGAAGGTCAAATAGACAAAAATATATGATAATAAGAATGCGCAACATCAGATATTGCCCAATTAATTATTAAGTTGATAATTGATTCGTAGTCAATTAATCGTTGGAGCTCTACCTTCTAAAGTTCGAATTATATATCATTCTTGTAGGCTGTTGACACACGACAGCCTGATGCCATACATTAGGGCCCTGTCACACCTTGACGATTCAGCCAGCGTATGCCGACGTTCAGATTTTCCCTAAAACGCTGGCATACGCTGAATTATCGATTTTTTTTTTCAATTTTGGGCGTATACATAGCGCATTCATAACGGGCTGGACGTATACATAACGTATCAGTAAATTATATAGAACGTTTCGATAACTTATAGATAACTTATTCCAACGAATGCCTAGCGTGTTGCCGGCGTACACAACTTGTGCCCAACGATAGTCTAATTTATGCATAGCGTGCAGCAGCGTATTGCCGGCGATCACGTGGCGTAGTCTATAAATAAGGCTGGCGCTCGACGTTTCAAGCCCCTGTCACACCTTGACGATTTAGCCAGCGTATGCCGACGTAGGAAAAATTTGGCAAATACGCTGGCGTACGTCGAATAAGTTATTGGTAAGTTTTGTATACGTAACAGCACGCTGAAGCACGTTGGTATACGTCGAAGTACGTCGAGAAATTTTAAGCATGCTTAAAATTTCTCGTCGTATATCAGCGTATGGCTATCGTCCGTATCGCAGGCCATAAGTAATAGGTAAGTTATGCGATCGTTGCACACGTTCAAACACGTTAAGTGTAGGTTACTCATAAGTCCAAATACGTCGAGAATACCTACTAGCTGTTCTCCAACATCCGTGCCTTTCGGAACTTGCGCTTGGACATGCTGACCAGGCTGTCACGCACGTAGTTGGCGAAGGCTGCAGTGGCTGTGATGGGCTGAGCCTCTGCGAGACCTTTGATGAGCTCCCCAGACTTTTCTTTGCCATGGCGCTGATGTTGTTTGGTTTATTAATGACACAAGTCATAATGGCGTTTGATTGCTGCTTTAATAGCGTGAATAGCAACTCACAGTAACGATGGCAAGCCGCACCTTGCCTCTTGGGTTATACCATTTTAACTAGACCGGGGGGGATAGTCCCCAAACAGATGTTGGTACTGCAATGTCTAGTGCAGTTATGATTTGAAACGTCGGCGCCAGCCTTTTTTATAGACTACGTCACGTGATCGTCGGCAATACGCTGCTGCACGCTATGCAGCAGCGTATTGCAGTTCGAAACACGGATGTTGGAGAACAGCTAGTAGGTATTCTCGACGTATTTGGACTTATGAGTAACCTACACTTAACGTGTTTGAACGTGTGCAACGATCGCATAACTTACCTATTACTTATGGCCTGCGTATACGGGACGTATAGCCATACGCTGACATCGACGAGAAATTTTAAGCATGCTTAAAATTTCTCGACGACTCGACGTGCTGCGACGTATACCAACGTGCTTCAGCGTGCTGTTACGTATACAAAACTTACCCATAACTTATTCGACGTACGCCAGCGTATTTGCCAAATTTTTCCTACGTCGGCATACGCTGGCTAAATCGTCAAGGTGTGACAGGGGCTTTAGCTGTTCTTTTTTCAAAGTCTCTAAGGTCAACATAGATTGAATGTCAGGCCAGGGACATTGTGCCTCCTCTGACTGCAAAGCGATTCTTCTTTCAGAACAAAAGTGAAATATCGCAATCCGTTGTCTCACGTTTGTTCGTGGGGGTGACTACACCATGGTTGCTTCAAGCAGAGAGCAGAAGGAGATCCTCCTCCTCCCAACAGAAAAGAAAAAAAAGTTTGAACATCGCTTGTCAATCTGGTTACCGGTGGTTTTGTTGGCTTCGAAATTCCATGTTGGTTGATAGTTCAACTGCTGTAAAAAAAATTCAGTCCACCCACAAGATACTCCACCTTCTTTGCTCCCAATTCTGCTCCTTTTTTTGTCTGTCCTGGCCGGTAAAGGACGCTGACTGTGTTGGTGTGAGTTAAAAAAAAAAAAAAAAAAAAAAGGATCATTATTCCTGAGAATTCAATGTTAAAATTAAGGAGACAAAATTACATTATTTTCAATCAGTTGTTTTATGTTGTACTTTTGTAGAAACATCAACCCGTAATGTGAGATGGAAGCCATCGTCACGCGTGACTGGAGGCTGCACATTTTCTTTTCCTGTTGCATGACAAGGCCCTAAATGCTAGCCATTGACTGGTGACAGCGATTTTGGCTCTCCTCATTTTTGTAATACTGTAATAATGCAACTGTCCACTGCAGTGGCGCCCAACCTTTTTTTGTCTTGTTTTCCCCCAAACCCTTTCATAATACTTTGAATACCCGTATAAGTGAGCCCCTCACTTATACTTTGAATACCCGTATAAGTGAGCCCCTCACTTAAAAATGAGGAGAGCCAAAAATCGCTGTCACCAGTCAATGGCTAGCATTTAGGGCCTTGTCATGCAACAGGAAAAAGAGAAAACGTGCAGCCTCCAGTCACGCGTATCGATGGCTTCCATCTCACATTCCCGGGCCGAATTTCCGGCCCAGTTCGTCCGTGGTGAGTAATAAAAGTAGTAGTAGATGAACCTGCACAAACTGCTTTGCAAAAGCAACAATTGGAACTGATTAATTTGCTTCACAGTACTTCCAACAGAAGGACTCATTTAAAAGCTGAAAGAAAAATTGTTTTCCAACTCAGAGTCAACTATTATAGCAAACGACATATAATGTTTTCTTGCCAAAATATTGTATGTTCAGTAAATTCCAGCATGTAGGCAAACTGCAGTTAATTTGGACATTTTCAGTTCTGTCATGTTCACGTTCCTGGCCTGGCCAGCAGGTGGCAGACTGAGCGGACTTTCTGGTTGCACACCTGCTGCCAATCTTTCATTAAGGCATTGTGTATTTAAGGACCCGCAATCTGTCTGCTGTTGTCGGAGTATTCCTTATGCCTTGTTGTTTCCATGCCCACAGACCCGTTTTGCTCTCGATCTCGTCGCTTTCGCTTTTTGAACTCTCGGTACCATTTTGTAAGTACAACTTTGTTTAGTGATTTGGCTTTTTCCTGCGTGTGGTTGATCCATTGTGTTATTCTTTTTCGTTTGTATTCTCGGTCCGTGTTTTTCTCTCTTGCCTTTTTTGCAAGCGCTTTTTGTTATTTCGTTTTTTGTGCTTCCAGGTCCTTGTGTTGGCCTGCGCTTTTGTTACAACTTTGTCGGTGCGAATTTTTGTATTAAAACATTTTTGCAACGGAGACCTTGTTGTCATCTGCACTTTTGGGATCCAAACTCATTTCGGCTCGGCGGCGTGACAGAATACTCCGACCACAATGGATCCGTAGATGTCAACAAGTTAATGACCGCCTTGACCAGCCAGGGACAGCTGGTGGGCCAGCAAGGACAAGCGCTCGCCGAGCTCCGAGAGGCAGTCTCCATGCTGGCTCACCGGCTTGATAATTTAAGTTCCCGGATGGAACAAGCGAGCAACCGAGGAACGTCATCCTCAAGATCGCCTACGGTAGCCACCGGGATACCACCTTCCCCGACCGTGGGGCGGGAGCCTAATTTCCCACACCCCCCACGCTATGGTGGCGAACCGGGGCTCTGTAAACAATTTTTGCACCAATGCTCCCTAATATTCGACCATCAACCTTCTGCTTACGAGAAGGATAGTACCAAGGTGGCATTCGTAATGAGCCTTTTGACTGGTCAGGCGGCGTCCTGGGCAGTGGAAATAAGCAATGCTCAACCTGGGCTTCGGTCTTCCTTCCCTGAGTTTATTGCCGAGTTTCGTCGCGTGTTTCACCATCCTGTTATTGGAAGGGAGGCTGAAGGACGGCTATTAGCTATTCGGCAAGATAAACAATCCGTAGCCGAATATTCTATTTCTTTTCGGATTTTGGCCGCCCGTAGTGGTTACGACGACCGCGCCCTGTGTGGCTTGTTTCGCCGCGGATTGAATGTATCATTAAAGGACGAACTGGCAACCCGCGATGACAGCACCAATTTGGAGGAACTTATTAATCTGGCGCTGGTTCTGGACAACGCATGCGGGGCGTGGCGGAGAGCGGGGACGAACGAGGAAACGCCGTTTTCAGCCCGACGTGCGGGTGGTCGGCCGGCTTCCCACGAGTCCTGGCGACAGTCGGGCCAGAACACCACCCGGTACCAGGACGACCGGCGCAGAGAGAGCCAATGCAGCTGGGAGGCGGACGTGTGGCGCCAGAGGAGAGGCAGCGCGGGTGCGGGACCAGGCCTGCTTCTACTGCGGTCAACCAGGACATCGAGTTGCCAACTGTTCGTGACACCGGCCCGCCAGGCAAGGCGCTCGAGAAATGTGAGTCTACTTCAGCACTGACTCACGGGAGTCGAGAAGGGAGGAGTCAGTACGGACATCCCAAAGACTAGAGCTGGACGGAACTATCTATGGTCCCTCCCGCTATTACGATTCGGGCATTGGTGGACTCGGGGCGGACGATTGTTTTAGACCCCATGGTGGCTAAAGAACTGGGTTGTCCGTAGATGAGTTAAGGGATATAAAGCGGGTTCCACGATCTGGACGGGCGGCTTTTGGCGGAAGTGAAGCAGATCACCGGCCCATTGAAACTAAGGTTGTCAGGCAATCATATAGAATACCGGAGGTTTTATCTCATGCGGTCTCGATCCGTACCGTTAGTTTTAGGGTTGCCATGGCTGAGAACCCATAATCCTGTCATTTCCTGGGAACGTCCCGCGATCGAAACTTGGAGTTCGTTCTGCTATGCCCACTGTTTGCACTCGGCGGCAGAAAATAGGGGTCCAACACGTAACGATCCACTAGAAGTCATTTGTTTGGATAATGTTCGAGTGTTTACCACGATTTACGTCAAGTGTTCAGCAAAGACCGCGCTCAGTCCTTACCGCCGCACCGGCCGTGCGATTGCGCAATCGACTTACTTGATCACGCCCCTCTTCCGAATTCACGTTTATATCAGGTTTCACAGCCGGAACAAGAGGCCTTGAGGGAATACATTGACAGCTCACTCTCGGCTGGCCTCATTAGGCCATCTAAATCCCCATTAGGGCCGGGTTCTTCTTTATCGAGAAGAAAGATAAGTCGTTACGCCCTTGTGTCGACTATCGGGGACTAAACGAGATCACCATCAAAAACAAATACCCCCTCCGTTGTTAGATTCAGCGTTCGCACCCTCCAATCTGCCACCATATTTTCCAAACTAGATCTACGAAGTGCTTACCATCTGGTCCGTATTCGTGAGGGGATGAATGGAAGACGGCTGTTCTTTTTCAAAGTCTCTAAGGTCAACATAGATTGAATGTCAGGCCAGGGACATTGTGCCTCCTCTGACTGCAAAGCGATTCTTCTTTCAGAACAAAAGTGAAATATCGCAATCCGTTGTCTCACGTTTGTTCGTGGGGGTGACTACACCATGGTTGCTTCAAGCAGAGAGCAGAAGGAGATCCTCCTCCTCCCAACAGAAAAGAAAAAAAAGTTTGAACATCGCTTGTCAATCTGGTTACCGGTGGTTTTGTTGGCTTCGAAATTCCATGTTGGTTGATAGTTCAACTGCTGTAAAAAAAATTCAGTCCACCCACAAGATACTCCACCTTCTTTGCTCCCAATTCTGCTCCTTTTTTTGTCTGTCCTGGCCGGTAAAGGACGCTGACTGTGTTGGTGTGAGTTAAAAAAAAAAAAAAAGGTTCATTATTCCTGAGAATTCAATGTTAAAATTAAGGAGGGGCTCACTTATACGGGTATTCAAAGTATAAGTGAGGGGCTCACTTATACGGGTATTTAAAGTATTATGAAAGAGTTTGGGGGGAAAACAAGACAAAAAAAGGTTGGGCGCCACTGCAGTGGACAGTTGCATTATTACAGTATTACAAAAATGAGGAGAGCCAAAAATCGTTGTCACCAGTCAATGGCTAGCATTTAGGGCCTTGTCATGCAACAGGAAAAAGAGAAAATGTGCAGCCTCCAGTCACGCGTATCGATGGCTTCCATCTCACATTCCCGGGCCGAATTTCCAGCCCAGTTCGTCCGTGGTGAGTAATAAAAGTAGTAGTAGATGAACCTGCACAAACTGCTTTGCAAAAGCAACACTTGGAACTGATTAATTTGCTTCACAGTACTTCCAACAGAAGGACTCATTTAAAAGCTGAAACTAAATTGTTTTCCAACTCAGAGAGTCAACTATTATGGCAAACGACATATAATGTTTTCTTGCCAAAATATTGTATGTTCACTAAATTCCAGCATGTAGGCAAACTGCAGTTAATTTGGACATTTTCAGTTCATTTTATAGTCCCTTTTGTGGTCGGCCATTTAGATGTGAATGGCCGATACAATGACTACTTCAATTTCAATGAAAAGACAAAATATTTACAAAGATGTCAGGGGTGTACTCACTTTTGTGAGATACTCTGTTGCTGGAAAAGAATCAAGTTGTAAGATAACCGTTGACTTTTCATTGATTTACTACTTTGTAGGAAATTCCAGCGCTCGCCATGCACACACATGCACAAAAATCGACAAGAACCGCGAGTACTTGAGTGATGGTGTTTTATGACAGCTATAAATAACAACATAAATCAGTTGCTCCCAGTGTTGGTGAGGGTGAATGGTTACATTGGACAAAATGTACATATACGGATGCCACACACGGGTAACTTCATTGATGTTTTTTATGGCACAATTAATAGAGGACATGGTGGTTTGAAATACTGAGAAAAGCCGACAACACTTGAAACTCAACTCGACAGAATAGTAACTTCTGGCCCAGAAGGACTCCATGGAAAAGAATGAATATGGCTCTGACCTGAGTCCAGTCTGCTACTTTCGCTGTTCCCTTGACAATACTGGAACGCTAATGTCACGGCCGACCGCAAGTACAGTAGGTCAAGTTTGGCACTAGTGAAGGAGAGATGAAGATGTTGACCATGAAGGCAAAGAGAACAGACTCAATTGAAAAGAAAAGAAGAAAAAACATACCAAATAGCGATAGCTGTAAAAGAAAGGAGATACAAACAAGGACAGAATCTCAATGGACATCGTGTGTGTGTGTGTGTGTGTGTGTGTGTGTGTGTGTGTGTGTGTGTGTGTCTGCGTGTGTGTAGAAAACGGATGCATTCAGTTGATTATTCAAAAATATATATTTATGCACATACTCTTTTTGTACAGTGGCTGAACACTTGACTGGTATTAAAAGGAGTACACCTGTATTTTTTCTCTATAAATATTATTAACTCAATTGGATTTAACATTTTACGACCTCGACGTGCCGACGTATACCAACGTGCTTCAGCGTGCTGTTACGTATACAAAACTTACCCATAACTTATTCGACGTCGCCAGCGTATTTGCCAAATTTTTCCTACGTCGGCATACGCTGGCTAAATCGTCAAGGTGTGACAGGGGCTTTAGCTGTTCTTTTTCAAAGTCTCTAAGGTCAACATAGATTGAATGTCAGGCCAGGGACATTGTGCCTCCTCTGACTGCAAAGCGATTCTTCTTTCAGAACAAAAGTGAAATATCGCAATCCGTTGTCTCACGTTTGTTCGTGGGGTGACTACACCATGGTTGCTTCAAGCAGAGAGCAGAAGGAGATCCTCCTCCTCCCAACAGAAAAGAAAAAAAAGTTTGAACATCGCTTGTCAATCTGGTTACCGGTGGTTTTGTTGGCTTCGAAATTCCATGTTGGTTGATAGTTCAACTGCTGTAAAAAAATTCAGTCCACCCACAAGATACTCCACCTTCTTTGCTCCCAATTCTGCTCCTTTTTGTCTGTCCTGGCCGTAAAGGACGCTGACTGTGTTGGTGTGAGTTAAAAAAAAAAAAAAAAAAAAAGGATCATTATTCCTGAGAATTCAATGTTAAAATTAAGGAGACAAAATTACATTATTTTCAATCAGTTGTTTTATGTTGTACTTTTGTAGAAACATCAACCCGTAATGTGAGATGGAAGCCATCGATACGCGTGACTGGAGGCTGCACATTTTCTTTTTCCTGTTGCATGACAAGGCCCTAAATGCTAGCCATTGACTGGTGACAGCGATTTTTGGCTCTCCTCATTTTTGTAATACTGTAATAATGCAACTGTCCACTGCAGTGGCGCCCAACCTTTTTTTGTCTTGTTTTCCCCCAAACCCTTTCATAATACTTTGAATACCCGTATAAGTGAGCCCCTCACTTATACTTTGAATACCCGTATAAGTGAGCCCCTCACTTAAAAATGAGGAGAGCCAAAATCGCTGTCACCAGTCAATGGCTAGCATTTAGGGCCTTGTCATGCAACAGGAAAAAGAAAACGTGCAGCCTCCAGTCACGCGTATCGATGGCTTCCATCTCACATTCCCGGGCCGAATTTCCGGCCCAGTTCGTCCGTGGTGAGTAATAAAAGTAGTAGTAGATGAACCTGCACAAACTGCTTTGCAAAAGCAACAATTGGAACTGATTAATTTGCTTCACAGTACTTCCAACAGAAGGACTCATTTAAAAGCTGAAAGAAAAATTGTTTTCCAACTCAGAGTCAACTATTATAGCAAACGACATATAATGTTTTCTTGCCAAAATATTGTATGTTCAGTAAATTCCAGCATGTAGGCAAACTGCAGTTAATTTGGACATTTTCAGTTCTGTCATGTTCACGTTCCTGGCCTGGCCAGCAGGTGGCAGACTGAGCGGACTTTCTGGTTGCACACCTGCTGCCAATCTTTCATTAAGGCATTGTGTATTTAAGGACCCGCAATCTGTCTGCTGTTGTCGGAGTATTCCTTATGCCTTGTTGTTTCCATGCCCACAGACCCGTTTTGCTCTCGATCTCGTCGCTTTCGCTTTTTGAACTCTCGGTACCATTTTGTAAGTACAACTTTGTTTAGTGATTTGGCTTTTTCCTGCGTGTGGTTGATCCATTGTGTTATTCTTTTTCGTTTGTATTCTCGGTCCGTGTTTTTCTCTCTTGCCTTTTTTGCAAGCGCTTTTTGTTATTTCGTTTTTTGTGCTTCCAGGTCCTTGTGTTGGCCTGCGCCTTTTGTTACAACTTTGTCGGTGCGTATTTTTGTATTAAAACATTTTTGCAACGGAGACCTTGTTGTCATCTGCACTTTTGGGATCCAAACTCATTTCGGCTCGGCCGAAACGTGACAGAATACTCCGACCACAATGGATCCCGTAGATGTCAACAAGTTAATGACCGCCTTGACCAGCCAGGGACAGCTGGTGGGCCAGCAAGGACAAGCGCTCGCCGAGCTCCGAGAGGCAGTCTCCATGCTGGCTCACCGGCTTGATAATTTAAGTTCCCGGATGGAACAAGCGAGCAACCGAGGAACGTCATCCTCAAGATCGCCTACGGTAGCCACCGAGATACCACCTTCCCCGACCGTGGGGCGGGAGCCTAATTTCCCACACCCCCCACGCTATGGTGGCGAACCGGGGCTCTGTAAACAATTTTTGCACCAATGCTCCCTAATATTCGACCATCAACCTTCTGCTTACGAGAAGGATAGTACCAAGGTGGCATTCGTAATGAGCCTTTTGACTGGTCAGGCGGCGTCCTGGGCAGTGGAAATAAGCAATGCTCAACCTGGGCTTCGGTCTTCCTTCCCTGAGTTTATTGCCGAGTTTCGTCGCGTGTTTCACCATCCTGTTATTGGAAGGGAGGCTGAAGGACGGCTATTAGCTATTCGGCAAGATAAACAATCCGTAGCCGAATATTCTATTTCTTTTCGGATTTTGGCCGCCCGTAGTGGTTACGACGACCGCGCCCTGTGTGGCTTGTTTCGCCGCGGATTGAATGTATCATTAAAGGACGAACTGGCAACCCGCGATGACAGCACCAATTTGGAGGAACTTATTAATCTGGCGCTGGTTCTGGACAACCGCATGCGGGAGCGTGAGCGGGAACGCGGGGACGAACGAGGAAACGCCCGTTTTCAGCCCCGACGTGCGGGTGGTCGGCCGGCTTCCCACGAGTCCTGGCGACAGTCCGGGCCAGAGCACCACCCCGGTACCAGGACGACCGACGCAGAGGGGGAGCCAATGCAGCTGGGAGGCGGACGTGTGACGCCAGAGGAGAGGCAGCGCCGGGTACGGGACCAGGCCTGCTTCTACTGCGGTCAACCAGGACATCGAGTTGCCAACTGTTCCGTGACACCGGCCCGCCAGGCAAGGCGCTCCGAGAAATGTGAGTCTACTTCCAGCACTGACTCACGGGAGTCGAGAAGGGAGGAGTCCAGTACGGGACATCCCAAAAGACTAGAGCTGGACGGAACTATCTATGGTCCCTCCCGCGCTATTACGATTCGGGCATTGGTGGACTCGGGGGCGGACGATTGTTTTTTAGACCCCATGGTGGCTAAAGAACTGGGTTGTCCGGTAGATGAGTTAAGGGATATAAAGCGGGTTCACGATCTGGACGGGCGGCTTTTGGCGGAAGTGAAGCAGATCACCGGCCCATTGAAACTAAGGTTGTCAGGCAATCATATAGAATACCGGAGGTTTTATCTCATGCGGTCTCGATCCGTACCGTTAGTTTTGGGGTTGCCATGGCTGAGAACCCATAATCCTGTCATTTCCTGGGAACGTCCCGCGATCGAAACTTGGAGTTCGTTCTGCTATGCCCACTGTTTGCACTCGGCGGCAGAAAATAGGGGTCCAACACGTAACGATCCACTAGAAGTCATTTGTTTGGATAATGTTCCGAGTGTTTACCACGATTTACGTCAAGTGTTCAGCAAAGACCGCGCTCAGTCCTTACCGCCGCACCGGCCGTGCGATTGCGCAATCGACTTACTTGATCACGCCCCTCTTCCGAATTCACGTTTATATCAGGTTTCACAGCCGGAACAAGAGGCCTTGAGGGAATACATTGACAGCTCACTCTCGGCTGGCCTCATTAGGCCATCTAAATCCCCATTAGGGGCCGGGTTCTTCTTTATCGAGAAGAAAGATAAGTCGTTACGCCCTTGTGTCGACTATCGGGGACTAAACGAGATCACCATCAAAAACAAATACCCCCTCCCGTTGTTAGATTCAGCGTTCGCACCCTCCAATCTGCCACCATATTTTCCAAACTAGATCTACGAAGTGCTTACCATCTGGTCCGTATTCGTGAGGGGATGAATGGAAGACGGCCTTCAAGACACCTTTAGGGCACTTTGAGTATTTGGTCATGCCATTTGGGTTAACCAACGCGCCGCTGTCTTCCAGAGCCTCATTAATGACGTGTTGAGAGACCTTCTGAATGTATTTTGTTTTGTTTATTTGGACGACATATTGATTTTTTCCCGTAATCTTCAAGAGCACCAACACCATGTCAGGCTTGTTCTGCAGCGCCTTTTAGAGAATCGATTATTCGTCAAAGCAGAGAAATGTGAGTTTCATGTAGAATCCACTTCGTTCCTTGGTTTCGTTATTGAAAAGGGTCAGCTGAGAGCGGACCCCGCCAAAGTCAAGGCGGTGATAGAGTGGCCTACACCAACCACTAGGAAGCAGCTGCAACGTTTCTTGGGTTTTGCTAATTTCTATCGCCGATTCATCCGTAATTACAGCCAGAAAGCCCTACCTCTGACCCGGTTGACCTCTGTCAAGGTTCCCTTTAGGTGGGACCCCGATGCCGACAACGCGTTTTTAGAGTTGAAAAAAGCCTTCACTAACCCTCCGGTTTTGCAACATCCCAACCCATCATTTCCTTTCATTGTGGAGGTGGACGCTTCAGATTCAGGGGTGGGGGCGGTATTGTCACAGCGATCCCCAGTCGACCAAAGACTCCACCCTTGCGCCTTCTTCTCTCGTCGTCTCAGTCCAGCCGAAGCCAACTACGACGTAGGAAACCGTGAACTGCTAGCCGTCGTGTTGGCTCTGCAGGAGTGGCGACACTGGCTCGAGGGGGCTGAAGAACCATTCACTGTGTACACCGACCACAAGAACCTCGCATACATCCGCTCTGCCAAGAGACTAAACTCACGCCAAGCCCGGTGGGCGCTTCTTCTTACACGTTTCAACTTTACACTTACCTATTGCCCTGGCTCCAGAACATACGACCTGATGCTCTCTCCGTATCCACGACCCCGGAGAGGAGCGACGAACCACAGAATATTCTTCCCGACCACTGTATTTTGGGGGCCCTGAGGTGGGCAATTGAAAGAAGGGTCCAGGAGGCCCAGAACGGAACCCAAGTCCCTGCTGACTGTCCTGCAGGGAAGCTTTTTGTACCCCACCTCTGCGCTCGGAGGTGTTGCAGTGGGGCACACGTCAAAGGTGGCTTGCCATCCTGGGGTGAACCGGACCTAGAGCTCGTCTCGCAGCGGTTTTGGTGGCGGAGCTTCGGAAGGATACGCTGGACTACATCAAGGCCTGCTCCACCTGCGCATGCAGTAAGGCATCCCACCAACCACCAGCAGGGTTGCTGCAACCTTTACCTGTTCCGTCTCGACCATGGTCCCACATCTCCATGGACTTTGTCACAGGCCTGCCTCCTTCCAGGGGCAAGTCCGTCATACTCACCATTGTTGATCGCTTCTCTAAGTCTGCTCATTTTGTTGCCCTATCCAAGCTGCCATCCGCCCTGGAGACCGCCGACCTTCTCATCAAACACGTCTTCCGTCTTCATGGGATTCCGGTGGACATCGTGTCGGACCGGGGTCCTCAATTCGTTTCCAGAGTGTGGAAACGTTTCTGTCACGCCATGGGGGCCACTGCCAGTTTGTCCTCTGGTTACCACCCGCAGTCCAACGGCCAAACGGAACGCCTGAATCAGGACTTGGAGGCAGCTCTGCGCTGCGTTTGTCTCCATCGCCCCTCCTCGTGGTCAACCCACCTGCCTTGGGTGGAATACGCCCACAACACCCTCGTCTCGTCTGCCACCGGTCGGTCTCCTTTTATGTCTGCCTATGGTTATCAACCCCCTCTATTTCCTTCCCAGGAGGGTCAGGTGGAACTCCCGTCCATACAGCTCCACCTGCGACGGGCCCATCGCGTGTGGAGGGAGACCAGAGCTGCACTATCACGCACTGCTATGAGGAACCGGCAGATTGCTGACCGCCGTCGACGCCCAGCACCTAGCTATCAGGTGGGGCAGAAGGTGTGGCTGGCGACAAAGGATCTGCGACTGGCTGGTACTTCCCGCAAGTTGGGGCCTCGCTTCACGGGACCGTTCATGGTGGAATCGGTCATCAGCCCCGTCTCCGTCAAGCTCCGACTGCCGCCCACCATGAAGGTTCACCCAGTCTTCCACGTTTCCCTGTTGAAACCAGTGACCACTAGTCCCTTGGCTCCCCCTCCCACATCGCCTCCTCCTCCACGGATTGTCGACGGCGACCGGTGTACACGGTGCGGGAAATCTTGGACTCTCGGCGCAGGGGTAAGGGTTCCAGTACTTGGTCGACTGGGAGGGCTACGGACCGGAGGATCGGCAATGGGTCCCCGCTCCTGGATCTTGGACCCGTCCCTTCTCCAAGCTTTCCACGCTGCTCACCCTTCGAATCGGGTAGTCCGCCAGGAGGCGTCCGTTGAGGGGGTACTGTCATGTTCACGTTCCTGGCCTGGCCAGCAGGTGGCAGACTGAGCGGACTTTCTGGTTGCACACCTGCTGCCAATCTTTCATTAAGGCATTGTGTATTTAAGGACCATAATCTGTCTGCTGTTGTCGGAGTATTCCTTATGCCTTGTTGTTTCCATGCCCACAGACCCGTTTGCTCTCGATCTCGTCGCTTTCGCTTTTTGAACTCTCGGTACCATTTTGTAAGTACAACTTTGTTTAGTGATTTGGCTTTTTCCTGCGTGTGGTTGATCCATTGTGTTATTCTTTTTCGTTTGTATTCTCGGTCCGTGTTTTTCTCTCTTGCCTTTTTTGCAAGCGCTTTTTGTTATTTCGTTTTTTGTGCTTCCAGGTCCTTGTGTTGGCCTGCGCCTTTTGTTACAACTTTGTCGGTGCGTATTTTTGTATTAAAACATTTTTGCAACGGAGACCTTGTTGTCATCTGCACTTTTGGGATCCAAACTCATTTCGGCTCGGCCGAAACGTGACAAGTTCATTTTATAGTCACTTTTGTGGTCGGCCATTTAGATGTGAATGGCCGATACAATGACTACTTCAATTTCAATGAAAAGACAAAATATTTACAAAGATGTCAGGGGTGTACTCACTTTTGTGAGATACTCTGTTGCTGGAAAAGATTCAAGTTGTAAGATAACCGTTGACTTTTCATTGATTTACTACTTTGTAGGAAATTCCAGCGCTCGCCATGCACACACATGCACAAAAATCGACAAGAACCGCGAGTACTTGAGTGATGGTGTTTTATGACAGCTATAAATAACAACATAAATCAGTTGCTCCCAGTGTTGGTGAGGGTGAATGGTTACATTGGACAAAATGTACATATACGGATGCCACACACGGGTAACTTCATTGATGTTTTTTATGGCACAATTAATAGAGGACATGGTGGTTTGAAATACTGAGAAAAGCCGACAACACTTGAAACTCAACTCGACAGAATAGTAACTTCTGGCCCAGAAGGACTCCATGGAAAAGAATGAATATGGCTCTGACCTGAGTCCAGTCTGCTACTTTCGCTGTTCCCTTGACAATACTGGAACGCTAATGTCACGGCCGACCGCAAGTACAGTAGGTCAAGTTTGGCACTAGTGAAGGAGAGATGAAGATGTTGACCATGAAGGCAAAGAGAACAGACTCAATTGAAAAGAAAAGAAGAAAAAAACATACCAAATAGCGATAGCTGTAAAGGAAAGGAGATACAAACAAGGACAGAATCTCAATGGACATCGTGTGTGTGTGTGTGTGTGTGTGTGTGTGTCTGCGCGTGTGTGTAGAAAACGGATGCATTCAGTTGATTATTCAAAAATATATATTTATGCACATACTCTTTTTGTACAGTGGCTGAACACTTGACTGGTATTAAAAGGAGTACACCTGTATTTTTTTCTCTATAAATATTATTAACTCAATTGGATTTAACATTTTCTGCAGAGATTATGATTGGTAATATGGCAAAGAGGCAACAATTGCTCCTTCCCTTTCATAAAATGGAATGCAGAGATACATAGATGGGAAAAAAACGACTGGGCCCCTTCTTCACACTGGCCACTAGAAGAAAAAGTAAAATACAGTGGTGCCTTGAGATACGAGTGAACCAACGTACACATTTTTGAGATACAAGCCGTCATTCAGCCTTTTTCTGTTTTCTTTTTCGTTTACTTGCAAGCCCAAAAATGAGGTACAGGCGCTTAATGGTGACAGGTGATTCAACTCGGTCACTTCTCAATAAGCAGCAGTTTAGCAAATGGTCAACACTTTTTCAAAAGGAGACTTCCAGCTGTTTAATGCTAATCCCAGTTCAGTGTCAAACTAAATATAAAACAAAACAAATTACATTTTGGGTTGAAAACAACCCAACAATAGTCTAAAGAAAAGTCAACCTTAATGTTATTAGAAAATGTTTCCCATTTTATAATAACATTAAGGTTGACTTTGTGATATGCAAATGATTGGCATCAATTGTTAAGGTTGTCCAAACATTTAAGCAAGGGATATTTGAAAACAAATGGTGGAAAAACACATATAGATGAATAAGAATACTCACAGGCCTATATTCTATATGCTCTGTCAAAAAAACCCACTATGATCGCAGCTTTATGAGTCACTGAGGATAGTGACAATATGAATGCGAAGAAAGAAGAGTCACTCTCTGCTTTGTCTTGATTTATTAAAGTGTCTCCAGTGGCCAAGCACCAGAACATGCTACAGATTGAATTGAATCACTAAATTATGACGCACGTTCTGTGTAATTTTGGCAATTTATATTTCATGATGTTATCGGTATGCTTTTAGAGAGTACAAAATTATAGGTGCTATTTTCTTTAAAAAAACAAAACATTTTGTTGGTTGATTTGAGTCTTTTGTGGGGAGACTGGAACGGATTAATGCCATTTCCATTAATTTCAATGGGCGAAATAATTTCATTTACACTTACATCTCAAGGCACCAATGTAGATGAAAATTGTTTGTTGGTTGGCTCAAAATGAGGCACCTGGTTAATGTATTGTTAAAAAAATAAAACATCTGAATTGAAGGAAAAATGTTGCCATGTGGCTCTATAAGTTTTTCTCCAGTGAGGTTTAGCAAACAATGTATGAATGGACAAGAGGCAGCTCCTCTCATTTGCTTGAATTTGTAGTTAACTTGTTCACTCAACTCCTTCACTTGCCCAGATGTACTGTATGGTGTTCCTCATGAAAGTCTATTCACTCTTAATGAAATTAATTCATGCAAAGTCATCTTTGCATGAATCCTGAGTAACCTTTTTTTTTTTTAAACAAACGAATCAACAGGAAATTAAAAATCCATTCATTGAGACGGCATTCCTGACCTGAATGACACTAAGAGGACATTAATGAAAGCACAAAAGCATACACACTAATCACGTACTTAAAAAATAATTCAAAATGTGCTCTCTTTCTCAAAACGTTCTATCACATTCTTACCAAAAGATAATCACACATTAAAAAAACAAAACAAAAAACACATTATAGCAAAGGAAAACCAAACAAAACAAAAGGAGGTGGCACAAATGAGTAACGGCATCCAAAATGATGCAGATATAATAATGCTAATCATCAGTCGACAATTCAAATCATGTCTCTGTGACTGAGTGTCATACAGTGTTTTCGTGTCACCAGCGAGGAGAAAGAACTACACAAGCCAAGGCTCTGGGCCAATATGGACTCGGTAAAGGTTCAGACAGGCACATCTGATATATACCATGTATATCTATCTATACACACATACATTACATATGTGTAAAAAAAACCTGAAACTGAGGCTGAAAGAGTCTCTGTCTCATCTTTCCACATGTGAACAGTTCACTTTGGTAAAGGGCATCAATGGCGTCTCCATGTTGCTTTCTTGGTTCATACTCCTCGTGTTTTTCTCTCTCTCTCTCTCTCTCTCTCTCTCTCTCTCTCTCTCTCTTTTTTTAATAGTCACGACTTGTTTTGTACCTAAGGGAGGTGTAAGCGCTATGCATTCAAGGCATGGTCAAAGCAAAGGACATCCAAGGTCCTCCCAGGAATCTGATGCTCTTCTTCCGCACCTGTGACCTCACTTGTGATGGATGCTTTGTCTTCTTGTTTGAGCTGCTCCGGGAGTGTCCACGGGGATGAAAGTGCATAGGAGTTGGACTCCCACTGTTGCAGCAAGGATGCGCTCACAGTGGTAAGGCCTTTTTTTTCCATTTCTCCAAAAATTGACTGCACAGTGTTCAGCGTGTGAGTGAAAAATGTGCATGTCAGTGTGTGAAAGGCTATTGGGTGTAGGACTTTCTCTTCTGCAGCTCTTTCTGCTTCCTCTTCCACACTGGTGGTGCTACTGACGCTCTTCCCCTTCTTCTTCCTCCTGGATGACCTGAATGTCATCCGAAGGCGACATGGGCATGCTGGCCGGCAGGCTGTCAGGCTGCTGCTGCTGCTCCTCTTTGCTCTTCTCCTCTTCCTCAATGACCTTCTTCCACACTTTATGGTTCTCGGTCAGGTGCTGCATGATGTTGCAGAAAAACTGGCGGTGGCTTTTCCTCCTTTCTACAGAAGAGTAAAAAAACAAAAAAACAATTTTACCCATTTTGACACTTGATGGCATACCTTAAATGTCATTCTTTCACCCTGAAATTTGATCCTGCCTAAAAGTTATTTTCTGTGTCAGGCCAAAAGAACCATACCAGTGTTTTACAGCGTCAAATGTCCCCAAATCTATCCAAGTCATATATGTGTATTTTTTTTCCCACACGGATGTTCAAAGCAGTCCTGAGAACTGTGTGTTCCCACCACAGCTTCCGAGCACCTTGTTCTTCTTTGAAAGTTCATGGGAAATCTTGAAACGGTGAAAATATAAAATAGCGCAAGAATTGTCACACAGACTACATCCGTTCGTAAATGTCAGACATGCCATTAATACATTTCGAACAGATCTGTAATTCATAATTGGATAAAGACAATTATGGGAATGGGAGCATGAATGATTCTTTGTCTACGTGTCCTTTGACTGACTGGAGACGAGTCCAGGGTTTAACCTGCCCTGCACCCAAAGTCAGCTGGGAGGGGCTCTAGCTCCTCAACAAAATAAGCAGTCGAAAATGGAATCATTGGTTTTACAGTTGACTCACTTGGCCGCAGATCCTCCTCAAGTTCCTCCATGTCCTCCTCTTCATCATCATCATCATCATCGTCCTCAGTGTCCGAGTCTACACGACCCTCATTGTCTTCATCCGATCCATCTCCATTCAACCACTGGCCAGGAAGTAAACCTGCGGCATCGTATGAGTTACAGAGTGGGCCAACTATATGTGTGATAAAGGACTCCTGGAGCTTTGCTAACTGTGGGGAGGAGCGGTCCATGAAAGGGCTGATGGGCAAGCCCAGGCCCGCTTCTTCATCGCCCTGCCAGTAAAAAGAAAAAAGTACATTGGCTGCTTTTAAATGCTGAACATGTCATGTAGACAAAAAAAAATTAAAAATAGATATGGCCCTCAATTTATTAAAACTCATTCAACAACATATTAGTACATTTTAAGAATCCAGTCATTAAATCCCAGGTATGCGTTTATATGTATATTTTCTTTTTTTTCCACGTGGTATTGTAAAGGAGGGTCTGAAAATGGATGTCAGTCATCTTCTTTTTCCTTTAGGCTTGTCCCATTAGGGGTTGCCACAGCTTGTCATCCTTTTCTATTTTCCGTCTAAAAATTAGGCTGAAATATATTCAACAGCGAACCATATGACGTGAGGGAGATGAGAGTCAACGACAATGCTGGTCACGTAACGACAACGATAAACTACATCTATCCATCCATCCATTTTCCGCCGCTTATCCGGGGTCGGGTCGCGGGGGCAGCAGCTTTAGGAGGGAAGCCCAGACTTCCCTCTCCCCAGCCACTTCTTCAAGCTCTTCCTGGCGGATCCCGAGGCGTTCCCTGGCCAGCTGGGTAACATAGTCTCTCCAGCGTGTCCTGGGTCGTCCCCGGGGTCTCCTGCCAGTGGGACATGCCCGGAACACCTCACCAGGGAGGCGTCCAGGAGGCATCCTAATTAGATGCCCGAGCCACCTCATCTGGCTCCTCTCGATGTGGAGGAGGAGCGGCTCTACTCTGAGCCCCTCCCGGATGACCGAGTATCCGGTATCTCGTTCTTTCGGTCACGACCCATAGCTCGAGACCATAGATGAGGGTTGGGACGTAGATCGACCGGTAAATTGAGAGCTTCGCCCTTTGGCTCAGCTCCTTCTTTACTACGACAGACCGATACAGCGTCCGCATCACAACATACACTGCACCGATCCGCCTGTCGATCTCTCGCTCCCTTCTGCCCTCACTCGTGAACAAGACCCCAAGATACTTAAACTCCTCCACTTGGGGCAAGATCTCCTCCCCGACCCGGAGAGGGCACTCCACCCTTTTCCGACTGAGGACCATGGTTTCAGATTTGGAGGTGCTGATCCTCATCCCAACCGCTTCACACTCAGCTGCGAAACGCTCCAGTGAGAGTTGGAGAGCCCTGCTTGAAGGAGCCAACAGTACTACATCATCTGCAAAAAGCAGAGATGCATTACTGAGGCCACCAAAACGGACCCCCTCAACGCTTCGGCTGCGCCTAGAAATTCTGTCCATAATGGTGATGAACAGAATCGGCGACAAAGGGCAGCCTTGGCGGAATCCAACCCTCACTGGAAATGATTCCGACTTATTGCCGGCAATGCAAACCAAACTCTGGCATCGGCAGTATAGGGACCAGACAGCCCGTATCAGGGGGCTCGGTACCCCATACTCCCGAAGTACCCCCCACAGAACTCCCCGAGGGAAACTACATCTGTGAAGCTATATTATCCATCCATCCATTTTCTGACCCGCTTAACCTCAACAAGTGTCGCAGAGCGTGCTTGTGCCAATCCCAGCTGTTTTCGTAGAAAATTGTCAATTAAAATGACAAAATCGACTTGACCATTTAATTGCCGCTGAATTTTTACATTTCACTGAGGTTTTGAACAATCGTATGCATTCAACTTTGGCGGAACAAGTTGAGAATGGTACCATTATTTATTTATTGGTTTATTTTTAAACACTTTGGCAAGTCTGAATTTAGAATGGTAGCTCCAGTGTAATGCCACGTTACGTCTCAACATGTAAGACAGCAATCACAGCTACTGGAGATGATGCAGTGCAATCAAGCATAAATAAGGACGCAGAGACGGTCTGGAATTTTCTCCTACACACTCCAGTAATTGTTGTGGTTCCCACAGAGAAGAGAGAAAATACAGTATGCCTGTGAATTTTGTAATATGCCGTGTTTGTATGTGCTGCTTCTTCGTACGAGTTCGTGGCAGTTTTTTTTTAAGGATAATAATTAACGTGACATTTAGCCTGCTAGTTTCCGTTAATAGTAGTTCACATGCATTGAGCAATACTTTTATGACATGAAATTATATGGTTTGGTTCCATATATATCATGTAAACCGTAAACATAGGACTGACAACAAAAGCCTCTCTTTAGGAGCACTAATTGAGCAGGAGTCTTCTTTCGTCGTCCATGTGCTGAGATGTGAGACTTATATGTTAACATTTCAAAAGCGATGACACATACACAGTTAACGTGTCTGAAATACAAACATATGATCAATAAGTGCTCTTTCCATGAGGAATATGTCCATGTAGCACAAAGATGCCAAGTAACAGGATGGCATGCATCCACTATTACCTGCTCATAAAACTCACTGACAATGCCCTCTGTCCATTTCAAATGCAGGTCGCGGACTTTGGCCGGTCCGTTGATGTCTGCCAGCTTGATACATACTTGACACACTAGCAGTCTGTCATTCTCATTGGTCCAGTCAATTCCTGGACTGTTCACATCATTGACCTTGAAGTCAAACAGACAGACAGACATTCATTAAAGCCACGTGCATCATTTGTCCTGATCATATTCCAATAAGTTAAACAAAATTAAAGACAGATGGTTATGAATTCTGATCATGTATTGACCTTGGAATTGAACTCAGCCAGGAAGTCAAAGTGCTTCTTGAGGTCTGTGGCTAGAATGGCCTCAATGACCAGGAAGCGAAAGCGCTTGAACTCCACATGATCGAGGTTGACCAGGAAGTTAAACTCTGGCCGGGATAGGTAGAGGTTCCAAGCCGATGCAGCGTGATGGTTCTCCAGCACGGAGCGGTCGTTGTACAGCACCGCCTGTGTTGTACATGACGGGAAGAGCCACAGGTTAGAATAGGGACCATGACACAGAAGCCTGCAGGTTTTGCGCACTGCAATTTCACACTCTTCATAATTCCCTCCTCCTTTTTAGGATCCAGCTCCACCTGAGGAAAAATAGCCACTCAGAATAATGGTACCAAAACAATTTTGCACGGTAAGTATGGTGTTCTTTTGGTCATGAGTTTAGTTTTGTTTACGCCCCCTTTTAGAAATGGCTGCCAAAAATGTCAATCTTGTTTTTCTTTAGCTGGAAATGTAGGCTTATAGAAGGTGGAAGGAATTGTGAACAGTTCGAAATTGCCGTCAGTCCAAACACATAATCTTGAAGCTTCTGCTACAAAGCTAAGAAATATATGAAAAGTCTACTAGAACATCTGAAATGTATTTTGGGATAAAGAATTTCTTGAAGTGATGACAGGTGTCTGCTGACTCCCATTTAACATGAATTTGAATGTGATTGGTTCATCCTGAATGGCTACATCCAGCGTGTGCACTTGTGCAACCATATTATTTCAGTGGTTTATTTTTTACGTCCCTTCTCGAACATTATTTTTTTTTCTGATTAAGTTGTAAAGATTATCATTCACAATGGTGGAAAACATTTGGAAATGATTTATTGTGATTTCATTTTGCATATCAGAAAAACCTCACATTTGAACAGGGGGCTGTATACTTTTCATATTCCCGGCATTGTTGTGGAAATTACCTATATGACGCAACCATATTATGTCATGCATAGAGCGTCACATATGGATTAACATGTAGATTTCATTCAGAAAAAAACCCACAAAAAAACATTTCTTCAATTAATGTTGCAATTGCAACTGGTGCGTTTCTGAAGCAAGAATCATAGAGATAGGCACTTTGCAGCACCAAAGATCTTCTGCCAGACATGTTTGTCAAAATCATCAGTGATCAATAGGTTCAGGGTCCCTTGCCTTTGCTCTTAACCCACTTTCTTATTTGAACAGGGGCACATAGCTGACCTTATCAACTTTCGCATCACAGTGTGGGACAGATGCTGAACATGTGGACTCCATCTCTTAAAAATGGAATATCCTTTCAGCAACATTCAATAATTAAAGGGACACATGTTTATTTTATTTTTTCAGACGATCCAGCTTCTTTAGCCCATCCGTGTTCCACCCTTCCATTCCATTCCAATAATTCTTCCAAGTGTCTTTCTGTGTGATCTTCCTGACAGTAGTGTGTAGACTTATGCCAGGACAAATGAAAAGGATTCGGTTTTCCACTTTGTTAAAATGGATACGGTCCAGCTGAATTGGCTTTCTCCTTTACTATGGTTGTCGTGCCATCCAATCGCTTAGGCAAAGGAGCAAGTAAGAGCATTTTATAGAACACCTAAACAGCTTGACTTTGAGTCAGGAGGCGTGTAAAGAGGGGTCATTTCAGGTTAATAACGACTATCTGGTTAAACCTTAACCATGAGCATCAATGTGAGGTTTCTTTAGAACGCCGGACATCTAAGGACACCACTGTGAAGAAGAAAAACTCTAGTGGAGTGTAATTACATTGATTCAAAACAGGAGAGGCAGATTATGCAAGCAGTCGGTGCCATGTGCTTCGCTGTGCAGTGCACTAGTGAGCTGCAATGTTTGTTTGTTTTTGTTTTTTTGATGGGTGAGTGCATCAGTGGGTAAAGATAAATGCTATTCTGTATATAATTCCATATAAGTAATAACCAAAACGGTGCCAGACAAACCCACTCCCAAAGTGACCTATTCAAGTTCCATAACCTATATTTTTATTCGGCTAACAATGGTAGGCTCTGTTTTGTGTGTTTTTTGTGCACTCACCTATTTCTGTCTCTTTCTCCAGTCTAGAGTCATACAATAATTACCATGTGCCATTCTAATTTATGTGTGTGAACTTAATTTTTCTGAACACATGTAAACTTTAACTAAGGCAATTTGTTTACCTGGGGCGCATTAGTGGCCACTAAAAAGCATTCGTGCGACCAGGGTGGTCATAGTCGTGCATTGCAGCTGCTACATATAGGGCCATGAGCTCCAGAGCAGGGATGTTCCAAGCCAGGCAGCCATAGCTGTCATCTGATATCGAGGAGCTCTTGGACGAGGCGTATGATATCCTCCCAGGAGAGATCCCGCTGTCTGAGTCTGGAACACAGAGTATTAATTAGACACATGTCAAAGAGTCTTGGGATTTCAACACTAAGATCTGTATGTCGATGGAGTACTCACTCATGTTGTGTATTGCATACTTTAAAAAATGAGTTGAAGACAGGATGAAATAATGTTAAATATATGGCATATTTCTAATGTTTGAAAATTCTAAGGGTGTACCAGTTACAAAGTGACAAACAAATAAACAGAAAAACAAACAAATACATTGAGTTACAAAGTAATGTAAAACAGTTGGCCAATTTTTGCCTTTCAGGTATATTACTCGATGCTTCTTTCATACTATTTTCTATGGGGTTCACCTGTGTCACTTCCGGTCACATGCTCATTATGGATTTGTTGGAACCCAGGGATTGGTCGAGTGGTCAGGTACCAGACAGCATGGAGCACATCGGTAGCATGGACTCGGTTATGATCTGCGAGCATTTCATCCAAAGCAATAAGCCGTAAGTTGACTGCGTTTGGCTGGCCGTTCAATGTTGCAACACACGGGTGACTGAGCTCATTCAGCAATGGACATAATCACATTGTGATGACACATGACTAAACAATTAACAAACATTAATCTTGAACATTTCTAGAGGCCTCACACAGCGTGAACACTCACAGGGAATGTCCCTGTAGCCATTTTCCAGAGCAAAGAAGTATGTCATGAACTCCCTCACAGGGATCTTGAATATTTCAAACAGACACGTATCCTGGAAAAGGGTGTAAGTCACCTGGGGAAATACAGACCATCTTTACTGAAACACACATCAGAACACCAGGTAAGCATAGCACCGCCATCAGTCACAAGCTAGCATATGCAGTGGAATAACATGAAAAACTGCCTTGAGCTACAGTTTGTGTTCATAAGTGTGTTAGGTTAAGCTACAATTTCAAACTAAAAGAAACACAATTTTAAAAAGTGCTGTCGGGCAAGTAGGTTTGGCGCAGCTTACTCACATTAAATGTAGATGGCAATCCTAAGATCCAAATTAGAGTAGCATTGACAACGACTAGTTTTGATTACATTTAGACCGAACAGACGGATGGAACCAAACAAAGTACACTGAATTGACCTTTTCTACAATATATTTATCCGATGGGGACACATCTCATGACCACAGCCTCGGAGCACAACAAAAACACAAGAGTAAACATTTGCATCGGATTACTAACATAGCTGAGTATTCTTCCTGTCTTTCCTCCTGTTTTGTCTACCAGGTCAAAAATCTGAAAGTTCCAGGTGTTCATCCTCTCCATGAGGGCATCATGGTCTTCCAGCATTGGGTCGAGTCGAAACTCCTGCTCACCCTAGAGGGGACCAATCAAGCATTATTAATATTATGCTTCATTGCGGACATTCATTATGGTTGCTGTGACTCTGGGATACAATTTACCCCCAATTCCTGAGTTTGCTTCTCTGTGCTGGGGCTCTGTTCCTCCTCAGCATCACCCTGCTTCCCTGTGCTCAGAATCTCTCCAGGTAGCTCCACTTCCATGCTCTCCTCCCTGATTAAAGGCTCCCCTGGGAACTCTGGCCCTTCTCCCGCTGCCCTCATAAAAAGAAAACAAAAATCGAATTCAAACTGAATTCACTATGTGAGACACAAATTTCAAATTTGATTCACTCACACACTCACACACACACTCTCACACACACACACACACACACACACACACAACACACACACACACACACACACACACACACACACACACACACACACACACACACACACACAGCAGAGGGTGGAACTACCCTCTTTGAAACTTATGGATGGAAGGTGTTGCTCACTGTGACACGACATTATTTGGTGGAATTTTATTTACCTGAGCGCCTGCGTTGGGCCTCACTGAGAAAGGGCTGATTGAGATCCCCCGAATCGCCGACGGAAACTCCCTTTGGCATCTGACGCCCGCAGCTGGCATGGACAAGTCAAGTCTCGTGCATGACTATAATTAAACAATAATGAGCAAGAAATTCATATCACTGTCGTTTTTTTTTTACCTGGTGCAAAGAGGTAAAGTGGAGCTGCGGAATGCCTGCTGGAAGTCACATGAGCTGAGCGTATAGCCCAAAGGCTTGTGCAGGTTCACGTTGAGACTTGGCTTTGTCAAAAAGTCCGCTGTGTCTGGGAACTCCACAGGCGACCGAGTGACCAGGGACGATGAAGAACCTGTGGTTACAGATGAAGGACTGTGGCCGGGAGAGGTGACGGGACTCAGACTAGGAGAGTTCCCTGATAAAGGGTGTGGGGGGATGGGAAGGGGTTTTCTTGGTTAAAATATGTTTAGTGTATTTATTTGTTGGGGACTCTATACAAAAAAAAATAAGTCGGAGAGTAAAGATGCTGTATTTCAGATTATAGCTTTGAACATTATTTTCCTGTGGAGTCACTTTAGCAAGTAAAAAATAAAATTAAGAACAGGGTATCAAAAATATTAATAATAATAATACATTAAATGAATACATTAAAATATATAATCTACCATTATTTGCTAAAAAACCTGAGCTTTAAAGGTCTTTGTGCTCAGGCAAAGGCAATTAAAGTACTTCTTTGGCGCCATCTGATGGTCTGGTTGTTGTTAGGTTTATTTTAGTGATTTTGTTCGTCTGCGTTTGAGTTGTCCCTGCATATCTTATCGGCAGTCCTCGAATGCATAGTCGAATTTGTAACTGAAAGTATGTTTCTGTTTTTGTTCTGATGCAGTCACAATAGCCCCCCAATAGTCTACTTTGCCATTACACTTTGTATGACCTAATTTTAATTAGTGTGTACATGACAAAAGAACAGTTTCTTATATATCTATTATATTTATAATGAGCCTAATGTGAAAGAGCCTTGTTTGCGAAGGACCTGTAATTTGTAATGGAATTTAATTCAGCAGGGAGGCCCCCCCCCATTCTTGAGAAGGCATTTTTAATGCAATGAACAGGTTGTCCTCGTTGTTCTATTTTTCTGCACAAAAGTGGTTAAGGGGTGGCGATTCTAAAAACCGTGATGTACATCTCAAAAAACAATCATATTTTCAAACAGAGCTCTTTGTTACAAGTTGAACTCTGGTAGAAAGATGCAATTGGCTCCCACCTGCTCTCCTTGACCCTGCGTGGTAGGTAAGGGTGACAGAAGAAGACCTTTGCTTCGGAATGGTGAGCAGGTTTGCATTTGGCCCATTGGACAGTCCTGAGCTGGATACAACAAATGTGAATATATTTTGTCGCCTGTTATCATCAGTCTGACTGACTCTTCACTTCAGCCCAATTACAGTGGAGCTAATACAATGAAGAAGTACTGGCATCTTGTGGACAATAATAGTCACTACAGTCGTATGATTTTTCATTTTTTTCTGAATGGTTAGTAGGTATGTCATTCGGAGTGTTCACACGGCCACATTTGCTCCGGTGCAGCGCCAGGGCTGCCCCACCAGAGCGTTCGCACGTGCCAAGTTACACCGGTGTAGCCCCTGAAAACAGCTTAAACCGGAGCAAATTTAACCCTGCTCAAGGAGGTGGTTTAAAAATTTGCTCCGGAGCAAATGCTCGTTTGCCGAGGGAGTAGCCTCTCTACGCATGAGAAAAGTTGATTACATACGGCTGGAATGCGTTGCTTTTGTGCTCTTTTGTACTTCCGTCATCTTTCCTTTTCTAGGAGACTGGATTGTCTCAAAGTTGTTTGTGTAGTTTGTTCCTCTGTTGTGTGTTCACAACCCCCCCATAGAATTTATTTTGTGATTTCCTCTCTTGATTTTCTGTTTGGCGCATTATGTTTGCTTTTCTGAGTGTCATTGAAGTCATTGTTGATTTACGTTTTCGGGGGCGGTCATTGAACGCCTCTCGAGCAGAAGGCACGGAGACCGAGAAGGAGAAGGACGTGCCTGTACAGCAGTTGCTTGAGTTGTGTATGTTTTAAAAAGAACCAACACGACAGCTCTTTGTTTTGCACCGCTGCAAAAACTGCCATGTGAACGCAAGTGGGGCTGTACCGGGGTTAACACGCTTCTCTTTAGGCAGCGGCTTTGTATGCGTGTGAACGCTAAATTTGCTCCGGTGTAAGATATATCGCAACAAAATACATCGGTGCAGCACCGAAGCAAATGTGTGCCGTGTGAACACCCCTATTCTTTACCGGGTATCAGTTGCTTCCTTTAATTTAGCCCTAACACACCATTGAGACACGAATATACATCTAAGACCACAAAAGAATCAATACAAATATATATGCAAGATATGATGAATTCAAAGGAATTTAGGCTACATTAACACTGCAAGGTATAATGCCCAATTCAGTTTTTTTGGTCAAATACGATCTTTTTAGGTTGAATTGAACTCCTAATCTGAACGGACTGCATCTGTGATGTGACATGCATGCGCACAAAGCACGACGTTGAGTGACAGGCACAAAAGAAACCATGACGCGGCAGTGTTTACAGAAATAGATATGCTCCAGCGTGAAGGGGCTCATCTTTCAATCATCTACAGAGGCGCGATGTGGGAGGAAGTATAAATATTTTGGGGAAACGAGGCAAGGTTTTTCAATCTCCTCATTTCATGGAGATGTCCACTTGAAATGGTGTTGCGTCATTGCTATGTGTAATAAATGAACCGCATTTGTGTCTGAATTACTACTGTCACCACAAATGTATACTTTATGCTTCATGTTTAAAGTGAGATTAAAGTCAACACTCTTACTCAAAACAACTTTGCAGATTCACGGACAATTGTCAATCTCCCTCCCAAGCACGACCCATCTGCCCGCGCTGAGCGCAAATTGGCCCTTTGATGACATACAGGTCGGATAGATGCGACCTGTCCTTTCAGACTGAGGTTGTGTTGTAAAAAAATCAGATATGTAGCTGATCCAGGACCACATATGAAAGTGACCGGAGTTGGATTTGAAAAAATCTGAATCTAGCCATTGATATTGTCGTGAATTTTTTTTTTTTTTTTTTTAAATCAATGATTGAAAATCAAGTAGTGGTCACATATAGGCCAAAAAAAAAATCTAATGCGTGTGGCTTTTTCCTGCAGTCTGAAAGTTGCCAATGGAAAAAAATGAACAGCTGCAAAAGAATGTTTTGTTTGAGTGTGCTGCAATGTGGCTGTGTGACAAGAGCAAAGGCTGTGTGTTGTGTTGATACCTAATCAAGTTAAGGTCAGGGTGTGATCTCTTGCCGGTGTTACGTTCCCACCGTGATGAAAGTGTGTCGATAGGAGGCAGCACAGAAGAGGAGGTAGAACTCCGCCTGAGCTGAGGAGTAGGCAGGCTGTTTCTGCTGCTCAAACCCTGTAAAGAGTAAAGAGTGAATTATGTTTAAGACTTGTCATCCTGCATATTATAATAAAACGTGCCAACAGAATGTACAATCATTTTCTAACTTTGCCCAAGAATTTATCAGAAAAATGTAAGAAAACGAAGTTCTTAACCCTTTCAGGGTCAGCGGTTACCAGAGTGGACATCTATTCACATATTGTTTTCTCTTATATTAAATAATCTTAATGTCACAGTCGTGCGTCAACCACTACAATGGACCCTTCTGTGTATTGCCATCCACTGCCATTATTTATTTTCATGCCTAAAGACTAATCAAAACTTGATGTAGGTTATTAGTATTTGTGCATGAAAGGGTTAAATACCTTCATCAGGAACAAGTCCTCATGCAACCCAATCCACACACAGTTATAAGACACTACACCTCAAAAAGAAGCACTCTTTTGAGGACAAAAATGTGCATTTTCCTGACAGAGAAGACAGCTGGTTTTAAAGAGGAATGAGAAAGCCCATATACGTGAAGATGAATTTCTGGGCTCTCCCAAGATGAAGTGGCTCGGGCATGTGGTTAGGATACATCCTGGACGCCTACCTGGTGAGGTGTTCTGGGTTAGATATTTATATATACTGTATATATATATATTAGATATTTCCTAGTAGGATTATGCAAAAACTACATACTGTGAAACTTTTGTCATATGGTACATGAAGCAAGAAGATCAGGATAAAGTAGATACGTTCCGAGATTTTTATTTTACAGTTCACTTGAATCAAAGTGCCCCAATTACCATAACCTACTTTTAAGAAGTAGTTGAGTATTAACCGGAAAATTATTGAGTCAAATCAAAATGCTGTACAGTATTTAGAATTGTTCTACGATGGTTTGGTTGTGCGCTTCACTGAAAGACATTTGACTTTTGCTGTATTTTTATAATGCATATACCCACCTTAATGGTTTTACGTTCACTCCTCTCTACTGAGTCATCCACCTCATCACAGGGGTAAAAGCCAGGGAATGGGGTGAAAGGGTTGACCCGGGGCCGACACGACCCTGAGAAGGTCCCCATGAGGTTGGAGATGCTGTGCAGGGTTGAGATTGTTTGGGATGACAAGGACGAATCCATCATCAGTTCTGACACCAGGTTTCTGGCCTCGTTGATGACTGACAGGTCAACGCCATTGCCGCTCGCCGCACCCTGACATATAATAAGGTGGAGTCGTGTCAAGGCAGCATAAGAGATCTATGACAATGCTGACGTATTTGAAAGAAGACATAACACGTTTCACTCAGTTAGTCCCATGGTGCAATGTGCATGCAACCATTTCTACAGTTTAAGACTGATCATTGTTTGTACGCAACCACCTCATTCAAAAAGAGTTTCAGTGTGATCAGTCAGAGAGTTAAGTCTTAGCATTACAAAAAAGTCCTGAGTATATGAGTACATTACAATGAACCAGCAGCTCCTAGCTGTGCAGCAGACATAATAAGCACGACCATTCCTGTGCATTTTCAGTGTGGTTCAAGTACCCTTTCACACAATTAAAAAATATATTACTTTACCATGAAAAGTTCAACTTGTTTCTAAACTTGGTCATACAACACTATGTTTAAAATTTGAAGCAATATAGTGTTCCTTATGACATCGCTCAGTCGCCATGTTTGTATTTGGATTCATACCGTATATCATTCAAAGAATAGTGTCTGTGTATTCACTTTCTGTTTAATAGGTCATTTTACATTTTAAGAATAGCAGGAGTCTGTAAATGTCATTCGGTTTAAATGAATATTTAATAACAGAAAGGACACAGGACTATTAATCTCAGTGAACCCCAAAAGCGTCCTACAATATATATCGATAAAACAGTAACAGAATGGGACTTTGGGCCGTGGGAGCAAAATTATTTGACAGAGTAAACAAATAGTTCTTAGAGGAGTGGGAATGTCTGAGTGTGATAAAATGTGGCAAGTCAACAATGTCAAGGTCATTATGTACCAGCTTTCAAACAGTGCGTGCGTGTGTGTGTGCGTGTGCGTGAGTGTGTGTTGAAGTACCAGCAACTGGTGATTTGAAGCCATCTTTTATTAGGGTCAATAAGCATGTTTGATACAGTATCTGTATGTGCAATGAGAGACGTTACTGACCTGATACTGTGGTTTATACCAATGCTTTAGATCCCAGTCCCACAAGATCATCTGGAAAGGAGAGTTACAAACATTCTTAGAAAATAAGTAGGTGCTAATAGCAGGCAGCATAAAAGTTTACAGTCTAAAAGCTAAAACAAACACTACATTGCAGATTTTCACAGTGCAGTACTGGAAGGTCATCATGAAGGAAACCATCTGTTAGTCCATTCTTCTTCTTATCTAAATCCACAGAGTAGTACGACTGTTTACATGAAGGATTTGATGCACAGCATGATACACTTCACACAGCAGGTATGCTAATGAACGCTGCCTTACTGAAAGCAGACTGAGGAGGAAAAGTAAACCACCAAAACCACAGCGGTGCATCTACAATGGAGCTATGGGGATCTTATCTGGTGGCAACTACGTCAATCGGCCACATTTCCATGCTATCTGTCGGTAACCAAACAGCAGTTGCGCTCCAGAACAGAATACGGTACAGTCAGTTAGAGCAGGTTGCATAACACCACACCACTGGGCCTCAAATGACCCAATCTGCAGTTTAGATTGTGACTAATTTGACGAAGAAATATCCATGGAATGTAGCCCTCGAACTTTGTCGTCAAAACACATGAGCTTATGAGGATTTGCTTGTTTTGAATGGCAAACTTGTGTTTTTGGAAATTAAAGCAAGTATGTTGGTCATTCTAGAATTGAAGGATCTTTTGTGTCCCCCACCATGGAATTTCAAATAATCCATGCACAAAATTGAAACAAAAACATGCACATGTAGTGTAACTGTACTAAAAGTGATTCCGAAATATTATTTAAATAACCTAAAATGTTCTTGACATCAAGACAGTTACTTATCTCTTCTATTTTTATGTTTTACCACAATGGTGTGTGTTACCTATGCACCGCTGTTACTCATATAATCCAGATTTTGTTTTTTTAAACATATTGCTAAATTTGTTCGTGACCAGTTAGCATAGCAGCTAAAGCAGCAAGCATGTATTCTTACATCGGCACTGATTTGTAACCCTCTTTAGTTAGAGTACCGTAATACTAAAATGTAATTTGTTTTCAAATCAAATTTGACTGTTTTTTTTCTTATTATTTGATAGCAAAGGAAATTTATTCAGCAATATTGTTGAAACATGTTTCTTAGGTGCCTCAGTAGCTGTAACAGGGTTGGATCAAGCAACAGCAAAACATGATGTATGACAAATAAAATATCTGATGAAAAGTGTAGCTGAGCTGTAATCAAATGATTTGTTCTGTTTCACTTGAAAAAAAAAACCAAATTATAAAAGAAATTGTCACCTCAAAAAATATTAATGCCTGAATTGTCGTAATCTTCAGAAGTGCCCAATGTATTTTAACATAACCTCAAGCCAAGATACATGTGGTTCACTGTCTTATATATAGGCCCATGAGTTAATACTGTAGTCACTTGTTAACAAGCCCAGCTTCACTCTTGCAGCCACAAGAGGGCGAGACACACACATTTGCTTATGCCTTGGTGCAGAGTATCCCAACCTTTACATACAATATCTCAAGCCCAGCTCACAACTAAAATGTCACAGAATTATACAGACATCATTCAAATACTGTAATTGTGATATTGATCTTTACTCACAAACGAGTACTAGTTGAACACAAAGCTATAATCTTTATATGGTAATGGTGGATACGTAGGTTAATTAATTGTACGTTAAGCCATCTAGAGCAAGAGCTGTCACTATATGTCACAGGCAGAGAAAGAGCAACAAAGAACAATTATTTCTTGTAAATAAATGTATTAATTTTCAGACAAACTGGACAACTTTCCACGTAACACCTGATGACCACACACGGCACATTAATGTGCTGGTGCACAGTGGTTGTGAATCGCTGACTTAGATCTAAATGAGAAGCTAGTAAGAAGTAAATTAATAAGTGTAAAAAAGTGCAGATTTTTTTGTGTGAATTGTGTCAATTATAATGTAGTGTGTAAAAAATAAAAGAAAAAGTAGACATCTAAAATAGTACCACACAATGTGACAAATTCAAACAAATAAATTGCCATACAAAATGTGTTGTTTTTTTTTCCCCAGAAGTGTATATAAACAAGCATCACATGCTGCATGTGACATGAATACAAGTCCAGATTGTTCCATAGTAGAGTGGCACAATCCCGTCTCCTCTAATCATCCGCTGCTTCGTTGATCAAAGTGGCATATTGGGTGTTTGTCATCAGAATCTGGATATTGGTGCCAAACATTTAATATGGCAAATAAGCCCTTGCCATGGCAACTAGACACAGAGGCCAGTAAAGGTTGGGGGAAGAAAAAAACCAAGGCAACAAGATGGAGGGAGATGGCCAAAGGACCGAGTAGGGTTGTTAACTTGTTGGCCCTCTGCCTGTCGACAGAGAAGAATGGTGGATCTGGAACAAGGCAGTAGACATGAAGTCAAGGACAACACGAAGGGAAGGAATAGACTTTGTGAAGAACACGTGATTTAAGACAGGAAGTACAGAAAAAGGTGGTAAGTTACATTTTCGACTGAACCGTTCAATCATACACCATCGATTTTGAGTACCAATTGTCCGCATCAGGGTTTTGTGTAAGCTGGAGCCTATCCCAGCTGACATTGGGCAAGCGGCGAGGTACACCCTAGGCTGGTCACCAACCAATCGCTGGCACTTACAAACAACCATTCACACTCACAATCAGATCAATGGGCAATTTAGAATCTTCAAAAGAGGTCATCCCTTTGCATTTGGCAAAACAGGACAAAACACCTCCTTCCAGTTCTAGTCACTGGCAGAGCCCGACTGCAGGAGATGTCGACAAAGCACTGGTGGAAACATCTACAATAGCAGTGGAATGACTACTCAATTAATCATCAACTTCATCGATCATTCATTTTGATCATTGATTAATTCTTTCGAGACCTAAAATTGTTCTTCCTCTGCATCCTCAACCAAGGCAGTTTTACCATTGACTGGTTAGCAGGTCTACCAAGCAAGTCTGCCACACAGTGCAGAGGTGCAGGGTTCGATTCCATCTACGGCCTTGCGGTGTGGAGTTTGCATGTTCTCCTTGTGCCTGCGTGGGTTTTCTACGGGTACTCCAGTTTCTTCCTACATTCCAAAAATATGTGTGGCAGTTTAATGGAACACTCAATTTTATTTATTTATTGTTTTCTTTTAACGGTTATAATGGAAAGAGGTCTCTTTGGAATTCTGATGACCTTATTGCTACATGATCCAGGAACTGGAAAAGCTGGTACCACCATTACCACATTGGTCACAACACACAGCTTAGTGTATTTGCTGGAAAGGGGAAAAAATGGATGATCTTTCAATGAACAGGACATATTTTCTTTAGTGATGTTATGACAACATGACATGATGGTATAGATGGGGTGACAGCCAACTAAGCTGTTCTCACATGCCAACTTGCTTGCATAACAACAATACAATACTTCTCACACCAAACACATTTGAGTGTACAAGGACATGCTTGCATTCTGAAGTCATAAGAAAGCATGTTAACACCTCGAATTGATGCGCTAGTCTCTCACCACATAGCAAGTCTATGTTTGTGGAAGTATATGTTTGTGCATTTGATCAACATTAAAAGAAACATGTACAGTAGCACATTGACAGACATACACACGACATACATAAAACATTATCACAAACATGATGGCCTTCAAGCACAAAGACAAAAAAGTAGGACATTGAAAAAAACCCCAAAGCACTCAACATGAGTGCAGTCGTAAATATCTCTTAACAGGACTCAATAAACTTGTGCAAGCTATAAGAGGGCCGGCTAGTTGCACCTGTGTGTCATATTGGCGAGGCTGTAGCACTGTGGTGTGAGAGGACGGACCTTGCTCAAACTGATAAAACCATGCTAACTAGAGCGTGTGTGAGCAGGATGGTGGGCCAGAGAACAGGTATCAATGGCAGGCAGGACATTTGTATGGAGGTGGGTGACCGTGCTTACGTCAGCCTGCAGCGACGCACGCTGATAATGAGGACTGAGCTGCGGCTGCCAAGACACGCAGAGCCACAGCAAGGGGAAAAAAAATGATATGGAATAGAACATAGAAAATGGCGACAAGTCTGCAGTTAGTGTCTGTTTTTCTGTTGCACAAGTCCTACAAGTCTTAGGAGGGAAAAGGGCTGATTGGGCCTACTTTGGACAGTTTCACTTGGGGGTGTACTCATAATGGCTGTGCTGAATTAACTTTGGAGTAGAGTCAGTTTACACTTATGCGACCTGTACACTGACTAAATTTTAGCACAGTATCATTTCTTTTGTGTTGTCCCAGGAAAAGATACAAAATATTGACAAAAAATATGACTGTACTCACTTATGTGAGTACTGTGGCTTGGACTTGCCAGAATGAGTCATGTCATAAAGCATAGTGCTGTCATCAGCACTGACGTTCTGGTCAATGGTGTGATCGAAGGAGCAAGTACAATGTCTAATGAACCTTTGATGAATGCCACATTCCCAATAAATATTTATTTATATTGCTTACATGTTCTCTGACCATTAAAAAATTAATTACATTTTCAAATTCCATTAAAAACAAAACCAACAAACAAATAAAAAACGACCAATTGAATAAAGACCCCAAGGTTGAACACAATTTGCTCTTAGATTCTGGATCAGATTCAGTTCATTCGGATTTTTTAAAATAAGACCAATCTAAGTGTCTAACTGTAAGCATTATCAAACTTTCGTATCTGGACAGGGAATGTTTTAAGAAACATTGCACATGTTCAGTAGTCACATAAGTGTTACACTATTGTACATGATTAAAAAATATACTTCTCCCTTAACAAATGAGGTGTGCGTAATAAAATCATTGTAGATGCGCAAGCCTTATGTTATCTTTTTAACACCCAATTTAAGTTAACGTAAGACTCAAACTCAATAAAACTTTTCTTTGAAGACAAGTGATGACATGTACAGTTAAGGAAAGACAACCTGCCAAATCCACAAAGTTACAGTCTGAGATTCAAAGGTGTGCCCCAATGTTTAGACAGTGCCAAATAGAACAATTGATAAATTGCATTGTGGTGCGCACGATTAATCAAGAACTAATCGATGATCAAATTAATCGATACTGTAATCATTTTTGATGAGCCACTAATTTTTATACCTTTTTCTGATTAAAAACCCCCCAATTCCTCAGAATTTAGAGCTTTTCAAAAATAAATATTCAATTTTTTGTTGAAAAAAACCCCCATTTACTTTTACTTTGGAAAACAATGATCAACATTTCTGTCCACATTACAGACAAAATCAGAATCTGAATCATAATTCATTTGTTTTCACCATTGTTAAATTGAAATTATTATTAAACATTAATTATTCAGCCATGTCTGAAACGTTTATCCTCGCGAGAGCTGTGGGAGTGCTGGAAGCTATCCCAGCTTTCTTCGAGCAGTAGGCAGGGTACACCTTGAAGTGGTTGCCAGCCAATCGCAGGGCACACATCAACAAACAAGAGCCATACACACTCACAATCACACCTAGGGACAATTTAAAGTGTTCCAGTGCCCTACCATGCATGGTTTTGGAATGTGGGAGGAAATCGGATTAAAGCCAAAATCAAAATCGCAATTACATTTCAATTAATCGTCCAGCCCTAGCGGGTCGCGTGGAATAACACTGAAGGACTAAATAACCATTGCGGTCTGCGGGCACCGGGTCTAGTACAACACAGCCAGCTTCCAAAAGGAGCAAAAAGAACACCTGCCCTGAGAGGACCCTCTCAGGGCAGGTGTTGCAGATTTGCAACAACCAAGTACCTTGACTTTACCTGTTACAATAACTTAATTTGAGCCTGAGAGGGTTATCCCTCAAAGTTGGGATAGCTAGTGACTGTATTTACTTGTTTATAGCTATTGAACTGTGAATCAAAATAGTATTGAGCATTAGCCATTTCTTTAGCAAAACCCAAGGTCATTAAATGGACTGGCGATGTTCATGCATTATTACTTATTTCTGTCAAAGGAAGAGGAACCCCTCCTCTTCCTTGTGGTGCTGTAAATGATGCTGCTACGTTTGTATCCCATCATCAAAGTCATGCGAGAAACGCTGGGCCAAAGGACATTTTATTTTAATTCTGAATGTTGCATAAACAATTACAATGGACCCTAAAGTGAAACTGCTGAAGATAGTGTTCGGAAGCGCTTGTCATGGATGAGCGGAATGATCTGTACTTTTCTTTTTGTTGCCTTGTTGGCAGTATCAGAGGCTACTGACTGTATCATCATGCCTTGTTGTTTGCTGTGTATTGGTGACAGTGTGATAGAGGCAGTCAACAAAATTATAAATGTGATTCAAAGAAGCGTGCAGCAAATTGTCCAACAGAGAGAGTCATATTTCAAATGACAGTGTGATGTCAGACAAGTTTCCTTGAATCAGTTTGGTGTGGCAAATTAACTGATGGATTATTAATGAAACTAAAATAAAAGAATAAACACCTGAAAAGGCTGATTTATTTATTATTATTATTTTTTTTAATATTTAAGAATACAGGGTTATGGTGTGTGTAATAAGTAATGAGGCCGGTGATATCTGTGTACATTTGCTGGAAATTCTTACAGTATACAAAGATAAAAACAACTGGCAAATATTGCCCATTTGACTGATTAATTTGACCAATGTTTAAAGGGACATAATTAGTCGATTTTATTGGGCGGACGATTGATCTATCAAGCCCGATACTTGATCTAGAAATATGGCTACATTTCATGATTGGACAGGTTTTTTTAACTCAATGATTGGTCATCGGCCCTAAAATTTTGACTGCATAAAGCTTAGTTGCAGCTCTAAAAATGTTTTAAAAGTAAGAAATGTTCATAGCACTCAACAAGCTGTATGGAAAGTGTGACGCCAATGAATGTCCATTAGCCCCCAAACAGGAAACAAGAACAGGAAGTGTATTATTTTTCCAGTCATAGAGCCCTGGAAATGAACCCTAGACATAACTCTGCCAATGACTGCATATTATGATGTCTGCTTTTTTTTTCATTGCTTCATTTATTGTTTTTGCGGGCCAAATAATTTCCGAGTCTAGTAATTGTATGTCATGTCAAGCAAAAGATCAATATACCCACCGGGTTGAACAAGAATGTTAGGAAGACACCTTGCCATCCGATCTTCCAGTGCAATCAACATGTATTGGACATGACTGAAGGCGTACACAAATATGACATTCATTGTGCTCCAGGTGGCCGGTCCTCCAAGTGTCGGCAGGGCAACCTGGCAGGTCCATGAAAATTATTTGACAAGGGAAAATAACTAGGCAAAATGTCATCCCTCTTGCTTTTCTCACTCAACTTTCAGATGCTGTGCACTCAAACTGTACAGTGCACTTGTTTGCTACTTGTCCTACTTGGAATGAATCCAATGTGTTTAATATACTGTGCTGATTAGGGATACTCCGATCGATCGGTGGCAGATAATTATCGGTCGATATTGAAAAAGTATGTGATCGGTGAATGCAATCAAAGCCTTTAAAGGCTGATCGATCACCCTATATATCTAATTGTTCTGGTAAGGGAGGGAAAAACGTTCGCAAAATGTTTTTCATATTTCTATTACATGTAACTAGCGTAATAAAATAAGTATAGACATGTTACTCTCTCAATGTTAGACATGTTACTCTCTCAATGTTCGATTATTTTAAATTTGACCAACAATGCACGTCCCGTTGCCAATCAAGTCAAGGAATTGACACGGATGTCACTATTTCACACGCAACGTAAAGTTATGGTTTGCCTAAAAATGAAAATGAAAAAAGGGGTGAAGGGTGATCATTTTCATGGCCTTTGACAAATACATATGTCAAACATCATAGCCGTGCCCACTGCCTTTGACGCTGTATCGGGTTACGGGGCTCCTCATACAACATACGGTACTCATTCATTCATTCATCTTCTGAACCGTTTCATCCTCACTAGGGTCACAGGGGGGTGCTGGAGCCTATCCCAGCTGTCTTCGGGCAGTAGGCGGGGGACACCCTGAATTGGTTGCCAGCCAATCGCAGGGCACACAGAGACGAACAACCATCCACGCCCACACTCACACCTAGGGACAATCCATCCATCCATCCATTTTCCGAACCGCCTAGGGACAATCTAAAGTGTTCAATCAGCCTGCCATGCGGTACGGTATTACTGGAATACAAAAATATGGCAGTATGGTCAAAGGAAGAACTATTTTGTAACAAAGACAGCAAGAGGGTAAAACAACAACAAAAAAGAGAGAAAGTGTGGATATTTTGAAAGGCTGATAGCAATGATCAATTGGCCCATTCACCGACTGCACGTGTGCATTTCTAAGACATAGACTCTATGCGCTTTGCTTTATAGCCACAAGCAGAGGGAAATCCTGGTTAAGCTTTGCACTCTGTCAACTGAAGAGAATTAAAAATAAAACATGACTTGCAGTTTTTTTCTCAACTCTGTGCGACAGACAGTGGGAAGATTTTTGTGGCATATGTGCCAGACCGTTTTAACATAGAAATGATATAATATCCGACTGTTTCCTTGACTGCTAACTTGTACTAACAATTAAAACCATGAGCATGTACTGTATTGAAATGAGACACCACATATCCAAGAGGAAACCCCCACTCCCTTGGTTTTGGGCCTGGGTTTTATCACAATGCACAACTTTCCTGCCTCTGCTGTCACTCTCTAGGGCTGCTTTTAAGTGAGATCAAGCACTTGAAATTAGACATTATAATTTACAGTACATACTTCAATGATTTGGTTTACTTGACTCTGTTACCTGTTATCTACTGTAACTTACTGTAGACTGTCAGTCCATGCTGTCTGGATATAAGTTTAAGAATCCAAAAGGGGCTAAAACAATTTGTGGTGCAGCTTGAGGAATTTTTAGCTGACATCTGATAAACTTTTGGAAGAAGAAAAAAAATGACAGCAAGATTTCATTAATTTTTTTAATGACAACTCTATTTTATTTCATCGTACTCAAACTTCTTCCAAAGTGTTATGTGACAAGCACTTTGTGGCGACAGTTTTCAAACTTGAGCTAGATATGGTCGTCTCATGGGCAGCTCAGTGTGCTGACTTTATGACTCCTCGCAACTCAGTTTGAATATTACACACTGCACTTCTGTCTGTCAGCTAATAAAATAAAAGATCTAATCATTTATTGTTGTATACTGTAAAATTTGCTCCAAGTCAAGAATCAAATGGCTACCTTTTACAAACGTCTGCACTGAAGATGGTACCTAACTTTAGAAAACATGAAGGCTATTTATTGACAGTACATTACCTTTTTCAAATTTTTTTGCAAAGTTGTCAAAAGCAAATTTGAAATCTCTTGCAAGGGCAGAAGCTATTTAACTTGAGGTTTGCAGATGGATTTCAGAACTAGTCCAGTATCGTTGTGCCCTTTTCAGTTCAATCAAACTGTAATTTGACAGGTACTGCGTAGCATTACTTGAGACAGATATTTCAGTTCAGCATCGACTCACACGTGCCAGACACAGCGGAGCTCACAAGAACAACAAGCACGACACAGGCCGACATAAATGCCACAATCTGGCTAAGGTCAGCCCTTAGACGTCAGTGATGAACTTTTTACCACAATGGTATGTTTCATGTTCAAACCGCCCATAATTTTTTGCAGGCAACATCAAAAGTCTGCAGGCGGCGATCAGTGTTGCCAAAACAGGCCTTGTACACTACTTGCAGGATTACGGCAAGCATAAATACACCACAACGATGCATTTGAGAGGGATACGCGCAATCATCCTGGTGTCTGTTTCTCTTCTCTGCTAATTGAATTGCGAGCTGTCGAGAAAGCTACAAATTGAAGCAAAATGGAAGAATGTGACCGCACAAACGGCTTCAGGATAGCTGAGTTAGAAAGGATTTATTTGGACGAGTTGTGCCTGTAAAATTTACATTGGAACCAACACATTGAAATTTAACTGTCAAATGAATGGTACAAGGCCCAAGTAAACATTCTGTTTTATTGTGTTGACATGGAAGAGCTCATATAATTCTACATCCCTATATATAGGTGCTGACAGTTTTATCTGAGCTTACATTTTTTTGCCACGCTGGACCACAGCGATTCAACTTCAGGCAGGCCTACGATGGGAAGTAATGACGCATGCAGAGGGCTCCCAATTTTTTAATAAAAGTGCCATTTATGTAGGATTGTATTTTTGCACAGGGTATTTGTGTTTTAGTTTGTTTTTATCTTTTAGTCACAAATTGTTTTCTATCCAAATTGTGTTTTAGAACAGATGCAAGCGTTTCTTTCATTACTGTGGCAAGTAACTCCACTTTACAGGCTCATTTCCTACTTTTAAGCGAGGGAGACAAAACCGCCGGCCGCCAAGTCATAAAAATACAGCATACAGTCCACATGTATTGGGATTGTGTTTTAGAACAATACTTAATAAAATTTGCAATTTCATATGTATCCATGTAGGAAGTAAATGAAGCATTTTTTGTGAGCTATGTGCCCGTCGCCAGATCCATTCAAGTGAGTGAAAGCGAGCCCCGCTTTCCTCTTTCGGGCTGCCACACACTGTGCGGTGTCAGTTAAGAAGCACACAAATTGCTACAGAAAGATGAGGTGGTTTACAATACAGACAAAAATGGGGAGATGGGAATTATTCTCATCAAATTGATTGATTGACATCACAACTCACAACATTCTTTACCACAAGCTTCACTTATTTCATCCACAGCACCATATGAAATTGTAAATATGGTCACATTGTTTAAACCACAATACTGTGTAGTGTCTTGGCGACAGCTGGTGGGCAGTTGTGTCTCTCTTGCTCAAACCCGGAGAATTGATTATTTGACTGTGTGAAATAGGGTTGAGCAAATATTCAACATCAATACATATTGCGATCGACACAGCATCGATATTAATAGAAAATACCTTGGATGAAAAATCAGAACACAAACCCTGAGCCCGACTTCATGCGTATTGTAGGCAGTGTGGTGCTGCCTCCAAACACGGAAGTTGAAGCTGTTAAACCACCGACAAAGAAGCAACTAAACCAATGAAGAAGAGTTTCCTGTGTGGCATACTCAAGTGTGTGACATAGCTTCATTCAAATAAATGCCCAGTTGACTAAGTACAACTCTTGCCATAAGATGATATTGTACACTAACCCAATTCAACACCCTCGTTGAGCAGTACAGAAGTTCCCTATTCTAGTCCTGTCCGACCTTTGGCATCGCACTCTCCGCCACGTTCAGAACTACACTCTGTGCGTGCACGGTCACTCTGACCATTAGGCAACTCAGTGTGTGGCTCAAATTTAATCTGATCGATTTAATCAATTTCATTGATGAAATCATTTTACACTCAAAGTTTCCTATGCCCGTTTATTTTTTGATTTAGGTTTTAATGTTGTTTTTAATAAGATTGTATTCGTATCCTCTGCATGTCAACTCTGGCCGGCGCCGGAGATTTACGTCAAGCACACAATATAGATTATAATGGATCAACATAAATCATTGCTTTTAGGAGGAAGACCAAGCAATGCGTTTTTGCGAGAAAAGAGGTCTTCTTGACCAGAGGGTTGTCGTGTATCGCCTTTGTAAATGCTGAGTGAAATACAACAGGGGCACGACTGTAACATAGAGCAATAATTCTGTTCAACATCAGTCACTGTCGTGCAAGGTAGTAGGCCCGGTCCAAAAAGGTGTTGCTGCCATCCTAAAACTCGATCATAAATAACCTCCTACCTAAAGAATTACTTATTATTGTGGCACACGGAGTGACGTATCTTGCTGCCAGACCATATATACCAGCTGACATTGTTCAAAAAGAATATGCAGGACTTTGGCAAAATAGTTTACTGTTACATATGGTTGTTCTTTAAACAGAACAATCATAACAGCAGTTTAATTAAATGTGAAAATATACAAGCCTAATACTTGCATATATTTTTTTGTTCCACAAAAGAGAATGTTGAATATTTTCCAGCTATATGAAGCACATTACAAAAGGGTTTGTTTCCATTGATGCTTTCATGCCTAAAAAAACCCAGCTTGCTCTGATAATAAGGTAGGTTCATGTGTAAAAAGAGAACGAGTTTGTTTTTATATCACTTTTTTATATATTTTTTAAATCAGTAAATCTGCGGTGACTTTACAAATAAAACCCAATGTAACAGCATTCAATTGTGTTTATTTGGAGTCACATTGAATTAGAATAGCTTTATTTACAGAAAAGCCATCTTTACCGTATCAATGAATTATATCATTCCAAAAAAGCAATATATCGCTCTCTGTCGAATCATTGGGCCTTATATCGATCCGTATTGTATCGGTCAAAAAAATGCATTATTAAACCACTACAATAGACAGTTGCACAGTTGTTTCTGAGGGTAAAATAAGCCGCATGATCTGATCTTCCTGTCTTCTACATGTACTAGCCAATTCCAATCATGCTTTCAAAGGTAGCGTTTATCAAAGACTCCACCGATGCCAGGGGACAAAGGTGATCTCACTGCAAATGTTTTCTATTGAAGCAGTGCCCAGGCAGTCCCAGACGGGACACATTTTCTGGATGAGTCAACTATGGTAGTGGTGATTGAAATTTGCGTAAGGGTGTCTTTCTTTACATTGTAAGTGAAGAAAACACAAAACCCAACACTGTCAAACTTAACTAAGTTTTTTTTTTTAAATAAATCAAATCTTTACGTGCAAAGTTTCGTCTTCCACATGAGGCTGTTTGGAACTCTGTGGTTGGGAGGCATCAGTGCAGCAGGAAGGTTATACCTGATATGGACATGAGAGCGAGATGAGGGACTCAAAGCCTTGTAAGGGAACATCTGGTTTTATCGTGGAATCAGTGCAAGCTCCTCTCATAAACACAACGCCTGAGCCCGGCAGCTCTGGCCAATAACAAGCATGCGAACACAAACGCCATCCATCAGAGGCGAGCCATGAGAGGAGGAGTTAACAGGGAAGTGGAAGCGAGAGATATAGGGTGAAAAAAAATAGAAAGAGAGAGAGAGAGAGAGAGAGAGAGAGAGAGAGAGAGAGAGAGATCAAGTCAATCATTTACAAGCAAGTGAACGAAGAAGCATTTGATTTCTCATGCATGCAATGCACTTCCTTTCTAAACTGAGGCATTCATTGAGGTAGACTGTGAAATGTGTCACTATGAAGATAAAAATATGTACAGCCCAGAGTCTCGTGGTATATTTGTGACAAAAAATGCTATGGCTGAAAGGACTGATTTCTGGTAATGTGCTCCATAGCAACAAAGGCCACGTTTCAGGCAGCTCTTTCCTCCTCTTCCAATCACAGTGAGTAGGCCAGGGTTGGCTCGCAGAGGTAAAGGTCAGAATCGCTCCGGCTCCCTAACATGCCTCAAGCACAATCTAGTGATTTTGACTGCTGTTTGTGCACAGTAGACATACAAGCTGACAAAAACTGGAGTCGATGATACTGCACCACCAGGTTCAGAGACCTTTTGATGGAGTTTTAGTTAATACATGGAGGAGAGTCAAATGATGCTGAGAAAAGTTATGCTGACCTGCCACAACATTAAATAGGGCTTGACTATTAACCGAAATGTAATCATGGGTTCAATTTTGGCTTCTCTCGATCTTTAAAATGATTAATGTGCAGAACGGCGCATTCACAGGTTGTGAAGATACCCTAAATTCACCATGTTGCTTACTTAACGTGTGTGATTCTGCCTTTCCTGAGAGTCATTTAAGTTGTTTAATTAGACCACAGATGGAGGTTATGGTACTGTTCCAAAAACACAACAAAAACAATGATACACATAGTATAATTCAATACAAAAATGCCTTGTTTTTTTTTTTTTTTAACATCGCTATCGCGAATGCTCAAGTCAAGACAGGATCACAATCAAATGCAAACAGAAAATTTGCATTGACTTTGGGAGTGGCAGTCTGTGTGTGAATAGAATGAATATTCACACATAAACGCTGTGGAAACATACACGCAGGTAAGATAAAATTAGGCACCAATTCTTCCAAATTTGTGAATAATTAGTTATATTAATAGAGTTCAATCACAACTTCTTCTATTCTCATTCCAAGTGTGTACACCATTCATACATGGCACCACGTTGCCACAAGAGGCAACAATATGCAGGAACATCTGGATTTTCTCTATTGCTATGATGGAAAGATAGATTATTTTAGTATATTCAGATTTTACTTTCTTACTAACTGATTTTCTTGTTGTCCTTTCAAGTTGTATTTATCGTTTTCAAGGATTCGAGGAATTTTCATTTCCTCAAAATTTAAGGATACAAAAATCCAAGAACATTTTATTGTTGTACCAACACACATTTCCTCATGACATGGCAGGAAATACAATCCCCGAGATCCCAAGTTAGAGCAGTAACTCCCAAGACTTGTGAAAATAAGATAAAATAAATATGATCAATTGATAAGGGCGATGCTTATTGAAGGTATCAATGTGTGCAAAGATGTAAGGCATCAAAAATGTGATTGTAGCAGAATGAAAATGCAAAGGACTTGAATTTCACATATTTAAAAGGTCATTTTATACTTCACAAAAAGAATGGATTGTTTAAGAATACAGTAGTGTTCAATGTGCAGGGATGGAATGGCATGAGACTATCATGACAGTTTTGAGCAGTTGAATTTTAGTAGTTGAGTAAATACAAAGTTTTGAAATAAATGAATAATCATTTTAATCATCGTGATTTCAATCTGAAGCAAAAAAAAAAAAAAAAGACGATTATTTTTGCCATCATGGTCCGGGCCTAATATTAATTGCATAAAATAACATCAAACAAGAACAGCATATACTGTAGATAGACATATCAAAAGATAATAATATTCAGGTTTGATTGACACCATCAGAGAGGTATTCATTTCACAGGATGTTTGTACATTTGCAAAGGTGATGTGTTGAACTGAACTGCACACTGAGAGCTGCTTCTATTAATGTGGTTACATTATTTAAATACATTGGAGGGACAGACAATTAGAAACACCTCTCACGTATGACTGACGCTGTGTAGGACCGCAGAGGTTTTGAGCTTCACACTGCCATCGATAAATCATTGTCAGACCTCAACAGACAAAACTGACAAGAGTGTAGCTCAGGACAACGCATGAACCACTTAAGACCAGAGTTTGCATGGCCTGCCGCATGGTGTGCCGTTACGTCGCCCCACTGTGATGAGTCACACAAACAGACCTGAGGTTGGTTTACTAAACAGAGTCAAGACGAGCAAAGGTACCTTACATTTACAGGCAGTTGCTGCTTTGTCAATTCAATGCCCAATTTTTACGAAGAGAACTGAAATTCATTTTCGTGAAGTAGACTGGTAGCTTTTACAATATTCTGAGGTTTGGTATGACGTAGCATCTTGTTCGCAAACGACTGCTACACTGCACTTTCGATACAATATGCCCACCATGCAAGTCATGTAATGTATCTTGGATTCATGTGTATGCCAGGCCAACTTCTGTGGTCAGTGGCTGAGCGCCCACCGCCAAATCCCCAGTATCTGTGAAGTTGTGTTACGCTCCCTGTTGCTCATATGTGACATCAAGCCTATGATTTATCCACTTGATCCTCGCATACAAGTCCAGCACCGATAAGGGCAAGCGAGATCACACAAGAGGCAGCTGCAGTACAGCAAACAAGATTGAAATATTTATAGGTGAAAGGTAACTATAAAAATCTTTACGAAAAGACTGGAGGTGCAGAAGTGAACTAATGGAAGACATTTGGGCGTCACCTTTTGGCATAAGTGCGTACATTGTGGCTTTACTTACTGTACCCGTTTAATGTGTTCTCTGCCAGTCATTATACATGCAATTCAATGGCCATTGTGCTGCTCCATCTGGTGTGCGCATAATACATAGTTTGGACATACTGTACAACATGTAGATTTGATGATGAAACACAAAACCCATCTCAAGTTATCTAAAATAATATTTTACGCACTATTTTTTTGCAGAGGATAAAGAATATATGCTTGGGAGCATTTCTTTTTGTTTTGTTTATGCCGTCTACAAATGTGACCCGGCACAGTAAAATGAGTCATAAGTCACGCAGACTGAGATTGAGATACGCGGCAATCATGGCTCAGTGGGTCAAACTTTGACCCAATTCATTAATTGAAAGTTTAATTTTCATGACATAAAGATCATGTTCAAAATGTGCATTTTGCAAAAGGTAGCCAACAAAGAAGTCAGTTATTACGTGCCATTATAACAAGAGTTGTTGCTTATTACCTTGCCCTTGTAGATAGCCACGTGGGGAATCCCCAACATACGCCTATCAGTATAAAGATGACATTTCCCATGGCTTATTTCGTTTCCATTTGAATAATTCTGTGATTATGAGCTAAAATAAGACCTGGAATGCACAAGATTTTACATGTACAATCCCAGTGAATTGTAACACAGAAATAGTTACTGGAATAAAGTTCAAGTTCAAGTCAACTTTATTGTCAAATGTGCTCTATAAAGTTCATGACCCTAAATTACTGGCCTCTGATTGGACCATTGACCTTCGTTCGAGTCGCATAAGGTGTAATCCCAGATACATGCCAGCAATGGAACTGGATGATTAATCGAAAGTTAATCAGGATTTTGGTTTCGGCTTCTCTTGATCTTTTAAAACATTTATCAGAAAAACGATTAATGTGCAGAACAGCGTGTTATGTTTACTAGTTCCCGACCTTGTGAAATTACCCTGAATGCACCAGGTTGCTTGTGTAGCAAGCGTGTGGCATATGTGATTCTGCCATCCTTGAGCATCCTTTAATGTTGAAATGTTCTTTTTTTTCCTCTTCGAGCCTACCCCTACTCACATTATGTGCAGAGAGGCAATGTGTGCATGTGTATGTGCAGGAGGGGCATTTGAGGTTCTGTGTGTAGTTGTGCACTGGGGGAGGGGTGCCTGAGCTGAGACAGTGACAGACTAAATAAAAAGTGAGGAAAAGGGGTGTGTGGACAAGCTTTTTTGTCTTATCAGTTTTAAACTTTGACATTCAACTTTATTTTTACACATTACTCAGTTTGAAATGTTGCATTTATGGAAAATGGCAATGCTGCCGGGCAAAAGTTGGGGTTTTCATAGCACTGACAAACAGCGCTTCACAGTTTTTGCCCTTTTCAGTGGGATCTGCCCTCAGCTGCTAAACACACACAAGCCCTCTTCTGTAGCTGCGGCTGACGTCAACCGTCACTTAGCAACAGCCTTTTGGTGTAAAAGCTGCGGCGCTGACACCGTTTTCAAAAGGGGCACACAGAGAAAGACAGAAAAGAAAATTCTGAGAAAATGAGAAACAGCAAAATGGGATGGTACAAAGAACGTCTGGGGCTGGGGCTGGGTGTGTGTGTGTGTGTGTGAAAATGTGCTTTGTAATGGTTAGAATGTAAGCCAAAGTGATAGGACGGATCATTTTAAATTGTACACAAAGTGAAATGACAATGATCCGTCTTGTCTCTTCATAGAAATGATCAGCAGAAACATCTCATATCAGTTGGGTCATCTGGAGACTATTAACAGGCAATAAATTGAAAAACAAAACATTTACTACATTCTTCCATTCAAGTGTGGACTCCCACTGTCACTTCAACATTCTCTTTCCTTTTCCCCTGTCAGTGGGTTGAGCAAACATTCAGTACATGCAAGGTTCAACAACCTCTTTCTGAACCTAAGAAAAGCTGAGCCGCAGGAGCAGTTTCCATTGTAGGGAACATCTTTGTACCTTTACAAGCTTTAAATATGAGCCCTTTAATGCCTGCTTGTGCTGCTCAGGGAACACGACATCTTCACTTAAAAGCGTCATTTGATTTTGCAAGAGCGGGAACAGGCTCTCAAGAACAGGCAGATAAAAGAAAAAAAAACTTGCTGATGATGTTGATCGTGCTGCATTCCTCTCTTCAGACCAAGAATTTGTGTCTCAACAAAGCACACTCTGCTCCAAGAATGAGCTTTTGACATCATTAAAAAATAAAATAAATTCAAACAGATACAGTAGATGAGGTCAAGGGATCGCATTGAGGACGCGCTACCTCAAAGAGTAATTTATGAATTTGATTCATCACAATGTAACACAAATGAAGTACTAACAACATTAACGGCTCTAAGAATATGCTGTGAACGCTGTTCTGACAGCACCTCCTCATACACCAGGGCCATTAGGGCTGGCCTCTGCTAGACCTATCATGAAAACTAAAGAGCTGCAAGCTAATTGCTAGTGATCATGACGCAAACCGTTACCACGACAACGTGAGTTTTGGAGTACCCGCTCCAGCATTTCCTCATCTGTTTGCACTCACACCAGCAGGCTGACAATGCAGTCACTGCATCCTGTTTCACTCCAAACACGCCATCTCACGACACTTATCCTTTCAAATGGCACACTTGCAATATCATCAAGGCGGGATGAAATGTTTACCACGTACATTGTGCACTGCGGATCATTTTACATTTACGCACACATAAGGCAGTGGCATAAGTCACAAATGCTGATTCAGCTTTTTATGTTACACACAGAATGTTCTCCTGTTTGCAACAGTACTTGTGTCACTGTCCATTCAGAGTTGCTAAGCAATGAATTAGGACATCTTGGTCTTCTAAGTGCAATTGTTACACAAGCCCCGCCACACTGCAGCTCACACGGACTCGTTTGCTTTGACTGCATTCAAAACTAGCACACTGCATACACAAGAGATGCTAAGACGTTTGACAAGATTGATTTTAAATATACAGCATACAGTGCAATTGATTAATGATTAATCTGTTCCAAAAGTCTGCCCACAATGCAAAGGTGCCAAAATTAAAGCAATATTTCCTGCAGAATATGCAATACAATACATCTTTATTCATATAGCGCTGCACTTTCACAACAGCTCCAGTTGTAACAATGCGGAGCAGTTAACATAAAATAACAAAATACAGTAATATAACACAACACATAAGATATGGACAGTCACGCAATCCTAACCACTATTCCTGCAGACGCCTTGTTGTTTGAAGCAGTTATAGATGAAAGAGCAGAGAATCAACGTCTCCTTTCACTAGTGGATCAGAGACGTCATGATAACAGAAATACAATTACATGTAATCCGTTCAAGACACTTGAAAATAGTCACTCAAAATTCATTTTATAGAGAATAACTATGGTTTGACGTAAAATAAATATAACAACTTCCATGTCAGATTCACAATTTCTGAGGAGCGAGGAGCAAGGAACGTCGCAATTAAGAAACATGAGATGAGCCCTTTCTTTTTTTTTTTTTAATGAAGATGCCAAGGTTTTGTGGTTTCGATTACACGAGTAGTAATCAGGGAAATCGATAGGATAATCGATTCTCAAAAGAATCACTTCTTTCCGAATGTATACATGGAGCAGAAGTCAATGGGGTTTTCCTGTCTTTGACGTGATACCTTTGATCGTTTTCGCCATGATGTCAACTGTCAGATAAAACAATAACATGTCCTATATGGCAAAAATGAACCCGCAAACAAGTTAAAGTAGACCTAAGATGGTTGGTCAACTGCCATGCATGGATGTAAACAACACTGCAAATTACACTGCATAATTATATAGAAAAAATGTACAGCGCTTTGTTACAGCTGCAACTGTTGTGAAACCGCTATATAAATAAATATGTACTGTATTGGATTGTATATTCCTGGAAAATTTATTTTCCTACCAGATATTTTAAATGGTATTTTTCCTCTGGAAATTTCAGTTTCAATTTATCTTTAATGCTGTTTTTTGTTTTGTTTAAATAGGTCAAATAAATAAATGAGTAAAAAATAAAAATCAATATCAATTGATATTCTTCAGTATTGCCCAGCCTGAGTAGGAAGCTAAATACAATGAAGAGATTTTTTAATGATTAATTTAGTAAAGTGGTCCTGCGTCACACAGCTTCTGAGAAACATTAGATACTATTGTCCTTCGTAGGATATGATTACTCACTTTTACTTCCAGATAAAAAGGTGTTATGGCCCATGTACTATAAAATGGGAAAGTAGAACACAGCTCTGCTTAGCTGCAATTTGAGTTTAGTGCTCAGTGGAGTGCTGATAAGATCAAAAAACACATTCAAGAGTGTCATCAGCACAGACACAAGGTTACAAGTAAGATAGAGAGACCATTAGACAATACTCATAATACTGTATTAAAAAAAAACAACAAAAAAAGAAAAGTTTTACACAGGTTAAAATCTATACTCAAATCCATTATATTTTACATTAATTACTTCCGGCACCGGTGCTACAGAACGGTGATTGGGAAATTAAAATGACATAACTTGTAGAAAAACACTTCCCAACACAGTGCCCATAAAAAGCAAGGAGCATTTTTTTAAACTTCATTCTAAGTAAAATTACACTCAAAAGCAAAAATAAATAAAATACTGTCTTATCATTTACATTAGCGTGAAGATGAAGCATTGTGGGGCTACTCCACTATACTGCAGGCGCACACTATATTCTACAGGATGATTAATACGACTTGGCCTTTTTTTTTCTGTCTTCTTTTTAATCAGCGGCTGGCACGTCACCCCTCCGTGACGTCAATGTTATATCATTCCACATGGTTTTACAGCAAGTGAACGTGACAGCCGAGAGCTGCTCTGCATTTTCAGCGCTGTCCCCTATTCTGCTGCTCCCCACCCCCCAGCCTACCCAAGCTTGCTTCTTCTCGTTAGGCAGGGGACTTTCAGTTAAGTCGTTAAGTAGTTCTTTTTAGAGAAAACCAGTGCTACTGGGTTTGCATTATAATTCTGCAATATAATTATTCTTATATTATTATTTCAGAAAAACATACATTGCATACAACTGAATGCACATTCAAGCCATTTATTATGTGTTTTCGTCTGATTTTTTGCACAGCTCTTTTTTCACATTTACAGTTTTTAGCATTAGTGAGCCATGGCAATTGTTGTTCCCACCATATATACATATATATAGATCTATCTATCTATCTATATATATATATAGATCTATCTATCTATCTATCTATATATATATAGATCTATCTATCTATATATATATAGATATAGATATAGATATAGATATATAGATAGATCTATATAGATATATATATATATAAGGAATCCTGACGCTCAATCTTGACTACAATGAAGGTAAATACATTTTGCATGTGACAATACTTTTACTGAATTCTATTCGCCATGAAGGGTTGCGTATCAATTGTGTATGAGGATGAAGAGCTTGTGTGATATCATCAGTGGGCCCTGAGTAACTTGTATACGTCACTCATGAAACATCTGTCAGTGTTAGGAGAGGATGACTGTGGTGATGACTAAACATGCTGAGAGATACGAAGATAAGACGATAAACTGACACTACTTGCTCATTTCACACACATTGGTGGACATCTTACCAAGTGTTCCGTTTCAGTAAAAAGATGGGTCCGCTTCTGATTCTCTGGTAATCCATTGATTTTTTCATTGTTATCCTTTCCTTGTTTTTAATAAAGAATATTAGACTTGTTTGCATTAAAACATCTTTAAAAAAAATCATCAGAGAATTTTCTTACAGCTGCTCGTATAGGCGCCTGCTGCTTACCTCTCTCGCCTTGCTTGCATATAAAAAATTGTTTTTCGCGTTTTCCTTTTTTCTTCTACAGCAACGACTCCTCTGCACACTCTTATATCTGTAGGACTGAATTTTGGACAGATACAGTCGACGGTGGCAAGGTTTCCATCGAGCTTTTGCTTTTAAATGTCTTAAGTTCTTCTGTTTTTAAATGCCGTAAATCCTTTTTACATTTAAATGTTGGATTTTGCATTTTAATGCCGTTTTGTAATTATGTGAAGTACATTGAGTTAGTTACCTTGAGTATAAAATGCGTCATATAAATAAAGCGCCTTGCCGTGAAATAAATAAACTCGTTTTATGAAGTGTAATTGTTGTACATTGGGACAACAATGTGTTCTATTAGTATTTATATCAATCATTTTTCACTGAGATAAAGATGACATGCCTAGGCTGCGAGTATTGCATTATTTGGAGAGATGTGTTTCTGTATTGTTTGTGTTCAAACATCGTTGGTTTCCAAGGTTGTAACACAGCAACTTCGATGCTATTTGTTAGCCAGACAACGGCATTTCGCATCATGTGTTAACATTAAGATAACGGGCTTTTCTAAGTTTGTGAGTAAACTTCTTTTTGGAAGAATTATTCACTATCTTCCAAACTGGTGCTTGCTGTGATGTGAGCTGAGTGGAGATTGCTGCACCATCTTTGCGCACGTATCTCATATTTTTGCTTGGAAATCAAAGCAGAGAGAGTGATCTACCCGCAGTTGCACTATTCAACAGAGTTGTGATCCATTCTCCTCCCAACTACTGTACATGAACACTTCACTACTCATTTGTTGACAACACATTTTAAAATGTGGTCTGCATTTTAATCTCTTCGACACCTGTCAAAATTTTGAGGTTGCCGTCTTCCAGAGTAGTGACGCTGTTTCGGTGACAAAATCTGCCCACAGACAGGCTGCTCACGTAAGCCAAACGGCTTTTGTGGTCATTCTCGCCCTATTCGGTGAACTCACACACGCACACACACACACACACACACACACACACACACACACACACACACACACACACACACACACACACACACACACACACACACACACACACACACACACACGTGGGACAGCTGGTGAAGACATGAGGACATCTATGCATTGTCCAACAATGGTGCCTTCACGCTCTAACACTCAAGACTGCTACGTAAAGTATCCCCCCTCATTTGAAATCCACCCCGCCACAAAATTAAATAAATAACTACAGTGTATTCATGTTGATTTATGATTCCGAATAATTTACGACTGCATCAAATCATGGATTATTTCTCCCAACAGACAATGTTTGAATTAAGAGAAGTTTAAAGCACAATGCTGACAATCCACTCATAGGAACTGTGTGATTTTAGTTGGGGCATTTATTTTCACTTATTAGTTAAATAGCTTCTATATTTTAAGTGAGTAAGGAAAACGTAAGACAAATTATTTTGGTTGCTACTGTCAACATTTTTTTAATGGGGAAATACAGTAGTACATAGAGTGGCAGATTTTTTTTCCTACTCAAAATGAAACATTTATTGTGTGTATTTGTGATGTTTTGGTTTACATTTCTCGAAGCAAGGCACTAGCCGATATCAGATTCTGACAGTACGATAACCTCGAGCAATTTTTTTCTGTTTCAAGGTGTTGTTGTAGTGCAATTCCATTAACATCCATTATTTAAAAAATGTTTGATTAATCAAAAACAACTTGTTTTATTGAACAAAATCTATTTTGTTCGGAAACAACATGTAGAATATTTGTTAAATAGGAATTATGTGCCGTTCTAAGACTAAAATAAAACAAACAAAACCTTAACTTAGTAAAGACTTGCAGCTCAACAAGACTTAATCTCTTTATGTACAAAACACTTCAAAAATGAAATTACAATATATGCGGTCTGAATAAAATGAGTATAAACCTACGACACAACAACAATAATACATTTAATTTTACCCTTGTGTGTTAAAAAACTAAAATATGTTTCAAGTAACTTAATTTAGTGTAATCATTATCCAGAGTAAATTTGAACACGGTGTACACAATGGTGGAAGACTTAGAGATAGAGCTAAATTTTATGTTAGTATATATGTATACATATGTATACATAGATATATATATGTATACATATATATGTATACATATATATATGTATACATTTATATATGTATACATACATATATATATATATTAGAGCTGTCAAACGATTAAAATATTTAATCTAATTAAAAACTCAACTGTCATAATTAACTCAAATTAACTAAAAATTAATCATGATTACTCACGTATTTTTTATCGTTTCTGAATTTCCTTTTATATTTTTTGTCCTATTTTCCCCCATTTTAATGCTCTCATCAACATGGAATCATGAATCAGTTTTCTATGTGCAAAATGCAAATATTTACTGAAATAATTTCGATTTTCAATTTTACATGAACATTTTTCACTTGGAGCAGTTATTCACACATTATCTCTCACACAATATTACTGTCCATCAACAACAGTGAAAAAAATATTTTGTCACACAACAGCTGCTTGAACAGCTCTTTTTATGGAATCAAAACAGCGCAATATAAAGTGCACATCTAAGGTAAACTAGTACTTAGCCTATAATTTTTCACGGCCCCCTGAATAGGGATTGTCGGTCAGCATGGAAGGATCACTCGTTCTGTACTTTTTTGATCATTTATTGGAGCACTTTGCAGCAGAAGTAGTAGTAGTAGTTGTTGTAACAGAAGTATCAGAAGCAGGTAATAACCTAAACTACACATAAATGCAGTAAAAAATGAATATATCTATCTTTCTGCATCACAATGTAAATATGTATATAAATGACATTAATTAATACCTTTATTTAACAATACGTTTAATAAATAATGTAATCAACCCTGATTTCACTATGTATCATTATCGTCATCATTATTCATTGTTTTAAACGTAAGAAACCATACAACACAAACATAAAGTTGAATCGAACAAAAGAACTACAAGTCCCAATAGTCAATCCCGGAAGTGGAGCGCCGACATGATTTACCCCAGCTACAACGCAATTTACTTCGTTTAAACGTCAGATTGCAGACGGACAAACATGACAACTATGCAAAAATGAGCTAAATAAAGACACCCCTGTTCTAGCAACATTTTAGCCCACGCTGTTTGCTTTGAAATGATCCATCGCTGTCGGTCTGAGAGAGGGGGCGGAGTCCGGACGTCAGATGTGTGCTTGGCCATAAGTGGTATTTCAGACTCGACGTGCTATGATGATCGCTCAGTTTACGACTGCAAAAATACAGGTAACTTTGGTCTTGTCATTGGAACAATCTGGCAACTTTTTAAAAGTAAACTTTCCATTCATAAACGCTGCCGCTGCTCAACCCGTATTGTTTTGTGTCTTGTTATTGTAAAGTGTCCTTGGGTGTCTTGAAAGGCGCTTATAAATAAAATGTATTATTATTATTATTATTTAAGTATCCGTTTTCGGTGTCTCGCGCTGCCGTGGCTGGCAAAACAAACGTGCGTGGACCTGTGCAGAGCGATTGATGTTTTGTTTCTGGTTGATTTATAGAGCAACGTAACATCCGCTGTGACGTCTGCGCGTTAATCTCGCGAAAATTTTTGATCCCGATAAAATTCATTTAAATTAATGCCAATAAAACGCGCTAAACTGACAGCTCTAATATATATATATATATATATATATATATATATATATATATATATATATATATATACATTGTTCAGACAATTGAGAGTTCTTTGTTTTACTCCCAATGAGCCTGCACCTAAATCGACCTACGTTTGTTTTTTTTAATTCACATGAACATTTCAAGTGACCCTGATCCAATATCGCTGTGTTTAAATTTACTGACCACATCAAAACAAATCAAAATGTCCACAACCACAATAGAGAGGAACAACACAGAAGCAAACAACATACATTGCCCTTGCGATATCAAGCTTGTTTCAGGTGTGTGGCTCTGGACTACTTCGTCCTCCGATAGATTTACATACACTATAACATCGACTTTTCTCCCCTGGCCGCCGTCGGCAATTATTTTCCCCTTTTAATGACCTAAACACCTCTAATGTACCATATTTACGCATACACCATTTTTACTGTCATTGAACACTGCCTTTTGCATTAGTACGAAGACAGGGTGGGATGTCTTCTTTGTCCTGATCGGACAGTTGACAAAAGTTTGAAACATGTGTTAGCAACACCTCCAGGAGCATTCCACAAAATAGGACTTTGAAACAGGTCAGGTCAATGACTCACATCTCAAATCTCAAAGACACCTCATCTGAAATAGGACCCTTTCTTTTCTCTAAAGGTTATAAATACAAGACATCCACATTTCTGCAATCTCACTGCATGCCAGTGTTCAGTAAAACTCTAAAGAGCATTCTGAATTGAATTTGCGGCAGCGAGCAAAAAAATGACACTGCTAACATCAACGGCTATGAAACAAATCTAAATAGCGCTCACAGACTGTTGAAAGGCCCCTTGACTCAATGTGACTCCAGTAGCCTCCAACACAATGATGAGTAAAACAACTACAGGAAACCAGTGACATAGTCTGGACATACTTTTTTTTAGTTCTCTTATCTAAAGGACACAAAAACATGTTTGTGAGATGGTAGCTTCTTTACTGTAATACTAACATGAACTAACGAGAGTAAGACGACGCATCTTCAACAAAACACATACCTTTGTCTTAAAAATGCTATCTTAAAGCAAAGACTTATTGTAAAACGGCATAGACAGGCGCATGAAATCATCGGCATCAATGTCGTGGTCTAAACCTTTAAATAGTCACTCCAGGAAGCTGCAGAGAAAAAGTGAGTATTCAGTGGAGAACAATCCTGATTCTCCAGAGAACAATTCTTGATGCTGCGGCTTGAAAGTTGATTTTCCATTTAAAAAAACAACAACAAAAAACTAAACTAAAATGACTATTTACAAAGCAAATTAATGTACTAATGAAATGAGATTTTTTTTTTTAGGAAAACCAAAACACTGGAATATTGTAGTTAAAAAAATAAAATATGGGGCAGATTTATCTAATAATAACTAAGCATGTATTGTATTGTATTGTAGAACAATAATAATATATTTTATTTTCAGTACTTATAAAGTTCAAAACATTTCACCAAACTATGGGTTTGAAAAAGAACAAATGACATTAAAGCAAAGATTTAAAGTGCAATCTAGCCACTTGACCTGCATATTGTAAATGTAGTGCATAAAGTATGATCATAAATGTAACTCAACCACACAGACAGTTCATTTATTACGCGCCGCAATGACTGGACGTCATGTTTAGTAGACATCTCTGTTACGTGACATCATCTTTACTGGATGCATCCATGAAATGAAAAAGAAAAACATTGCCTCATTTCCCCATAATTCCACCACCACTTGCATCTTTCCCGTCGATGTAAGATGGTAAAAAAATAGAGCCCCTACATCAGGGGTGCCCAAACCTTTCTGACCGAAGAGCTACTTTCAAACAACCAACCTCCTGCGATCAACCCGTTACCACACGTGCACACATGCACGTGTGCGGACCCATATGCACGCAAGCACGCACACTCACACTCACACACACACACACACACACACACACACACACACACACACACACACACACACACACACACACACACACACACACACACGCATGCCATGATGAGCAACAGCCATCGTCATTTGCATGTGTCACTCTACGTCAGGGGTGTCAAACTCATTGTTGTCACGGGCCACATTGTAGTTACAGTTTCCCTGGGAGGGCCGTTATGAATTTTGGGAAACCATATAAATGTTTAATCACCTCCACATATCACACACACAGTGCACAACAAATTGATGGATAACTAATTTTAAAATAAGAAGTCAGGAATTGTGACTGTTATTGAGGATTACATATGTCAATTTTAAATGTTGGTTCAGACTTTAGCAAGCATCTTGGAACTTGATATTCTTAATTTGCTTTCGCGGGCCACATAAAATGATGTGGTGGGCCAGATCTGGCCCCTGGGCCTTGACTTTGACACCTGTGCTCTACGTCATGCGTTGTTGCTGGAGCCTATGCTAGCTGACTTCGGGCAAAAGGCAGACTACACCCTGAACTGGTCGCCAGTCAGTCGCAGGGCACATACTGTATAGAGGCAAACAACCATTTACACCGCCACTGAGTGGGAACCGATCCCACGATACTCGCACACTAGTCAGGCGAGTGTACCACTACACCTTCAGCAGCTTCTAAGTAGAAATCCTTGAAGATAAAAATTTTTTTGTTGATTTCAATTTCTGTTTTATTGAGTGAAACTTATGTTATGCTCAACAAAAGTTTGTGTTTTTGAAAAATATTTTTGAAAAATAAAGCAGCTTTGACGATCATAGTACTCACTACAGTGAAATTTCTCTACAACGAAATCGTGTTTGCGGCAAGAAATTTTTCACAACAGGGGGGTTTTCACTGTAGCAAATTTGGTCGCAGATGTAAGCACACACACACACACACCCACACACGCACAAACGTATGTGTACACGCACACACAAACTTATGTGTACTCTATTTTTATTCCAATAGTGCATAAGTATGAGCACACACTTATTTGACACTTCATATTGTCAGTGTAGAAAGAAAAAAAGGGAAAGAAATTGCGAAATTTACAATCAGCATTCACTTTCACTTACATCAATTTCTTGGATAATGTATTTTATTTTGCTTGCTCCGTCTTTCATTTTGATCACTTTTCCCCTCTCTTCCAGCATCAGAGCTCTTGTCTTAGCTGCTTGACATCCAAAGATCCATTTTGTAGCCATTTTAGCATTATAACATCCACGCTCGTCTGAATCTAACAATAACAAATACTTCTGGACCCGGTGGCCTTTCTTTCCACCATCTCACTGTCTCTACCTAACCCTAACCCAGGACAGCGTTGCTCAGCTGATGTCATGCAATGAACTTTTAAGCCAGCCACGGGACGCTTCGTAGTCCTCGATGGCCACAGTTAGCTCTTGAAGGCTAAAAACCTTATGCTAATAGCATATTTGCGTAAAACCTTACGCTAATAGCATAAGGTTTTAGCCTTCGAGAGCTAACTAGGCCATCGAGGACTACGAAGCGTCCCGTGGCTGGCTTAAAAGTTCATTGCATGACATCAGCTGAGCAACGCTGATAGTGGTAGTTTTTATTTATATTGTGACAATAAGTTCAGATAAGTAAGGCAGTCATGTAATTAGGCTAATCATGTTTTTATGGGACAGAAAATTGCTTTTTAAGATCACTCTGACACAAAGACATATACGTACTAATATTTATATTATTTAACATTTTATTGTGGAAGTACTGATTAACCTTTTTGGGGGGGGTTCTCTATTTGACAGAACATGCACAGTGATCTTATTCATCACCCATTTTTTACTTTATGTAATGACAGAAATACCATTGCTGATTTTAAACCAAGATACCGGGAAGATATTTGGCATATGAAGGCGTATCATGGAAAGGTTAGTTCTCACTCTTTCAAGGAATGGAGGCATTAGAATGCGCGGCCTAGACGGTCAGGGTTGATTTACTGAGTAGCACTTGACAGCCGGGGATGCGTTTTCTTGTGAACAGAGATTTCATGCACACATCGATTTTAGTAATACAGTGAAACTCCTCTAGAACGAAACCTGCATGGTCGAAAATACCCCCTTGGGCGTAGAAAAATAAGTAGTGTGTTTCCAGTAACATGAAATTTCAGCATAGGGTCTGTAGGTCGGACAAAGTTTTTTTAAATCTTTTTTTCTACCTCTCTCCTCCATCAAAAACGTAAACAAAATAACCATAAAACAATGAAACATTGAAACCAGTGCCGGATGCTCGTCTGTCAAAGAGGGGAAGCTCAATTTTGGTCGACATCATAAAATGTGTCCGTTTATTTATACGTGAATTGTACTCTAGCTCCGTTCCTTTTCAAGAAAATGATCTGTGACCCTGTCATACCAACAAGGCGTCTTTCCCCGGTACTTAATTAGTGTCCTACAACTATAGGAACTACAATAAAACCCACCAGAAATAAAAGACAACAAAGAGTGTCGCTAAAATGATTAGGAGAAGTCTCCAGCTCAACTCGGAACAGAATGCGAGTTGAAAAAAATGCTCGCATGGGTGCCTACACTAAAAGCTCGGTGATTGGCTCATTTCAATGTCAATCACTAAAAGCTCGGTGATTGGCTCATTTCAATGTCAATCGAACTGGCACACAGGCTCAGACAGATCATCCAATATGATGCAGAAAAGCCTGCCATCCAGTCCCAGAGACGCCGAACTCCATGGGCGGGACAAAAACCAGCTTGTATCCAATGACTCGTCTTCGTTCAACGCCTTGGGACAACCTACCCTGAACTCACTACCGTTTAAAGCACAGCAAAGCTGCGGCATGAATGAGAAGGGAGCCGCGTCGTAACCAGTAAGAAGAAGCTGATTCGGAGCAAAAGTTGAGCACGTTGTAGCGCATATTTAGTCAGTGGCATGTACACACAATGAAATTTACATTCATATATTTCATCACTTATTCTTTGACATTTTAGGGGAAGCCGAGCTTCCCTTGCAGTCCGAGAGCAATCGCCACTGATTGAAACCCCCGCTCGCCGCCAAAGGCGAGTTGGGTTCCCAGCGGCTGGGTGTTACAGCCATCTCGTTACCTCTGCGTCCCGCGTCCTAGACGGCCCGTGGTGTTCGTCAAATAGTTTGTTGAATCTTTTCGATACAGCAGTGGATGCTATTTTCTTAATATTATGGTGCGAGCATGCGACTGCAACACACAAAACGCGGTTTAAACTGTTGTCGGAGATCGTGGCCGCCGCCATGATTCAATGTTGTTGACAGACGAAAGGGCAAACGACGCAACGTGAATATCGCGAGAGTTGCACCAATGTAAATGCTCTAAATTCATCTTTCCTTTTATTATTTATAATTTTGTCTGTGGTTTTATTGTTCTTGTTTTGATTGTAAAGCGTCCTTGAGTGTTTTGAAAGGCGCTTATAAATGAAATGTACTATTATTAGTATTATTATTATTATTACACAAAAATGTATACGGTTTGAAAAAAAAAATGCAGACCGCAAAGTTTTTCTTCGAGGTAGAAATTCTCGGTCAGTCGGGTTACCGGAAACACACTACTTTGTTTTCTACGCCTTAGGTGTGAGTATGAGCGCAAATGGTTATTTGTCTATGTGTACCCTGCGATTGTCTGGCTACCAGTTCAGGGTGTTCCAGCCTACTGCTCGAAGACAGCTGGGATAGGCTTCAGCATGCCCCGCGACCCTCGTAATGACACACGGATCAGAAAATGGATGGAGATGAATGAATGAATGAATGAATGAATGAATGTTTGGGTGCGCATGGCCTAAACCAGTCAAATCAGATACATTAGCTGTGTTGTTACCTCACATGCAGCTCACAGCCCTGAGGAATATTTGCATGCTATCTGGGGAGTAACATGATACGCTGTGGCATACTAACTATATTAAATGTCTTAATTAACTGATTTATTTGTCATATTTGCTCAGCTGCAGCATCTCTTGGCATTCACAATTAATGCCACTGGTGGGAAGTAATGAAGCACTGATACATACTGTACTTACATTGATTTTCCGCACGATATAGGATTTTTTTTTAAATATATATATATATACATATATAAACAGCTTTGTATTTTTACTTCCCATATTTGAATACAGATATCTGTACTTCCCCCGCCGTTCCTTGACAAAGGAAGATTTTTTACTTTTTCGACCTCTGTAGCTGACCGGAGTGACAAAGATCTTCAAAATGTATTGTATTAGTTTTAATTGGAGTACTGGAGTTGAAAGTGCGTCTGTTTTGTTTTGTTAAACCAGTATCTGTACATAAAAATACAGATTGTGAGTGGGTCATCCCCGAATTTGAGGACAATTTAGGCACAAATATTTTTGAAAAACGGACCTTTTTACTTTTCCGCTTTTGTTATGTATCAAAGAAAATCTGTCAACAGAAAAGCATAATTTGATTGGAAATCTGATTGGTATTTTTACATTTATTTAAATATGTATTTTTCATGCAAGTGTTTGTATTTCTACTTAAGTACAGACTGCAGTGTCCTTTTGCAATATGTATACTTTTGTAACTTTGCACTTACGTTCTCTTCAGAACCTATACTGTTCCTTTTACTTGTGAAAACAATTTAAATCAGTTCTTCTACTTTAACCAGTCTTTTTTAACATACCTACGTGCCGTTCCAGTAGAAGTACAAAAGATTAATACTTTTGCCTGTTCTTTTCAATGCAATGTTATAATTATGTTCCTTAACACGTTTACTTATGTAACTATGTCAAATCAGTACTACTGTATTGCTTTTCACAGTGAGTAACTTTGCCACCTCTACTCACTGCAATTTCTGTACTTTCGTTCGATTCCGAATCTATACTTTATTACTTTAAGTTAAAGGAGTTGAATGAGAACTTCTACTTTACCGTGGTCGTTTTTTTCACACGCAAGAATCAGTACTTATGCTTTGGTATAGAGCGTAAATACTTTTCCAACCCTTGCTGCCATTTCTATTTCAAATGTACTTTTATCAAGCAATTGTACATTTCCTAGCAGCAAGTCCCCACGACAGGTGATGTTTTCCTCCTCTAGTGAACATGTGGGCCTTGTTGTTGGGCCCGCGACGACAACAAACGGGGAAGCGGCAGTACACGTACCTGCTCTCGGGATATACATGGTAAAGACGGTCTCCGGGGCATTTTACAGCTGCCGTAATAACTGCTTGAAGTTTCCCCTAGAGACACACAACTGGAGCGTCTCCTGGCTCGGATGACGGGCACCTTGTCATCCGTGGCGGATCCCCCGCTCGGAGCGTCCCTGGTCGGATAACATTGGTCGAAGCCGAGCCCCAGGAAGGAGCCGCAGAGCCCGGCGACGCAGGCGAGCAGCGGCCTGAGGAGCGGCGGCAGCCCGCCTAAACTGGTGAAGGAAAGTAGCCACACCACGCTGGCGAAGAGTAGGACGACTACGCAGTGTTTGAGCTTGAGCGTAGGGACCAGCGTGAGGAGCCCTACGCATCCCAGCACGAACAACAACCTGCCCACCATTTGCATCTGGTGCTGCTCCTCTCCCCATTGCAAGAAGCGAAGCACCACGAAGTCCCCGAGGTAGCAAGATGCCGGCAGCGACAGGAGCCACCACCAGTGGCTTCCCTCCTCCTGCTTCCTCTTCCTCAGGTAGAAGGTCAGGAAGAAGAAGGCACAGCCGATGCTGAAGAGGGGACTGGCGGACTGCGAGAAGCCCGTCAACAAAGTCCGTAAATCCCACACCGAGTCGCTCTGCGAGCTCCGGGAGACCACCGCGGAAAGCGCTAGAACGACTACGGCGCCCACGTAGACGGCGGAAACCCTGAAGACCTTGGAGCCCAGGAGATCTTGGCTGAACAAAAAAACCCTGTGGTGGTCCTGTTTGAGGGGGGTGACGCAGCTCTTCACGTAGCCGTTCCTGAAGCCGTCCGGGTTGTTGCTGTACGCTGCGTCGTGGTGGTGCCGCGCTTTACCGTGCACAGTCTCTCCTTGCTCCCGCGTGGCCATGGCTCGACGACGGCGACACGTCGTCCACCCCGCTCCAAAGCCCCACTCGACGGTATATTGTAGTCGCGCTAACGCTGGACTACATGACGGCGAAGGCGCTCCATGGTCGGTCCCAGTAACATGCTCCAGCAGTGGCACTGAAGAATGAAGGTGAGATGTTGTTTTTACAACGAACGGCTTCGCCGGCGCCGTCTACAGGCCACAAGTCGCATTGCAGGGACTCGTGCTCCGCTCGCACCAACGCCAGGGGCGTAGCTTGTCGTTTCCAGCTCTAGGCAAAAAAAAACACACCAGATCCATATGTAACAAAATGCATCTCTTCAAGTACTGTACTTAACTGTACGATTGTCAAACGGCGAATTTGTTATTTAGGCCACTTTGTCCGGCTTTTCAAATAAAATATAAGAATCTGAAGTTACATAGGGTGCAGTCCAACGAATCAGTGCCAAATTCATCTGAAATGGATCGGTGGATCAATTGCATGACACAGTAAACTGAAAAATGTTTCAGTACATTTTTTTCACCCAGTCCGCTTGAATTTTCATTTCCAGCTTTTGCTACTTATAATATTACATGGCTTAGCACCTTCCTATTTTGTTGATTTAATGGTACTGTATGTTCAGTCCCGAAACCTACATTCACAACAAGCTGGTCTCTTGGGGGTCCCGAGAGCCAAAAACAAGTCTGCAGGTGCCAGAGTGTTTTGTATTTGGTTTTGAGGAGGACACACTTCTCTGTAGGCCTTGTACTGCAGTGCTTCTTCTCATTAAATGGACACTCGCACTATTCAAACCAGCATACTGTGTTAAACTGCCCAATCAGCATCCATTGGTTATCCTGGAAGGGGGATTCTACCCATCTGAGGCCCTTTCTAAAAAGTTCTTACCCCCCCCCAGATATTTTGTTGTTGTTGTTTTTTTGTTTTTTTGTTGTTTTTTCTCACCCTCTTTTGGAGTTAAGATCAAGAAATGTTAATATTAGTCAATTCTGGGCTTGTGACGGCCTTTGAGACCCTTTTTTACGTCTCACATTCAATTTATGTTTACCAACTATGATAAAGAATGTCATGCTTTTCTCATTAGTGTCTGTCTAAAAAATGTCCACATTTCACCATACAAGAACTCAAATTCAACCTTGAGAGAAGACTTTGCGGTTTTCTGTGTAATCTCTGCCTGGTGAGCCTTTTGTCCTCATTCAGTGACTAATTTACGTGGAGCATGGTAGAAACAAGATGTAATTTATTATCCTTTTGGTAAAATGGATTTTGTGGAGCAATATCGACCAAGTGCTAAACACTCATTTATTTTGCTGTCTAAAATACAGACTATCTACATTTATTATGGTTCACAATCACACCTATGGACAATTTAGTGTGTTCCATTAACCTGTCACCGCAGTACCTGGAGAAAACCCATGCAGGCACCAGGATAACTTGCAAACTCCACACGGGAAGACCGGAGCCGGAATCTAACCCTGCACTTCTGCACTGTGAGGTGGACATGGTAACCGGTTGCTCACGGTACCGAATATTACATACTGTATCTCCTTGAATTTTGCAGAATAAGATAAATATGTTACATTAAATATTACATTACCCTGTTCATTAATTACTGTAAAGAATTCAAAAGTTTAGTGGGTTAGTTGGTTAGGTTTTTTGCTGTTTTATAGGTAAATTACTAAATAAAATGATCATGACATTTTTTACTGTAGAGTTTATCCTGTTAACGTTTTGTGAAGTGGCATTATGTGCCACAGGGGGCCGTGCGAATCATTAGAACTTTAGAAGTACTGTTTAACGTATGGTACCTGTACTGTGATTGCTATTTCATAACCACGTTAACCAGTTTTCAAGATAACTTCATGCAATTAGTCAAATAAAAAAACACGTTGTGTTTTTGCAGTGATAATTTTGTTCCAGCACTAAATCATGTCAAGTACAACTTTATTGTCAAATGTGCTGTATGTGCAACATACAACATTCATTCATTCATTCATTCATTCATTCATCTTCCGAACCGCTTAATCCTCACTAGGGTCGCGGGGGGTGCTGGAGCCTATCCCAGCTACAACATACAAAACAAATTGTTTCGATCATGTGACAGTCATATTTTAGTCCATCCATCTTCTACAACTTATTCGGATCGGGTCACGGGGGCAACAGCTTTAGCAGGGAAGCCCAGACGTCCCTCTCCCCAGCCACTTGTTCCAGCTTTTACCGGGGGATCCCAAGGCATGCCCAGGCAAGCTGGGAGACATAGTCTCTCCAGCATGTCCTGGGTTGTCCCCCGGGGCCTCCTGCCAGTGGGACATGTCCTGAACACCTGATGAGGTGTACTAAATATTTTTCTTCATGTAGAGCGGAGCCAGATGAGGTGGTACGAACTGCAGATTAGGATGCCTCCCGAACACCTCCCTGGTGATCACATCCTATTCTGATGCCCGTGCCACCTCATCTGGCTCCGCTCTACATGAAGGAAAATACGTAGTACTTTAAGCAAAATGAATTTAATGAGCGAATTACAGTCTTTTTTGTACATAAATGCAGGACTATTTCGTTGATTCTTACACACTTGGTTTAGAGGACGTATCTTTTAATAGCGCTTTGTTTTCCGGTAACTGTAATTTCACCCTTCTGAGACACCGTAGCAGTGATGTGGCGCTCAACCTTCTCAGGCTCCACGTCACGAGGAAGTAGTGGCGACACGAAGGCACAACTCTCCAAACAGACCGACTGACTTTTATAAATGTAATTAATACAGCTCCCACAGGAAGGACCATTTGCGAGCTATTGGTGGTGGTTCGAGGTAAATTGTGCACGTAACCTTTACTAGTACTGCTAACCGCGTTAATATGTTTTATTTTGAGTCAGCTTGCGAGCTAGCTTTAGCACCAGTGTCCTCCATTTCAATCCATTGGCCTAGACAAGAGAAGAGAAACTGACGCTAGCCAGTGGTTATGAATTGGTTGGTGATAACTTTGTCGTTTGTCCTATACATTGAATGAGACTAATTGTTGTTTGCGTTAATTGATGAAACATCTTATCTTGCTGTCGTAACTGCGCGGATGTCAGCGTAGCACGGAGGTCAATACGCTTTATACGACGTGTCACTCCTATTTATTTACTCGAAGTCGCATTCTGCCTGTGGGTCGTCATAATTTTTAAATGTAAGTCTGATGTGTGTAAGCGATGTGATGCAAATTTTACCTTGGATTGGCGCGTCTTTTACACATATGCCATTAGCCCACAAACAATACAAATAGCAAGTACCTTATTTATCCTGCTGGATCAAATTTTAATTGGTTTTACTCCCGCAGAGCATCACGCAAATGCTTCTTGACATGTTGATCATACTGACAGCAGTGCCTTTTTCTTTTTGTCAGGGCACAGCATTTCAAATAAATGATTTTAGAGCAATTCAAAACAAAACTTTTTTTTTAATCCAGCTGTGCAAATTATTTTATGTCTGACCAGGTTTGTTCAGCCATGTTTGTCATGAACTCGTCTGCTTTACAGGTGTACCAATTAATCAATTATTCAACAACTAATGGGTTATTACATTAATTGACACTTATTTTGAAACCCAATGAATCCTTCAGAAACCTTATTTTACTTATATGTGTCGAAATCTTTGAGTTTTACTCTCTCAAAGTGTTCTGAGATTTCTGTAGTCCTCCACAAAAGCAGACTGATGTGTTATGGCCCAAACCAGTCACTGAATCATAACCTGTTTTTGAATCAAGGGATGGAAATTCATTCATTCATTCATTCATCTTCCGAACCGCTTGATCCTCACTAGGGTCGCGGGGGGTGCTGGAGCCTATCCCAGCTGTCTCCGGGCAGTAGGCGGGGGACACCCTGAATTATTTGCCAGCCAATCGCAGGGCACACAGAGACGAATTAAAACTGTAATTCACAAATGATTCACTTATTATAGTAATCATTAGTTCCTAGTCCTGTTCTGCTCTGTAAATTTCCTCACCTAGTTATGTGCGGCATTGTCGACTCAGATGATTGATTTTTATCTTCATCGCAGGTGAAAAGCCTACCAGTGACTATTTGGATTCTTGAAGGCCATTCCAAGTCCAGCAGCAAAATGACCGCTGCAGAGAATGTCTGCTACACTCTGATAAACGTCACATCTGACTCAGAGCCCCCCTCTGAAGTCAGCCTCAAGACTGATCTGGGTAATTGATTCTTGTAGATTTTTTGGGATGGAGTCCCATGAGATGTGAAAGTATGATTTTTATTTTTTTGCTCATATTGAAATTTGTGTCCATCAATTCTACAGAAAAGGGGGAGATTAAAGCAAAAACAGAGGCACTGAAGAAAGTGATTATCATGATCTTGAATGGGGAGAAATTGCCTGGTCTGCTGATGACCATAATCCGCTTTGTACTGCCTCTTCAAGACCACACCATCAAAAAACTACTGCTTGTATTTTGGGAGATTGTGCCCAAAACTACTCCGGATGGCAAACTGCTCCAGGAGATGATCCTGGTCTGTGACGCCTACAGGAAGGTATACTACAATGTTTTTTTAACTCTGGAGTTTAGTTCTACAACAGTTCATAGTTGAATCACACAATGTCCAGTATGCATCCACTACGAGTCTGTTATCACATAATAAAAAACTAATTGCTATGTTGTCATTATAATCCTCTCATCAATTAATACAGAGGTATTACTTGAATTGTAGGACCTGCAGCATCCCAATGAGTTCATCCGAGGCTCCACCCTCCGTTTCCTGTGCAAGTTGAAGGAGTCTGAACTGCTTGAGCCTCTCATGCCAGCGATCCGCACTTGCTTGGAGCACCGACACAGCTATGTCCGGCGGAATGCCGTCCTGGCCATTTATACCATCTACAGGTATACATTTCAAGCTATTTAAAGGCCGCTTATTATGGAGAAGGAACTTTTTAATTTGAGCACCTGTTCACAGTGGCTAGAATATTACATGTGGGATATAATTATCGATAGACAGTTATTCACACACATGGGAAATGTTTTAATTTGTGGGAAAATTACCTCATACATATATACCTGTGTGTGTGTGTGTGTGTGTGTGTGTGTGTGTGTGTGTGTGTGTGTGTGTGTGTGTGTGTATTTGTAGGAAAAAAACCCCACTCCCATTTGGTTATAATTATTTGTTTCAGGAACTTTGAACATCTCATCCCGGATGCCCCTGAGCTGATCCATGATTTCCTTGTGAATGAAAAAGATGCAAGCTGCAAGAGGAATGCTTTCATGATGTTGATTCATGCAGATCAGGTTAGCGACACATCAACCTCTTACTTTCATTGTTGCAGGTCATTTGGACACAACCAGTCATGACCCAACTAATTTTCTTCAGGAACGAGCTCTGGATTATCTCAGCACCTGCATTGATCAAGTTCATACATTTGGAGATATTCTGCAGCTAGTCATTGTCGAGCTGATTTACAAAGTAAGTCATGTCCTGGTGCGCAAGAGAAGCAACGTCATCACCCAGTACCCTGAAAAATTTAGTTTGTTTTTTTCTCTTTAGGTGTGTCACGCAAACCCATCTGAGCGCGCCCGCTTCATCCGATGCATTTACAATCTGCTGCAATCCTCCAGCCCGGCTGTAAAGTATGAGGCAGCTGGCACGCTTGTAACTCTCTCCAGTGCACCCACAGCAATTAAGGTACGCTGGCAATGATGTATGACAAATATTGGCTTTAATAGTAAACTGTAGGAAACTGACAAAGACATTTCATGCTTAGGTTATAACTGCACGTCATATATCATTTGCAGGCCGCCGCACAGTGCTACATTGATCTGATTATAAAAGAGAGTGACAACAATGTGAAACTCATCGTACTTGATCGTCTGATTGAACTAAAGGAGCATCCCACTCATGAGCGTGTACTCCAGGTAATTGAAATTCTGGGATGACTTTAGCATCATGCTTCTCAATAAATTGTAATACAAAGTCTACCAAAAGCTTTTTTTTTTTTTTGGTGCCATATTAATTGTCATGCAAGTTAATTTCCTGTAGTTGTGATTAATAATCAAATTGTGATTTATAAGCATGTTCATTAACATGAATGCTTATAAGGATTTTGACTTGGAACAACGTATTAATGTGTACAAGAATATGTTTAATGTACGGTTCCAAGGTGTTACACACCTTTGTGATTGCCGATAACCCCTGCCTCCTACACCCAGGACCTTGTGATGGACATCCTTCGTGTCCTCGCCACTCCAGACCTGGAAGTGAGAAAGAAGACCTTGCACTTGGCTCTGGACCTTGTGTCATCGCGCAACGTGGAAGAGGTCTGTCGAGTCGCGTGTGTTCTGTTTTCAAGTCGGTCCCGTTTCAAATTGACAACGTAATTGCTGTCCCTTTTCAGTTGGTGATCGTTTTGAAGAAGGAAGTGATCAAGACAAACAATGTCACTGAACATGAAGACACAGACAAATACAGGCAGCTCTTGGTGCGCACTCTTCACTTTTGCAGTGTGCGCTTCCCTGACATGGCGGCCAATGTCATTCCTGTGGTGAGCTTTCTTTCGACAATTGTCTGAATTCTTGAAGATTATGCAAAGCAAAACAAAGTTGTTGCTTTTGATCAGTGATATTAATAATGTGTGATACATTTTCAGTTGATGGAATTCTTAAGTGACACAAATGAAGCAGCGGCCGCTGATGTGCTGGAGTTTGTGCGAGAAGCCATTCAAAGATTTGACAACTTGAGACCGCTTATCATTGAAAAGATGCTGGAAGTCTTTCATGCTATTAAAACTGTCAAGTAAGTCTTAACCATCAAAAGTTACTTGGAAAAAATTGCAATATTCTGTAACAGCCATATAAGCCGCTGATGAGTACGTCATGTTCAGAAACAATCAACGCGGTGACCACTGTTGCATTTTCCACCACACACAGGAAACGAGGCACATTTTCACACTAGGCTTTATTCGTCACGAAAAAGTCCTCCATCATAGATAGCACAAACTTGATTGCGTAAATGACATTTATGAGTTTCATGGTTATCTCACTGAAAGTAAATCCTTATTTTCAGGAACAATGCTGACATTATGTTTGAGTATGTAAATAAGATGTCGTGCTGTGCGATTATTTAGTGGATGTCACCCTTGGTCAATATTGCAAGTTAAGGGAAAGGGTGCTCTAAAGGCTATTACATGTGTGTCTTTGTCCTTGTGGAAATGTGATCGGAAAGGTTGATTGAAATTCAGGTAAAAAACTTTGCGTTGTTTTATGTACAGTATGAAATATGCCAGGCGTCGATCTCACAGTGCAGAGATACTGGGTTCAATTCCAGCTCCGGCCTCCCTGTGTGGAGTTTGCATGTTATCCCCGGGCCTGTGTGGGTTTTCTCCGGGTACTCCGATTTCCTTCCACATTCCCAAAACATGCATGGCAGGCTGATTGAGCACTCGAAATTGTCCCTAGGTGTGAGTGTGAGCGTGGATGGTGTGCGTGTGAGCGCGGATGGTTGTTCGTCTCTGTGTGCCCTGCGATTGGCCAGCAACTGGTTCAGGCTGTCCCTGCCTACTGCCCGAAGACAGCTGGGATGGGCTCCAGCACCCCCCGCAACCTTTGAGGTGTATGTGAGGATAAGCGATCGGAAAATGGATGGATAGATGGATGAAAAGTGCCATAAAATACATTTCAATTGATTGAATCATTTCGCGAACGTGATCCAGGACATGTTCATTTTTTCAGTATCATCAGTTAAAAATACATATTGATAAGATAAAAAAAGTACACAAATGATAAACTTGTGCACCTATTTACTGTACATTAGTGATGCTGTGGTCAGAAAGCTGAGCATTTCTATAAACCAATGACATCATACTGTTTTTGATGGTGAGATATCCGCAGTACTTTATTAGTACCAGTACACAGTGCAACCCCTGTGCTATATCAGTTTGAGACCATATCCCTCATGCTACAGAATCTACAGAGGAGCACTGTGGATCTTGGGTGAATACTGCAGCACAAAAGAAGACATCCATAGTGTGATGACAGAAGTTCGCAGATCAATAGGAGAGGTACGTGTGTCCCATAATGTGTTGTGTAGGTCTCACCAATTACATGACAAATATCTGACATGTTCTTCAATTGCACAGATTCCTATCGTGGAAAATGAGATAAAGAAGGAGACAGGGGAGTTGAAGTCCGAGGACGAAGTGAGTGCTGCTCCAGCTCAGAAGCTGGTGACAGAGATGGGCACTTATGTGACACAGAGCGCCCTCAGTTCCTCCAGGCCTTCCAAAAAAGATGAGGATAGGTAAGATCCATCTTGGAAAATCTGTGCACATTATTTTGTCAGCCCACTCATGATCTGTTCTTGCCCCTCAGGCCTCCACTAAGGGGCTTCCTGATGGATGGTGATTTCTATGTGGCTGCATCTCTAGCCACCACCCTGACCAAAGTGGCTTTGCGCTACGTTGCTATTGTCCAAGACAAAAAGAAACAAAATGTAAGTTTGTCTTGCATAATCTCTTGGGATGTCCTGATTCGAATACGTGATTTTTCGACTGATCCGTTATCAGGTGAAAAGATTGTTTTATTCATTTTCTAAACAGATCAAAAAGCTACAAAATAATCCAAATGTGCAAATATCCGTGCCAAATAAAACATAATTGCTTAGTTTCATATTACACAACGTTATGTTTCTGTTAAACAAAAAAATGAGAGTATTGGTTTTGTTAGTCACTCTAAGGCCAAAATTAAAAAGTTGTTTGTTGCGGGTAACCCGACCGACCCTATAAAAACCGCCCGACTCAAATATTTTTTTCGGTAAATTTAAGACGAGATTTTTTTTTTTCAAATTCCGCCATTTTGAGGTTCGGTTGTTTCCGTATGTATACGGAAATTCCCGACACGTGCAGGCACTTGCGCGCAATGATCTTTGCACACTCGGTCACTCAGGAAGAAATGGAAAATGGCGGTGGTGTTCTGCATCACCGTGAAGAAAAAAGACTCAAGGAAGACCTCGTACTTCTAAGCAATATCCTGAAAGAGTGTGACAAGAATAAAACCTGGACGAGTCTTTTCGAGGACTTATATTGGTCGCACAGGCTTTGGCAACAGATAGGGTTCGATGAAGACCCGGCAGCATTGGACAGTATAACTGTTACAGTCAGCGTGTCTCAGACAACGCACGGGGAGAAGTTTTACCCCGAGAGCAATCAACAAGTGGCGACAACTTTAAGTTTTGAAAGCTCTATCAAATATGTTGTGTTCTACATTACGATTCCTGAGAGTCCTGCAACCCAACAGACGACTACTACATGTAGAAGTGCGTTTGATGTTTTGATGACCAAGGCCAGAACTCGCCTGGTACAAATTCCACGGAAGACTGGAAGTGCAATGAACGGTAGGCATGTTTTTCGTATAAGTAAACAGGCAAAAATTTGCATGCGATCAATTAATTTATTCTTGGGGCTAATTTATTTTAGAAACCAAGTTGAAGGTACAAATTTAGCCTACTTTCTTTACAACTGCTGACACAAATAAAATAACTTTCGTTTTCGTTTTCGTTGTCCCTTGTTCCAAAAAAAAAAAAAAAAAAAAAAATCTACCGACCGACCGACCCATCATTGGCGTATAGGGGTATGTTACCCGCAACAAACAACTTTTTAATTTTGGCCTAACAGCTGCACACACACACACACACACACACACACACACACGCACACACATCTTCCCTTGTAGACACTGGAAGACTGGCAGGTTTGACCTTATGGATTGTTTTGAGGGAGGGGCAAGTTGAAAGATACCCCTTAATAAGTCTGACTTGCCTGTTAAAAAGAAGTCTTCTCACTAAACGGCATCGTCAAAGAGTTGCGAGAGCGACAGACAGGTTTGTGACAGGTGTGACACGTCCAAGCGATGCCACTTCAAATAGAGGTTTAACGAGTATAAATTATTTGGTGTTCCACACTGGTTGCATTTAACGAGGTCATAAGTCAGTCGTGTCGTTCCTAGATGGGAGAAGTCACACACGTACCCAAAAACTACATAGCTGCATGGACTTGTGTGTGTGTTGCCTAAATATCACATCAGGACTCGGTTTCGGTGGATACTCAAAGCCAAAGACTCAGATTCGGACACAGGACATCCCTACTATTGTCATGAAACATATATGTCCATCTGACCTCACTTTCCTTCTTAGTCTTTTGTTGCAGAGGCCATGTTGATCATGGTCACCGTGCTGCACCTGGGCAAGTCCTCACTGCCGAAGAAGCCAATTACAGACGACGATGTGGACCGAATTTCCCTGTGCCTCAAGGTCCTGTCAGAGTGCTCGCCGCTCATGAATGACATCTTCAACAAGGAGTGCCGCAAATCCCTGTCACATATGCTGACTGTCCGACTGGAGGAGGAGAAGCTGTCACAGAAGGTAATGGCTCTTGACTCCAATCTGATGACAGTTGAAGCCTGTGAATTCTCTGATTCAGCCAGGCTATTGTATTCTCAGGGTATCGCATTGATTCTTCGATGCTTTGTATTTTATCCGAGTAGGATTCATCAGTGCTTTCTGAAGCCACTCACGAAGCATTTATTTCCACCAACGTTTATATTTGTCATCTATGTTTTTCAGAGGGTAGATGGCAGCATTGCATCGCTTTGGATTTGAGATCAGCATGGCTTTTGAGTAGTAGCTAAAGATGAGGGGGTGAATCTCGCATTGTCACATTGATTACAAGGGAGAGAAATGCCCACAGTTGAAAGTCCAACGAAATATTATGGACCTCATGCCAGAGATGCAGAGTATGTCCATGTATGATATAAACGGAGTTTGTCGCCATTGTGAGAAAATATCATGAAGTTATAAGGAATGAATGGCAATGGCCTTGTAAAAAAAAAAAAAAAATGCCACCAACTTTCAGAAAGAGTCACTCATTGAGTAAATTGTTGCTCATATTTTGAAGTGTCCCATATATATATATATATATATATATATATATATATATATATATATATATATATATATATATATATATATATATATATATATATTAAGTGTTCAAGTCAGTATTTGGCTTGACCTGTTTCTTTTCCTAAAACTTGTTTTATCCAGTTTGGGTCAGAAACCATTTTTTGGGGTGAAACCAAACCATGTTGTCCCGCTGATTAAAAAAAGAGTAGAAGCTCTAAGTACACATGTTTTTTTGCTGAAAGAAGAGATTGTACTTTGGGTAGTTTCAGTGCTTATATTGTCAAAGAGCACAATAGTCTGTGGCTCTTTCAAGATCAGTCAAAATGTCTAAACGGGCTGGCAAAATTCACATTCTGTCTTTTTCTCCCATACCAGAAAGAGTCTGAGAAGCGTAACGTGACAGTGCAGGCAGACGACCCGATCACCTTCATCCAGCTCACGGCCAAAAATGAGACGACCTCTAAGGAGGATCAGTTCCAGCTCAGTCTGTTGGCTGCTATGGGCAACACTCAAAGGAAGGAGGCTGCCGATCCGCTGGCCTCAAAACTCAACAAGGTAGCCATTGCTTGCTTCACAGGCAGATAGAAGCCTCGACAAGATCAATAACAGCTTTCATCACGAATGGGCAACAATCTTTGCACTTTGTCTTTTTGACTGTACCCTTTTAGGTGACCCAGCTGACAGGTTTCTCAGACCCAGTGTACGCTGAAGCCTATGTCCATGTCAACCAGTATGACATTGTACTGGATGTGCTGGTGGTCAACCAAACCAGTGATACGCTCCAGAACTGCACTCTTGAGCTGGCTACTCTCGGTAAATTCTGTTCAAGTTGTCTTTGTTTTATTGCTTTGTTTTCTTTTAACAGTCATTTTTCCACAGGTGATCTCAAGCTGGTTGAAAAGCCTTCCCCGCTTACTCTCGCTCCTCATGACTTTGCTAACATCAAGGCCAATGTCAAAGTGGCTTCGACTGAAAATGGCATCATCTTTGGCAACATAGGTAAGAAAAGTGTACATTTCACCAGGACGTTATCTCGAGCGGAGGTTTTTTTTCCTCAAGAACCAGCTCAAAATATACTTGGCTCTCCTAAGTACTCCTTAATGACCAACGTTACAACACGATAGTGTAGTTTGTAAGGCTGTGCAAAAATCATGGTTATTCAGATGGGAGTTTGAGTGCCCGTGGAAAAGCCAACATTCAATTATTTCTGCCTTTGGATCAGAACGAATCTTGTAATATTGTTGCTTGTGTTGTCAGTTAAATGAGGGAGCTCAGGATGTGTGACACATGTTCTTTGTGGAGGCAAGAGAGTTCGTTCAAGCGATATACAGTAATCCCTCGTTTATCGCGGGGGTTACGTTCCAAAAAGAACCAGTGATAAGTGAAATCCGTTAAGTAGTGAACTTTATTTTTTTACAGTTATTATACAATACTTAACTATATATACAATGAAATATACAAAATGATATACAAATGAATTCAGAACAAGTTTTCAAATCCCTGGCCTTTGACATTCCGGTACGATATGTAATTGTTATTCTTTTGTCTCCAGTGTATGATGTGTCTGGAGCTGCAAGCGACAGGAACTGTGTTGTCCTCAGTGACATCCACATTGACATCATGGACTACATCCAGCCGGCGTCGTGTACAGATGCTGAATTCAGACAGATGTGGGCTGAGTTTGAGTGGGAAAACAAGGTGAGCTTTTTCTGTGGCGCTGGCGTAAATGGCAGCCTCGCCAGTGGTACGGTCTGTCTGTCTGAAGTCGTACTATTTGGCATTAGGAGAGCTTTATTAAGTTTTATGTATAAGCCAATTAATAATTGTTTTTACTCCTGGTAGGTTACGGTGAACACAAACATCACTGATTTGAACGAATACCTCCAACATATCCTTAAGTCCACAAACATGAAATGCCTGACTCCAGAGAAGGTTTGTTCTTGTCAAAGTGAAAGCAAATCAATTCTTTGTAATTCTTCCACTACATTAAGAGAACAGTTCAATGTTTGGACGGTGTTTTGTCCTCCTGTGTCACTTCAAAATAATCAATTTTATATGGCAGAAACCTACAAATACTATTGTAAAATATTTGTATCTTTGTATCTGATCAACCAGGCATTATCCGGCTTCTGTGGTTTCATGGCCGCCAACCTTTATGCCCGTTCTATCTTTGGCGAAGATGCCCTGGCTAATGTTAGCATTGAGAAGCCCATCCACCTGGGGCCTGATGCACCTGTCAACGGACACATACGCATTAGGGCCAAAAGTCAGGTGGGTCACTGCTGCTTCAGGATGAGTATCTCCACCATTAATTGTCATGAAAATTGAGCAATCAGTTTCACAATTAATGCATAAGATTAATGCATAAGAATAAAGTGGTTTAATATCACTAAACAAGAAACAAAGTGAATTGCACGTATACATCAAACAGCCTCATAGCTTTGCCTTATGACAATGAAATGTTCTGTGGGAACCCTCCCCCCGCTCCTTTTATCTCTAATGCTTGCAAAATCATATTAACAGGAACTACCTAAATAGGGCAACTTTTCAGTTGAACTGTTTCATGAATGCCAGGAAGATCAAGATACAGCCGTGGGGCCTTATTCTGCAAATGCGGAAGAATGTTTAATCTGTCCTCGATGGTTTCTATTCTTTATACTCCCTGAGCCACACTGACGCCGGAGAGCAGCTCTGCCTAGCCCCTGTAGTGATGTGTGACTCCACAGTCTTAACTTGTTCCAACTACATATATATGACAAGGCTTTCATACATACTGTAATGTGCGGAGCCAGGAAAAAAAAAGTCACAGGGACACAACGGCCTTGCTCAAATCAACTATCTATTGTGCTAAAGAGGCCTAAAATAATTGCACACAATACAAAACCAGAATCGACGTCATGGGGTTATAACCCTTTGAGCAATTGATATTTGAACACAAATATTGCAGCAGCACACAGACAGATAATGTAAAACTTCTTATTCTTTATCTTCTATTACTGCAACTTACTGTGTAATTGAGACCGTATCTGTATACAGTGGACCCTGACATTCACAGTTCGGCACCATCGGAGTCGCCTATTTCCTGACATACAGTAAATATATGCGTGTCTCCCCCCAATCCCCAACCCTCGCTCCCTCCCATCTCCCACAGCTGTAAAGCATGTTCCACCAGCAAATAGCTGATTAGTATTTAGTATGGGAGCGGACCTGGACACTTTCATCTCTGTCCGATGTGACATGTTTGGTAATTTCCTTGTTTAGATGTGACAAGAATGGGTACATCTATTGATGCCCTGTTGGTAAAAATCCATAAATAAAATGCACCACAGAAGTTATGCACTACAGAATAAGCCGCGCAATACCCATTGAATTATCATGATGCACAAACTGTTAAATGTTTTATCTTCTATTTAATTATTTATTTTTATGAGGGGTAAGACTAGCATTGATTCAATATGGTACGGCTCAGTTCGAGATGGGATGATGCAATGACTTTTTGTTCACATACATTTGAGTGACCTGGTTAGTCCTAAAAATGTACCATTTCCTTCCAAGAAATATCTCTCCAATAAAAGACAATTCAATACGTATCTCTATATATTTCAAAGTAGAATGATTTGATTCAGTTCGATTCAATGCAATCGCATCTTTTAAATCAAAAAATGATTTTCGAGTTCAAACCATTTTTTGTTACGCCCTTAATTATTGTAGATTTTTATAAAGTGCAGTACTATAGACTGCTATTTTTTTATTCCAAATACATTGCAGAAATATTTGTTTGTGTTTTTGGGGTGGGGTGGACTTAACAATTTGATGGCATTTCAATTCATTACAGTGGGGGAAAATAATTTAAGATAGGCATGTTTTGAGGTCATGGAAGAAGTTTGAAACTTATAAGTCAAGACTTTGAAACTTTTAAGACTAGGCACAATTCAAAATGCAAGTTAGGTTATAAATAATCTTCATCTGTTCTACAGGGGATGGCCTTGAGCTTGGGCGACAAGATCAACCTCTCCCAAAAGAAGGCGACTCTCTGAGTGCAGCTTGACCCTTCTGACTTTATAAAAGTCAGCCACTCTTCTATGTATCATCCTTTCTGCTCCCTTGCATCTCTGCACATTTACAATTCTGGATGGTCAGTTGGCTTCTGTGCGTTTTTTTTTTTTTTAATTAAATCACTTATCTGATAATTGCTCATTCCTGGTTCATTTTGAATAAATGTCCATTAAATGATCCACTTAAGATATATTCACTTGTTCATTCATTGATATGCTTAATGATTGTCTCAGGATTAAATACACAGTTTGTATTTTTTCAAATATCATGCACCAAATTAGTTGTTTGAAAGACCGACCACAAAGAAAATAAATTGGATGATACTGCATTCAGTACTTCATTTTCCTCATATAATGGATTCTGAATTGACTACAGAGAAGCAGGCGTCTTATTAGCGGAGGACTTTTTTTCAATGACTTTATTTGTCCAACTGTTTTTGTAATGTTTAAATTTAATCATGTCTAATCATTTTCAGTTTCTCTGAATATTGAAAAAGTAGATAAAATACAGGAAAGCAGAATATAGTACATATGTTTTATACAGTATTATATTTCTGCTGCCTCTGTTACAAGCTGAAGGATGATTGTCAAATTTCATAATGTTGAGACACTTCCTTCAGAATGTATGTGAAGCTGTCATGCATCACAACGGTTATTGCAATCATCTTGTCGAGTAGCACATTCTTTTTTTTTTCCCCACAAAGTGTCTACTTGGGGTGTGGTATTTATTGATCACATGGATAATTAAGTGGGGAACCTTGTGTACTCGACAAAATTTGAGCGATTTCTCTTGGAAAACCGCACTCATCATGCATTTGGTATCATTTTCAAACTTGGAATAACAGACCACTTATCTATTTACAGCATTCCATAGTCACAAATCAAATCCATGTGACTAGTTGGTTTGGTTCACCAGCTGAATTTCAGGATGCAACATTTGGAAAAAAGAAAGTCTACTTTGACGGTGGGGGGAATGCGGCTGAAGTTCCAGTCATTCTTTGTACGACAATCACATTGGCTTGATTATTTTAGGCATTCATGATAAACCGTGAATTAAGTCATGCATTAACACAAAACAGTACATTACATTATTCAAACAAGATATGATGATTTGAAAGAGGCGTGCTCGGTCTCAAGTGAAGGGACTCCCACATGAAGCCAAATAGCTGTGGAACTAACTCCAGGCTGTAATTGGAAATTCCTCACATGCCTCATGTGTTGCACAGTGTGAGGCTGATGTGGAAATTCTCCTGTCAGGGCCCCTAAATCCACAGTGACAACATGAAATACAGACCTCATATCCTAGTCACAAACCTGCAAGAAAGTCTGTCATTTCTGTTACCGCAAAATAACTAGCTTGGACTGAAATGATGATCTGCGTTCACCTCCAGGCTTCGAACGGCGGTTTCGGAGTCTAGTGACACTAGATGGCGTCACGGTCCTCAGTGGACACGATGCAGGCGTCCTGAAGTTTGTCGCATTTGTCAAATTGGCATTGTTGACATGCCTGAGATCACATATATGTCCTGCCTGTAAACTTAAGTGATGCTCCCGAAATAATTTGTAGAAATGGTAAACAGTTATGGGGTAGCGGTGAGGAATCCGACAATACATTCAATAATGAAGTGATTGAAAACGAGAGTGAGCTAACTCCATTAGTATCATGTTTAAAGTTGAGTGTATTTTTCAATTATTTGGACATTTAAGTCCATAGGTGTCGTACTCAGGTCTTGGAGGGCCGCTGTCCTGCATGTTTTCCAAGTCTCCCTGCAACACACCTGATTCAAATGAACAGGTTCAATGTCAGGCTTCCGCAGAACTTGCTGATGATCTGATCATTTGAATCAGGTGTGTTGCAACAGGGAGACTTGGAAAACATGCAGGACAGCGGCCCTCCAGGACCTGAGTTTGACACCCCTGTTTCAGTCTGTACCTTTTGTTTATGCTTGAATGAGTTGGATCCGTACTTTTACTTGTACCCGTATTTTTTTAAACACAAGAATCAGTACTTCTGTTTGGTACAGTGTGTAAGTGATTTTATAATTAAGTAAATTGTAAAGGCTGTTCTTTTTAACTTTTACTTAAGGAGTTGAAATAGTGCTGCTACTTTTACCAGGGCCTTTTTTACATGATAATCTTATCTTGTACTTGAGTGTGGTGTGATTGCTCTTGCCGCCTCTGCTCACTGCAATTTATGTTGTTTTTTTATTCAGATAGATTTCAAAATATGTACGTTTTTAGTACGTTTGCTTAAGAAAATGGGTTAAATCACTACTTTTACTGGAGTCATCCCCCGCCCCCCAAAGAATCAAGTGTGCAGGCTGCTATTTGTCGATAACTTATGTGAGTGCGTGACATAAGTCTCAGGTGAGTACAAGTCTGCGGGAGTGCACGATCTTGGGCGTCTGCGTTGGGTCAATTACTGTACTGTACTGTATATGCAGGTGGGGAGCCCCCTTTCGACAAACGCGGGTACTGCATCCGCTGACGATTAGTTCTCCGGTCTCCACATCTTGTTGAGCGTCGCAGGCTGAGGCAGGCAGTCAGGCACTGTGCTCCAGTTTCAAACGCGGTCACACGTATGGACCGGCGCCCGTAGCTACCTTCCGGACTCCTCCGTGCTCCTTCTCGCCACCGACGAGCCGGTTTCGGCATCTTCCTGTGGGGACTGCCTCTCTCTCTCTCTCCAGACTGCGTAAGGCCTCTGGTTGAAGAGGAGAAAAGTGGGGCTTGGTGTGGCGAAGGCGGTGGCGACTAAGTGTCCTCGATGGCAGGCTGGAAGGACGGCTCGGTGCAGGAGAAGTACCGGCTGGTCGTGGTCGGAGGCGGCGGGGTGGGCAAGTCGGCCCTGACGATCCAGTTTATTCAGGTCAGTGAGGCTGCACTCCCTCCCTCTTTGGGTGCCCACAACACGGAGAGAGGCCGTAGGGAGCCCCGTGAAGCGGGCACCGGCGGGTTGTTTTCTTCGCCGCTACTTTGCAGAGGCCTGCAGCAACTTAGCAAGGGTTTGTTTGTTTGGAGAGATTCGAACGCTTATTTTTTATCTTTTTCGAAGCATGGCTGTCATATCCAATGCGTCGACGCCTGGTACATCCCCGACTACTTTGCACTTCGTTAGTTAGAAAAAAGGGGAAGTTGATTTGAAGCAGAGCTAGTAAAAGTACTCACGCTGTACTTAAGTACGAGTACAGATACTTGTTAGGGGGGCACTGGTAAATGTAGAAGTACTGTACTGATTCAACTCCAGTACGTGAGTATAAAAGTATTTACTCAGAGAAAAAAAACCCATCAACCTCTGGGCACATATTGCAGTGGTACCAAGTTTAATTTATTCTGTGCTATTAAACTTTCCAATGGAAATGATATGAAATGCATTCATCCTTCTCAGGTCTTCCTCCTAAAGACCATAATTTTTCATTCAAAATATGTCTTAACTTATCACAATGGAGAAAAACGCTTAACTTGCAGAGTGCTTGTAGTGAAAAGGACAAAAATACAGTATACTGGACACACTATCATAACGTGTTGCCATTCCATTGTATAAGTTTGTGAACTGGCTGACAAAATATGCTAATTTTGCTCACAATAACAACTGAAAAATACTATACCTGAATCATTTTCCAGATTAGACTTCTATGTTAAAATAAGGCCATGGATGAGGAAAATCTTACTTCCCTGAGTCTGTTGCTGTCATTGTTAATGCTAACTGGCTCACCTTCCTCCATGTCGATTTTACCCCATTCTATTTGTCTTTTTTATCTGATGTAGTCATTCCCCTAGGTTGAATAAAGTAACAAGCTTATTCCGACAAAGTACAAATATATGTAGGGAGTACAAGTACAGTATAGAGTTGTCAGACAAATGAATACTCCAGGAAAACAAGATACTGGACTAATCTAATTAAATACATGGTATTCATACTTAATATCCATATTTGTACCTCACACTACTGTTTTTAGGAGCTTACGCTTCATCCTCCAGTTGAGATTAATTTACGTCACTGCTTTCAAGCTACAGTCTGGGTGAACCAACAACACTTAAAGGCAGAGGAAAAGTTGCCCGATAGTTGCCTTTTGGCCCACCCCCTTGCCACAAGAAGAACATCATGGCACCAGCCAGAGAGAAGAAAACGGTTCACAGCTAAATCACATGAGAAATATGCTCAAACACACAGGAGGGGCCAATTTGTCTTGCTTGACTGATTGCAAGTAAGCAGGCAGCAGCACAAACTGTCCATGAAAAGATGATTAACTTTCGAGTTCAGGTGACTTCAACAAAATGCAAGATGTGAGCTCCCTTCCTGAGATCACATATATGTCCTGCCTGTAAACTTAAGTGATGCTCCGAAATAATTTGTAGAAATGGTAAACAGTTATGGGGTAGCGGTGAGGAATCCGACAATACATTCAATAATGAAGTGATTGAAAACGAGAGTGAGCTAACTCCATTAGTATCATGTTTAAAGTTGAGTGTATTTTTCAATTATTTGGACATTTAAGTCCATAGGTGTCGTACTCAGGTCTTGAGGGCCGCTGTCTGCATGTTTTCCAAGTCTCCTGCAACACACCTGATTCAAATGAACAGGTTCAATGTCAGGCTTCCGCAGAACTTGCTGATGATCTGATCATTTGAATCAGGTGTGTTGCAACAGGGAGACTTGGAAAACATGCAGGACAGCGGCCCTCCAGACCTGAGTTTGACACCCTGTTTCAGTCTGTACCTTTGTTTATGCTTGAATGAGTTGGATCCGTACTTTTACTTGTACCCGTATTTTTTAAACACAAGAATCAGTACTTCTGTTTGGTACAGTGTGTAAGTGATTTTATAATTAAGTAAATTGTAAAGGCTGTTCTTTTAACTTTTACTTAAGGAGTTGAAATAGTGCTTCTACTTTTACCAGGGCCTTTTTACATGATAATCTTATCTTGTACTTGAGTGTGGTGTGATTGCTCTTGCCGCCTCTGCTCACTGCAATTTATGTTGTTTTTATTCAGATAGATTTCAAAATATGTACGTTTTTAGTACGTTTGCTTAAGAAAATGGGTTAAATCACTACTTTTACTGAGTCATCCCCGCCCCCAAAGAATCAAGTGTGCAGGCTGCTATTTGTCGATAACTTATGTGAGTGCGTGACATAAGTCTCAGGTGAGTACAAGTCTGCGGGAGTGCACGATCTTGGGCGTCTGCGTTGGGTCAATTACTGTACTGTACTGTATATGCAGGTGGGGAGCCCCTTTCGACAAACGCGGGTACTGCATCCGCTGACGATTAGTTCTCCGGTCTCCACATCTTGTTGAGCGTCGCAGGCTGAGGCAGGCAGTCAGGCACTGTGCTCCAGTTTCAAACGCGGTCACACGTATGGACCGGCGCCCGTAGCTACCTTCCGGACTCCTCCGTGCTCCTTCTCGCCACCGACGAGCCGGTTTCGGCATCTTCCTGTGGGGACTGCCTCTCTCTCTCTCTCCAGACTGCGTAAGGCCTCTGGTTGAAGAGGAGAAAAGTGGGGCTTGGTGTGGCGAAGGCGGTGGCGACTAAGTGTCCTCGATGGCAGGCTGGAAGGACGGCTCGGTGCAGGAGAAGTACCGGCTGGTCGTGGTCGGAGGCGGCGGGGTGGGCAAGTCGGCCCTGACGATCCAGTTTATTCAGGTCAGTGAGGCTGCACTCCCTCCCTCTTTGGGTGCCCACAACACGGAGAGAGGCCGTAGGGAGCCCCGTGAAGCGGGCACCGGCGGGTTGTTTTCTTCGCCGCTACTTTGCAGAGGCCTGCAGCAACTTAATTAGCAAGGGTTTGTTTGTTTGGAGAGATTCGAACGCTTATTTTTTATCTTTTTCGAAGCATGGCTGTCATATCCAATGCGTCGACGCCTGGTACATCCCCGACTACTTTGCACTTCGTTAGTTAGAAAAAAGGGGAAGTTGATTTGAAGCAGAGCTAGTAAAAGTACTCACGCTGTACTTAAGTACGAGTACAGATACTTGTTAGGGGGGCACTGGTAAATGTAGAAGTACTGTACTGATTCAACTCCAGTACGTGAGTATAAAAGTATTTACTCAGAAAAAAGTATTTACTCAGAGAAAAAAACCCCATCAACCTCTGGGCACATATTGCAGTGGTACCAAGTTTAATTTATTCTGTGCAATTAAACTTTCCAATGGAAATGATATGAAATGCATTCATCCTTCTCAGGTCTTCCTCCTAAATACCATAATTTTTCATTCAAAATATGTCTTAACTTATCACAATGGAGAAAAACGCTTAACTTGCAGAGTGCTTGTAGTGAAAAGGACAAAAATACAGTATACTGGACACACTATCATAACGTGTTGCCATTCCATTGTATAAGTTTGTGAACTGGCTGACAAAATATGCTAATTTTGCTCACAATAACAACTGAAAAATACTATACCTGAATCATTTTCCAGATTAGACTTCTATGTTAAAATAAGGCCATGGATGAGGAAAATCTTACTTCCCTGAGTCTGTTGCTGTCATTGTTAATGCTAACTGGCTCACCTTCCTCCATGTCGATTTTACCCCATTCTATTTGTCCTTTTTATCTCATGTAGTCATTCCCCTAGGTTGAATAAAGTAACAAGCTTATTCCGACAAAGTACAAATATATGTAGGGAGTACAAGTACAGTATGGAGTTGTCAGACAAATGAATACTCCAGGAAAACAAGATACTGGACTAATCTAATTAAATACACGGTATTCATACTTAATATCCATATTTGTACCTCACACTACTGTTTTTAGGAGCTTACGCTTCATCCTCCAGTTGAGATTAATTTACGTCACTGCTTTCAAGCTACAGTCTGGGTGAACCAACAGCACTTAAAGGCAGAGGAAAAGTTGCCCGATAGTTGCCTTTTGGCCCACCCCCCTTGCCACAAGAAGAACATCATGGCACCAGCCAGAGAGAAGAAAACGGTTCACTGCTAAATCACATGAGAAATATGCTCAAACACACAGGAGGGGCCAATTTGTCTTGCTTGACTGATTGCAAGTAAGCAGGCAGCAGCACAAACTGTCCATGAAAAGATGATTAACTTTCGAGTTCAGGTGACTTCAACAAAATGCAAGATGTGAGCTCCCTTTTTTTTCCCTGGAGACCACCCACCTCTCCCATGATAATAGACAAAGAACTTAACATGCAGTACTTACTAAACGTCACATTTGTGTTAAAGATGCACCCTGCTGGTTGCATTCCGACACTTTGCAGATTTAAGCGGCGTTGTTCGACCTTCCTGGCCCTCATCATGGCTGTTTCATTTCCGCCACCATTCACAAAAACACACGCATGCACATAAAATGACAAACTTTGCCCTTTGCAGTGTGTGTGTGTGTGTGTGTGTGTGTGTGTGTGTGTGTGTGTGTCCCTTGAGTTCGTACTACTGAACTGATGCCTGGCTCCTGCTTCCAAGAGACGAGACTGCAGGCAGCTGCATGTCTCCACACTGTCAGACAATGGTGGGCTGGCACACGTGTCAGAGCGGGGGTGAAAAGCTTCTGGTGAATGTATGTTGGTTGGTGTGAGGGGGAGTTGTGTCTAATGAGGGTTCAAAAAGCTCATTAACTACATACCAAGTAAAAAGGGATCAGATAGCTGTGGCCCAGATTCTTGCCGGGGCCCACTGCCCCCTGCCGCCCCACACATGGGGAGCTTTTAAAAAAACTGTAAAAGTTTGCACGTGCTAATTGTAACCACCCTATGTTGTTATTCAGCAGGGTGAACACATCCTGGAGGTATCTAATGGTGAAAATTGTATTTGTAAAAGTAACGTCAAAGCAAACCATCTGCCTCAAAGCTTTGCAGTTATCATCATTACACGCATACTAACGCAGTAATGCAGACTCACACACCACTCCGTGTGGAAATACGGTGCCGTCATGTTGAAGAACCAGGAGAAAAGAATCCGTAAACTGTCCAAAATTTTGCTGTATAACAGAACTAACAGATTGCAACAGCACGTCTATGATCGTCAACACAAGGTAACAAAATAAACACAGCATTTTTACATGAGCTGCTATGGCCACAATTAACATCCAGGCGCTCACTAAAGACGCAGACTAGCTAACAGGGAACTTCTTAACAGCCAATCGTTATTCTCAGTTCAAAATAGCCAACTCGACACTCAAATTCGCTGACACCCACATCACTCACCACACACACTTAATTCAGAGAAATAGTGTGTAACGTGACGACTGCGACACCAAGTGGACAAAAATAAATCCTGCACCTCAAAGGTACTTACATTTTGTTGTTCGATTCTCATTTGAAGAAACAAATACAACATTTTGTAGTTGCTTATAATTGCCACAATATGATGACAAAACACTACTTTTCTATTAGACCGAACCATGACCTGAGTGTAAAGGAGCTCCTCCCCTGACTTCAACATAGTTCCTTGGCAGCAAGGCGCATGCGCGTGTGTGTGTGTGTGTGTGTGTGTGTGTGTGTGTATATATATATATATGTGTGTCTGTGTGTGTGAGAGAGAGAGAGTGAAGTGAAAATAAGCAGGGAACACCTTATTTTCGTCGTATTAGATTGTTTTCAATGTTTCGGCCAAGAATATACATTCAGGAAGTTTGTGTAAAACAATTGCAACTTCATGGTGTCTTGGTTTTGACAAAAATATTGAGAAGGTGCTGCGAAGGACAATAAAATCTATTCAATTTAATTTGTGGATTTTTGTATTTACTGTGCCTCCACTGTAGTTTCGTGCAACTCTTTAAAAGCAATGTTTTCATTACAAACTAGGTGGGGCGTTTGACCTGAGTTGTTACTGTGCATAAAAATATTGTAGTCATGTCATGCAATTATTAAATGCAATAGCTTATCAGGTCAGGAACAACAAGCCCTGAGACCATTGCCCAGAGATTGCTCTCATGATATCATTTGAGAAGGAAATCTGAGTATGACACCATGAGGTTTGGATCCCAGTTTGTGTTTGGGATCAGTTCATTTGCTCTCATTCTCGCCTGGTGTAAACAACACTGTAAAAGTGAGCGATGAGGATTTGTTGACAGCATTAGGAAGCCTACAACCTCTTCCGAGCTCTCCTGCCAGGGGAGAAGACCAAACGGCTGCTCGTGAAGTCGAGGCTTTCCCCAATAACTGCGCACAGAGTTTGGGTGGGATGTGGGAGGGGCCTGGGCCAGTCTGGGTGGGATGACGTTAATGGTCATGGACCATGTGGAATTTGGCCCTTTGCAAAGGAAGTCACTCAACCTTCCGGACTCCTCCGTGCTCCTTCTCGCCACCGACGAGCCGGTTTCGGCATCTTCCTGTGGGGACTGCCTCTCTCTCTCCAGACTGCGTAAGGCCTCTGGTTGAAGAGGAGAAAAGTGGGGCTTGGTGTGGCGAAGGCGGTGGCGACTAAGTGTCCTCGATGGCAGGCTGGAAGGACGGCTCGGTGCAGGAGAAGTACCGGCTGGTCGTGGTCGGAGGCGGCGGGGTGGGCAAGTCGGCCCTGACGATCCAGTTTATTCAGGTCAGTGAGGCTGCACTCCTCCCTCTTTGGGTGCCCACAACACGGAGAGAGGCCGTAGGAGCCCCGTGAAGCGGGCACCGGCGGGTTGTTTCTTCGCCGCTACTTTGCAGAGGCCTGCAGCAACTTAGCAAGGGTTTGTTTGTTTGGAGAGATTCGAACGCTTATTTTTATCTTTTTCGAAGCATGGCTGTCATATCCAATGCGTCGACGCCTGGTACATCCCCGACTACTTTGCACTTCGTTAGTTAGAAAAAGGGAAGTTGATTTGAAGCAGAGCTAGTAAAAGTACTCACGCTGTACTTAAGTACGAGTACAGATACTTGTTAGGGGGCACTGGTAAATGTAGAAGTACTGTACTGATTCAACTCCAGTACGTGAGTATAAAAGTATTTACTCAGAAAATATTTACTCAGAAACCCATCAACCTCTGGGCACATATTGCAGTGGTACCAAGTTTAATTTATTCTGTGCTATTAAACTTTCCAATGGAAATGATATGAAATGCATTCATCCTTCTCAGGTCTTCCTCCTAAAGACCATAATTTTTCATTCAAAATATGTCTTAACTTATCACAATGGAGAAAAACGCTTAACTTGCAGAGTGCTTGTAGTGAAAAGGACAAAAATACAGTATACTGGACACACTATCATAACGTGTTGCCATTCCATTGTATAAGTTTGTGAACTGGCTGACAAAATATGCTAATTTTGCTCACAATAACAACTGAAAAATACTATACCTGAATCATTTTCCAGATTAGACTTCTATGTTAAAATAAGGCCATGGATGAGGAAAATCTTACTTCCCTGAGTCTGTTGCTGTCATTGTTAATGCTAACTGGCTCACCTTCCTCCATGTCGATTTTACCCCATTCTATTTGTCCTTTTTATCTCATGTAGTCATTCCCCTAGGTTGAATAAAGTAACAAGCTTATTCCGACAAAGTACAAATATATGTAGGAGTACAAGTACAGTATAGAGTTGTCAGACAAATGAATACTCCAGGAAAACAAGATACTGGACTAATCTAATTAAATACATGGTATTCATACTTAATATCCATATTTGTACCTCACACTACTGTTTTTAGGAGCTTACGCTTCATCCTCCAGTTGAGATTAATTTACGTCACTGCTTTCAAGCTACAGTCTGGGTGAACCAACAACACTTAAAGGCAGAGGAAAAGTTGCCCGATAGTTGCCTTTTGGCCCACCCCCTTGCCACAAGAAGAACATCATGGCACCAGCCAGAGAGAAGAAAACGGTTCACAGCTAAATCACATGAGAAATATGCTCAAACACACAGGAGGGGCCAATTTGTCTTGCTTGACTGATTGCAAGTAAGCAGGCAGCAGCACAAACTGTCCATGAAAAGATGATTAACTTTCGAGTTCAGGTGACTTCAACAAAATGCAAGATGTGAGCTCCCTTTTTTTTCCCTGGAGACCACCCACCTCTCCCATGATAATAGACAAAGAACTTAACATGCAGTACTTACTAAACGTCACATTTGTGTTAAAGATGCACCCTGCTGGTTGCATTCCGACACTTTGCAGATTTAAGCGGCGTTGTTCGACCTTCCTGGCCCTCATCATGGCTGTTTCATTTCCGCCACCATTCACAAAAACACACGCATGCACATAAAATGACAAACTTTGCCCTTTGCAGTGTGTGTGCGCGTGTGTGTGTGTGTGTCCCTTGAGTTCGTACTACTGAACTGATGCCTGGCTCCTGCTTCCAAGAGACGAGACTGCAGGCAGCTGCATGTCTCCACACTGTCAGACAATGGTGGGCTGGCACACGTGTCAGAGCGGGGGTGAAAAGCTTCTGGTGAATGTATGTTGGTTGGTGTGAGGGGAGTTGTGTCTAATGAGGGTTCAAAAGCTCATTAACTACATACCAAGTAAAAGGGATCAGATAGCTGTGGCCCAGATTCTTGCCGGGCCCACTGCCCTGCCGCCCACACATGGGGAGCTTTAAAAACTGTAAAAGTTTGCACGTGCTAATTGTAACCACCCTATGTTGTTATTCAGCAGGGTGAACACATCCTGGAGGTATCTAATGGTGAAAATTGTATTTGTAAAAGTAACGTCAAAGCAAACCATCTGCCTCAAAGCTTTGCAGTTATCATCATTACACGCATACTAACGCAGTAATGCAGACTCACACACCACTCCGTGTGGAAATACGGTGCCGTCATGTTGAAGAACCAGGAGAAAAGAATCCGTAAACTGTCCAAAATTTTGCTGTATAACAGAACTAACAGATTGCAACAGCACGTCTATGATCGCCAACACAAGGTAACAAAATAAACACAACATTTTTACACGAGCTGCTATGGCCACAATTAACATCCAGGCGCTCACTAAAGACGCAGACTGGCTAACAGGGAACTTCTTAACAGCCAATCGTTATTCTCAGTTTAAAATAGCCAACTCAACACTCAAATTCGCTGACACCCACATCACTCACCACACACACTTAATTCAGAGAAATAGTGTGTAACGTGACGACTGCGACACCAAGTGGACAAAAATAAATCCTGCACCTCAAAGGTACGTACATTTTGTTGTTTGATTCTCATTTGAAGAAACAAATACATTTTGTAGTTGCTTACAATTGCCACAAGATGATGACAAAACACTACTTTTCTATTAGACTGAACCATGACCTGAGTGTAAAGGAGCTCCTCCCCTGACATCAACATAGTTCCTTGGCAGCAAGGCGCGTGTGCGTGTGTGCGTGTGTGCGTGTGTGTGTGTGTGTGTGTGTATACGTGTGTCTGTGTGTGTGTGAGAGAGAGAGAGAGTGAAGTGAAAATAAGCAGGGAACACCTTATTTTCGTCGTATTAGATTGTTTTCAATGTTTCGGCCAAGAATATACATTCAGGAAGTTTGTGTAAAACAATTGCAACTTCATGGTGTCTTGGTTTTGACAAAAATATTGAGAAGGTGCTGCGAAGGACAATAAAATCTATTCAATTTAATTTGTGGATTTTTGTATTTACTGTGCCTCCACTGTAGTTTCGTGCAACTCTTTAAAAGCAATGTTTTCATTACAAACTAGGTGGGGCGTTTGACCTGAGTTGTTACTGTGCATAAAAATATTGTAGTCATGTCATGCAATTATTAAATGCAATAGCTTATCAGGTCAGGAACAACAAGCCCTGACACCATTGCCCAGAGATTGCTCTCATGATATAATTTGAGAAGGAAATCCGAGTATGACACCATGAGGTTTGGATCCCAGTTTGTGTTTGGGATCAGTTCATTTGCTCTCATGCTCGCCTGGTGTAAACAACGCTGTAAAAGTGAGCGATGAGGATTTGTTGACAGCATTAGGAATCCTACAACCTCTTCCGAGCTCTCCTGCCAGGGGAGAAGACCAAACGGCTGCTCGTGAAGTCGAGGCTTTCCCCAATAACTGCGCACAGAGTTTGGGTGGGATGTGGGAGGGGGGCCTGGGCCAGTCTGGGTGGGATGACGTTAATGGTCATGGACCATGTGGAATTTGGCCCTTTTGCAAAGGAAGTCACTCAACTGTTGCTGCACGTACACGTAGGGCCTCTTTGATTTGGTTGGAAAAATTTGACCTGCTTCTGACTCAGTGGAAGGTGGGTGTGTATGGGTATGAGTGTCAGAATCTTGGCAGAGTGTTGATTGTTTGGCCAAAAATATGAAGTATGTAACAGACATTCAGTAGAATGAACACAGAGAGAGAATGTGACAATATTGACATCTCTCAATATAATATTCTTTCATGTAAAGTGACCTAGACTGGCAGACGACATCACTCGGCGCACTTGAACAATTGAATGATAGATATTAAGGCTGAACAATTCATCACAATCGTATTGTAGTAGAATTTAATTTTCACAACGCAGAGACTGCAATTTGGGGCCAGGGCGACATTGTTGTGTCCGAAAGCTTTATTTATTTATTAAAAACTCAATTCCATTATTTTTCACAATCTTTCAGTCCTAATAAAAAGATACATAGATTTCCTAATTGAAATGAACGGTAATGCCGTGAATCCGTTCCAGCACTGTTGTGCTCTTTCGGTGTGTGCACCTTGGCCACCAAGGTGCAGAATATTATGGACATGCAAACACATGAATAATTTTACAACTAAGTGAATTGATCATCGATCATCTGCAGTACCGGTAATAATGTTCGTTGTTTTTCACTGACAATTCAAAAAAATTACATGAGGACAAGCGGTGGGGAAACATGCATGCAAGGATACATATACTGTCTGTCTATGTGTGGCTGCACCGTTTTTGTTCGAATATCTGTTGATTAAAGGGTTATAATTACCACAATTTATTATGCTGATTTTGTTAGTGTGTGCCATTTTGCATTGTGTGTTAGCATGAAGATAGAAGACTTTCTGTAGGCAAAGTTATATGGTTGTTTTAAATACAGTAGTCCGGTTTATTTTATGTTTGGTTGGACAATAAATTTAAACTGCAAGGCGGCGAGCGGGGGTTCCAATCAGTGGCGATTGCTCTCGGACTGCAAGGGAAGCCCCTAAAATGTCAAAGAATAAGTGATCAAATATATGAATGTAAATGTCATTGTGTGTACATGTCATTGACTAAATATGCGCTACAACGTGCTCAACTTTTGCTCCGAATCAGCTTCTTCTTACTGGTTACGACGCGACTCCCTTCTCATTCATCCCGAAGCTTTGCTGTGCTTTAAACAGTAGTGAGTTCAGGGTAGGTTGTCCCAATGCGTTGAACGGAGACGAGTCATTGGATACAAACTGGTTTTTGTCCCGCCCACGGAGACTCGTCGTCTCTGGGACTGGATGGCAGTGGGAGGGTACCGGACGCCAGGCTTTTCTGCATCAGATTGGATGATCTGTCTGAGCCTGTGTGCCAGTTCGATTGACATTGAAATGAGCCAATCACCGAGCTTTTAGTGTAGGCATCCGTGCGAGCATTTTTCAACTCGCATTCTGTTCCGAGTTGAGCTGAGTCTTCTCCTAATCATTTTACGACACTTTGTTGTAAACATATACAACTAGCGACAAATTCATCTTTCAGTATTGTCTGGTGGCTTTAAATGTAGTTCTAGTAGTTGTCGAACTTTAGTACCGGAAACGAGCCTTGTTGGTATGAACTGGTTTTGTCCCACGAGACTCATTTTCTTGAAAAGGACGGAGCTAGTAGAATTGCGTATAAATAAACGGACCAGTTTTATGATGTCAGACAAAATTGAGCTGTCCCTCTGTTGACAGTACGAGTCCGCATTGGTATTCAATAGTCTCCTTGTTTTATGTGTTCATGGTGATTTTGTTTACGTTTCTGATCAGGAGTGAGGAGAAAAGATAAAAAAACTTTGTCCGACCTACTTTCGACCCTATGCTAAATTTAATGTTACGAAACACAGCTACAATTATTTTTTTCTGTCGTTATATAAACATGTAAGTTCATAAACTTGAGTAATAATAATCTTTATTAAGACTTTTGATGAAGGCAACATGACATATTTTGACTGCTTGCTGGAATCCGAAGGAGCTGTAGTCTTCAATGCACTTTATAACGAGCACCTTTGTTGAGCGACAAGCGTATGGACAGTTGCACTGATGGATGCATGATTCCGCGATGAGAGTTAGTCAAGTCTCCTTAGTTTATGTTTAGGTAATGTCCTTGAATTGAAGCGGACTTACATGGGACAGGAGAAAGAGTCAAAAAACTTTTTGTCACTCACATGGTAATTCTATGCTTACAAAGTTTAGCTTGTAGTTTCAGACGTGCACTATTGCAGCATGTCTTAATCCACTGGTGAAAAGGACACTTTGATTGCTCCTCAATTTCATCTATATTACTGCTTCAGACAGACAAAGTTATGCAGGAAAGTGGTTTAAGATTGCCTTGTCTGATGTCTATGGTTTTTACGTTTGTAGTGTAGTGATGATTTGTGAAGACTTTGAGTTAACTATTCTTATTAGATGGCGGACACTTATGTCACTTGCTCCTCATTGAATTTCATGTTGAACGGAAAACACTTTCATTATCTAGTGCTGTATTTACACATGTAATCATGTAACTGTTATGACAAATCTTATAAGAATTTTATACAATCAATTGCATATATATGCAGTTTGTTATGACATACAGTGTTATATAATGAGCCATATCAAAAGTAAATAATCTTCATTTTTGACTGACACTGTCAAGAAAATAATTATCGTGCTTGTAATTTGCAGTGGTAGCTTTGACAAGATTTCAACCATGTACACTTTCACGGACACCTGAAATTGGGAACTGATGCACAATTAAATACAATGCCAAAGGAACGCTTCAATGTGCAGCAAGTAAATTTAGCAGTGGAACAAATATAATAAGTCCGGATCTTGATATAATATCTCAATGTGATAAGTAAACAAGATTATGAATCATTTTAGAGTGCTTGAATGCCACGCCCCAGCCAGTCAGAGGAAGAAAAAAAGAGACAGAGTGCTGAGGCAGGGATTTGGGGGCGAGTTGGTGTATAAAAGAGGATGTCGCTCGAAGCTATAGAGTGGTGAGTCCTGTTGGCCATCCGGACACCAAGCAGTTGTCTCAAACTGAGATAGCAGTGAGATGACACATCATTGAGTCATATGACAAACGTTGAACACAATGTTGTTCAATGCAACGCCTTTGAGGGAGGACGCCTCTATATACGGGAAAGCGTGACTCACATCGGAGACTGCATGTGGGGTAGTGAGTGTGTGTCAGTGTCACTTGGTTGCTTTTCCCGAAGAAATTTTACAACTGGATGTTGTTTGATCAGGTTCAGGCACATCACTAGAACATTTTTGGAGATGTCAGCTGGATTTATATTTCACATGCCTGTGTGCCGCTCTCTGAGGCACTCATACTTCACGCGTCGTGTCTTTTCAAATATTTTCATTTATTCTCTTGTTCGATTGTCTGCAACTTCCAGGCTCTGTGCTGTTATGATTGATGTACATTATCGAACACAACCGATTCCCCGACCATGGTTGACTTCCAAGTTGTTTAATTTAGTACGATTTTAGTTCTGTGACTTAATGTGTTGCATGATTTTCTGTCGCTGTCCGAAAAATCTTTAACAACATAGAGAGTCTGCACTAATTAATCGAATGACTTCATTAACTCCATTACCAAGAGAGTGAAAGCGAAACCTCTGCTTAATGTTTCGAAGGATTTATTTTTACACACGGGCTAATGTTACTACAGATGTACATATCACTCTGTGCAGAAGTAAGTTGGCGCAATGGTGGGAAGTTTACGATCACATGACACTTAACAGTCTAAAGAAGATAAGAGATGTATTTACCGCAAAACAGAACTGGCATACATCAAACTGGTGTACGTCATCACGTCTACGAATGCCAACAAAGGGTAGAATATCGATTTCGGCGAATTTACAAAGGCCAAAAAACAAAATAAAAAAGTGTTGTAATGCACCTGCAAGTGGTCAAGGACAGAAATAGCCACTGGTGGACTTTTAATTGGTTTATCGAAAAAATGATTAATAAAAACAATAAATATGTAATAAACATTCATACATGAATGCCACAAAACTGACGCCCAGGCTGCCAAGTAGTTAGCAGTCAACGACCAACTGATAACCTGACATGATGGTGGAATGTGTAGATGGTGACGTCAAGTGGATAACAATAAAACCTGTATCTCATAGGCACATTTCTTCGTTTAAAAGGCATTTAACACTTGTCATTATATTGTGTGTCGTATGCACTAATGCACTTGTGTGCTGTATGCACACAGAACGCCACACACGCATATCAACACAATGACGAGCAGACACATCCAAGGTATGTGCCGATGTTTACCGAGTGTTTCTGAAGACGACCTCTAATATTGCGGCGTCGACAAGAAAAGACTTGCTTTGGAAAATACTTCCTGCCAACCAGGGAACCGGGTAGGGCCTGTTGTGTTTTATTTACTGGTGCTTCCATTTCCCGCTGCTCCCTTGTTCATCAGTCAGGGCGCTGCTTTGATTGGCTGCAATCCGCTCACGTCACACCCCACACACATGAAGATTTTTGGTCGTACATGTATATGTTGAACACATTTCATCTTTAAAAATGTCGGCCTGGCCCGTATCTGACTGTTTTTGGGACAAATCCACTTTTAAGGCACCTCAGGCCAAAAGATAGTCTTATAAAACGTGTTAAAGCGGGCGTTTGATGTTCTTGGGTGGGATGGGGCAAAATCAGGACAAAAACAGTCCGATTGTCTTTATGTATGTTACCCAGCCTTAGAGGCTATTTATAGGCATTGCTGTGGCTTTTTCAGCAATCACCAGTTTAACATGGCATCTACTTGGTAAAATGAGTTTGTGTCTGTAATTTGTATCGCTCAGATTGTAGTGAGCTGTGAGATATTTTTCCATCTTGCTGTAAATTCTCTTTCTGGTTCTAAATTCTGCGAATGTCTCCATTATGAGACAAATAAAGATTTTTCTAAGGTTGGCATCGGTTTTCCTTATTGCAACGAGTGACACCTTTCTGTCGTCACAGTGCAAAACATGCTGCAGACAAAAAGGGAAAATACATTTTCTCCCTGAGCCCAAGTGACCTGTGATGGCATCAAATCTTGTGAGAGTCACATGAACTTTTTTGACTTTTGAGGCTTATTTTTCCAGGAAATGTTGGTTGAACTTGAAATTGTACCACAGTGGAATTCAAATTTGGAGGTTCCACTGTAATTTGTTATGTATAAGGATTATGTTCTGCTCCCTTGGATCCAGAAAACACAATTAAGATCATAGCTGTTCACTCCATGACTATAAATTATTTTCAGAGTAATGTTACCCTAGAAAGGAGTTGAAAGGAGATCAATAATAATGACAGCCCTCATTTGGCATGCTGAGACACAGTGAAGGCATGATACAGAGAAACATGTGAAACTACCCCACAAGGGCCTTTTTTTTTTTTTTTTTTTTTTAAATAGGCTTTGTAGCCCTTTCTAGCCCAGTGACACTGTCACATGCCCTACTGCTGCGTGCTAGAAAGCCCGCTTATTTACTCTCATCACAATTTGCTCATCTACAGTAAGGCAGTAACGTTTCTTTGTTGGAGCAGACTGAACCACGATAAGACGCCATTTTGAATTGTTCATAATTCCCTCCACCAAACTCTCCCAAACACATATGGGAAAGCGTGTTAGGGGCTGGTGGGGCCAAGGTTGAACACTTTAGCCATAATTCTTAAAGATATGTTTGGAACAAACAAAACACCACTCTTCACCCCCAATAAACACCATTTACACTGTAGCTACCGTGAAACATATTCGTTTATTAAAGATTCATAAACTTATAATAAAATCTTTATTAGATTTTATAACAACATTTGACTATATATGCAGTTTGTTATGACATACAGTGTTATATAATGAGCCATATCAAAAGTAAATAATCTTCATTTTTGACTGACACTGTCAAGAAAATAATTATCGTGCTTGTAATTTTCAGTGGTAGCTTTGACAAGATTTCAACCATGTACACTTTCACGGACACCTGAAATTGGGAACTGATGCACAATTAAATACAATGCCAAAGGAACGCTTCAATGTGCAGCAAGTAAATTTAGCAGTGGAACAAATATAATAAGTCCGGATCTTGATATAATATCTCAATGTGATAAGTAAACAAGATTATGAATCATTTTAGAGTGCTTGAATGCCACGCCCCAGCCAGTCAGAGGAAGAAAAAAGAGACAGAGTGCTGAGGCAGGGATTTGGGGCGAGTTGGTGTATAAAAGAGGATGTCGCTCGAAGCTATAGAGTGGTGAGTCCTGTTGGCCATCCGACACCAAGCAGTTGTCTCAAACTGAGATAGCAGTGAGATGACACATCATTGAGTCATATGACAAACGTTGAACACAATGTTGTTCAATGCAACGCCTTTGAGGGAGGACGCCTCTATATACGGGAAAGCGTGACTCACATCGGAGACTGCATGTGGGGTAGTGAGTGTGTGTCAGTGTCACTTGGTTGCTTTTCCCGAAGAAATTTTACAACTGGATGTTGTTTGATCAGGTTCGGGCACATCACTAGAACATTTTTGGAGACGTCAGCTGGATTTATATTTCACATGCCTGTGTGCCGCTCTCTGAGGCACTCATACTTCACGCGTCGTGTCTTTTCAAATATTTTCATTTATTCTCTTGTTCGATTGTCTGCAACTTCCAGGCTCTGTGCTGTTATGATTGATGTACATTATCGAACACAACCGATTCCCCGACCATGGTTGACTTCCAAGTTGTTTAATTTAGTACGATTTTAGTTCTGTGACTTAATGTGTTGCATGATTTTCTGTCGCTGTCCGAAAAATCTTTAACAACATAGAGAGTCTGCACTAATTAATCGAATGACTTCATTAACTCCATTACCAAGAGAGTGAAAGCGAAACCTCTGCTTAATGTTTCGAAGGATTTATTTTTACACACGGGCTAATGTTACTACAGATGTACATATCACTCTGTGCAGAAGTAAGTTGGCGCAATGGTGGGAAGTTTACGATCACATGACACTTAACAGTCTAAAGAAGATAAGAGATGTATTTACCGCAAAACAGAACTGGCATACATCAAACTGGTGTACGTCATCACGTCTACGAATGCCAACAAAGGGTAGAATATCGATTTTGGCGAATTTACAAAGGCCAAAAAACAAAAAAAAAAACGTGTTGTAATGCACCTGCAAGTGGTCAAGGACAGCAATAGCCACTGGTGGACTTTTAATTGGTTTATCGAAAAAATGATTAATAAAAACAATAAATATGTAATAAACATTCATACATGAATGCCACAAAACTGACTCCCAGGCTGCCAAGTAGTTAGCAGTCAACGACCAACTGATAACCTGACATGATGGTGGAATGTGTAGATGGTGACGTCAAGTGGATAACAATAAAACCTGTATCTCATAGGCACATTTCTTTGTTTAAAAGGCATTTAACACTTGTCATTATATTGTGTGTCGTATGCACTAATGCACCTGTGTGTTGTATGCACACAGAACGCCACACACGCATATCAACACAATGACGAGCAGACACATCCAAGGTATGTGCCGATGTTTACTGAGTGTTTCTGAAGACGACCTCTAATATTGCGGCGTCGACAAGAAAAGACTTGCTTTGGAAAATACTTCCTGCCAACCAGGGAACCGGGTAGGGCCTGTTGTGTTTTATTTACTGGTGCTTCCATTTCCCGCTGCTCCCTTGTTCATCAGTCAGGGCGCTGCTTTGATTGGCTGCAATCCGCTCACGTCACACCCCACACACATGAAGATTTTTGGTCGTACATGTATATGTTGAACACATTTCATCTTTAAAAATGTCGGCCTGGCCCGTATCTGACTGTTTTTGGGACAAATCCACTTTTAAGGCACCTCAGGCCAAAAGATAGTCTTATAAAACGTGTTAAAGCGGGCGTTTGATGTTCTTGGGTGGGATGGGGCAAAATCAGGACAAAAACAGTCCGATTGTCTTTATGTATGTTACCCAGCCTTAGAGGCTATTTATAGGCATTGCTGTGGCTTTTTCAGCAATCACCAGTTTAACATGGCATCTACTTGGTAAAATGAGTTTGTGTCTGTAATTTGTATCGCTCAGATTGTAGTGAGCTGTGAGATATTTTTCCATCTTGCTGTAAATTCTCTTTCTGGTTCTAAATTCTGCGAATGTCTCCATTATGAGACAAATAAAGATTTTTCTTCTTCTATATTCTAAGGTTGGCATCGGTTTTCCTTATTGCAACAAGTGACACCTTTCTGTCATCACAGTGCAAAACATGCTGCAGACAAAAAGGGAAAATACATTTTCTCCCTGAGCTCAAGTGACCTGTGATGGCATCAAATCTTGTGAGAGTCACATGAACTTTTTTGACTTTTGAGGCTTATTTTTCCAGGAAATGTTGGTTGAACTTGAAATTGTACCACAGTGGAATTCAAATTTGGAGGTTCCACTGTAATTTGTTATGTATAAGGATTATGTTCTGCTCCCTTGGATCCAGAAAACACAATTAAGATCATAGCTGTTCACTCCATGACTATAAATTATTTTCAGAGTAATGTTACCCTAGAAAGGAGTTGAAAGGAGATCAATAATAATGACAGCCCTCATTTGGCATGCTGAGACACAGTGAAGGCATGATACAGAGAAACATGTGAAACTACCCCACAAGGGCCTTTTTTTTTTTTTTTTTTAAATAGGCTTTGTAGCCCTTTCTAGCCCAGTGACACTGTCACATGCCCTACTGCTGCGTGCTAGAAAGCCCGCTTATTTACTCTCATCACAATTTGCTCATCTACAGTAAGGCAGTAACGTTTCTTTGTTGGAGCAGACTGAACCACGATAAGACGCCATTTTGAATTGTTCATAATTCCCTCCACCAAACTCTCCCAAACACATGTGGGAAAGCGTGTTAGGGGCTGGTGGGGCCAAGGTTGAACACTTTAGCCATAATTCTTAAAGATATGTTTGGAACAAACAAAACACCACTCTTCACCCCCAATAAACACCATTTACACTGTAGCTACCGTGAAACATATTGGTGGCACCCTCATGCTTTGGGTTGTGTTTTGTTTTTTTGTCAGCTGGAAAAGTTAGAAATATAGCAGTCTGTATTAGCGCAAGCTATAGGCTTCGCCATCCATTCATCCATCCATTTTCCGATCCGCCTAACCTCACAAGGGTCGCAGGGGGTGCTGGACCCTGTCCCAGCTGCCTTCGGGCAGTAGGCCGGGGACAACACCCTGAACCGGTTGCCAGCCAATCGCAGGGCACACAGAGACTTACCACCATCCGCGCTCACACTCACACTCACACCAAGGGACAATTTAGAGTGTTTAATCAGCCTGCCATGCATGTTTTTGGAATGTGGGAGGAAACCGGAGTACCCGGAGAAAACCCACGCAGGCCCGGGAAGAACATGCAAACTCCACACAGGGAGGCCGGAGCTGGAATTGAACCCGTACCTCTGCGCTGTGAGGTCAAGGCGCTAATGACTGGACTGCGACCGGGCCACCCTATAGGCTTCTCCAAAAAAGCTCTCTCTGAGAACTACTGAATTCAATTTTGGATTAATCAGAGACATATCATTTAGTGGCAGGTGTGTACAGACTCCCATTTAACACGCGCTTGAATGTGTTTGGTTCACCGAAAAACAGCCACATGCACAGCTGTGCATTATATCGGTTGTTTACTTTTACTTCCCCTCTTGTAAATGTATATACTTTTTCAATTGGGTTGTACATAAATGGTGGAAAATGTTTGAAATGATTTGTGGTGATTATTTTGTTTTTTATTTAAATATTAAAAGCCTGACACTTGACAGAGATGGAAACTATCCACTCTAAGGAGGACTCTCTGATATCAAATACCCCTAAGGCTGGACAATTCTTAGGAACAAAATCTGGAAAAAAAACGTGCCTCTAAATCATCACACAAAACTGAACTGCCGGACATTAACACATTGTACTTTTTTTTCTCTTTCTTTTAAATCTCTTTGGCTACATGTTTTCCAAGTGGTCTTCAGAGAAGCTGCTTTTGTTCAACTTCTAATGTGCGTTGATACTTAATTGTTATCAAAGTGAAGGCGAATGTTAGATTGTTTTTATGTTAAATAGATGTTCACTTGCAACAAATGTATACTTGTATGACAGTTAAGAATATGAAGTGTCTTTACTGTAACAATAACAGTGTTATGGCATTTTAGTTACAGTTTCCGTACAGGGCCGTTATGACTGAAACCACATAAAGAAGTCAAGAATAACGGTTTATTCACCTATTGTTGAAGTTACTGTAATGAGGGGGTTGGCAACAAGAAAATTCTTACAGTATCACTCTTATGTATTACATATGAGAATTTGAAATTGTGTTAGAGATTTTAGCAAGCATCATGAAAGTTGACATCTTTGATTAGCTTTCACAGGCCACAGAAAATGATATGGCGGCCAGATCTGGCCCCCGGGCCTTGAGTTTGACACGTGTACTAAAGGGATTTCAGGATCTGTAAAGACACTCCCAGCCATCTGGTAACGCTCAAGAGACTAACTGGTTGCTCCTTTTCCTGCAAGATTATGAGAAATTAATGAGTATCCCGCGAGGAATGCCACTCTGAACATGCGGCAATGCAAACACACTTGTATTATTCAAAATATAGTGTATGGCCGCACCATTGGGTACACCTTTAGAGGCAATTAAAAATCGACTGTCTTTGTAAATGCAGACTTTCTGTACGAGTTTAGAAAAGCATCAGATCGTACATCTTCATAGAAGTTGACCTCTCTCATCTGCCAGAATTACTGGAATGTATCCTTTTCTACAAGAGATTGCTTATTATACACTAGCTTTAAATTATAATATTGTCCAATTTAAAAAAAAAGTATGTGCCGTACTACATTTCAATATTACATATCTATCTTCAACGTTCCTGTAAAGTGAAAAAAAAATCCTGATAAAATTAAGCGAATATGGTATTTTTAATGTGACTAAGAAACACTGTATATTTGGGATGGGGGAGTACCAATACCAGATACCTGGAAAATCTGACATCGAATAAGTCTTCCTTGCCAGTAGTTGGTGCTACACTGCGGCCGTTTGACACATTGTGCTGAATCATCATGTGTGTCAGAAAGACAAAAATGTATTTGTTAATTGAAATGACCAACAGTACTTGTCACTAGTGAGTACTCACGGCTCGTCACGAGTGACTACTTGTATTGGTATCGGTCTGGAAAAAAGTGGCATTGAACACACACCGACTGTTTATACAGTGGATGTATAGATATCAAGTTTTTTGGAAAGATTTCAATATACAGACGCTCCCCAGGTTACGAACGAGTTACGTTCCGGACGATTGTTCATAAGGTGAATTCGTTCGTAAGTTGCTTCAGTGCTATATTTTGTCTGGAATGTATGTTTAAGGCTTATATTGACATCCATATAACGGGAGAGAGCTTTTCGTCACGTTCTTCAGGGCTCGAGGTTAGCTGCCGCTAAACTAGCAGCAGCTTCAGCGGAGATAGCGACGTCGTCGACGCGACGACGCCTCCCGCCCGTTCCACGTCATGCCCGCCCCACGCCTCTCCGCGACCGCCTCCGCCGTCCTCCTCCGCCGTTCGGCACTGGAAAAGGCGCAAACAAATCTAACTCTTTTTTCGACAGACCCGTGAAAATGTTCGTATGTACGTTTGTTTGTAACTCGGATGTTCGTAACTCGGGGAGTGTCTGTATAGATCATTTGTGGGATTGCTATACATGTTATCATCCGCCACATAGCATAACATTGTATCAACCCTGAATTCCAACATTATCAGTCAACATCAAAAGGTTTCACACATTATTTAAACTGGTAGTGCTCCGCAGTGTACCGCTGCTACCTTGTTTTCCGGTCACTGAGTCTCACACAGTCAGGCAGACGGGTGAGGCGGCGAGCGGCTTTGTGTTGTTTTGGCAATTGTTCTGTGTTCACACATCTGTCCGTTTCAGAATAACTGGCAACAGTATCGGGTCTCACATCTCACAGTCTTTGCACGGTCGCGACAACTCTGGCGATGGGAAAATGACATGTTGCTTATTTTAGCTTCTCACCCCCACCAATTTCAAAATGGAACGCTCAAAGTCTATGTACAGGCTTCTCATACCAAGCTTACAGGATAGTTTATCGGTTATTCTAAGGAGCCTTTCACACCTACATGTTTCTTTCTCTAGTACAAATCACCTGTTGTATTTGGTTGATTTGGGTTTTCCCCAGCTCAATTGCTTTTAGACGATAAAGTGTCTAAGCGAACCAATATGCATCAGAATAAGGCATGCAACATTACCGTCTCAGATGATGACAGAAAGCCGGTCTTCGACCAAACCGAGCGAACGCGAATATGCCACTTGACTCCGCTCGGCTTCCTTACACGAGGAAGTGACACTTCCTAGTTTAGCGTTCATTGTGACCAGACGCGTTTGTTTTGATTTAGGCAAATCTGACTGTTTTTTTGTTATTTCTGCATAGTGTTATTAGCCCCTAATCATGGGCTAATAGAATAGTTTGGGATTTCAAACAAATGGCGTTTCAAACAGCCTTCTGGAGCGGATTATGGTCAAAAAACCGAGATATGACTGTAGTTAGGTAAGCGGTTCGGATAATGGATGGATAGAAATAACGAACTCTGGCTAAGAGAGGACAGTTGATCTATGACTTTTCTCGTCTTTTCTCTGAATCATCTTCTTTTATTTGAAAGAATATCAAAGCTGAGGTCATGGACAGAAAAGCATCAATGTGGCAATGATGTCATTGCTTTACCAGAAGATAACACTTACGAAGCACCCTATCTGATTGTTCTGATGTCATCCTCAAGACTACTCACAGCCCCTTTGGCAGGCGTATTTTCTTAGCTGATGATTTATTAACTGGGGATGGGCAGAATGAAATGGATTATGGGTAAATTGTGTCTTGAAGCAAAAAAGACAAAGTTAATTGCAGTATTTATTTTCTCATCCAAATGATTGATAATTACTGTTAATTGTCCATAGGTGTGAATGTGAATGGTTGTTTGTCTGGATGTGTCCTTTCATTGGCCCTCACCCAAGTCAGCCGGAATAGGTTCCAGCACACCTGCGACCATTACGAGGAGGGTTAAAAGTATATAAAATGAATGGAGGGATAATATTTCAATTTCACAACATTTATATTCAGAGAAGCTGCTTTTGTTCAACTTCTAATGTGCGTTGATACTTAATTGTTATCAAAGTGAAGGCGAATGTTAGATTGTTTTATATGTTAAATAGATGTTCACTTGCAACAAATGTATACTTGTATGACAGTTAAGAATATGAAGTGTCTTTACTGTAACAATAACAGTGTTATGGCATTTTTTATTTTTTTTTGCTGCACCCAAGCTTACTCACGCTACCCTGATTGTGTTGCCCTCTAATTAATGTTTAAACCCTCTTGGTAACAATACATTGATTGAGTTTCAAAAAAGATGGGGTTGGGAGCTGGATAAATACATCCAGTGAATGTACTTGTGAAACAATATTCATGTGCCAAAAAGCCATGTCCAATAGCGTCATCCAGCATTAGTGTTTCAATATGTCAGCTGGTCCACAAATAACTACAGACTTAGGCAATCGAGTGAAAAAAAAATTCCAGCCTTGACAGCCTCTTATTTTTGCGGGTTCAAACAACTGCAATCATTGTTAATGATCAATGACCTCAATTATAATTGCCCAATTCCCCATTGATTGCAGTATTCTGTTTCAGGCTCCGTTGAATACTGCTGTAGATCTGATCCGGATGGTTTCAGTCTGGTGCCATGCATCATGTAGTGCGTTGATGCTTGCTGGATATTAAGCTGCTATAGGGTTGCATCTGATGATCTGAAAGTACTGAGCAGAGCTCATTTATCAATTTGGTTTTAATGACCGCTAGTACCGACCAACTCTGATGGGTTTTACCCAAAGTTGTCAAGTTCTGTGAATATTTTAATGCATACTCCGGCTGTTCTGGTGGAGTTTTTGGAGTCAATAAATACATGAGAACATTCCTTTTATTGAGGTAATGTACCTCAACCTGGAAAAATACCATGCAGCATACCAAAGGAATGCACACACTAAAGCAGGGGTGTCAAACTAATTTTTGTTGTGGGCCTGATTTTAGTTACAGTTTCCGTACAGGGCCGTTATGACTGAAACCACATAAAGAAGTCAAGAATAACGGTTTATTCACCTATTGTTGAAGTTACTGTAATGAGGGGGTTGGCAACAAGAAAACAGTATCACTCTTATGTATTATATATGAGAATTTGAAATTTTGTTAGAGATTTTAGCAAGCATCGTGAAAGTTGACATCTTTGATTTGCTTTCGCGGGCCACAGAAAATGATATGGCGGCCAGATCTGGCCCCCGGACCTTGAGTTTGACACGTGTATTAAAGGGATTTCAGGATCTGTAAAGACACTCCCAGCCATCTGGTAACGCTCAAGAGACTAACTGGTTGCTCCTTTTCCTGCAAGATTATGAGAAATTAATGAGTATCCCGCGAGGAATGCCACTCTGAACATGCGGCAATGCAAACACACTTGTATTATTCAAAATATAGTGTATGGCCGCACCATTGGGTACACCTTTAGAGGCAATTAAAAATCGACTGTCTTTGTAAATGCAGACTTTCTGTACGAGTTTAGAAAAGCATCAGATCGTACATCTTCATAGAAGTTGACCTCTCTCATCTGCCAGAATTACTGGAATGTATCCTTTTCTACAAAGATTGCTTATGATACACTAGCTTTAAATTATAATATTGTCCAATTAAAAAAAAAAGTATGTGCCGTACTACATTTCAATATTACATATCTATCTTCAACGTTCCTGTAAAGTGAAAAAAAAATCCTGATAAAATTAAGCGAATATGGTATTTTTAATGTGACTAAGAAACACTGTTTATTTGGGATGGGGGAGTACCGATACCAGATACCTGGAAAATCTGACATCGAATAAGTCTTCCTTGCCAGTAGTTGGTGCTACCACTGCGCCTTGAACAGTGCTCGCCTGAATCATCATCCGCTCGTGTCGAAAGACAAAAATGTCTTTGTAATAAATGCCACAGACTTGTCACTAGTGAAAGGCTCGTCACATACTACTTTATTTTATCGAGCGTGAAAAAGTGATTGAACAAACGCTTGTTTGTAATGGATGTTGATATCATCAATTTTGGGAAGTTTCATGTATAGATCATTTGTGGGATTGCTATACATGTTATCATCTGCCACATAGCATAATACATTGTATCAACCCTAATTCCAACATTATCAGTCAACATCAAAAGGTTTCACACATTATTTAAACTGGTAGTGCTCCGCAGTGTACCGCTGCTACCTTGTTTTCCGGTCACTGAGTCTCACACAGTCAGGCAGACGGGTGAGGCGGCGAGCGGCTTTGTGTTGTTTTGGCAATTGTTCTGTGTTCACACATCTGTCCGTTTCAGAATAACTGGCAACAGTATCGGGTCTCACATCTCACAGTCTTTGCACGGTCGCGACAACTCTGGCGATGGGAAAATGACATGTTGCTTATTTTAGCTTCTCACCCCCACCAATTTCAAAATGGAACGCTCAAAGTCTATGTACAGGCTTCTCATACCGAAAGCTTACAGGATAGTTTATCGGTTATTCTAAGGAGCCTTTCACACCTACATGTTTCTTTCTCTAGTACAAATCACCTGTTGTATTTGGTTGATTTGGGTTTTCCCCCAGCTCAATTGCTTTTTAGACGATAAAGTGTCTAAGCGAACCAATATGCATCAGAATAAGGCATGCAACATTACCGTCTCAGATGATGACAGAAAGCCGGTCTTCGACCAAACCGAGCGAACGCGAATATGCCACTTGACTCCGCTCGGCTTCCTTACACGAGGAAGTGACACTTCCTAGTTTAGCGTTCATTGTGACCAGACGCGTTTGTTTTGATTTAGGCAAATCTGACTGTTTTTTTGTTATTTCTGCATAGTGTTATTAGCCCCTAATCATGGGCTAATAGAATAGTTTGGGATTTCAAACAAATGGCGTTTCAAACAGCCTTCTGGAGCGGATTATGGTCGAAAACCGAGATATGACTGTAGTTAGGTAAGCGGTTCGGATAATGGATGGATAGAAATAACGAACTCTGGCTAAGAGAGGACAGTTGATCTATGACTTTTCTTGTCTTTTCTCTGAATCATCTTCTTTATTTGAAAGAATATCAAAGCTGAGGTCATGGACAGAAAAGCATCAATGTGGCAATGATGTCATTGCTTTACCAGAAGATAACACTTACTAAGCACCCTATCTGATTGTTCTGATGTCATCCTCAAGACTACTCACAGCCCCTTTGGCAGGCGTATTTTCTTAGCTGATGATTTATTAACTGGGGATGGGCAGAATGAAATGGATTATGGGTAAATTGTGTCTTGAAGCAAAAAAGACAAAGTTAATTGCAGTATTTATTTTCTCATCCAAATGATTGATAATTACTGTTAATTGTCCATAGGTGTGAATGTGAATGGTTGTTTGTCTGGATGTGTCCTTTCATTGGCCCTCACCCAAGTCAGCCGGAATAGGTTCCAGCACACCTGCGACCATTACGAGGAGGGTTAAAAGTATATAAAATGAATGGAGGGATAATATTTCAATTTCACGACATTTATAATTGTGGTACTTTTCATATATCATGTTGGGGGACGATTTGGGGAGGATTGTTGCCTGAATCGTCATCTTGGTTCAATGTGAGGAATCTTTGAGATGTACTCAGACAATGCTGTATCTACAAGACAGAGTGAAACATGAAAGTAACTTGAGCTTAGAAAGTTTTTTTTTGTTTTTTTTGTGTAAGGCATCGGTGCTTATTGCCGATGTCTGCTGTTGGGCTGGCTGCCAGACAGCTGGGGGACATTTGGCGTTGTCTCACGCAGGAAGTGTCCTAGTGGACCGTGGGACACCTGCTGTCCATCAGGGGGAGGTGTGGCCTGGGAGCAAGCAGCCCCTGAACAGGTGATGGTACAGCGTGACTCCTTTTCCAAATATGCTATTGACAAAGGCCACAAGTAGTCAAGGTCATTTAGGAAGTAATCAGAAAACTATTTCAGCATATTAAAAAAACCAAAAAAAACCCAGGAAGACTCATTTGTCATATTCATTGTAGCTTGCCTTATCCCACTGATAGGAAACTATGTGTGTCACTACCGCAAACATAAATATTTGAGTTGGCCGGAGTCACTAAAACAGCTGTCGGACTGTTACCCTGATCTAAAAGGTGCAGCAACTGCATCGCTTGTGTGTCCTCAGCAACAGCTGGTGCCGGAAAACACAAGGTAAAACTGAACGATTGGCACGCGCCAGCGTTAACTAAACAGCTGTTTAACATTTTGTCTGGTATGCCAAACCAAAACAGTTCTCTTGCTGCCATGCTGCTGGTGATACGAGTTCAAGCCATTGGCTGCTCGCTATGCATGCATGGGTTACAGTCATCATGCTCACAGGTTGATTGACAGACGTCTCAGTTTTGGGCAACAAGAAGAAATTGTTTTCATCTCTCCCTTCCTCGTTTTCCAAATTTCCACCAATCACACATTGATAAAATACTCCACAAATTTCTATTCATGACACTCCTGTAAAAATATAATTCAGTTACAGCAGGCAAAAAAAAAGCCTGAATGGCGATTGTTCCTCCTTCTGCTCTGAGTCAAAGTTAACTTAACACAGATTGCTCTTATTTTGGTTCTGAAAGTGGAAATGTGATTTTGCTGCTGCCGCTCAGCTGAGGTTCGGATCTATTTTAATGGAATGCAGGACAGGCACCACCCGAAAAATCTGAAAAATCATTGACTTTTTGCATTATCACAAGGCTGCTTTTCAATAAATTTACTACCGTAATACTGTCTGTAGAGCTGGACGATATGGTAATATACGTGATCTTAATATATTGGCCCTCAGAAATTAGCTATTTAATTTGTGTTCTTGTCCGTTTGTACGTCCTTATGATCTTTTATGTCTAAACATTTAGACACCCCTGTTCTGGAGCGTGCCATCAAAAGCCAAGACCACACCAGAAAGAGGCACTTATTTGTGGCACATGCGGTTGTCAAGGCTTGCTAATGTTGGAACTTTTCAGGACTTATGCTGCATTCTACACTACTGGAAAGTCGGAAATATCCCACTCGGCGCTCGAGAGGTCTGCCCTCAAAGCAATTCCTGGCAAACTCCAAGCATCGATGACAACTGTGATCAAGTAGAATGGCGTTTTTGACATCAATGTATCCATATTTTCACCAATACGCACAGTACCATTCGATTCTGCTCAATATGGTTTACATTTTATTGTGTTTCCACCAAAAAGAGTCCAACAAAAGCGGCTTGAAAGACTAGTACAGTATTCTCAAGTTGGTTTTATTTGGTTAATTATTTGATAGATTACAAGTTGTCTTGATAGAATGGTATGATGTCACTATTTACGCAACTGACATGCTTTGCAGTGCAGACGCAAACCTGATCTGGTTAATCTGAATGGCATCCTTTATACTTTTCTTAGTTAATGTTCTTAAGCTTCCAACCTATATCATCAAGTTTTGTGGAAAGATTTCAATGTATAGATCATTTGTGGGATTGCTATACATGTTATCATCTGCCACATAGCATAATAACATTGTATCAACCCTTAATTCCAACATTATCAGTCAACATCAAAAGGTTTCACACATTATTTAAACTGGTAGTGCTCCGCAGTGTACCGCTGCTACCTTGTTTTCCGGTCACTGAGTCTCACACAGTCAGGCAGACGGGTGAGGCGGCGAGCGGCTTTGTGTTGTTTTGGCAATTGTTCTGTGTTCACACATCTGTCCGTTTCAGAATAACTGGCAACAGTATCGGGTCTCACATCTCACAGTCTTTGCACGGTCGCGACAACTCTGGCGATGGGAAAATGACATGTTGCTTATTTTAGCTTCTCACCCCACCAATTTCAAAATGGAACGCTCAAAGTCTATGTACAGGCTTCTCATACCAAAGCTTACAGGATAGTTTATCGGTTATTCTAAGGAGCCTTTCACACCTACATGTTTCTTTCTCTAGTACAAATCACCTGTTGTATTTGGTTGATTTGGGTTTTCCCCCAGCTCAATTGCTTTTTAGACGATAAAGTGTCTAAGCGAACCAATATGCATCAGAATAAGGCATGCAACATTACCGTCTCAGATGATGACAGAAACCGGTCTTCGACCAAACCGAGCAACGCGAATATGCCACTTGACTCCGCCGGCTTCCTTACACGAGGAAGTGACGCTTCCTAGTTTAGCGTTCATTGTGACCAGACGCGTTTGTTTTGATTTAGGCAAATCTGACTGTTTTTTTGTTATTTCTGCATAGTGTTATTAGCCCCTAATCATGGGCTAATAGAATAGTTTGGGATTTCAAACAAATGGCGTTTCAAACAGCCTTCTGGAGCGGATTATGGTCGAAAACCGAGATATGACTGTAGTTAGGTAAGCGGTTCGGATAATGGATGGATAGAAATAACGAACTCTGGCTAAGAGAGGACAGTTGATCTATGACTTTTCTTGTCTTTTCTCTGAATCATCTTCTTTTATTTGAAAGAATATCAAAGCTGAGGTCATGGACAGAAAAGCATCAATGTGGCAATGATGTCATTGCTTTACCAGAAGATAACACTTACTAAGCACCCTATCTGATTGTTCTGATGTCATCCTCAAGACTACTCACAGCCCCTTTGGCAGGCGTATTTTCTTAGCTGATGATTTATTAACTGGGGATGGGCAGAATGAAATGGATTATGGGTGAATTGTGTCTTGAAGCAAAAAAGACAAAGTTAATTGCAGTATTTATTTTCTCATCCAAATGATTAATAATTACTGTTAATTGTCCATAGGTGTGAATGTGTGAATGGTTGTTTGTCTGGATGTGTCCTTTCATTGGCCCTCACCCAAGTCAGACGGAATAGGTTCCAGCACACCTGCGACCATTACGAGGAGGGTTAAAAGTATATAAAATGAATGGAGGGATAATATTTCAATTTCACAACATTTATAATTGTGGTACTTTTCATATATCATGTTGGGGGATGATTTGGGGAGGGTTGTTGCCTGAATCGTCATCTTGGTTCAATGTGAGGAATCTTTGAGATGTACTCAGACAATGCTGTACCTACAAGACAGAGTGAAACATGAAAGTAACTTGAGCTTTGAAAGTTTTTTTTTGTTTTTTTTTGTGTAAGGCATCTCGGTACTTATTGCCGATGTCTGCTGTTGGGCTGGCTGCCAGACAGCTGGGGGACATTTGGCGTTGTCTCACGCAGGAAGTGTCCTAGTGGACCGTGGGACACCTGCTGTCCATCAGGGGGAGGTGTGGCCTGGGAGCAAGCAGCCCCTGAACAGGTGATGGTACAGCGTGACTCCTTTTCCAAATATGCTATTGACAAAGGCCACAAGTAGTCAAGGTCATTTAGGGAAGTAATCAGAAAAACTATTTCAGCATATTAAAAAAAACAAAAAAAAACCAGGAAGACTCATTTGTCATACTCATTGTAGCTTGCCTTATCCCACTGATAGGCAAACTATGTGTGTGGCACTACCGCAAACATAAATATTTGAGTTGGCCGGAGTCACTAAAACAGCTGTCGCGTGACTGTTACCCTGATCTAAAAGGTGCAGCAACTGCATACGCTTGTGTGTCCTCAGCAACAGCTGGTGCCGGAAAACACAAGGTAAAACTGAACGATTGGCACGCGCCAGTGCACGTTAACTAAACAGCTGTTTAACATTTTGTCTGGTATGCCAAACCAAAACAGTTCTCTTGCTGCCATGCTGCTGGTGATACGAGTTCAAGCCATTGGCTGCTCGCTATGCATGCACGGGTTACAGTCATCATGCTCACAGGTTGATTGACAGACGTCTCAGTTTTGGGCAACAAGAAGAAATTGTTTTCATCTCTCCCTTCCTCGTTTTCCAAATTTCCACCAATCACACATTGATAAAATACTCCACAAATTTCTATTCATGACACTCCTGTAAAAATATAATTCAGTTACAGCAGGCAAAAAAAAAGCCTGAATGGCGATTGTTCCTCCTTCTGCTCTGAGTCAAAGTTAACTTAACACAGATTGCTCTTATTTTGGTTCTGAAAGTGGAAATGTGATTTTGCTGCTGCCGCTCAGCTGAGGTTCGGATCTATTTTATTGGAATGCAGGACAGGCACCACCCGAAAAATCTGAAAAATCATTGACTTTTTGCATTATCACAAGGCTGCTTTTCAATAAATTTACTACCGTAATACTGTCTGTAGAGCTGGACGATATGGTAATATACGTGATCTTAATATATTGGCCCTCAGAAATTAGCTATTTAATTTGTGTTCTTGTCCGCTTGTACGTCCTTATGATCTTTTATGTCTAAACATTTAGACACCCCTGTTCTGGAGCTGCCATCAAAAGCCAAGACCACACCAGAAAGAGGCACTTATTTGTGGCACATGCGGTTGTCAAGGCTTGCTAATGTTGGAACTTTTCAGGACTTATGCTGCATTCTACACTACTGGAAAGTCGGAAATATCCCACTCGGCGCTCGAGAGGTCTGCCCTCAAAGCAATTCCTGGCAAACTCCAAGCATCGATGACAACTGTGATCAAGTAGAATGGCGTTTTTTACATCAATGTATCCATATTTTCACCAATACGCACAGTACCATTCGATTCTGCTCAATATGGTTTACATTTTATTGTGTTTCCACCAAAAAGAGTCCAACAAAAGCGGCTTGAAAGACTAGTACAGTATTCTCAAGTTGGTTTTATTTGGTTAATTATTTGATAGATTACAAGTTGTCTTGATAGAATGGTATGATGTCACTATTTACGCAACTGACATGCTTTGCAGTGCAGACGCAAACCTGATCTGGTTAATCTGAATGGCATCCTTTTATACTTTTCTTAGTTAATGTTCTTAAGCTTCCAACCTGACATTTTCTGCAAAGCAGACCTCATCTGGCTTGCTAACAAGGTATCGCGCCAGCCAAGAACATGCCAGCACAAGCCAGTCTCAATGGTTTTCCTTCTCATTGGTGTGCTCTTTACTCCCCTCTGGCATTTTGTTCTTCTGGGTTGTACATTTCATTCACTTTTATGGTCCGTCGATTCGATCAGGTTAAGATTCACACATCGTGATGAAACTGATTGGTATTGTCATTCTACTTATCCCCGAAAATGGGATGATTTTAATAGTAGTCTAATACGATTTGAGTACTTGTCTAATTTTGTCACATCATATGAGTCACACGTTTTGATTCTGTTCTGTGGAAGCTTCACTTTTTTTTCTGAGCCACTTCACCTCTAGTCCAATGCATGCTTTTTCAAAGATAATAATGGGAACCAAACATAATAAAAGTCTCCTCTCTGTATGTCGCATTGCAATTCATTACTGCTGAAATTTCAATCATCACTATATTTTTGAATCTGTAATCTTGTTGTAGATAAGTTGTGACCTCGATATGGATGTTGGGGGCAGCATGCCTTTTACCCCTGAGCCGTAGCACTCCTGTGCTTCTGATATGATCTTTTCGAGTTGCCCCAGATACTTTGTCATGTTAGGCCATGCTAGTAAGGAAAGTGCAGTAGAATATATGTTGCTAGAAATGACGCACAACAGTTGTGCTTGAAGAGAGAGACCAAGATGTGTTGTAAATAGCTTTGGATTCCAGTGAAGGGAATATGTGTGGTGTAGATGTTTTAAGAAATATTCTGAATAATTGCCAGCTGAGTGTACCTGAGTCTGGTATTACTGGACATGGTAGATTAAAAAAGGGTGCCCATGAACATTGTACATGTGTGAAATAATATCTTTGTCAGTTGGCCAATGGTCATTCACTGACATTTTAGTTTTTTCACTTGCGTTGCTCAAATGTAATTTTTCTTTCAGGTCCTTTTCCAGCTGTTAACTTTTCAGTCAACAGCTGTTGCTTGCTTGTTAAGCATTATTCGTTTTTCTCCAGATCTGGGCATTTTGTTGGGATGTTTCACATGACAATTTCTCTTCATAAAAGGGATTTATTTCCTCACTTGATGTGCACATTTTTCAAACGAAAAGTATCTGATTGTGGGATGTTGTGTCATTGTGTAGAAGTACACAGAATCTGGGGAATCTTTTGTGCAGGGACAGCTTGTTGCTGCATCTCTCGTTGCGGCTCTGATGTACAGTAACTGTTTCAGATTAGAGGCAATAGATTCTTATTAACCGATATCCTATGGGTGATTTTCTACCTTATTGCATTTGGTTCACCATGCTCACAAAAACTGCTCTACTGCTGCGATAGAACCAGACCCCGGGAGGGAACGTGCACATTTATGCTATTTATGCTATAAAACATTTTGTGGAAACTGCTTTGCTAATGTTCAGACATTGGGTAGGCGTTATGCAGAGGAGGGAATCTTAAGTGATTTCACATGATCAACAAGAACAATGAGGTTGTTCACATAGTTGAGAGTCTTTGTGTCACTCTCTCTAATCAGTTTGTAACCCTCTGCTGGGTCAACATGTGTCTCAATTTTTAATTCTGCAAAATGCTGCTATGGACTGTAGATTAAGAAATTGTTCACACTGACCAATGTAAAGTGCCGCTTTGAGACCAGCGATCCGGTAGGTCAAAAGCCTTTTAAATGTCATGACTTTGATTCGGCACGTTTGAGGGGGTTCAAAAGTCTCCACATTGCAGCACAGGCTGATATTTAGCCGCATGTTTGAAGTCTTAATGCCAGGGGTCAGAGGAGACCGGGGGGGTGAGTACTTGTCGACTGAACCATTGGTTGGCTGGCTCACTTATCCTGAGCTTTCTTCTCTTCTCCCGACCGTAGCTTCTGAATCCATACTTTTACATATAGCCTGTTTGTTCAACGTAACACGCATATGTATGAATCACTGAAGGAGATCTTGAAAATGATGTTGTGAATAAAGTAGGTCACTTTACAAAAGTATGTCAGCATTTAGTGTAACAGCCGCGATCGTATGAAGAATGATATTATTGTTAGTATGAAGGTTTTTTTTGCAGAAGATATAGAATAACATGCCATTGAGAATTGTTATATTGCCTGTCTGTGTGTTGAGATATCTGTTACTTAACACCACTATGTAGATGTTATTTGTTAGCCCGTCTGTGGTCTTTTGAATTGTGTACACGGCAATGGTTTGTCGTTTTCAATACAAAATGTGCAATTGTCTTTGTTTCATCATGTCTAATTTGATGGTAAACTTCAACTGGGAGTGGCAAAAAAACATCTTAGATCAAATTGAATGATTTGAATATGTAGAATATTGCAAGTTAGCAAACTATTGTCACCTCTGCTTTGCATAGCCTGGAACACATTCAAGGACTAGTCCCAGTGTGTGTTGTTTGGGTTTTCTTCAATTTAATATCCAACAGTCTCAGCAGACTTGACAACTACAACTGGATCACTCCAAAAATGTGTGTTTTAATGTTTATTTCATACAAAGTGGTGTTCTTGGAGCCGGTCGCTTGTGACAGTGTGAATGCCATGTCTGGGTAAAGCCTTGCTTTAGTTTGATGGGGCCAAGTATTGACTTGCCGTCATCTAAAGGACAAGGCAGTGAATAAAGCGAATTATTATTGATCTGCACATTAGACGCACGAGAGCTTGTCAGTTACGTGCTCGGGTTCATTGAGTTGTGCATGGAGCCAAGGCCCGGCGTTTCACTGCAGTCCCGCTGTAAATATCCAGCGAAAGTGGGGGACTGTTTAGATGGCGAACATGTCTCATGGATCCTTCATCCAGGTCCGTCATAGCTCAATTTTCTCCGGCAGTGTGGGCTGTCTTTAAGTTATCCCCCACTTTTTAGTAGAATGTTCCCCAATGGCTCTTTGAGCCAGCAGACGCATTGTGTGCTCCCGTTCCCTCCATGTGTATTGAATAAGTGACCTTTCTATTTTGTATGAGCTCATGGGAAAAGTGGGCCTTTCCAGCGGAAGTTAAAGCCGATCCCCTCCCCTTCTTGTTCTCTTGCTTTCCCTCTCTATGTCGTGTGGAGCCTCTGTCCTCCACAGTCCCTTCATTGTCACTCTTTCACCACCGCCTTCCACATCAAGCACTCTCGAAGAAACAATACTGCTCACAGAAATTCATCATTAAGTGGTGTGAAACACAAAAGCACATGTGGAGGAACTGTCGCCATAAGCATGTGTTAAGCATTTAACTGTTATAGTTGGTGTTCTACCACCGCAAACAGCACAGTGAGTTGTTTATGGATCACTTTCATTCATAACAGGCTGTATTACAAAATTACAGATGGGCATTAGACTAAATTGCCTTTAACGATGATGGGGAGCATTTTACATTCTTATTTTTAACGCTTAGTGAGAATCTCTCTGAATGTTCAATATACAGTATATACCCAGACCTTGTAGAGCATTTGTAAGTGAGAGTGCTTTTTTAAGATAAAATGTTGGTAAATTGGGAGTGGTTGTGATCAGTTTGTTTTTGCTACTATTGTCTACCATTTGTAATTATTCAGAACATTTTGATTTTCCAAAGTAAGATCAATGATTCCTTTATTGGTTAATTGTCATATTCTATTCTTTTGGTTTTTAATTTGTGTTTTCTTGACTGCTAGTCGCTTTTTGTTGAGTTGACTCACATAATCGCCACATCATGCAGTCATGTACACATTTTTACAGAGGGGCAGCTTGTACCGTATTTCCAATTTCTTCCGAGGTACTGCAAGTACGACTGAATACCTAGAAGTTGCAAGGTTTCTCTCTGAATACAGTACAGCACATTTGTATTCTTGATTGTTTCTCTTTCTTGGAAATTTAGGAATATATGCTGATTGTCGGCATCTGACAATTTTGGACGCATTGAACGAAAGCAAAATGACTCCGCTTGCAAGTTACATTGTGACCCTTTTCTGCGAAACTTGGAACATAACTGTTGTTGCACTCCTCAGAATCATTTTGCAAGTTGCACAAAACCATTCTGAGCTGATTTTCACACCCACCGCTCCATTTAGATAGTGTTTGTGCATATTTCTGTGTACGTTGCCAGCTGAGTGTACCTGAGTCTGGTATTACTGGACATGGTAGATTAAAAAGGGTGCCCATGAACATTGTACATGTGTGAAATAATATCTTTGTCAGTTGGCCAATGGTCATTCACTGACATTTTAGTTTTTTCACTTGCGTTGCTCAAATGTAATTTTTCTTTCAGGTCCTTTTCCAGCTGTTAACTTTTCAGTCAACAGCTGTTGCTTGCTTGTTAAGCATTATTCGTTTTTCTCCAGATCTGGGCATTTTGTTGGGATGTTTCACATGACAATTTCTCTTCATAAAAGGGATTTATTTCCTCACTTGATGTGCACATTTTTCAAACGAAAAGTATCTGATTGTGGGATGTTGTGTCATTGTGTAGAAGTACACAGAATCGGGGGAATCTTTTGTGCAGGGACAGCTTGTTGCTGCATCTCTCGTTGCGGCTCTGATGTACAGTAACTGTTTCAGATTAGAGGCAATAGATTCTTATTAACCGATATCCTATGGGTGATTTTCTACCTTATTGCATTTGGTTCACCATGCTCACAAAAACTGCTCTACTGCTGCGATAGAACCAGACCCCGGGAGGGAACGTGCACATTTATGATATATCTGCTATAAAACATTTTGTGGAAACTGCTTTGCTAATGTTCAGACATTGGGTAGGCGTTATGCAGAGGAGGGAATCTTAAGTGATTTCACATGATCAACAAGAACAATGAGGTTGTTCACATAGTTGAGAGTCTTTGTGTCACTCTCTCTAATCAGTTTGTAACCCTCTGCTGGGTCAACATGGGTCTCCATTTTTAATTCTGCAAAATGCTGCTATGGACTGTAGATTAAGAAATTGTTCGCAGTGACCAATGTAAAGTGCCGCTTTGAGACCAGCGATCCGGTAGGTCAAAAGCCTTTTAAATGTCATGACTTTGATTCGGCACGTTTGAGGGGGTTCAAAAGTCTCCACATTGCAGCACAGGCTGATATTTAGCCGCATGTTTGAAGTCTTAATGCCAGGGGTCAGAGGAGACCGGGGGGGTGAGTACTTGTCGACTGAACCATTGGTTGGCTGGCTCACTTATCCTGAGCTTTCTTCTCTTCTCCCGACCGTAGCTTCTGAATCCATACTTTTACATATATCCTGTTTGTTCAACGTAACACGCATATGTATGAATCACTGAAAGAGATCTTGAAAATGATGTCGTGAATAAAGTAGGTCACTTTACAAAAGTATGTCAGCATTTAGTGTAACAGCCGCGATCGTATGAAGAATGATATTATTGTTAGTATGAAGGGTTTTTTTGCAGAAGATATAGAATAACATGCCATTGAGAATTGTTATATTGCCTGTCTGTGTGTTGAGATATCTGTTACTTAACACCACTATGTAGATGTTATTTGTTAGCCCGTCTGTGGTCTTTTGAATTGTGTTTTAGCATTAAGCTAGTACACGGCAATGGTTTGTCGTTTTCAATACAAAATGTGCAATTGTCTTTGTTTCATCATGTCTAATATGATGGTAAACCTCAACTGGGAGTGGCAAAAAAACATCTTAGATCAAATTGAATGATTTGAATATGTAGAATATTGCAAGTTAGCAAACTATTGTCACCTCTGCTTTGCATAGCCTGGAACACATTCAAGGACTAGTCCCAGTGTGTGTTGTTTGGGTTTTCTTCAATTTAATATCCAGCAGTCTCAGCAGACTTGACAACTACAACTGGATCACTCCAAAAATGTGTGTTTTAATGTTTATTTCATACAAAGTGGTGTTCTTGGAGCCGGTCGCTTGTGACAGTGTGAATGCCATGTCTGGGTAAAGCCTTGCTTTAGTTTGATGGGGCCAAGTATTGACTTGCCGTCATCTAAAGGACAAGGCAGTGAATAAAGCGAATTATTATTGATCTGCACATTAGACGCACGAGAGCTTGTCAGTTACGTGCTCGGGTTCATTGAGTTGTGCATGGAGCCAAGGCCCGGCGTTTCACTGCAGTCCCGCTGTAAATATCCAGCGAAAGTGGGGGACTGTTTAGATGGCGAACATGTCTCATGGATCCTTCATCCAGGTCCGTCATAGCTCAATTTTCTCCGGCAGTGTGGGCTGTCTTTAAGTTGTCCCCCACTTTTTAGTAGAATGTTCCCCAATGGCTCTTTGAGCCAGCAGACGCATTGTGTGCTCCCGTTCCCTCCATGTGTATTGAATAAGTGACCTTTCTATTTTGTATGAGCTCATGGGAAAAGTGGGCCTTTCCAGCGGAAGTTAAAGCCGATCCCCTCCCCTTCTTGTTCTCTTGCTTTCCCTCTCTATGTCGTGTGGAGCCTCTGTCCTCCACAGTCCCTTCATTGTCACTCTTTCACCACCGCCTTCCACATCAAGCACTCTCGAAGAAACAATACTGCTCACAGAAATTCATCATTAAGTGGTGTGAAACACAAAAGCACATGTGGAGGAACTGTCGCCATAAGCATGTGTTAAGCATTTAACTGTTATAGTTGGTGTTCTACCACCGCAAACAGCACAGTGAGTTGTTTATGGATCACTTTCATTCATAACAGGCTGTATTACAAAATTACAGATGGGCATTAGACTAAATTGCCTTTAACGATGATGGGGAGCATTTTACATTCTTATTTTTAACGCTTAGTGAGAATCTCTCTGAATGTTCAATATACAGTATATACCCAGACCTTGTAGAGCATTTGTAAGTGAGAGTGCTTTTTTAAGATAAAATGTTGGTAAATTGGGAGTGGTTGTGATCAGTTTGTTTTTGCTACTATTGTCTACCATTTGTAATTATTCAGAAAATTTTGATTTTCCAAAGTAAGATCAATGATTCCTTTATTGGTTAATTGTCATATTCTATTCTTTTGGTTTTTAATTTGTGTTTTCTTGACTGCTAGTCGCTTTTTGTTGAGTTGACTCACATAATCGCCACATCATCAGCTTGTACCGTATTTCCAATTTCTTCCGAGGTACTGCAAGTACGACTGAATACCTAGAAGTTGCAAGGTTTCTCTCTGAATACAGTACAGCACATTTGTATTCTTGATTGTTTCTCTTTCTTGGAAATTTAGGAATATATGCTGATTGTCGGCATCTGACAATTTTGGACGCATTGAACGAAAGCAAAATGACTCCGCTTGCAAGTTACATTGTGACCCTTTTCTGCGAAACTTGGAACATAACTGTTGTTGCACTCCTCAGAATCATTTTGCAAGTTGCACAAAACCATTCTGAGCTGATTTTCACACCCACTGCTCCATTTAGATAGTGTTTGTGCATATTTCTGTGTACGTGCTTGTTCACACAGTGCACAAAACAAGTGTTGTAAAGGACCCACAGGCGTAAAGGTTGAGTGATGAGGTATAACTTGTGACCTTCGGAAAGTGGCGAGATCAGAGAAAATCTCTGTTAAGTGCTGACTGCTGACCTGCACTTGCATTGTATTCTAGCATGTTCCATTTTAGGAATAGAGACTTGTGATGCGTCTTGAGGCAGGAGGGCTGAGGAGGAATTGTACGTCCAGAACATGCTCGGAGATATTGCTGGGCGATATGGAAAAACCTGTCAGGGTTGGCCATATTATGTCTCGATAACGATATACCACAATATATTTTCAGTTATTCAATAAAAATTATGCAACACACTTGTGACGGGAAAATGATGTTTCAAATTTGCTTCATGAACCAGTTGTATTTTTTTTACTCCTGTAGCTTATTTGCTGCTGTGGAAGCTGTGATTACTGACTTAGGAGTGAAACCTCTATGTGTTTAGTAGGCAGTAGTAGCCAGCAGAAGCTGATTGCCGACTAGTAACATAAGCTACTGCATTGTAGCGAACTGGGTTATGTGTGTTTTACTGTTGTGCGTTGTTCTAAAGGGGTTGTGGCAAACACGTCAGCGGGGGGAGCACAAGGCGGCAGGATGGGCATCCTTGTCGATCCAAACTGACTGGGCTGAGAGCGTTCAATCATTTCTGCTCTCTTTGAACCTTGAACGGCTGACAAAAACACCCACTAACATTTTCATCCGGTCTCATCTCGTCATCGAAACCTCACACTTTGTGTTTTTGATTCTAGATTGGTTCATTCAACCCAGCAACACAACACAGACAAGAAGGAATCGGGATACGTGACAGAGATGGAAAATGATCTATATTTAGTGTCTGTAAAGCTGGTGTGATGGCGGGGAAGTGGGTACATAATGCAAGCATGATGTTGATTACACGCCTACACATATCGCCTAGTCTTGCTTTTCCTGAGGCTAGCAACCAACAGTTTGAACAGAGGGGATTTATTGCTTCATGTTGTGACTCTGGCAGATCGGAAAAACAAGCCCGACCAGCAACAAACAGACCCTCCAGATCCCATAATGCTGCAAGATGTTGCAGTTGTTATTTTGTCGTAGTTGACAACTTTTTAGCTGTCACTAATGGTCAGCAGAGGAAACATGAAGACATTTTCAGGTTTGTCCATAAATACAATATATTTCTACGAAACATTAATAAATTTATTGTGAAGTCAGTTTCAATCATTTAAAAAAAAAAAAGAATCCATAAGCCATGTTTGTGCATTTTAATGAGACTAAAAATAACACACCATAATAATGAACTTTATACAGACATACAGTAATGAGATAATTAAATAGAATAAAAAATAATGTTACAATTGTTGTCACACTGCATCACTCCATTGGCCATCTTGCTGGTTTCTTATGTGTGCCTGCCTGGGCCACCAGTGGGCAGACGAAAACAGACAGACGCACGGACCTATTGTTCAGAGAGATAACTTACCCTGTTGCTCATGCTCACCTGCGACCCAAGTGAGATCAACAAATATGGACAATTGATGGTTGAATGTCCCATGTCACAAGTACAATCACGTTTGATCACTCCCATTTTCATGTTGAAATGAGGCTTCATTGTTTTCCTGGTGTGTTTGTGGGGGCGAGGCAGGGTGGAGGTCGAGCGCTGGAATGCTGGAGGGGAACTGAGTGACAGGTTTGGACTTTGGATGGTAGGCGGGGTCCCAGAATATGTCGCCTGTGACATCACTGCCACTCGGCCCGCTGCAAAGGTGGAGTTTCCTTCCTGCAAAGCTGCCACCTTGCAACTAACATTGAAACTGTACTGCAGGGTTATTGTTGCGCGGGGGACCTACCCAATATGCATGCTGATTTAATAAAACATCTTAATTCAACTTGACTGCTGAATAGAGATTAATATCCACCATGTTAACAATTTCGGTGGAGCTGAGGACGCATTCCCAAGATGGGTGACTTCAGCACCGGCTGAATGCCTTGCTTAATGGCAGCATATTATTTGTCTTAAGATTCATTCAACATTAGGCGTAGAAAAATAAGTACCGTATTTTAACGACCATTCGGCGCACCGTGTTGTAGGGCGCAGTCTCAGCATTTCTGCTACACAAACGCACTGTATTATTGGGCGCAGCCAGGGTGGTAAAACATACGCCAGTTTAAACATACGCCAGTTTAAACATACGGCATGCATGACGCTAAAAACACGTTAGCTTGAAGCATAGCGTAATGCTAAGACATGCTAAAAACACGTTTTTAAAAGGCAGCGGAAGCAAAATTGAGATCGGTTGTACTTTATTTCGACATGTACTCAAGTTTTCGATCAATCATCACCCAGAAATCCATCAAAGTCCTCATCTTCTGTATCCGAATTGAACAATTGTGCAAGTACCGGTAGTCCATAAAAACGCCGGGTTCCCTCTCGTCACTCTCATTGCCATGTGGCACGGATTGGCGGCTGCTTTCCCGCATGGCTGGCCTCTCTCACGTCCTCACTCACGGCCACTTACACGCCTACCCTTCATTGATTGGCTGGCTGCTTTCCGCATGCCTGTTCACGCCCACTGCCTTGCGTGTCGGCTCTCAGTCAGGATTTGGAACTCAGCTCATACACTAGACGCTCCGCATTATAAGGCGTCCTGTCCACTTTGGAGAACATTTAAGACTTTTAATGGCGCCTTATGGTCGTGAAAATACGGTAGTGTGTTTCGGTAACATGAAATTTCAGCATAGGGTTGGTAGGTCGGACAAAGTTTTTTTAAATCTTTTTCTTCCTCTCTCTTCCATCAAAAACGTAAACAAAATAACCATAAAACATAAAACAAGGAGACATTGAAACCAGTAAAGAGGAAGCTCAATTTTGGTCGACATCATAAAATGTGTCCGTTTATTTATACGCGAATTCTACTCTAGCTCCGTTCCTTTTCAAGAAAATGATCTGTGACCCTGTCATACCAACAAAGCGTCTTTTCCCTGTACTTAGTGTCCTACAACTATAGGAACTACAATAAAACCCACCAGAAATAAAAGATTAATTTGTCGCTAGTTGTTTGTTTACAACAAAGAGTGTCACTAAAATGATTAGGAGAAGTCTCCAGCTCAACTCGGAACAGAATGCGAGTTGAAAAAAATGCTCGCACGGATGCCTACACTAAAAGCTTAGTGATTGGCTCATTTCAATGTCAATCACTAAAAGCTCGGTGATTGGCTCATTTCAATGTCAATCGAACTGGCACACAGGCTCAGACAGATCATCCAATCTGACAGAAAAGCCTGGCGTCCGGTACCCTCCACTGCCATCCAGTCCCAGAGACGCCGAACTCCGTGGGCGGGACAAAAACCAGTTTGTATCCACTCGTCTCCGTTCAACGCATTGGGACAACCTACCCTGAACTCACTACCGTTTAAAGCACAGGCTGCGGCATGAAGGAGGAAGGAGTCGCGTCGTAGGAAGAAGCTGATTCGGAGCAAAAGTTGAGCATGTTGTAGCGCATATTTAGTCAATGACATGTACACACAATGAAATTTACATTCATATATTTGATGACATTTTAGGGAAGCCGAGCAGTCCAATCGCCACTGATTGAAACCCCGCTCGAAGAGTTGGGTACCCAGCGGCTTGTTAGAGCCATCTCGTTACCTCTGCGTCCCGCGTCCTAGACGGCCCGTGGTGGTCACTAGGTGCCGTAAGACTAAGGCGGACGGGAGGTCGGCGTCATTGGCGTCTGACCGGGGTAGTGACGGGGACGGCGGGGCGCGTAGGTGGCGCAGCGCACCGGCCGACCCGCGCCCGACACCGTCCCCTCCCCGCGACGCCTCCGCCGCCATCGTTCCGCCGCTCGCGGCGGCGCGCCGCCGCCTATTTGGTTTCGCTCGCTCCGGGTTCGGGAGGCGGGTGCGCCGCGCCCGCCCGGCCTCGCGGGTCGGGCGGGGCGGGCCTGGGTGTTCGTGGCGGGGGTAGAGTAGACGACCGTCCAACCACGGCGCGCCGTACCACCACCCCCGGTCCACCGTCACGCCCGCCCCGCCTCTCCCGTTGAGCGTCGCCGCCGCCGTCGCCTCGTTGAATCTTTTCGATACAGCAGTGGATGCTTCTTAATATTATGGTGCGAGCATGCGACTGCAACACACAAAATGCGGTTTAAACTGTTGTCGGAGATCGTGGCGCGCCATGACTCAATGTTGTTGACAGACGACAGGGCAAGCGACATAACAATGTCGCGAGTATCAGTAAGGGTGCCGATACAGATGTACAGGTATGTTGTGTATGCATGTTAGGACAGGAGCGTACTTGGTTCTCATTACAGCTCCAAAACGACACCCCGATACCACATGACCAACCTGACATGATATCCATGTAACAACCATGTCAGTCATGTGGAGGTGGCCACCGTTTGACAAAGGCCAAATTTCACCATGTGTACTCCCTGTAAATAATGTCGCCTGGTGTTCAGACTGAGATACCACACAACTGAAATATGTATTGTTATAGACTACACTTAAAGGGCAAGTTTGCCATTTTTAGCCTCACTTCATGACCCAGCTCAATCATATCTCAAGGCACCTCTGCATCAATATGCAACAGAACCTTGACCCAACCCTTCAAATAATTACATGACCATTTTTTTATTGTGATTCTCGCTTGAGGGAGGGGAAATCATCGATTTATTTTCTATGTATATTCCATTGTGAACATGATTTGCCCTCATGACAGCTGCTCAGTGTTTCCATGGAAATCTGAATTCGTCGGAATGTGTCCACTTCCTTGTGCCCTCATTAACACTGAAAAATGTCAATGGGACTTAACTGTAGGAAGTTATCCAGGTTCAGTTAAGGCACTTCCTTTACAATTGTGTATTAAGAGCATGTGACATTGAAGAAAAGCCCTCTATTAATCCATTTGCTACCACTTCACAGCCTTAGTATCACGGATGGCTTGAGCACTTACAACAAATAGAGAAACATTCATACTGACACTCTTAAGCCTTCAATATACCCTGTTGTGCAGACCTGTATCAAATGAGAAATGCATCCAGTAGTGCTGCTATATAAAATTATCAAATATAAACAGAAGCAAAGTAGACTACATATTTTTGCAGAAATACAGACATCAATCTAAGCATACAAGAAAAAAAAAATCTGACAGAATTTGATTCAGGGCTTTTCTCTGTTAATGATTTGAGTCAGCCAATCCTCCATTAAGCGTCTCCAGTTGGACCAGAATGCTGCTGTTCGCCTCTTGACTGGTGCTCATAAGAGGGGGCATATAACTGTGGCATCCCTTCATGACTCCCTATACATTTTAGAGTTCTTTTCGGGTTTATTTCCCCCATTATTTGTTTTCAAATATTTGAATGGCCTCACCCCACCTTACAACTCTCCGAGCTCCTCCACCCCTACGCACACCTATTCTCTCAGGTCTGCGAACCAGACATTATTAGAAGTACCAAGAACTAAGCGAAGGCTCAGAGGGGATTGAGCCTGCACACGATGCACACAGGAGGCCGGGGCCAGATTCGTACCCACGAGCTTAGCATTGTGAGGCGGACGTGCTAACCAGTCGACTACTGTGCCACCCTGCTGCCATATATACTATTTATTGTTCCTCATTATAAGTAAGGCAACACAGAACTTGACAAAGTTATGGTAGGTCAATGATTGACTTATACTTTAATTGCATGCTGGCTGCTTCTAATGTGGTCATCTATGACGGTATCACAGGTGATCTTACTGGACATGACTCATCCTTGTATTACTCAGCGGTTATTGGTAGCTCTTCTGAGTCATATTGCACCCATTTCTTGGATTGCCCCTATAGAAAATCATTCTGCCAAACTGTAGGGTTAGCTGGAGGAGTATGGTGCTGGCTCCTGCAGTCTGAGGTTGACTGAACAAGGAATAAGAGGTTGACAGCAAGCGGAGGGAGACTTAATAGTAGAGGAAAAACAAACGCGCTTTCTGTCACTTTCACTCTGGTTCAGTTTGGTTGTCTGAAGTCACGCCGAAAGTGTGATGCACTGAAGCGCAGCGTTGGACAAAGTAATACTGATGAATTATTCAACAGCGGTGAACGGATGAGACTTGGGCCTTCATACTTACTTGTATGCTGTAGACTGCCTGGAGTGTGAGGAGAGATTACCTGCTTCTTCTGCAGAAGCATAACACAACTATTGACAATATGCATATGCATAAGTACTATCAATATGAGCTATACAATTATAACGTAAACATAACTATCTGGCTGGAACTTCCCATAGTCATTGGCTAACTTTATTTTATGCCAAAATGGACAAGTTGAAAGCTAAGCAGTGATGATTGGCTGAGAGCAGACCGTGTGTTGACCTGCTGTTTGATGATAAAGGCAAGGTCACTTGTGTCTGCGGTGTTTCAAGCAAAAACAAAGTACATTGGGGCTGTTTCCTCTCTTGCCTTTCTGCTTGAAGCAAAAAAAAAAAAGATGTCTTCTCTGACACAGAAGCACACACCTTTTGAAGTCTATGCACTTGTATGATGAAAAAATATCTTTGAAATTATAACATCTATATTTTTTCCCTCACCATATCCTGAAGTAATGCTCACCTGTAATCATATGTCTATTGCTACCTGATAAAAATGGAACGTTTTTTCAAAGGAATGTACATTATGTATGCTACGTTAGCAAAAGTATTTGGACATTCCTTAGTTCAATGTTAATTTAATTATCAACTATATATTTTTCCATTGATCTCCTCTTTCATTTTCATTCAGATTTTCATTTTGTCACCCTGTGATTGAGTGGTGACCAGTCCATGGCAATAGTTTTCAATGTGTCAGGCGAGAGGTGCTCCCTGTAAATAAGTTTTTAAAAGCTCAGCTATATTATAAGGAAACTAAGAGATGAAAAAAACCACCAAGATATGGTAAAAAATACCCAAATTACTTTAATTTTATTTATTACTTATTTAATACTGTACAATTTTTTTATTTTTGGAGGTTCTGTACTATTTTCTTCAATTTTTAAAAAATGTTTAATTAACCTGGCGGCCCGGTGATCCAGTGGTTAGCACGTCTACCTCACAGTGCAGAGGTACTGGGCTCGATTCCAGCTCCGGCGTCCCTGTGTGGAGTTTGCATGTTCTCCCCGTGCCTGCGTGGGTTTTCTCCAGGTACTCCGGTTTCCCCCCCACATTACAAAAACATGCATCGCAGGCTGATTGAACACTCAAAATTGTCCCTAGGTGTGAGTGTGAGCGCGGATGGTTGTTTGTCTCTGTGTGCCCTGTGATTGGCTGGCAACCGGTTCAGGGTGTCCCCCGCCTACTGCCTGAAGACAGCTGGGATAGGCTCCAGCACGCCCCGCAACCCTCGTGAGGATAAAGCATATCAGAAAATGGATGGATGAATCCTTTTAACTTAACTCATTCCACAAGATGCAGCAGTTTGACACATCATAATTCATTCTTTAAAACAGAGTTATCAAGCCTCTTATTGCCTCTCATGTTTGACATTTATGGTCAAACGAAACATAAAAAAAAATGCTGAATGAATTAAATTAGAATGTTGTCTATTTAAAACAATCCCAAACTGTTCCTCAAAGTCTGCTAGATTAACGAGTGAAGCAAAGATTGCGACAAAAATTGTTTATTTATTTTTAATCATGTAATTGCTCTAGATTTTCAAAAAGTATAACATTCTAGAGTGCTGGTTTTCTGATTTAAAAAAACGTGTACATTTTGGTTGTTTTTGAGGAGGTTGCTGGAATGGATTAATGTCATTTCTATTCTTTCAATGGGGAAAGACAATTTGAAGCCCAATCTCCCCCAACAGCTGATGCAGTTTAATTTGTATGCAAAAGCTGAATCTTTTCAAAACCTGCAACTCAAGTCACTTCACTGTAATGATGATAGAAAATATTCATCGTCTGAGCCGCTGTGTCTCATCATGATATGCAAACGTTATATTCCTCTCCGGTTTCTTAGCTGACTGTTAGTAAGTCAGATTGCCACAGGCAAAATGGTCTCTTTATAATAAAGATTCTGTGATTACTTTCCCCTTAGGTGTCTGTAGATTCACATTGGAGCTGCTACTTTGTATTACAAAGTAGAAGCAATGTGGTGAACAGTGTTGGGTAAATGCCTTCCAAAATGTAAATTTGTCGATAGTGTGGTGTTATAATGCTGGCCTTCGGTTAATATTTGTATTTTCAGAATGGACACCATTAAAAAAATGGACACGTTCAAATTCAAGCCATCTGTGATACTGAGGCTGTGAAGTGGTAGCATTTACGCATATGGGGAAGATAAGTTGATATTGGCAATATGAATTCCTGTTCTCAGAGCTAAGTATTTTTTTTTCGGTGGCACTTTGCGTAAAAAGTTTGCAAAATGCTTATCTAAACGATCACGATACCCATCAGTAGTTGTGATTGGTCCATATCAAATACATTGACCGTATCTTTTTTAAAAATTCCTCTTTCTCTATGTCTTGCAGTCCTACTTTGTCACAGACTATGACCCCACAATTGAGGACTCTTATACCAAGCAGTGTGTGATTGACGAAAGGGCAGCCAGGCTGGACAGTAAGTGCACCTCGTTAATCCACATCTTCAGTCGCTTTACACACTAATCCAACACACGTAGTCTAGACTAGACTATGTTGGTCTTCAGATTATTGTGTTTGATGTTGAAATGGCTGTCTGTGCAGTTCTAGACACGGCTGGGCAGGAAGAGTTTGGAGCCATGAGAGAACAATACATGAGGACAGGGGAGGGCTTCCTGCTCGTCTTCTCAGTCACCGACAGAGGAAGGTGAGTGACAGTTCTGATCATAGACGAGTGTGTGCTTGCCTCTTTCTGTCTATGTGTGCACACATGTATGTTTACTCTTCATAGTTACGCCCTCTTGCTAGCGCTCCCTCAACCAGAACCATAAATCTTAACTTCTTTTTCGGTAGTCTCTCACTATTGTTTGGGTCTCTTTCTTTTGTTTTCCACACTGGAGTTCAGTGATGTTGACAAAAGAAATTTCGAATGCTTGTTCGCTCTGACATTGAAGTCAAAATAACGAGGCTAAGAGAATCAGTCGGCAATAGTGTAGCTTCACTCGAGTGTTTGGACAAGCTAATGCAGCATAAAGTCAACAGCTACTTCATTAGGTACACACTGGGATGCTACCGTGACATTATTTATTTACCCGATCATATAGACACAGATAGCAAGAGTACTTGGAATAAAACAATGCCTAATCCCATGATACTTTCTCAAAGAGTGGATCCATCTGTTTTGGTGAGGATCTGGATAGAAGTAATTTAGTTCAAGCAAATGGCATCGGTGAAGACCCCGAAGAATAATAATGGCATTGTCCTTGCTCCTCCATTTCCTGCAAAGTACTTTACAAACAACTAAAGAACAGTTTTTTTTAAAACCCTTTCTTAGATGACATTTCACCTTTGTTGGCGATCCGCGCTCAACCTAGTGACATTGTATTTGTTCCTTTATTCATTACCGCATTGCTAAAATAACAAATCCATGGTAACAGCAAAACAAAACAGCTTGACCCGCTCCTTTTTTTCTACACTCGCTGGTAATCATGAGACTGCACAATTATCTCACCAGTGAATGAATATGACTCCTGATGTCAAGAGGTTGACATTTTCACTCACCTATTTCACAGGTGGTACAGGTGTAGTATTATTGATATATGCCTCAAACATCTTTTTGTTCCTACTCAGTTGTCCGCTAAGCTGAATATCTCTCCACGCACCCACAGCTCCCCTCCTTCAATGTTTATGTTGTCAACAGTCTTTCCTTCCTCCATTTACCGAATGTGAGTCAAGTCTTTCCAGATTTGCTAGGTGCGACTCTTTTGTGGTTTTGTGTCTACAATCCCATCCTGGGTTTATGGCTGATTTTATTGAGTTATTTGGTATTACTGAACCATGAACTGCCGTTTTACGCAGGCAATATATTTCAGACCACTTCATGCAGTGTATGTTATATAGACAGACTGTGTAAAAATGATGAAACTTGTTTTACTCCTTCCAAATGCTTTAAACATGTTCAACTCATTGAAACTCACTTTTAAAGTATTGCTTTACACCTGATCTTACTTTTTGCTGTGAAAAACATTGGTGTATGACATCACTTTGAACAAAAAAAGATTGGCTCTCACAGATCTCCCAAAAAGATGCGCCCTGTGCTTGCTTCGAGTGTTTCAATATTATTCCAAATTTAAGCTTCATGTCAAACTGACACAAGACCAAAAATGATTTAACATTGTATAGCTTAACACCAAACCATGTCATTTCGTTTATAAAAGTCAACAATGCGAGACACCATTGGGGGGCTTACGGAAATTAGTTTAAAATGATTACTTAAAAATCTGTGATTATGTATGAGATGCAAAAGATGAGCCGTGATATAACGGTGGGGGTTCACTGTAAAAAGGCAAAGTCAGACTTTAGACCCAAGTAACAAATGAGCAACTTTATTTGTATGTTCTGTACAGTATATTGTGCTGCAGTCTTTCATTTTCGAGACCCTCAGTCAGACTTACGGCCTTGGTGCCCCCATCTCCAGGGTGATGGCTGTGTGGGTGGATTTCCTTTGCGGTTTCAAGCGTGTGCATATCTACATATGTTAATGGGTGCACGCGTCATTGGAAAAGAACTGTGTCGTCCATTTGCACTGCCACATCCCACTTAATACACCGTGTCGTGTATTTTACAGCTTCGAAGAAATCTACAAATTCCAAAGACAAATTCTGCGAGTGAAAGACAGGGATGAATTCCCGATGATCCTCGTAGGGAACAAAGCCGATCTGGAGCTACAGAGACAAGTAAGTCCAACAGATTACACATTTCTCCTGTGTAATCATCTGATGAGATAATGTGACCCAATCAGCACCATTCACAACTGCATATTAGAGATGGAAGCGAGCTTCGCAGCTGCAGCTAGCTGCTAACAGACAGGATGTGAGCATAAAAGAGCAGCTGGAGAAATGGTGACGTCAGGAGGGGAGGGTGGATAAAAGAAAAAGTGCGCTGAAATTAGGTATTTTGGGGCCGTTGGTGCACAGCTGCTGCTTTCTGAGTCTACAGCTCCCTCGTATGGTGAAAAGGAGCACTGCAGGTACCGACTACTTTTAAATATCGGTTTTTGTTTCAAGCCTCTTGTGCTCCGACAGACTGTACTGGCAGGTCATAAATTGTAAGCAAATGTAATTAATTTTAGATGTAGCCAGGATATTTGGAGACTGACGTCTGCATTGTCAGTCTCCAAATGAAACGAAACCACTGCAGTATAACTTTGGGCAAGCAACTATGGAAAACGGTGTCAAGGATATCAAATGAATGCTCAAATGGCTTTCCATAAGTGACAAATATTAGCGTAAGACAATTATTATATGCGTAACCACACAAAAAGCATAACGTTATTTTTCCTTGTTATGAAGTAATTGTTTTGTTGTCCACTAAGCGTGTCACAATTTTTATGTAACGCAGAACTCTAAAAGACAAGTGCAGTAATGTATCGACAAATATTTTTAACAACCTGAAAGGTTTAATTTGCTATTTGTCTTGTTTCCTGATAATGAAGGCAATGCTTACAACATAATAGTAACAAATCTCTTTTGATATTACATCGATAGCAGTATCAAGTATATCAGTATGTCTGTTTTTGACATTGTCAGATGTTTTGTGTTCTGGGCCCTTTGATTGTTTACCTCTGTCTGTCTCCCTCAGGTAACTCAAGAGGAGGGCCAGCAGCTGGCCAGACAGTTGAAGGTCACCTACATGGAGGCTTCAGCCAAAATCCGTATGAATGTCGACCAGGCTTTTCACGAGCTGGTTCGAGTAATTAGGTAGGTGCTTCATCTATTTTAGTGTTATCGGCGACAACTCGAGATGCACCGACACTAGTGTCGCGATCAGTACCAAGACTGAAAGTCTGCACTCATCCTCGTAAAAATGCTCCGATACTACAACACGGATTGCACTTCACCAGCCTGACACATACAGTAGCTTCCAGGTAGGAGCCATATCAGCTTTTGCAAAGCATGTCCATCGCTGATACTTAACATTCTTTATAAAACAAGAACCCGCACCACACTTTTTCAAAATAGAGTCCAAAGTAATGTGAAGTGATTGTGTGAAACCTAGGGCTTCAGTTGTCCTCCCACTGTTTTATTTTTGAAACCAAATGCCATGTGTTACAGGCTAAATGTAAGTGAAATATGTGGCAACATTGGATCTTATAACGTCACTACAGTACCGTATTTTCACGACCATAAGTTCCAAAGCCTGACTGAGCGCGCTTCTGGCCGACACGCTGTTTATATAGAGAAAAGGCGGGAGTAAGTGACGTCAGGCATGCGGAAGTCTGCCAATGAGTGAAGGGTGGGCGTGCCCAACAACACGGTGCGCCGAATGGTCGTGAAAATACGGTAAGTTCTTACTGTAAAAGGTTTTACCTTGCGTAAAGCTGCCATGTGTTAAGAAAAGTTTGTTTTATAAACATTTGATTAAAATAAGTTCAGACGGCATGATCAAAAACATGGATCATCAATTGCATATGATCCGTACTCATTTTAGTTACAGACGCTCCCCAGGTTACGAACGAGTTACGTTCCGGACGATTGTTCATAAGGTGAATTCGTTCGTAAGTTGCTTCAGTGCTATATTTTGTCTGAAATGTATGTTTAAGGCTTATATTGACATCCATATAACAGGGAGAGAGCTGTTCGTCACGTACTTCAGGGCTCAAGGGTTAGCTGCCCGGTAAACTAGCAGCGGCTTCAGCGGGGGAGAGTAGACGACCGGTCGTCGACCGGCGCGCCGGACGCCTCCCCGCCCGTTCCACCGTCACACCGCCCCACGCCTCTCCCGCGGCCGCTCGAACGTCGCCGCGCCGTCCTCCTCCGCCCGTTCGGTACTCGGAAAAAGGCGCGCGATACAAAATCTAACTTTTTATTTTTTTCGACAGACCCGTGAAAATGTTCGTATGTACCGTTTGTTCGTAACTCGGATGTTCGTAACTCGGGGAGTGTCTGTATTCAAGTTTCATACTGTAGACTTAAATTGTGAAAATCCGGAAATAATTGATGCCGACAGTTTAATTACGCACAGATGCCACAAGATGGCGACTGAGCTCCTCAAAATGTGATTGATATTCCGTTTTGATTGATTTGTTTACTGTGGTCAGAAACAAGACAGACAAAGAATAAACAGCCAAGTATCAACAGCATGCATCAAGAGCAGAGGTGCCCATTACGTCGATCGTGATTGACCAGTCGCTCACCAAGGGAGTGTGGGTCGATTCCATGGCCTTAACTTATTCAGTTCCATCCCTCACAGTTTTATACTATTGATAGATTCTTTATTATACCTGCCTGTGGACACCGATTGAGTACAAAAACAAGTAGTCTCTTGCCTGTCGTCATCCGTGATGAACTTTGTCACATGATTGACATAAAGGGCAGCCAGTCATGCGCATGCACGTCCAACTATCAACTCTATCTACTCGAAACTACATAAAAAGTGTCAACATAAGAGCCACAAATTAGGCCAAGTATTTCCATGCACAGGAGGACTTTTCCCCTAAAGATGATATTGGTATTCCACTTGGATTGATTTATTTACCGTGGTCCGTAACAACGCAGACATAGAATAATCAAGCAAAGCATCAACACTTTATACTTTATGTGAGGATGATATATGTATTTTTTTATTTGCTCGACTTGATAGGTTTTCTTCAACAGTGACCCTTTAAAGTAAAGTAAAAGTAGATCTGCTTTGTTCCCTCCAAACTCCCAGGAAGTTCCAAGAACAGGAATGTCCACCGTCGCCAGAACCGACAAGAAAAGAGAAAGACAAGAGCGGCTGCCATTGTGTGATCGTCTGAGTTGGCCTTATCACTGTAACTCATGCAGCTACTCTCTGTTGCCCCGCCCACTTGCCTGACATCACATCCCAGCGTGGATGACTGACCGCTGCCTTCTCCACCACGTGCATGTCTCCAGACAGCTCCCCTCCAGACCTCCCCATCTCTGGGATACTCGGACTCGGGGTCTCTGTGCCCAGGACTTGACTATGGATGAGTGACAATGCCAAAATTGAAACAAAACACCGCTCTACCTTCAGCCATAACCCGATTTACATGACTAAACATTGCCTTCTAAATCAGCCTGACCAATTCATGTTTTGTACTCGGAAGGACTTCTCTTGCCTTGTAGTGATTTGTACTTGCTGCCGAGATTGAATGAAACAAAGTAAAAGATGTATGTGTGCGTGTGTATTGATATGTATATATAGATATAGATATCTATTTGTCTATCTCTATATCTATATATAGATATAGATCTCCTGAATGTTACCAAGTTCCTTTCAAGTGTCTGACAGAGCAGAGAGATTATTTTATGAAGCTTTGTGTTATGTTGTGCCATCTTTTCTCCCATGTGCTAATCTGCTACTGTACATATGTGAGATTTGTCGTGATTTTTAAAGTGTATTTCTAATGATTATTAAATCACCACAGTAGAGTGTGTGAGATTGGTTTTGCAGATATGAAAGTGACTATATGATGTATATAAATGATGCCTAGACAAGACCTTAAAGCTACAGTGATTTTTTTTTGTGGCTTCTGCTTCCATCTCAATTGCCAAATATAGAATGTCTGAAGTGTGCTGTCTTACTCTGATTATTATTTTTAAGTCTTATAGATTGATGGATCCTGCCATCCCTTTCTTTCAAGGTAATGGTTCAGTGGGTTGAAATGAGATCTCACATATTCTTGACATCAGAAGCCACACACGAGAACATATCAAAGCATAAATAAAGTCAACACTTTGACAAGGTTATATGAACATACTTTTTAAAGTCCCTGTGAAGTGAAAATAAATAAATCAAGTATATAAAACGAGGTTTCAAAATCTCCCATGCTCTGTTCCTGTGCTCAAAAATGGATCTGCATAAAGCCACTGATGGCTAGAATATTTTCTATAGTCCACATGCTGTCAATTCGGACTTAAAAAACAATTCCCTCCTCGTCGCTCGTCTGCTATCCCTCGAGTGCCGTGCCTGTATTCACAACTGACAATGAGGCGCTCTAAAGCTGCCACGCCAGCAGACTACCCAGGTTCGAAGCATAGGTAATTAAATGCACATCGAAATTCCACCGGTTAACCGATGATGCAAGCAAAGGCAGTCAAGTTCATAAATACCGAGGGGAGGGGCAGGTTGCATGCATGCCCGACTGGAAGAGGGTCATGAGGCACAATTTTTCCACATTTTGAGCAATTATCTTCAAATGTATATCTTATAAGCAAATCCCTGAATTCACTTTACAGGGTCTTTACAGTTCCATTCCAATGTTAACGTGATTAACATTTCGTCGACAACCTGATTAATCATTTCAGTAACGTAGTAGATTTTCTTTGTACCTTTGGTCACAACCTTGATCTTAATTGTTTTGCCCCTCAGTGCTCTTCTGTTGGAAGAAAAAAAATGAATGTGCTCAGCAGCCGCACATGAACTGGATCTTCCACCTGTGGCGTCATGTTTGGCATACACACACACACAAGTTGTCTTCATATCACCCTGTATCTGGAGATCAAAACAATTAGATGATGGTAGTAAAGGACTTGATGAAATGTTGATACTTTTATACTTTATATTCTTATCAAACTACTGTAGCCGCCAAATACTTGTTTTAATGTTTCGTTGTGAATAGGTGTTAAGCGGAGTGTTCGATTATCCTGGTTGTTAAAAGATAATGCTGCTCCAGTTTTATCCAAATTGGACTCTTCATCAAGATTGCTTTTGTGGCTTGCAATTCGAGTTATTGTTTATCTTCCTTTTTGAGGATGAAATGCTATACCAGCTAAGGACGTGATGCGTATTGGTGCCGAAATGGGTTACAAAAATGAAAAATTATGAATTTCTGAAATTTAAAGAACCCATCCTCATGGAAATGCTATTGTACATCGCAATCGTACTGATTATTTTCTCTCACAGCAATGTCTTTTGCTTTGTGTTTAACTTTTGTTTAGAGATACTAAAATAAAAACTGTCATTGAGCCAGAATCTTTTTATGTGTGTGTGTGAGTGTATGTGTGTGTGTGTGTGAAATAACATATCTCAGCAGATTCAACACTGCAACTTTTTTCGGTATGATTTATTGTTTTTGGTATTTATTGTTGTTTGTGGTTAAATAAGCATACAGGCCCAGAGTGAGTAACTTGTGCATTTTGTTTAGTTTATTCCCACTGGCCAGGCTGCAATAAACTCTATTATATACCACTATGTACTCTACTCTTCAATACCCATTACTTTCTAACAGACCACACGTTAGTTCCTTCCGGCCCCCGGAGGACCGTTTTAAAAACAACAAATATCCAGTATGTTGACAGACTCGACAACACTTAAAACTGTTGATTCTATACCGGATAAGGCGCACTGCTTGTGCTGTAAATGCTTGTGCCGTAGTAAGTACAGCAGTACAATTTTGATACGTTTTTGTCGGTGCAACACCACCGGAGAAGAAGATCTGACAGTCCTAAAAAAGTGGTCCTGACAATGGAAGTACGGTTAGAATAATAATAACAGACTGACGGACATTCTGACGGTCCCAAGATAGTGGTGACGAACTTCATTGAGTGATGACTAACGGTGACAGTTTTGGTTTGGCTACTGGCGAATGACGAATAACAGACCAACAGATTTTACTTGATATTTAACAGCAATAAAATACCATAAATGTCATTCTTTCACACTGAAATTAGATGACTTTTCCAAAAGTGACACACAATAATTTAAAAATGTCATTCGTTGTCAACAAGTGCTACAACATGTATACCGAGGATGTTGCCAGTCATCGAATGCAGCGGTGGGCAATTCGAGTCCTGGAAGGCTGTCATCCTGCAGGTTTTCCATCTCTCCGTGTTGCAACAACACCTGATTCAAATGATCAGATAATCAGCAAACTCTGCGCAGCCTGATATTGAACCTATTCATTTGAATCAGGTGTGTTGCAACAGGGAGAGATGGAAATCATGCACAATAGCTGCCCCCCAGGACTGGAATAGCCCACCATTGGTCTAACAGCTATCTACTAAAATGGATTTCAGATTTACCAGTGTGTCATAAACCGAGGAGAATTGTGCTATTGTGGTAATCTTGAAACTATAAATGCCAGAAATGCATGTAATTTAATGAGATAGTATTAACGATGCCAGACAGGCGTACGTTTTACATAAAACCTATAGACAAGTATTGTTACATTTTCTTACACGATGTGTGCGCGGAAAATACATGCCAGGGTTAAGCACGGTAACAAAGTATTGATACTTGGTTACTTCGAAACACTGACTGTCGTCGGTAATATGCCATTGACTCGCGGTTGCTTCGGCGCTCCATCAAGTGGGTGAGCAGCTCCTGACACGTAAACGCCCCCCATTCAATCCAGAGGAAGTCTTCTCAGGGGGGACGTCTACCACGCGCGAGTTGACAAATCAACATCGATCCGCGTGGAACCGATGAAACGCGCGTGCACGCTTAACTGATAGCCAGTTCACGCGCCTCTCCGCCTTTTCTCATTCGACCGGCGCTTCAAAAACCAACAACAACGCCACTGGACGCACAGCGCCTTTGCTCGCTTGAATCCTGGGGTAGAGGACCGAGGCATCTTCGACTGACCGACCGAGGCTTCCCACACTGTAGTCCAGCCGGAGATATGGATGGGGTCGGCGGCAACAAGAGCATGTCGTACAGTCGATGGAGCTATGACAGGTAAGACTATCCATCTATCTATCTCTCTATCTATAGTGGTGCCTTGAGGTACGAGTTCAATTTGTTCTCTGGCTAACCCACAACAGTTGCATCACAAATCATCGTTCCCTATGGAAATGAAAGGACATGCTCTTAATTTGTTCCAGTCCCCCCCAAAGAATAAAGAATCAATATCAATATGCTTGGTTTTTTTAAATTAAGTAAAGTAGCAAAAAAAAAAAAATTGTTAGTTGCTCCTAATGCTGTGTCATCAGTAGGTAAATGATGAAACAGTGTAAAGAGCTTTGAGTATTACAGGTAGAAAAGTGCTACGTTATTGACTGCCCGTTTATCATCAAGATTATGTACCTGTTTGTATTGTTAAATTGCCCATCCAAAACAATTTGAAAGGTGGATTGTCAGATCACAGCTCACATTTCTACTTGGTGTCAGTCCATCTCTAATGAGCTCAGGCCTACCGTTTCTGAGTCCTCTTGATAGATGGCTTTCATTTTGTAGAGTTTTAACAAAGGTTTTTAATGCAGTGCCACCTGTGGAATCGAAGGGAATGAGCACTCAACGTTGGTGTTCGGCCTTGCCACTTTACGTACAGAGGTTTCTCCGGATTCCCTGAATTTTTGGATGATGTTATAGACCACAAAATGAGAAACATTCTTAAACTGTTTACTATTTGCTGATGCAGTTGTTTACAAAGTGGTAAACTGTGCCCCATCCTTGCTTTTGAACAATTGAGCCTTACGTGGACGCTCCTTTAAGAATTCTTCAATTTGTCCACTACCTTGTTTTTCATTCCCCAGCTTTTTTGGAACATGTTGCAGGAATCAAATTCAAAATAAGAGAATGCATGCAAAAAATCAAACAAAACGAAACCCTCCAAAAAACAACAACAACAATAAGGTTTATCAGTTTGAATACAAATATCTTGTCATTTTCGTGTATTTTATCAAGCAAAGGTTGATTTGCAAAAGCATTCAGTTTTTATTTACGCTTTGCACATCTTAACTTCAGTGGAATTGTGGCATGTACAAGAATGAGCTGATAGGACTGGTGTTGACACTATTTTAACCCTTCCATGCACCAACAATGATAACCTGTTGCCTGATAACATGATAAGCCGTCCACTGTGGTAACCGCTGTCCCTGAAAGGGTTAATCTGTCCCACACAAAGACAAATTGACTTTTGTGACGTCAGCATGGAGTGTGAGAGGGTCAGTCTAGTGTACATCCTTCAGAAGATAAATGTTTGTTTTGAAAAACCCATTAATAATACAGAGTGTGCATTTCATTGCGTTATCCTCACCATTGTCTCTTTCTCGGCCAGTATAATTACACATACATAATGAAAACAATAGCTGAGCTGTCCACCACTTCCTGCTCCTGTCGGTTGTTTTGGTTTGGCGATCTGTCATTGTATGGCAGCAGGAGACAGCCCTGTACAAGCTGCCTCTGACTGTATAATTGGTATTCCGATTCTGTTCTTGCACATCCCAAGAGGCCGCAGCTCGAGCCGCTGATCTCTTGCAGCCCAAGATTTTTCACCACACTGGGAACTGTGAACAGCATGCAAGCTCATGCGCACCGTGCGAGGATCAATAACGATAAATAAATATTGTTTGTTGTTAGTTTGCAGTGGTAACAAGACGAATAAGATCATTCCCAATGCCAAGCCCCCCCCCCCCCGGCCCCCGTGATTCCTCTGCGACCAACTCTATGTGTTTACATAAACACACTGGACTGGGCGAAATTATGAATATTCAAATGAATGAAGAGCCCATTTTGTTGTCAGAATATCAAATCTGAATCAATGGCGTTAGTGTAACGACTTTTCTTTGCGTAAGACATTGGCAAAAGCGGCAGCATTCTTGGCACGTCCACTCATTAAATAAATGAGTCATAATTACAACGGCTATGGGAAATAGAAAGCACATTGTCATTTAGTGAAGAAATGGATCACATACACCAGGGAAATTGATGCTGCTGTTGCTAATCATGGCTTCCAGAGCTTCTTTCAACAATCGGCCATTTCTTTTAATACTGCTGTTCCGTTTGTTCCCCATAGCATTCTCAAGTCTCTGTTCCATTACAAGACAGGTCACATTTTCAGTGTGTTTGTGTGTTGGGGGTGCGGTGGGGGTGACTTGTGTTAAAGTACAAGTGTCTTATTAAACACTAAATTTAGTTTGGAGCTAGTTTCAACATGTAGAAATCTTACTTAAGTAAGTTAAGATACTGATATTAAATGCACTTAAATATTTAAATATGTTTAAAAAGTGAAAGCTTTAGTCATTTATAACATTTTTTTAAACATATAGTTCATTCATTTCGTTTATCTACATAGTTAAAGATCTGACTTTTGTGTTCATCACATGCCTAAATAAGCTCGTAATCACTAAAAGAATATTGATGCTTTGATTTCGTTGGGTTAATCTGAATCACAAATTATTTTTAATCTTACAAATTGACGTTTGGAAGCATTATTTTGGGCACATCAAAGCAATACACAAATACTACAAATAGCTGCAAATATTTACAGTTATGTCACATTAACTTAGTAACAAAGTATTTGTACTCCATTACATTATGACTGGGCTCCAATCCCTTTATCAGAGCATTACCCTGATTTGTGGAGGTACATTTATAAATTTTAAGGTCAAATTTAACCCTAAACTATTTCTGCCTACTGCAGGTGTACTGATGTTTATTTCTTTTTATTTCATGGTCCATGTCATACAGTTTTGTATGCATTTTATTGCATTTCAGTTGTAGACTATTCCCAAAATATCAGACTGGAACTGTCAAACCTTTCTGCCACCCTTAGTTGGCATATGCTTACCGTATTTTTTTTTGCCACGATATGCTTGATTATCCTTGTGGAATCAGTTCATTGGTTGACAGGAAATGCTGCTTGTCGTAATGAGGCCAGGAGGAGAATCAATGCAGTGTTTCTGGTTGTGTTGCTCCGTGTCATGTTTATTTTCTTGGTTATTTGTTGAATTGATTTGTTGAATTGATGAATAACACACTGTCTCCCTGATGCACTTTGATGTGACATTATTTATTTACAGTATCCCGCTACCCACGTGGGGATAAGCGGTTCGGATTATGGATGGATGGATATGTACAGTATTTCTGTCTAAACATCCAGGACTGAAAACTGAACGATCTGACTTACCATTGGGAAAACACAGGAAACTGAGATTTCCGAGGGGCAGTTACTTTCGTTTATCTGTTCATGTGTTTTTGAAAAAAAAAAAAAAAAAAACATCCAAATGCTTGAACTATCATGATACGTTCCACCTTCCTTCTCATGCAATGGACTAGTTCTGCTGACTGTGCATGTGCAGACTTGATTAGGGAAGAGGTTATCACATAGCAAAAGGGGCACCATTCGGACATTAGTGTAAGTTATGCTGACTCAAGTAGAACCACTTGGCTGCCAAGAGCCAACATTTTGACTTTTTCTGTCATGAAGTTGGAATGTATGTTACGAGTCAACATGACCTCGAGCTCAGGCTTGAAAGGAAACAAGTATTGGACAGTGTAACCTAAAAAGATGATTTTATAGGCAGTATATGGTAGAGGATGCCTTTGAGCATGAGTATCTCAAAATATATCGGCCTCTGATTAGAAATTGTATTGATAACCCAGATGCTGAACCAAGCATACCATTTTTTATTGCAATAGGTAAGATAAGACAAGAAAACCTTTATTTGTCTCACAATTGGGAAATTCCCAATTTACAGCAGCAAAATTATGAAAGGGAGAAAGTAGAAGACAAAAAGTACATTAATAAATATAAATATAAATACCGGTACTGTATAAGCATATTGAAAATGGGTGAGTGGGGGTGAGTCCAGGTTTTCAGGACCGTCTATTCAATAACCTGACAGCAGTCAATAGAAACAATTGTCATGCTACAAATGAACGCAACGTTTGTCATGGCAATTCGAGTGTCTGGAATGAATAATGATACAGTACGCGGTGTATCTACATTTACAGGCTTGTATGGTCTTAGGCATTGTAACTCATGGTGTGCCTGCCAGTGCTTGGACATACAGTACGCGCAATCTCACAATGTTCTCGCACCCACTCAGCAAACACTGTAGCCTGGAGATGGAGGCACAAGGTGGGCTAACAAGATAATATCCAGATTTTGGAAAGCTCTGCCTTGCAATTTCATGCTTTTATCTAAAGTTTATTGTGTAATGGGGACGGCGGGGTGGAGGGGCTATAGTATGTTATAAACACGCTTCATGTGTCTTTGCGTTAGTATGGTTCCGCCAGACAGTTATCTCTGTCGTAATTTCCAAATCATTTGAAACTCGGTGGTCATGAGTGGTCCTTTTACATCTACTCTACTTGAAGAGGCCAACTAAAAGAAAACTGGGGCTGAAGTGTTGTGCAGTGTGTGAGTTTCTGAGCCTAGATTTCACAAATCCAATTTTGAACCACATGTTCCAAAAATGCCACAGGAGGGCATTTTTTTATCCTCCTCAACATCATCCCTCTCTCCCTACCGCCATCCATCCATCCATTTACTATAGTGGTTAACCCTTGTTTGGGGCACAGTTAAACTGGAGCCTGCCTGGGTTGACTTTGGGCCAGAGGCAGGGTACACCCTGGACTGGTCACCAACCAATCCTATGGCCCATGAAGACAAACAATCCCTCCCAATCACATTCACGCCTAGAACAGAACAGAAATATCACGCAACGATTCAAGCCCTGAACCTCAGAACTGTAAGGCAGATGGGCTAATCACGATCTCACCACGCTCTCCCGAACTGGTACCCATCTTTATTATAGAGAAGAGCAAATTTCAATAGATAGTGAGTCAGCTGCATAAAGACGATTGCTTTATTGGCTCTGGCCCTCAAGTGTGATTGATGCTGCAAGAGTAAAGCACTTTCTGCTATCTTGACAACCAGCCAGTATCTTTTTGCCAAAGTCAGTCCCAAGAAAAACAACCTTTTCATCAAGAAAAGTGTTCATTGGTCTTTTTAATAATGAACCTTTGTTCAGCTCTGATAACACTATGACTAATGTCTTAAGGAGACATTTACAAGACATTTAAACTGTCAGTAGATGCCACTTGTATGTAAATCAAAGGGTGCTTAAGATCCTTTGTAATCGTGCTCTTTCTGAAACAACTTGTTTTATACCCACAGAATACAGAAGCTTGGTCACCGCTACATTTTTCTACAGTACAACATATGAGTAGCATGTGTGTTTGAGGTCTCATCACTTTGATGCTGTAATAGATCAGGGCAGGTTATTGATTTTCCTTTGCATCAAAGTGGGCTTGTGTTAAATGACCCTTTCAGCAACAGGTGCGTGCGCCTTTATAACAGCAGCGTGGAGCAGTTTCACGAACCAGCTGTGGCCTTGACTCTGACCATTGCAGCAGCAAAGACAATGAAAAGTGATCCGAAGTATAACCCTAACCCCAAACCCATGAAGGGAAGCAAAACATAAAATACAATCAAACTACTGCACCCCATGTAAAGTGGGAAAAGAAAGTCACTCATGTACTGTTAGCTTTGTACCGAATGGGACAAAGAGTTTCAAACAAATTCAAAATGAAAAAGCTCACAAGGAGCATGAATCGCACAATGACACTGAACTAACCAATGTGAGCAGGAGTCAGGACTCCTGTTGCCACCCACAAGGCAATGAATGCTCCTTAAAGGATCACATCACTACACAGATCAGGGGCCGGCAACCCAAAATGTTGAAAGAGCCATATAGGACCAAAAAAACCCAAAGATGTCTGGAGCCGCAAACATGTAATTTTTTCTCCCTGCAGTGCATCCTGTAGAGCAGGGGTGCTCAACCTTTTTTGACTGAAGATCTATTTTTCGATCAACCAGCCTCCAGAGTTTGACCTGTTGCCGCATGCACGCACACATACACACACATACACACACACACACACACATACCATAATGAGCAACAGCCATAATGGCCCCAAAGATGAACGAGGCGTGGGACGCACTTTTGCAGTGTGTTAACTATCGTAGCTCACATGTACCATTTAAAAATGCTTCTCTCGGCCCTCCACATTCCTATTCTTTGCCAGTACCCTCAGTGAATTGTACATGAAATGCGTTTTTTTTGGTGTTTTTTTTTTTTTAACAGCCACCCGTCTGACATCCCGTCCTGCAAAGAGAAACGTGTGTTGCAGGATATGACACAAAACTTCATTGACAGAAATGTTTAAATTTAATATTTATTCTACACATTTTTACAGCATTGGAAAACGTTAAGAATGTTTGCCATGTTTGTCTTAAAAAGAAAAAAATCCCTCCCCCATCTTTTTCCATTTTCAAACATTTTTGAAAAAGCTCCAGGGAGCCACTAAGGCGGCGTAAAAGAGCTGCAGGTTTCCGACCCCCGACACAGATCATGGTGTGTGTGTGTGTGTGTGTGTGTGTGTGTGTGTGTGTGTGTGTGTGTGTGCGAATGTGTCTGTGATTTTTTACTAAATTACACTCTATAAAAGTAGTTTATTTATTTACATTCTCCTTTGTTTGGTTTTTATAATTATATTAAAATACAGTGCTAGGAGCGTGAAAGTAAAACTTTTTGGGGGATGGAACAGATTGACATTTCAACTAATTTCAATGTTTGTCAAAGTTAAGGTACAGTATTTCTAATATTTTGGTTAGCTTTAGTGAGTAGGAACAGCTCTCAGTATTATGCAATACTGCCTCACTGTAAACGCCAACCACAATAATAAATAAACAGTGCTAGGTTAATGATTTTTCTGACATTCGAACTGAGCATAACAAACATTGTGAAGGCTAATGTTGACATAATGTTGTGGGTGGATGGCCGTTGATGTATATGACGGATGTTAGATGAACGGTGCGAAATGATCTTAACTTTCAGTCAACGGGAGACTGTATAGTGATTTCTACATCACGTTTAAGGTCTGCCTTAACTTTGTCACTCAAAGAAAATCTTTCACATGCGTCCATGACAACAGAGCCATGTTTTGATGAAGTACTAAGTGTGGGGAAAAGACATTCCCACACTCCATTCATCCACATCCAAAAGTCAGTTTCTCAGAGAGACGTTTAAAAATGTGAACTTTGCGAAGGGAACTTTGCGCAAGTGTCTGGGTTCAAAACCACTAACTTGAAGGGCACCGCCCCAGTGACAAGCCCTAAAACTACCCCCAGCAGCTTTACTGATGGTCTCTTCTGATTGTATACTTTTTATATATCTAACTTTGGGATGTCGATTGAGGGCATGTCTTCACAAAAAGTGTGGAAATGTGAAAAGCTGCTTTTTTGTTCTGTAACTTTCTATTCTTTATTAGAATGGGTGTCGAGAAGAATAGCGTGAAAGAAAGTAGAAAATTGTAACCGACAGTTATGTACTTTGAGGTAAGCGCGCTCACAGTCAGACTCCAGCATGACCAAATCTCATCACACATTTTCGGTGGTTTTACAGTTAACTATTGACAGGGGCTGAGTCTTTTCAGACTTAACAGACTCATTTCACAAGAGCTTGCAACTCACTTTGGCTTTAAGCCTTCGTCATAAAGACACTCTCAATTATTTTCTGTTACGCCCCTCCAGACTTACAGAGCAAATGCCTGGTGGCCTGCCATCTTTTTGGGCCATTGCAAAGCTATTTAGTTTGTATTTTCCTCTATTTTATCTCAAGAGGCCGACCCACAACTTAGAAGGAGCCCATTAATCCATTCACAATATCCACAGCAAACCGAACCAATCGACATTGGCGGCGGAGCTACGTGGTAGCCAGGGGCTGTCAGGAGCCATGTCTGAATTAGGGCCTTGCAGATCGATCCAAATATCAATAGAATTGATACTAAAGGGAATAACTGTATCCTATCGATACCAAAGCACTAGTATCGATCCTTTATATCTATTTACGTTGGTTTCTCATGGGTTCCTCGCACGTTCCCTTTTCTACCCATGCATAAGTGAATGAGGCACACTTGCCGCCAATAATAGCGGTGGGCGACACCAGCAGGAGGAAATGAGAAGGAAGCATGAGAGAAACAACGATCGCGGAGAAAAAAAACAAAATGTATTTTGCATTTTGAAATAGTGACCAGGTCAGCTTCAATAAGATGTGAATGATGGTTCAGCTTAATGTGTTTGTGACATTCTATTACAAGGTCATTGAAAGTTAAAACTGAATCCCATTTATTTTTCTTGTATACACTTTCAAAAGAGTCAGTTGCTGAAATGGTATTGAGAATATGAAGTTGCACTGTTGGCTATTAGTTTGCAGTTGTCCTGAATTAGTGAAATTGTTTTATGAAATAAGATGATTTTTTAAAAAAAATCACAATAATTGATTAAATGATTACGTTTTGGAAAAGCATATTGTTTGTTGTCATATATACATGGCCGTCACAATAGTTATTTTCCAAAAAGTATTTTTACAGTCAATATTAAGTTTTCCATTTATGGTCATGTGCTTTGTTTGAGCTTTTCCAACGACCACCCACCCTTCCATTCTCCTAACCGCTCATCCTCATGAAGGTCATGAGCTTGCCTATATTGCAAAATTAAATGGAAGTACACTCTGCCGTGTGCAATTTTTCTTCTTGCGTGCCAGGCCAACGGAAAGGAAACCAAAACAATGGTAAATGAGCTAATCAGTGCAACCATAATGAATCATGTTAAAACAAGCTAGGTGAAGGTGTCTAGACGAGAGGAAATTCAGTGGCTGACGTTTGTTTGAGTGTGGAAGAGAGATAGGGACTACGAATATGAAGATTACCCCTACATGTGCAACTTAAAACAAGAGTCCAAGTATATTTCAGTTGAGAATATTTTGTTCTGGCATGGTTAATAACACAACAAGAAAGTCTAGTTTGCATCAAACATGTGTATTTAATAGGACAAATGATTTAAAATACCGTCCGAATTTAGAATCTAAAAGTACTTGGTTTCGTTATAGGCAATACATGCTCCAATTCCTTATGTCTCATTTCTGTATGCGCGAAGCAGAAACCAAGCTTAAAAATTGGCCACTTGTTGTTGAAGCCAGAGGGCAGCCATCTTATATTGCCATTGCAACTAACAACTTCTATTCAGTGAAACAGTGTTATCAGGGCGTGTTTCACGCCAGGACACCTGTCTGGAATGAGAACCTCTCAATGAGCAAACCTCACTGTTTACATCGACCATTCCGATTGCACAGTAAGTAACAGATTCCACCTTTTTTGCAGCTAATTGGTCCATAATGTACAATTAGCACATACGTTGTTGTATTGTGTGTTCGCATTAAGATCGTGGATTTAGGTCAATTATGAGCTTTGGTTAAATACACAATGTGTCATTCTGTTTATTTTATGTTTAAACTGAAGTAGGAATGCCAATAAACAGCTTCAAACAAGCACTGTGTATTAAATTTTCTCCGGGTACTCCGGTTTCCTTCCACATTCCAAAAACATGCATGGCAGGATGATTGAACGTTCTAAATTGTCCCTAGGTGTGATTGTGTGCACGCAGATGGTTGTTCGTTTGTGTGTGCCCTGCGATTGGCTGGCAACCGGTTCAGGGTGTCCCGCGCCTACTGCCTGAAGACGGCTGGGATAGGATCCAGTACCCCCCGTGACCCTTGTGAGGATAAAGCGGATCGGAAAATGGATGGATGGATGAAGTCCTTGTGTGAGCATTTGTTGATGACCACAAGAAGAGACATTTTCGCACTTAGGAGGGTGAACACTTTTTAGTCTCTGCAGACACTTTGAAAGAAGCAAGGTGAGGAAAACTACTTAGAGCAGACGCTTCCTCTTTTCCTAGTGCGAATAATTAAATTCATCATCTCACTTCTACGATTTCGTCTCCCATAACAGTTGTTTATGGCTGCATTTATTCTCCAATGCAGTCAACGTGTAATATACTCTATGCACGACCAGTGCTTCAGCAAACACTCATTCAACAAGTACACGTGATCTCAGGGCCTATCCAGCTTTCTTTCAGAGAATCAGATTTTACATGGTGAGATAAGATATGTCATCTGGGGTTTTGGGGGTGGGGGCGTTGTGCGTTTTTTTCCCCTTTTGGGAGGATTTTGTCAGATTTCACAGATTCTTTCTGTCCCGGATTTGTACGTTAAATACTGCTGTTTGCTCTGACTATTCTTTTATTCAGCTCTCCACTAGAGCTCTGCACTGGTGCTGAATGCGAGATATGCCTCTGTAGCTGTGGTTGCTATGGTGAAGGATCGTGGCATAAATCTGGGAGGTGGCACCACATGTTTTTGAGAAATAAGATGAGTCTGTGCAATTATTATGAGCGCCCTGTTAAAAGTAGGGACCTTCCGCAATTCACCTTGCTTTTAAAATACAAGCAGTCATAATAGTGTGCTGCGTGTTGAAGGTTTCAACATGTCATTTATTCACTCACTGGCCATATTAGGTACATCACCAATATAATATTTCAGTCAGCAATTCTGCCTTTATACAGATGATCATATTTTTTTTATTGTTGGAGGGCTATTAATACAACTGTGTTTATTATCCATGTCAATCCATATTTCTGTATTATGTCCCCTGGTGGCCAGAGCAAACAATGTCCAATTATTTTTTTTTTTTGTTGAAACAAAAAATGTAGCTAAATCAGCTTTTTAAAAATTATGTTATGACTGTATGTCAGTAAAATATTACAGAGTGGTATTTTCCTTTTTGAATAACACCGTAGAAACCCTAACCCTGCCACACATGGTTGCACAATCCTGGATAGAAGGCAGTCTCCAAGTTTCCCCTCCACAGCGGCTAACTCTACATCATCCGCAAGTGCAGATCTTCAGATTCTTTGAAGTGCACGGCACGCCACTCTGCTGTATCTACATTGCATGTAGACAGCAGGCCACAACGCTGAATGTAAAGGAAACACGGGGAGCCACTTTCATTGAAAGGCAAACAAGTTGGCTGCTTTTCTCCTCACAAGGGCGCAAACATCCTGCTTCTACCTGGGCCTGTTTAGGAAAATAGAAATTTCACAGATTTATCTCGAGCTAAGCTATGTTATGTGGTTGTTTGTAATGTAAATGTTTGTTTTATGTTGAGTTTGACAGCATGTTCCAACTGGCAGTGCCAATAAACAGTTGGAAGCTTCTTTGTTTTTGAAAAATAAAATTCACTGTCTGTCAAACTACTGTTTCTTATGAAGTCAGTAGAGACTGCCACCATACAGAGCTCATCTTAAATTTGTGCTTCTAAGTCAAGCAAAAACGCAGAAACACAACTCGTATCTCAGGGCACCACTGAAAACATACCATGTTGAGTTTGCATATGACCGAAAGTGCAGACAGATTTAGTTTCCAAGTGTGGCACGAGAACAATAGTTGTTTTCTGGCTCCCTCTGGTGGTATGCTAATGAATAATCGCATACTGTATACGGTTCAGTTATATTTATTCATATGCATTTAATATTTTAGAATTGTTTGTTTTCAAATTTGTATTTTGATACAGTTGCATGTATGCATTACATTTTATTTGAAACACTAAAAAAGTTTGAGAACCACTCACTGACAGGGTGTATGGTATGTAAATATATACACAAGTATCAACCTGAGAAACTACCTCTATAATATGGTAATATAGTATGATAGCTATACTGTATAGTATGCACACTGTGCTATCCAGTGTACTGTACAAACTGCAGTTACTGAAGGAGAAAAAATAATATGAATAATACAATAGGCTACATATACTGTGGTGTGAGGAATGATCTAAGGTATCCAGAATGTTAATATGAATGAATAGTACTGTTAATGTATAGATGAGAATATACATGCAACACACTTATGTGGGTGCGTCAACGTTTCTTTCAATGCAAAATGCTCTGGTTGCGTTTGGAGTGAGGGATATAAATTGTTAAACAGCGCCGCCGTGTGTCCACCCACCACCACGACATATTTTTCAACCAGTCGAGGACTTTCCTTGGTCCTCACCGCAACGGTTACCTGACTGACTGCACGTACCTGTGCGCGACTGAATTAAATTAAACGTTTTAATCCACAGATTGCCTATATGTGTTTTTTGACACACGGTCAAGCATAGAAGCCTTCCTCTGAGCTTCTTTTTTCCATATAATTCTGACTCTCTGCTGTTGCCATGGTTACGAGTGCGAGTGCGTTTGTCAGAGGATGCTTCTGGTGAAGGAGCTGAGATGGGATGCGAACGATGCACTCATTGGTGGCTCCGTGCACATCCCTGCATGTGTCCTTGTGCTGAGATTTGAGATGACTTTTTTTTTTCAGGGAGGGGAACATTTGAGCAATTTGACAGCAAACTGTGGATTTATTGCAGATGTGCTATATATGGGAAATAAAAAGCAGCCCAATCATGAGGGTCCATTTAAAGATACAGACTTTTTAGTGTCATAATTTATTCACAAAGTGAAATAATGTAAAATAGAGATAATAAACCGAGTTGAAAGCAGCATTGGCAGTGTGAGTCACATTGCAGGTTACACACCCTCCAGTATGTACAATACATGAGTAATTTTTGAAAAGCAGACATTGAGTCCGCTCGTGCGCTAATACCTCAACACATCAATAAGATGTGTTGTGTAAGAAGTGTTGTTTGTACATTTCACAGTACGACCACTCATGATGATGTGGAGGATTCTGTAAATGTGACTCATCCGCTGACTCACCTGATATTATACTTAAATCAAAATGTCTATTGCCCCTGGATACAAGTACTATAATGACAAAATAGAAAAAGAAAGGTTTATTTGTTTCCACCTTTTTGTCACAAATTGAGACCCATAAAAACGACATTTTTTTATTATTTATTTCCCGATTTCCTGCGGTGAGTCATACAATTTGCATAAAATGGGTATACCATATTGCACCATTTGTCAATTTTTGGACGATATTCTTGTTTTCAGAAACAGGCATTTAATGGCTAACTGCGCTCCAATTTAGCAAATGAATAACGCACATTTGATTATATTTTTAAATGGAAGTATGCAACCAAAGTGAACAAACGAGTCAATATCAAAGACACAAAGAGATCCTTCAACAGATTTAGCAGAAAGCTAATTTGGGAGTCCACAACATAAAATAATTTTCATCTGCCGTTTACAACATAAAATAAGCAAACATATAAAAACCCCAATTGGGGTACAGAGCAATTAACACAAACTCATAAAATATCCAAAAATCATACCCAAGGTACAAAATATAAATAATAAATACACTGAAATCAACACACAAATACCTACATGGAGTGCCGATAATCCAAATGAAAATGTCAAGTGCCAATAAAATGACCAAAACCGACAGTATTTGCCAAATGACATTTTAACCCTTGTGCAGTATCTGTCCCAAATTTGGACATTTTTGGACAGTCAGACAGTTGTACACACAGCCAGAGTGTGAAAAATAACCCCACGAAGCTGAAATTTCCATAGGATGTCAAAAGGGGTCAAAGTTCAAAATGACAGCAAGCTGGACATTTTTGAACATTGCAGTTGGTATATATGACATTGTAACAAATTTGGAATACCTTGATAGTAGAAATCCCAAATTTGGCATATTGACGCCCATTATAAATTCAAATTTCCAATAGACTGTAAAACTGGTGTTTTATCGTGCATTTTTCTCAATTTCTGCACAAATCACATCACCGGCGGCTCACCAGTACTATCAAAGCTTGAGAATTGTGGTAGTGAGTTTTTACCTCACTCTCCACGAGATGGCGCTTTAGCCTAAGATATCATTTTCGTGCCGACTCTTTACGTCATTGAGAGTACTTCCAGTTCGTCATTTTCATTCGAATAAACGGTGTAGTTTGTTGCGAGAGGTCTATTTGCATCTATGTGTGTGGATATGATCGTTTGTGCACGTCACATAGAACAGTACTGAGCAAAGACATCGAAGCAGTATTTTTCCGCCATTTTGTGCACATTTGAATGTGAGGTCGTACGCGTCTCTTGCAGAGACGTCACCCAGACAGACTCAACTTCCTGGTGTCACCTCTTAAGATGTCCCACCAGCGTATGTTGCACATAAATTACATTGGTTTGCACGTGCACGCCATCGCGCGCGCGCGCAAAACAATGTAATGCAGTTTGTAGAGCATTGCTAGCTGGGTGTTTTTGGAAAATCAGGTGTTATTTTTTGAAAATCGACTTTTGAATTGGTCAAACTGTTATGCAATGCACGTCCCGGCCGTGTGGGCTCGTAATGAACGTGACGCGCGCTATGCGCGCGCTCACGTGAACAGCGCTCAGCACAGGCGAAACAGCCACGTTTTAGGAGTGTACTTACGGCCATTTGAAATGATGGGCTCATCAGTCTTTTTCTCGTCTTCACGCCAGTAGATCGCGCACTCACAATGTGCATTTGTGCACGGGCATGCCCAGTGCCCTGATTGATTGGCATGATTGGCTTGTTTGAGGGTGCAGCACGCGAAAACTCAACGCGTAACGATAGTTACTGGCTGGGCGTTGTTTTGAAAATCAAGTGTTATTTTTGAGAATCGAGTTTTACATTTATCGAGCGGTTCGGAAGATGAATGAATGAATGAGTTTTACATTTGTTTATGCACGTAAACACACCAACACTGCAACTGCAGCTGCACAGCAGCCCTGCAGCAGCTGCAGGAAGAGGACATGCGAGAAAAGAAAGCAATACGGATAGCTTTTTATAAAAACCACTTCGTGCTTGAATTATTGTGGCAGATGTGGAAAGGCCAATCCGCCACAAACACACTACAACCATTTGTTCTGATTGTAAAAAAAAAAAAAAGTTTTGTGTTTGTTTTTCGTTTTTGTTATCAAGTTTGCATATTAGTTGCTGGTTGTTTTGTTTGTTTGTTATAATGTATGTTACTTCAACATTTTTCATAGTTTTTGTGACTTTTATACTTTTTCAAGGTTCTAATTACCATGTACAACATTTTTCACTCTGATATCTATATAAACGCTATACACAATATTGGACACATAGAGTTAGAGTTACTTATATAGAGTCATAACCCAATACTCATTTTGTTATTCAAGAAAAAAAGTAATGCAAACTATATATGTATGGCTAGATCTAATGCCACTGAACATTTTGAAAGTGAAAAAAAATTCAAAAGTGAAAAAAGTTGTCACACCTCAAAGCGCAACCCAATTTGGGACAAATATGTTTGATGTCACATTTTTTTGAAATGGCCATTACAGAAAAAATAGGCATGAAATACAATTCTGTTCCTGCGGTTTGGTGACATATTCAAGGCTCTATTTATGTCATATGCAAGATTTGGACTGGGTGGGTTTTTATTTACATATGCAGCATAGTGACTATGTGATTGACACACTCCTGCTGCTGCGGCTCATACAGGCGCCAAATATAAATAAATAAATAAATAATTATATGTATGTCTTGGCCTGATGCCACTGAACATTTTGAAAGTTGAAAGTGAAAAAAAATTCAAAAGTGAAAAAAGCTGTCACACCTCAAAGCGCAACCCAATTTGGGACAAATATGTTTGATGTCACATTTTTTAAAAATGGCCATTACAGAAAAAACAGGCATGAAATACAATTCTGTTCCTGCGGTTTGGTGACATATTCAAGGCTCTATTTATGTCATATGCAAGATTTGGACTGGGTGGGTTTTTTATTTACATATGCAGCATAGTGACTGTGTGATTGACACACTCCTGCTGCTGCGGCTCATAGAGGGCGCCAAATATAAATAAATAAATAAATAATGATATGTATGTCTTGGCCTGATGCCACTGAACATTTTGAAAGTTGAAAGTGAAAAAAAATTCTAAAGTGAAAAAAGTTGTCACACCTCAAAGCGCAACCCAATTTGGGACAAATACTGAGAACGTGACAAACTGTATTACTGCACAAGGGTTAAGAAGACGAGACTCCCTCTGCTGAGAATGGAGAAGAATTACATTTTCATTTGTGTAGTGGAAGATCGAAATGCACATTTCATTTTTGAGGTTGTTTTTAACCTTGTGCAATGTGCAATCAAACTGGAATTTGAAAAGAATTCAAATGAAGATCTATTTTGCACTATTGACAAGAACTGATGTTGGTTGATAACTTTAAGAAGCGAAGGAAAGATTGCAGCATACGCTTCTACGTGCTTCAGTGTAGTAACAAGGCCTGAAGGTTCATGAATATGTTTCTCTCTCTCTCTCTCTCTCTCTGTCACCCTCTTTTGGCATTTCTTGTCACATTCAGCACACATCTTGTCACTGATTAAATCAAACCAAGTTCCACAATGCATCTACAATCCCACTGCCTGTTGCGTCGTCATTTGCATGGCTATCAATAGACGGATATGCAGCGCTACCTCCGTTTCATCATCTAATTTCAGAGCAGCTAACCTCACCCAGGAATGAAATCATTACCAATTCAAAGCATTTTGATTAAATATTTAAACCTGCTACTTGCACTGGCCAATTTTCAATCAGCACATGAATCTGCATAGTGGAAAGAGATTCAGTACAGCTGTATCTAAAATTACAGTATGTGCTTTATTATTGTGATTGTAGTTACCATAGCATACTGAGAGAGCTAATGTGTTGGTTTCATTTCAGTAAAACTAATCAGAAACAACTCACAATGTGATGCATCACCGTTAAAGGTTAAAGGCTCTTTCCAAGATGGCGCCCGTGTAGGCAGCCTTCAGCAAGTGCTCTTCAAGAGCCTTGCTTTTTTTCTTCTTTTTTGTTGTTTTTGTCTTCTTGTCTTGTCACATGTTTGTTGTTTCGTCGTGTGGACCTGATGTGGACTGTTTTCAGCGTTTTTTGGCCACGACATTCGTCAAAGGAGAAGAATCTGTGCTTGGTGGTGGTTGCGCCTTCTCGGCAGCACGCCTGTACTAGCACAGATTTTGATTGGGAGGAATGTCGGCGCCATTGACTGTCGGTGCTGGACAGCCCCGGGGCGCTTGTGTTTTTTTGCGCCTGTAATGGGCAGCATTTTTCACGGCCCCGTTTTGTTCAGTGGAGATGTCGGCGCTGTTGGACAGTCTGCGTTGGTGCGGCTGGATGGATGTCTGCTGAAGTTGAGGATGAGGAGAGAGGAGCGCCGGCGCAGAACACCGATGCGCATTTGGAACTGAGAGTCACCGCTTGGAATTGGAATGGATTTGCATGGGACAGGAGAAGTGAACCAATCTCTTTTTTCGTCAATGGATGCTACAGCTTCTTGTTGACTTTGAAACTTAGCTTGTAGCCGAGGTGTGCACATTTTGAGCATGACGTCTCTGATCCACTGGTGAAAGGACACTGATTCTCTCCTCTTTCATCTCAAACTGCTTTGACAACAAAGCGTATGAGGGGAAAAGTGGTTAGGACTGCACGACTGTCCGTGTTTTATGTTATGTGTTGTGTTTATTATTTTACTTTATGTTAACTGTTTTGTTTAGCGCTTTGTTACAGCTTCCGCTGTTGTGAAAGCGCTATATAAATCAGCATGTATTGTATTGTATTGTAAAAGAATACCTCCATTATGGTATCAATCAAACATTTTTGAAACAACTTTTATATCATTAGATAGTGCCGGAAGATCTCTCTAACTGTGGCCAGAAGTTGCACGCAGTATAAATCACATCCAGACGAGGTTTTTCCTAATCTGAATGGGATTACTGCGGTGCCTTGAATTCCAAGTGACCCGGTTTATGAGTTTCCAAGACGTGAAACGTCGCTCTGCTATTTTTTTTTTTTTCGATTTGCTTTGGCTCGTGAACTCACTTTGGAAATGAACTCAATTTAACTCAATTCACAACAAGCAGCAGTTTGGCAGAAAAAAAAATCAATAAAAAACAGGCTCCGGGCTGACTATTGCCATTCCAATTTGTATTTAAATGTCATCTTAAACATAAAACAATCACAACTACTCGTTGCCTTCGAAATGTTTGTTTGGCTCATTGCTAATAATCCGTTCAAAACGCTTTCGATGGGCTCATGAATAGAATCAATGTAGAGGTGTTATAACACTTTGAGCAACAGATAATTGCATGCATAAATCCTCAAGTTTAAGACGCTTGCTGATTGTTCAAAGTGACAAGACTGCATCCTGATATTAAGAGGGACACAACAGCACTCGGCTGTATTGAGGGAGTCAATCCGCATGCTTCAGTGGGACACTGGGACATTGGAACAATGTTTCATCCAGTGTGACATTTACTAATCCAAATCATGTTTTATGGATGGCCTCAATTGTCTTACACTGGGGGTTAGGTTCAAACAAGGCATATAGAGTGTGTGTGTGTAGTTCCAGTGTCTCAAATACTGTATATGTGATCTTTCGACAAACCTCGATGTAATTCTGTTCCAAAACAAGTCCTTTAAAAAACATCTTTCCACAATGTGTTTGCAGCAGCAACGTGTATTTCCCACATGAGCAGGAATCAATACACGTGGGCGGATTTGATTTGATCGATGCGGGACAAACACCTAACGCTCAGACACTTTTCATTCACATCATGCATAAAGTCACTCATGCTGAGTCTCAGTCTGAAGCTTTTATTCAGAGAGGAACTAAAAAGTCTACACGCCCCTGTTCAAATGGCCTGTTTTTGTGATCTAAAAAAAATGAGATGCGAAACTCTTTCCAATGTTAACGGGACCTAGAACCTGTCAAACTTCATTGGCATTTTAAAAATTGTTTACAGAGGGCAAGTAGAAATAAACAATGGCGAAAAGTAAGCACAGTATTTTATAATTGGGTGTGTGGCTCTTTTCAGAATTAATCAATCACATTCATGTTAAAAGGAAGTCAGCACACACCTGCCACCATATAGAGTGCCTTTGATGAACCCCAAATGAAGTTGAGCTCTTCTAACAGGATTTTCCTGACATATCTTAAGCTTTTTAGCAGATGTCTGAAGGTTTTGTGCTCAGACTAACTGCTGTTTGCAACTGTTCATAATTCCCTCCACTTCGACCCATTTCCCGTTGAAAAATAAAACAACCCCAATGCATGATGCTGTCGTCTTTTCAACAATTTGGGAGGGACAGCCAGCTCTTGGTAATGCCACTGTTTTACGTTGGTCATCATGCCCCCAAATGTAACAAACGACAGGGGCGGGGCGGGGCGGGGTGGGGTATCATACCGCGGACGTCACACAAGTTAATTGCTGACGGGGGCGTGGGCAACGGCTGTCACGCTGTTCGACCGGCCTGGAAATCAACACATTTTTCCAAAATTCACAATGGCCAGCATGCCCTTGGTTCTAGGTTACAAATTGGCTCCTCTAGATGGCACTTTCTGACTTGCCATTTCTTTTAAACCCCTTTCTTTAAACCCAAGCAGTCCAAAAAATACAACTGGTTCATGAAGTAACTTGAAGCTTCATTTTCCCATCACTAGTTACAATGGTGAAAAGAAAAAGAAATTATTTTCTTGGTGTCTTTTTTGAGACCACAAAACATAGCATTTGAACAGGGTGTGTTGACTTTTTATGCTCACTGTTCACATAACTGCCTGTTTGTGTTTCACACATTACAGCTCTCCTTTAAATAAAGATGCCAGCGTTTCTGCTTAATGCCCCAGGTTGGCCTTGAGATTTATCTTACCAGCACTTGTATGAATATGCCTTTGTTAAGATTCCCTTTTATGAATGAAGCTTTCATGAATTAAATTGGAGCTGGCAAATCACTGCTGCAAAGTTACAGTGGCAGATCTTTATCCGTCACTTCACATTTGTTGCCTTGGTTTTACTTGTTTCTCTCAGTGTACTTGTACTTTTGTTATTTGTATTTTTGTCGTTCGGGTATTGGCCTGAAGGCTTCTATTGGGACTCCTGTTCATTAAACATGTAAGAGGTGGTCTACCTTTTGCATAATCTGATGTCAACTATGACACATTGGTACCGGTGCCTCAACCCACCCCGCAAAAAGTGAAAAACCGCAAAGCAGACTGCCGATGATGCGCAGCCAATCGGCTCACGGGATAAATCCACTTATGCTTTCATTGGTCGATGTCGAGCCGGGAACCCATCACGCTTCTTAATTGAGTGGACATGTAGAAAGCCTCTGAGTCATGTTAGCTCTTTGTTTGGCATGAAAACTTCTCTGTTGTGCATCCACATGAAACAGTGTCTCTTTCCACAATAGAGATGCCAATATGGCTTTATTTAACCCTATGTTGCATGGCTTCTGCAGGAGTTATTCAATTGTGGTTTGTTTTTAAATTTAGGGTAGATTATGGCCAAATATCATAATAAATTCACAATTTTGGGAAAAAAATACATAATAGGGGGGTACTTGTGTGCATAATGGTCACTACAATTACCTTGCCAAAAAGCATGGCAGTACTGATAGGTAACACATAGAAACTGTTATTTATTGTGTTCTATATGTTCTATATACTCTTCTGCACAAGTACAATAGGGTATTTGGACCTTTTCATCTCACGGATAGAAATTATTCAACATTTTGTGGACCCTCTTTCACCTTTTCCTCCCGCTGTGACATCTCGCGGTGGATTTAAAAACTAAAACTGGTAACTTGAATAACCAATATGAGTTAAAGTTGTGGTTACTGTAAGTAACCCGTATGCAACATAGGGTTAAAATTGAAAAAATGTCCATAAATATAAATTTGAGTGCGAGTGGTTGGTTATCCATCTCAGGCTTAGATGGATAACCAACCACTTAGATTCCAAGCCCTGTGACTGGCTGACAGCCAGTTCAAGGCGTACCCCGCCTCTGACCCAAAGTCAGCCGGCATAGGCTGCAGCTCAACTTGCTGTTGCAAACTTAAATGAGAATGCAACAGAATGGATGGAAGAATATACTATACAATAGCACTGAAATTTGTATAAATTTCGTTTCGAGTATTTATTTCAGCTTTTAAATTCAAGTTCTTCTCGCCCGCCTCCAGTCTCCTGTGTAAGATGTGACATCATTTTGATCTGTGCAGTAACCCATAACACCCTTTGAGAAATACACTTCCAACTGCCTATTTTAAGAGTGGGACTGGAAGAATACATTTCATCTCTTGCTGTAGTGGAGCTTTTATGCGACACTGTAAGTAACTAGCAGGTATGTGAAAAAAAATCTTTGATATTACTTTAATTATCCCCACTGTCAATCATAACCGTTTTGCTGTGAAAGCGTTTGTATGAGATTTCATTAGATGAGGCCTTGGCATGAAATGATTTGTCTTTCGGAACTTTGGTTTTCTTGAATTTATCGATGGAAATTCTTACCAGGGTCGGATTGCTGAATAATTCATCACACAATGTTTTATTCAAACATTTCAAGACCACCACAATATTCAAATTTAGGATTATACTCTATTCAAAACATGAATGAAGTAATTTAAAACGAAATATTTTTTTGTTCCAAAGTCTCAGAGAGCCACAACAGATGGATGAAAGCTCCCCTTCACCCAGCAGGAAAAGAATGGAGGAGGAGAGAGGAGAAGCAGCAATAAAACAGGCCAAAATCCAGAGGCAGGGCAAAAGAATGGTTGTACAATATTTGTGGTTTAACCAAATGCAAAAGTGTAGAGATAAGTCTTAAAGTCGAGATTTGAACATTTTTGCACCGGTGGCCGCTCTAATTTCTGCAGGTAAGGAATTCCAGAGTAGTGGAGCCTGACTAGAAAATGTTCCAGAACCCTCAGACTTCTTTTTACCGCCCAAAAAAGAGAATAATTACACGCTGGAAGGAAATAATCACTGGGTAATGTCCTGCTGATCTCTGATCAAGCTTGTGTTCTCTGCAGCTCAATTTCAGCCTGATTGAGACAGGCGGACAAAAGCCAGAGATCCATTTTCACATTGCTTGTACATTCAGTAAATAGACCATAATCGCCGCTACTGTTGGTCTGTTGTTACTAACAATACAGCGCCTGCGGGGCACTAAACGTAAGAATGGACTGGATAACTATAATTGATCATAAGAGACCTTATCACGGTCTGTGTGGTGCTGCACTTACTGTAATGCCAGTGGGACAAGCACCGTACTTTGATAATGGAGTCGAGTAGGAAGAAAGCAGGAAGAAGATATTCTTATCTTCACCCAAGTCCCTCATGACCAAATGCAGCCTTCAAAGTCACACTTCAAAGTCTGCTCTCCAGCATCAAATATTCAGCGGGGTGCTTTTGCTCAGGAGCATTCCTGAGCTGAGTGGCTTGTTTCATTTAGTTGCACTTTCATCCCAGCAGCTCATATTCTGGATGCAAAATCATCTGTTTTGGATGTCGCCATTTGAGGACACTTGTAGATCAGATAGGCTATCCGTCTTAAAAGATTCTGTTCAGGATATAGAAGCTGTTTTTGTTTGTCGAGGTCTGGACAAGTGTCTTCCGATTTGAAATTAGTGTTTGACAGAAATCTTTTTTTTCCCTTCTATTTGCAAGCACAGAGCTGCGTAGGATGAATATCCAACTGTGCTACCCACAATCTATAGAAGTACAGCGCATACTGTAGACGCATGACTTTTGGCACCAAAAATGTTTGAAAGTGCAGTTTACAACCATGTGTATGCTCACCTCCAATGATCTCAGAAGTAAGGGTTCTCCATCATGTTGCAGTTCAATGCATAACATTTGGTTCATCCATCAGACTAAAACAAAAGAGTAAATCTGACATTTCTATAAGAATAATTTATGACAACATTCAAAAAACCTTTTGCCTATGATGAGCAATAAAATACCACCCATTAATTTCTGAGACCCTTGTAGGATTCTAAATTTGGAAACGGCTGCAAACGAATAAGCAATAAAAATCTATTCATCCATTTTCTACTGTTATTCAGGGTCACAAGAAAGGTCGCCTGTGGGCAAAAAGACAGATTACACCCTGTCGTCAGTCAATCACAGGGCACACGAAGCTAGGCAACCGTTCGCACTCCATATTCCATGAGAATGTCTGTGCAGTTTCTCCGTCATTCAGGTCAATGTAAATGTCGATTTGAGGCAAACTCTTGTTTGGTGGAGCCTTTTAATTAAATAACAGGTGTCTCCTTTGATGGGAAGACCCACTATTGAATAGCTTAATGTGGCAGTGTTATAATGCCAATGGATAGTGCATCAACACCTGTAGACAGACAATAGCAAAATGCTCATAAGCATATACTGTATTCTGTATCCGCTGCGAAAACAACTCATACTACTGCAGTTTACTCTTCTTTGTGTGGGTCTGCATGATTGTATTATAGCGCCCCCGGTGGCCAAGTTGCACATACCAGAATGAGCCTGAACGGTTTGATTCTTCACATTGTCTTTATTTATGTTATTGAAAACGTTGATTTTTGGGAATGCTCAAATGAATTAATGTAATTTCCATTCATTTCACTGCGGGCAGATGATTTGAAATGTTCGCGTTTTGAATTCCAAACGTGTTCACTGCATGAAGTAAACTCGTACATAATGGCACCACTGCATTGTGACATTAAATCCTCTTTGATGGTGGCAGCATTACTATTAGCCCTACTTCTGTTACTAATACGAATAAGCAGGATTATTTCTCTACCTTTTATTGCATGTTATATTCTTGTGCTGATGTGCCTAATAAAATGACCAGTGGGAGCATGACAGAGAGCGACTTAGAGTATGGCCAGACTGCAGCTCTCTGTAATGTCACGATCAAGTTTATCCTAAAATCCTGGTGGCCATTTGTGCCAAATCCGCTAACATTTTTCCTTCACCTCTTTGACCTTGTGCTTAAAAACACCAAATTCCAATCTGCTCATCCTCAAATCCAAGATAATTTTGTGTGCCAAACCTAAAAATAACTAAATAAATAAAATAATCCTGAGAATTTGTATTGTGACAATAGAATAGGTAGTTATAAAAGATATTTTTATATCACTAGTTGATTCTGTAAACTAAAGGACTATTTGACAGCTGTGTATTTTTAAGGCACCATAACTTCCCTTTGAAGTTGTGTGACTTGACATTTTTGACAGGCCCTCCATTCGAGTGTTTCATCCGTGCCTGTTATGTTTCGGTCTGGTTACTTTTGGTTTTGATTCCTCATGTGCCCTTTTTGTCGCCACCTGTTCTCGTCATCAGTGTCCCGTGGGTTTAACCAATCAGCTCCCTTAACCATTTGTGTCTTGTCCAGGTGTTTCTCGTTGTCTCGTCACTTTGATTGTATTTAGTTCCCTGAGTTTCTGTCAGTCTTTGGTTGGGTCATTGTGAGCTGTGAGTATGTGAGCATATGTGTGTTCCTGTCATGTTGTTTCCTGTTATAATTTTGTTTGATACTTGTGATTTCCAGGCATTTTTTGAGTACTTTGACTTAGTGTTTTTTTTTCATTGTACTCCTGTATGTATTTTTTGTTAAATACATTTTGGTCAATCCACCGTGCTCCTCCCTGCCTCCCTGCTTTTTGGGGTCCTCCAACTACCACCTTGTAAAACGTGACAGAATGACCCAACCCAAGATTGACAGAAACTCAGGGAACTAAATACTGTACAAGCAAAGTGACGAGACAACGAGAAACACCTGGACAAAGGGTTGAGGGAGCCAATTGGTTACACACAAGGGATACTGATAACGAGAACAGGTGGCGAAAAAAGGGCACATGAGGAATCAAAACCAAACGTAACCAGACCGAAACATAACGGTGCCTTGAAGACGGTTGTGTATATATGTTTCTTTGTCATATCATAACACGCTGGAATAGACAGCTTACTTTTGGTATTTGAGCCAGTTATGATTCCCGGAACCTGCAAATCTATGCCGGTACTCAAAACGACCATTTTTTGGTCATTTTCTGTTAAGTGTGTGAGAAACATTTTATTCTCACTTATTTTATATGCTTTTCAGAGGTGTGTGTGTGTGTGTGTGTGTGTGTGTTTTATTTTGACTTTTTCCTTTATTTCGCTGCGAGATGGCTTGTGTGACGGCAGTGTGTGACATGGAAATTACTTGGTACGTTCTCAACGCCGATTGGCTGTCGCCGAAGTGGGGCGAACTGGCCCACCTCTGTGCTTCTCCTTCCACATTTCTTGACTGATTCGTACCATTTCAAATTCAACACATTCCAAACATTCACACAATGCAGGATTTTGTTTTTCCCGATTCCAACGATTCAATTTTTGCAATTCACATTTTTCCCACAATTACAACAAATTTCCCCCCAAACCATCTATTTGCAAAATCACATTCAACATCACATTCTCAGCTCATCCAACAATTTTCAACATTCCCAAACTCCCACATAATAACAAGTTCTCATTTTCCATACGAATATTGCACTTCTTCCACCAATATAATTCCACATCATTCCAGATCTATCCGTAGCATTCCATATTATTCCATGTTTCACCTGCCTATTGCAAATTTTCCCCAGCATCATTCCAGTAGCATTCAATACCATTCCATATCGTTTTACATTTTTCACCAAAATCAATCCATCACATTCAGTATCATTCCTCTTCATTCCATATCTTTCACTATCATTCCACGTCATTCAATATCCTGCCACATTTTTCTCCATCATATTGCACATTTTTCACGAGTCTCACTCCACGATTCAATTTCAATATAAATCCATTCATTCTACATGATTCCATCACAATCACACACAATTTCTCCAGAAATAGCCTTTTCTAGTTAAAGAGTGAACTTCAAGTTGTTGTCCGGTCGTTCAAATTCAAAAGGCATCGTTACTCTGGCTTCAAAGGTGTTTTGTTTCATGAAAGAATACACCAACATTTTCTGTGGCAGTCTCATGGGCAGATCATCTCGATCCACCAACCATAGTTAACTAATTTGAATTAATCTAACCATCTGGATTAATTTAAATGATTGCAGGTCATTTCACCTGCGAGCTGAGCTCACACGTCCACGTGAGATATGTGCTTGTTGATGAGGCCGCCTTGAATCGACTCCTTGTGGAGCGGTTGCGCTCCCGAGGAAGCCGCCTGCGTTAACTGTCTATAGATGGACTCGGCAGTTGGCCGGGGAACACAGTGAGTGATGTGTGACAGTGAGGGGCGTCCGACGGCGGGCGGAAGCAGATGTGCGTGAGCTGCAGCCACTATCACTGGGTGCCTTTGTCCCGTTGTGGAGAGTGTTGAATTAAAGCCTGCTAACACTAGTCATTGCAGTCATATGCTAATGCCTCACACTCTGGCGGAATAATTAAATGATTCCAGAAAACACAACTGATTCCCCTGATTTGCTGTCCGAGTGCAATTGAATGAAAAAGAAAGTGAAGGATGCTGGAAAAGAGGGGGTTCTCCATATCTTTTTTTCCCCCAACTGAAAGCAAGAGACTTGGATGCTGCTGTTGGTAATGCTGCACAAGAGAGATGGATTGGGGAGAGAGGGAGGAAGAAGGGAGGGGGGATTTAAAGGGCAAGAAACGGAGGGAGATTTAGATCCAGTCAAGAGCAGAGGCGGTGAGCAGAGAAGAGGAGAGGCATTGACTACAAGCGCATATACACACGCACACACTCACACACATACACAGGAAGACAAGAAAACGGCTAATTTCATGTGCACGGCGCACAACACTTGATGAGAGCGGCTGCCTGCCTGGATTGGTAGTCATCCGACGTCCCGCAGCTAAAAGACGCACAAGCGAAGACTTGGGGGATACGAGGAGCAGGGATGATCGGGCTATGTGGGCTCTCGCCGTTTGAATCCGGTCCTCAGACCACTTAGCCACTTTGCTGTGGTGCTGTTGCAGGCCGCCAGCCTTGCAGTCAGGGTGATTGAGACAGAATGAGCTCCAAGCACACCTCCGACTGGATTCCCTACAGGTACTGTAACAAAAGTGGGCTCAGGCTGCATCTTTTGGCCGGTGTGCAGTTGTGTGTGTGTGTGCATGTGTGTGAGGTAAGGCTGACAAGTGTAGTCATGATTTTACAAATGAGTGGAATCATCCCGTTTACATCACTGGAGTCTTGTTGGGTAGAAAGATTGAACCTATTCACTGCCACAACATTAGGTACACCTGCACAATCTTGTGAGTGGGTTCCTCCATGCATTTATAAAGTGGAATTTCCAGATTAATAGAAGTAAGCATGACCTTAATGGACAAAGACATGCTGAAGTTTACAAGCCAAATCAATCAAATGCACAAGCCGAACACTAAAAATCCAATTTGATTCACCATCTCTGTCTACCGATATAGAAGTTGGGTCATAATTAGGAGAGTATTAGTATTTCAAGGCATCAAGTCATTTTAAAGTTGTCTTTCGAAAATATTTTACATTGTTGCTTTAAAGGACGTGACATCCTTGAAATTGTGATCCTTCCTGATTAACTGTAAAAATGGGCAGAAAGGAAAAGGACAGTCAATCGGTAACGGCAAATGTTAAACAAGTTTGGCATTTCCTTTGTCTAAAATTAAATGAGGCAAAGTGAGAAAACGGGGGCAGAGAGGTCGTCGGTTTCACAATAAACAGTTTGTCTCATCTTGTGTGGCTCTCATTAAAAATCCATGCGCTGCTATGAGTGCTCCATCCCTCATCTCATTAGAAACACACAATGCAGTCTGCATATTTTGTGGAAACGCAGGCAACATCTCACCCAACCACATACAATACTCGCACACCTCACTGGTGACTGTTAGAATCTATGGATTCACCCCCCCCCAGCCCCCCCCCTCCCCCCCTCGCTCTCTTCCGTGGGAACCTAACTAGGACAGCAGGAAACATCAGAGGAGTGATTTGAAAAAGACATGAAGTCATAATCTTTTGGGGTTTTGAGGTTCTAAGTTTCAAGTTTGCCCAATCTAACAATCCAATACTGTCATGAATCCAACACAGTCTTCCTTTCTTTTTGATATATTTAATAAAAGGTGGGGATTCAACGATGAATTGAATACGTGTAAACAACCTTGCGTTACAAGCAAACAGTGCTATTTTCGAAGTGTTTCCTTCGAGTGCGTTTGGCCCTGCTTCCAGAGGCACAGCTCCATTAGCGCCTTGTACAGCCTGGTGGGTTTGATTGACATATGTCCATTTTGTTCATTAGGCTTGGAGGCATCTGTGCTCGGAGCTCTCTGATGCAAATGTGTGACGTGTCTATGAAAAAGATCAACTTTGTTGTACCTGATGCTCATAGTTAGTTATTAGGTTATATAATTCATTACAAATGATGGTGAAAACGCGGTTTAGTAGACAGCACATCCACCACGGACTTCTGAGAATTGATGGTTCAAATCCGGGCTCCTGTTTGCATTTTCTCAGCGTACTCCAGTTTCCTCACATGTTCAAAATGTATTTGCTTCATTGAAGCCTCTAAACTGTCCTTTGGTGTGAATGTGAGTGTTATTGGGAGTTTGTCTTGATGTGATTAGGTAGCGACCAATCTAGAGTTTACCCTGCCTCTCACCAAAGAACGATAAGCAGCATTTTTAAAGTAGATGTATACAGTAATCCCTCGCTATAACGCGGTTCACCTTCCGCTTTGCTGTTTCACTGATTTCTTTTAGTGCAGTTTTTTAAATGTTTTTTAAAACAGTGAATTGTGTTCTGTATCCTGATTAGCTAAAGGACTGACCAACGTGAACAGTCTCCGCACCTCGTCTCTGTACCAAATGTACCTTTTTTGGTCTTTGGTTTCATTGTATCAGTGGCGGGTGCTGGTCTGTCAAAGAGGGGAAGCTCAATTTCGGCCTACATCATAAAATGTGTCCGTTTATTTATACGTGAATTCTACTCTCCGTTCCTTTTCAAAAAAATGAAAAGGATGCCTTCACCATAAGATCGTGATTGGCTCATTTCGCTGTCAATCAAAAAGAGATTCAGCCTCAGACATATAATCCAATCATCATGCAGAAAAGCTGAGTTTCCAGGTCATCTTATAAACGCCCACTGTCCCTAGACTCCCAGAGACACTGAGCGTCCAATGGACGGGACAAAACCAGCATTTAACCAATGACGCCCAGCGTCCGCCCGGTCGACGCTCAGCGTCCACACAGTTTAAAGCACAGTGAAGCTGTGGGAAAGAATGAGAAGAGAGTCGCGTCGTAACCAGTAATAAGAAGCTGATTCGGAACAAAAGTGGAGCGCGTTGTAGCGCATATTTAGTCAATGACATGTCCACACAATTGTGCGTACACACGTATATTTGATCACTTACTTTTTGACATTTTAGGGGAAGCTGAGCTTCCCTTGCAGTCTTAGAGCAATCACCTCTGCATTGTATACATAGTTCAGTATTGTATAATAACTAAAAAATAAAGCTGACTATCAAGTACCAAGTACAGTACAACTTTATTGTCAAATGTGCTGTGTGTTAAAAAACAGCACTTTTTGCTTTTTTTTTTTACATAAATCCTATTTCACAGATTTCACTTATCACTGGTTCTTTTTGGAATGATAACCCCGCGATAAACGAAGGATTGCTGTAGTCTAAAATGTATGTGCATCCAGATGATTTTGTTTTGTGCACACACTTGCCAAAATAAAAAGTTAAACACACGGCTCTTTCAGTGTGTCTCTTTGGCCATCTAAAAGAAGGGCATTTGATTGTTCTGCCTGTTAATATAGTGTATGTGATTGGCATGGATAAATTAACAATAAATTTTTTTCAAAAGTAATTTGAAAGTGGATCATTTCCCGTGGCACACCTGATGATCTCTCAAGGCACATAAATGTGCCATGGTACACTGGTTGACAATCACTGGACTACACTTGTACCCGGGTGAAGAAGATTTTATTTTGTGCAACCACCTGACAAAATAAGATCGAGTAAATTCAACATACCATTTTTTTTCTTGCATTACGTATTGAACATTGAATTGAATTCCAACTTAAAATGCTCTTCATTTTCACAATCTGTGGCGCTTTGATCTGACATAATTCTCACGTGATTCCCAGCTTAGTCAAGAGTAAAAAAATAAAACCTAAAAATGTATTGTCATATACCCCAGGCATAGAGTGTCTATTTTCAATTCCCAGACATAGTTTATCGACAAAATAAACTACTTGAATTCCAGACAAGAAAAATTCATTGAACATTATGCTTGATTCATTTTTTTTTCCATTTCTCAGAGATGTCCAGTGAAACCTGTTCAAAAACAGAAAACGTCAGTATTAAAGTAATTCACGATATAGACTGATCTCTTTAGAAGTCTGATTAATTATTATTAATACATATTTTTGGAGCACTGTATGTAATAACAATAGACCTATTTCCACATATTCATTACATAATACTGTATTTGTATTCTATCTATCTATCTATCTATCTATCTATCTATCTATCTATCTATCTATCTATCTATCTATCTATCTATCTATCTATCTATCTATCTATCTATCTATCTATCTATCTATCTACGTGTGTGTGTGTGTGTGTGTGTGTGTGTGTGTGTGTGTGTGTGTAAATGTCAGGACCCAGAAAATAGCCTAATTTAAGAGATGACAAAGGCCCCTGCACCGCTGACCATCTGTGAGTTGCAGAATAGGGCTCTCTGGCATGATGAGTTGTTGGACCTCCATGGGAACAGCTCTGTTTGAGTCATTATGTTCCTGTTTAATGCCTATTCACACACTTAATAACTGATTGCGAACGTGGAGGACTTTGTTTGTCCGTACCTTTCACACAGAGTGGGAGGCAAAATACTTTTATTATTGCGTTCGTGTGGGCCTCCATCGTCACACGACAGCGCTGCGATTCCCTGCGCGACAATCCGCTGCCATTTTTAACAACTCAACCTATCGAGGGTATGATTGGAATATAATTGTTCGTGACTCATGACAAACTGGCTTTTCAGAATTATGGCTATATTAAGCAGAGAGAGAGAGAGTTGGAAATTACTGACAGCACTAGAACTCAGTGAAGAGCAGACCAGATCACTCGTAAATATCGAAAAAAAAAAAAATGTTGACGTGAAAGGTTACACTGTGCCACTGGAGCCCATTGATCTCACAGCCCCGTTTGACAGTGAACTGAAAAGTTAACATTTTGTCTATAATTAATTTAATAACTCCATTATTTTTTATGAAGGATTAACACCTTTAAAAATGCATTTTGTCACTTGCTGTCGACTGAAATTGACATCACATGTACTCAGGGGTTAGATAACAAACAATCACGTTTCATGTGTCAAAGGTGTTAATTACACATGAAAAATAATGACATTATCAAATTCGTTACAGACAAATAAATAAATATATATATTAAAAAATCCTCGTCTCACCTCTCGGGTGCCTCTTTGCACAACCTACACCTTGGGTCTTGTCTGGTGTGGTATATCTGGGCCTCAATGGCTCTGGTGTTCAGGGCCTGCTCCTGAGCAGCCAGGATGAGCGCCTCTGTGCTGTCCTTCAGGCCAGCCCTCTCTAGCCACTGATAGGACTTCTTCAGATCAGCCACTTCAGTTATGGTCCGGTGGTACATCCCGTGTAGGGGCTTGTCCTCCCATGATGGTCCCTCTTTCAGCATCTTATCCTCTGTTCCCCATTGTTTGAGACATTCTTTGAGTATGTCATCTGTTGGAGCCTTCTCCTTGATGTATTCATGGAGCTTGGATGTTTCATCCTGGACAGTGGCTCTCACACTCACTAGTCCCCGACCTCCTTCCTTTCGGCTTGCGTACAGTCTGAGGGTGCTGGATTTGGGATGGAACCCTCCATGCATGGTTAGGAGCTTCCGGGTCTTAACATCCGTGGTCTGAATCTCTTCCTTTGGCCATCTGATTATTCCTGCAGGGTATCTGATCACTGTCAGGGCATAGCTGTTTATTGCCCGGGTCTTATTCTTGCCATTGAGCTGGCTTCTTAGGACTTGCCTCACCCGCTGGAGGTATTTGGCCGTAGCCGCTTTCCTTGTTGTCAGTTTGAGGTTGTCATTGGCTTGTGGTATACCGAGGTACTTGTAGCTGTCCTCAATGTCTGCTATTGTTCCTTCAGGGAGTGAGACCCCTTCAGTGCGGACTACCTTGCCTCTCTTAGTTACCATCCGACTACATTTCTCAAGCCCGAATGACATCCCAATGCGCATGACATCCCAATGCGCATATATATATGTCAGCAAGTGAAGAATAATCTAATCAGAACAGGAAAAAATGTGTTTTGACAAGAGCGTCTTATAGAAACATTATGTTCTGTTAAAGTCACAATTACTTTTTCTGTGCTTCCGCATTATTTTAGTACTATAATTACATTATATATATATATATATATATATATATATATATATATATATATATATATATATATATATATATATATCGCTCTGTATATCCCTTCGTCATGTCATAGGTTTCTCTTGTTCATCTTCCTTTATGGTGCTTCTGGAGAAAACCTCATTGGCCTCTAATTAGGAGCCATTGATGTTTCTCTTTCAGATGTCCAGCCTTGTGAGTTGATGGAACAATCAGTGAGTCTGTCATGGTTGATTTTCAAAGCTCAGGAAATATGAAGTGGGGATTAGTGGGTAACAGCAAAAAACCCCAAAAACATAAATAGAGCCAACTGCTGTACCAAAAAGAGGATTTGTTGTCTTTTGTCTCAGTAAAGAAAGCAATAGAAATAATATGATTATATTTTCTTTGTCTTTAACCAATGGGACAAAATACTTGAAAAATCTTGGACTTTGTGTACACTGCAAAAAACGGTAAACAGAAGGTACCTTGAATGTTCTCTGTAGGATTCAAATTAATGTAATTATAGTACTAAAATAATGCGGAAGCACAGAAAAAGTAAGTGTGACTTTAACAGAACATAATGTTTCTATAAGACGCTCTTGTCAAAACACATTTTTTCCTGTTCTGATTAGATTATTCTTCACTTGCTGACATATTCTTTACAAGCCCAAACATTTTTGCTGCTAACGTCTTTGAAAACATCTAGAATCTCATTTCATTCTCATTGCTTTTGCTACATTGACCTTTAAACATTTGCTTGGACCAATGACATGAAGTCAGTGTACAAAGCGTCATCAAGTCCGATAAGATTTAAGTCAATACGGCTGTTTGCAGAGTCTGTGATATTACCCAGTTGTGTTCATGAGAACACTCTGCTCAGCCAGGCAAAACTCACAAAATGCATTTAATGACGGCAAATCAGATATGCGCTTGATATTGTGCAGCCACTTGTGTGCCAAGCCACTCGTAGTCATTGCTGCAGTGACTTGTAATCACGCTGTCGACCAGAAGTCTCAGCAGCTGCAGATTCTCTCTGTTGCAATATCAGCGAGACACTGTGCGAGTCAATAGGATGTATTAGATCCAAATCCCAAAAGCGCTTCGCAAGCTGTACACCATATTGAACCTCTTCTGAGAGACGCTGTTGTCCACATGGTCCCTATAGTTCTAATTTTCGTATCGTAAAACCACAAAGCATTGACTGGAAGAAAATTAGCACGCACTTTATCAACATTTCCTATAAAGAGCCCGTATGAGACCAAATCATTTTCATATACAATAAAAAAGTGAGAATTAAGTATATTGGGGTAATTTGGGGAGGAAATAAGCGAGGACACTCTGTTATTGTCTGAAAAAAACCCTCTGTTTTTTGGTTGTTTTTTAATTATTTTTTTTTTTGCTCAGGCATTTTCGTGCCCAGGAACTATGTTGCACTTAGTTTTGGAACTTAAATCAAACAGAAAAAGTGCTTTTCTGTGATCTTGTGGAATCTTGGTATCAAAGAACTGTGTTGAAGTGAGTTGAGGTTCATTTAGGTTATTTCTTAAGGGGATGTGGGGGGCAATTGCCCACTGTATGTTCATTAAAGTGTTCTTCTGCTGTTTGTGGGGATGCAACCAAGCCTTGCCACAAATAGCAAGAATCCATAAATACTTTTTAACTGCTTCCATAGAAGGGGTTTTTAACTGCATGTACTGGCTGGCAAAGCAATTAAATTGGGGAGGATCATAATGTATCAACAGCACACATCTGGCGTGTTCACAACCACAAACCCATGTTACATAAACAGCTAATCTGGAGTTCTCTTATTTAACACAAAGGAACCATCTTCACATAAGGCTCATCGGTAGTATTAGCTAACCTAAATAACACTGACACAAAATAACACTGACGTGACATCATAGATGGTAAAGCAAATGCGTACACTTGGACTTTGCTCACATGTATCAAGTCATAAACCTTCCATTTTGACATTTGCACACAATATCAAATGGTAGGGAATACATGCAAATTGCATATAACCACAAAGTAAATTTTCCAAGCTATTAGTAGCAGCATCAGAGAGAAAAAATCATACTTTTAATCTTGACTTGATGAAGTGCATTCACGGATCTGAAATTTCAAACGCAGAGGAAGAGCAACTAAGAATGGAACAAAACAACTCCCAAATTTCACAAAATGGCAGCAAAGTAATAGTGTTGCGGGTTCGTCTTGAGCACACAAACAGTGAATATGCGGTGGTTCACTGTACTAAACGTTGCTCCATTTTTTGATGTTTACCTTTCTTCTTCTGCGCTTCCGATTTGCCGTGTTTCATTTGAGCAGCGCCGCCTTAATCAAGTATTGATCGTTAAAGAGCTGAAATTAGCCGTGGAATTCATTTCCACTTATGTTTCGAGATAACAATGGACAATATAGTCAACCCCCCATATATGGATGGACCCATAGACCCATGAATGGAAGTCCAGTGAGAAAATGTAACATCCAATTACTGTATGATATGAACAAAAATATCACAATGGCAATGAAATCATTTGTAGCAAGCATTCAGGTGCTTCAGACTTTTTACCAAAGTTGTGTGTGACATACAATATAGTCTGTGATTGATATACTGTACTGCGCATTTTAACTGGAAGATGACTAACAGCGATGCAGGGGCAGCCCTTGGTGTGACGCAGGTAGCGCATGTGCTTAAGTCTACCTCTGAGTCGAAAGGATTCTGCGTTGTTTCTCACTCCGCTCAGTTTGGCATTTGCGTGTTCTGTCTGTGCTTGTGTGGGTTTTCTCAGGCTACATCCTCCCACATTCCAAAGTGGTTTCAGAAAACAAATGAATGAAGTAACTACGTGTCCCAAAAAAATAATAAAATGTCTGTCATCCACTGCTATCATGGCGTGATGATTTTTCTTGTCCATTTGTCTCCCTGGTCAGCAGTCCCGCTATTAATAGGGTTTGGTGTCATCATCTGAACTGAACTTATTCTGCAGCAGCACTTGTTGCCATGGAGACCCGGCCTAGGAAATGAACCAAGATTTTAGATCAGCACAGTGTAAGCTTGTGTGTTTTCCAATAACGGATATGGCATAGGTCAGTTCATTGAAAATAGTGATGAATTTGATTCAATTCTCTTTAAAGGTACAGAGAGTTAAAATATAATACATAACAATTAAATACATCTAAATTGTTTAAAAATCAATATAACTGTAACTGACCACCACAGGGTTTTATGAATCTAACATTCTGCACTCTTTAAGTACATGAGTAAATGTGATCCCAAACAAACTGTTCACATTTGTCTGTATTTTATCCATATTTTGTGTTTTCTCGTTGCAGCACTTTAGATGACGAGGGCACAAACCTCAGGCAGCAGAAGCTTGATCGGCAGGTAAATATTTTTTGGAACAATAGAGCAATCTTTCACCCATTTTACCCAAGGAAAATCTCATGGTGAATCTCAGAGAGTAGCAAAGGAAACATATTTATAATTTCCCACCCCAAAATTTTTTTTTGAAAAAACACATTATTTTCATTTATTAATTTCTTTTTTGTGTGACGATTAATCAATGGGCCACTTATAGTGGGCACGGGCCACATGCGGCCTGCAGTCCGCCAGTTGCCTATCTCTGGCCGAGATAGATGAAAAACGATATTTGTAATTAATAAATAATAATTTTCAGACATAAGAAGTGAAACAGGATACTTTTCCCATGGCCTCCGCTTATGATTTTTCACAGCACACAGGGGTGCTACAGGGGAATCACTGCGGTAGAGGAACATGTTGACATCATCCGATAAAACAGCTCTTTTATCCTGACACCACCTCCTGCAATGCCGGCGTGGGGCCTCAAAAGGTCAGCTCGTCTCTGGGGTGTTCCACTGACAGATGAAAGCTCCCTTTATACTCTCTGTGCTGAACAAAGTATATGATCACAGAGATTTTTTTAAAGACCTGTTAAGAAATCAGACGTATTACTAAGTATAATGTTCACCTGTGTTACATGGATTGGGAAGGGAGAAATTACATTTTCCTCAAGTGAATCAAGAGTCTAAGAGTTAGAACATTGTAGATATCATACTGTACTACACTATATTATACACATGATAATTTATATTGCTGTATAAGGTGATCGAAACTATTCACTGTACAAGGTCTACACCCTTGTAATGCAAAATTTCCACACTGTAGGACACACCTCAAAGCATTCAAGTTTCTCAAAAGCCAACGGTGCGCCCTATAATCCGATGCGCCTTATATGCGGCGTTGCAGTCTCTTTATATTCCCCATTGAGTTGCTTCCCTGTTAGTGTTCCTATGCCATCTAGAGGCGATTATTAGCAGGAACCAATTGTAACCTAAAACGGCTCTGCCTGACACTAATTGACATGTGCAGTCTCCAATACACACTCAAACAGACAACTACTTGGTAAGCTCTGCGCAGACATTATGAAACAAAGATAATACCAAAAGCATAGTTACAAACTGACTAAACGAAGGAAGGAGACAAGCAAGACTTCTAAGGATATTTAGCCCCTTGTGCATGTGAGCCCACGAGGTTTGTGTGCCAGACATTTTGAAGGGGTATGTATACTTTTTTAGATGCGTTTTTATTTGTCCCCTGCTGTGTTGTGCAGCCAAAAATATTTATGAATGTTCCTCTCCTCTTTTATAATCCTTAACTCACGCAAGCCACATGGGTTAACCGGCTCAGTGATTAAGACGCTCCATGATTTGGCTTAATGGTTCAGTTAATTCCTCCAGTTTTAAAGGCTTTTAACTGGCTCCCAATCAGCTGTAGAATAGATTTAAAATTTTTGCAAGTGGTATATAAATCATTGAACAGTTAGGTCCAGAATACATTGCTTGCATCTAAATCCAGTGGGGCCCTGTGATCTGCAGACTTGTGTTCTGAAGTGGAGCCCAAAGTCCAAAGTAAACATGGTGAAGCTGCATTTAGTTGTTATGCTGTACGTAAATGGAATAAACCACCAACAAAAGTGAAGTCAGCCCCGAGTTCTAAATGCTTTTAAATCCGGGTTAAAACATGCCCGGATTTCCCCTCCATACTTTTAATTAAGGTCTTCTAAACATTTTTAAATCATGTTTTCTTGCAGTGATGTATTATTTTATATTTATAGTTATCTTAGAAAACTACATATTTATTTAAGAAAACCTTTATTTGTCCCACAATGGAGAAATTTGCAATCTACAGCAGCAAAATTGAAGGGTAGGGAAGTAGAAAAGAAAAACAAAGTATTGCATGCACAAAATAATGTTTAAGAAAAATGAACTGTACACAGTACAGAATGCAATATAAAATATAAATATAGATACAAGCATATATGCAACTCCATATATGCTGCATAAGGTGGCTGTGCTATTTACAGCGGGTGAATGGGGTGAGTCCAGGTTTTCACGTGTGTTGGTTCAGCCGCCTGACAGCAGTCGGTAGGAACGAGCGGCGGTACCTCTCCTTTTTGCAGCGCGGGTGTAACAGTCTCTGGCTGAAGGAGCTGCCCAGTGCTGTCAGGGTGGCCTGGAGGGGGTGGGAGGGTCTGTCCATCATAGCTTCCAGTTAGGTATAATCCTCCTGTTGCCCAACTCCTCCAGAGTGTCCAGGGAGCAGCCCAGGACAGAACTTGCCCTTCTGACCAGTCGCTCCAATCTCTCTCTGTCACGGGCTGAGATGCTGCCTGACCAGCAGAGAATGCCAATAATGGATGGCCGAAGCCACCACAGAGTCATAGAAGGTCTTGAGGAGTGACCCCTGAACCCCAAAAGACCTCCGTTTCCTGAGTAGGAAGAGCCGTTACTGATCAGGGCGTCCGTGTCGGTAGACCAGTCAAGTTTATTGTTGTGAAGAACACCCAGGTACTTGTCAGAGGTCACCCTCTCTGTGTCCGTACCCTGGATATTCATCGGTGCAGGTGACGACTGTTTCCTGCAGAAATCCACAACCACCTCCTTAGTTTTCCCGGGGTTGATCTGGAGGTAATTCTGCAGGCACCAGTCCACAAAGTCCCCCGTCAGTCCCTTGTACTCCCGATCATCTCCTTCTGTAATGAGGCCGACAATCGCGGAGTCGTCAGAAAACCTCTGACGGAACTTTACTGTTAAATGCTTTCTGTTAATGTGTTGAAATGTTGTCAATGTACGTTCGTTGAGTAATTTTTGTTAGTTACTTTAGTTTTCTCTGTTTTGATTCTGATTGTCGTTAATGGTTGTGTTTGTGAATCCTCTGAGGTGTTGTGTATTTGCTTGTGTGACGCACATTGAGTTGCCTTGTGTTTGAAATGTGTTAGATGAATAAAGCTGCCGCGCCATCCCTTCAGTGTGTCATTCACACTTTATTTAGCACTGGAAGTAAATGTAGCCTCTCTTAAATTAAGGACACACAGCCAACGTGACAATGATGACATGCTTGCATCTCATGCTCTTCCCCGAGCCCTCCATTAGTAGAAGCTTTGAATATTTGATGAACTCTAGCTGGAAAATGTGCATATAAGTGACAGTCCAGATGAATGGCTCTATCCAAGCTAATGTGAAAGCGGTTTGGTGCAATGTGTCGTCCATCTAAAAATGTATTCCTTCCTCTTAATCTCCATTGATCTCCGTATCTGTCCTCATATTGCTTGGTGTGTCCACCGTGTACAGCGAGTGCTCCTTGAGCAAAAGCAAAAGAAGAAGCGTCAAGAACCCCTGATGGTCCAGTCCAACGTAGATGGACGGTCTCGCACCCGTCGCACCAAACAGAGTGAGGAGCAGGCTCCTTTGGTGGAATCCTACCTCAGCAGTAACAGCAGCACCATCTATCACGGTTAGTTGGACCCCCTTCACGCTGTCTGATAAATGCGAATGGTCGGGCCCCATGTGTGTACTTTCTAGTACAATCTATACTAATGGAGTCCATTGAGCTAACTTTTGCTCCTATGACTAATTTATGTGGACCAAAAATAATATGGTACATTTTTCAAAGTTTTAAGTGTGGTTAAAAGCAAGAGTATACAGTACAGTACCTTCTGCCATTTGTTGTTTAGCAATGCTATAATGACCATATACAACATATCCAGTGTTTCCTTGCATATTTACGATTCAGATTATTTAAGCTTTTGGAACCTGCCCTCCGTTATCCACCGATTTGCAGCCCCATCAAAAGTAAATAAAAGTACAGTCAAATGGAACCTCGTCGTTCCAGAAAGTCTGGCTGAAACCACGTTGCATGAAATCCAAAACAGTATTTCCCAGAGGAATTAATGTAAATCCAATCCATCGGTTCCAGATACCCCAAAACTATTTTGAAAGAAATACTAAAAGCTAACAAAATGGATGAATGAACATTTCATACCATTATACTGTAATGCCCTTCAATGTGGACAGAAGGATGCACGCAGTCGCTGATGCAATCTGTCGTTTTTAATAAACAAAACGAGCAATAAACACACATTCATAGGTGTTGCTGTTAGCCACAACTCACGCCCATGCGCTCCACACTTAGACTAACTGCCGGAGCCAATAATCCCCCAATCTGGCTCGTCCCCTCTCTATGACGTCACACAAATACAAGAAACAGATATTACAATACCTTAGAGATTCTTTATGGCGTACAGTGAAGAGTAGAGACTGGAATCATCTAAAACTTACTCTTGAAATCTGTAATGTTTCTCATCCTCTATCAAATGGTTGATGCTTGGAACCCTGTTGTATATACATGCATTTTATAAGAAGGGTTCAAAATATATTTTTTAACAATGCAAGACAATATACTTTCATAGTCTCCTCACCAATACTCAGGCAAGTGGGAGTAGCAGTGGCATAACACATCCTCTAAAACAGAGGTCTCAAGCTCACACACTCACACCTGATTCAAATGATCAGATCATCAGCAAGCTATGCAGAAGCCTGACATTGAACCTGTTCATTTGAATCAGGTGTGTTGCAACAGGGAGACTTGGAAAACATGCAGGACAGCGGCCCTCCAGGACCTGAGTTTGGGACCCCTGCTCTAAAAAGTCAGGGTTTCAAAATAAAAAGGTCACTAGTGGAAAAGTTTCACCAGAGCTTCCTTGGCGTGTATTTAGTGTGACTGATACATATGCAGAGTGGCACGGTGGGCGAATGGTTTCTGCATGGGTTTTCCCTGGGTAGTCCAATTTCCTCCCTCATTCCAAAAACATGCATGGAAGGTTAATTGAATACTCGATATTGTCCCTAGGTGTGATTGTGAGTGTGAATGGTTGTTTGTCTGTGTGCCCCACAATTGGCTGGCAATCGGTTCAGGATGTGCCCCGCCTACTGCCCGACGACAGCTGGGATAGGTTCCAGCACGCCCACAACCCTCGTGAGGATTAGCGGCTCGGATAATGAATGGGTGAATGATAAATAAGCCTCCATGTGGCTAAAGAAAATGTGGTAAAACGGTTATATCGTGTGCTTCCATTTTGAAGGTCTCACTTTTGATGAATGTGTCAAAACACCGTTGTGCCCGACTGCTGCAGAGCAGGAAGGTTCTTGCCTTGAATTGTTAATCAAGCTTCCATTGTGGAATACGCCTTACCATCTGTCGAACCCTTTTTACACAACTTTGGAAATTCTTGGCTGAATGGATATCGACTGATTCTGGTCAATGAATGGCTGAGTGATGTTTTTATTATTATTTTTTTTTTTAATTTAGTCCATGTGAGCTCTCTTGCTTTCTTGCAATTTTTCACAAAAATCAAGTCAATATTTTGAATATTATTGAGGTACTTTGTTCCGTGTTTCATTCCAAATCTGCACAAAATTATTTGGTCTAATGTCATGGTATAAGATAAGCACATCCAAGTCATGTCTGCCGTCTAGTGGTGAAGTGTGATATTACAACTGAAATCATCCCCCTTTTTTAACCTTTCAATTTCTAAAGTATTTTGTGTTTTTCAAATTTTCTTTCCTCCATTCACACCCCCTTTTTCATAGACAACGGTATTAATATAAGAAATGTTTATTTAGAATTTTGGTGACTATTTTTTGAAATTGTCTCAGGCTGTATGCTGCCAGTTGCCTATCCCTGATTTATTCAGATTCAGAAAACTTTATTTATCCCCGTGGATAAATAAAGTTTTCTGACAAGTTTTTAGACAAACCATGTCCCTCTATTATGGAGAAGCAGTGCTTTGCCACTATCTTCAGGCAATTGTAATCGTTTTGTTTTGGGGTTTTTTCTTAGGGAGAGCACAGACTTACCTGTACAGGGTTTCTTAGCAAATTTATGTGAGCAAGCTGGTTCATGTAAGATAAATTAATGGTTGGTGTCATTATGATTGTGCTCCAATGATGCCAATGACTAAAACAGTGAAATTACGTTATATGCCTGCAGCTGTTATCCAGCTGTTTAACAAAATGTCATTAAATCTTGTAAATCAGTTGTGGAAATCGGTATTGTAATTTAAATTTTTTGTTTGATCTCTCTTTTTAGTTACTGAATTAAACGGGAGCGTGGAAAAGGCCTTTAAAACAACAAACAACGGCACTAGTGGCTCGAGTCTAAAAAGACGAACTAACACAAGTACAAGTATTTTGTACTTATCAGATTAGATGGTACACACTTCAATACAACGTAAAACTGAAGGATTTTACTGCCTTATATTTTATTTTATCAACTTGCTTTTCACTTTACTTCACGAAACTATTTTTCACAAATGAGACACAAAATGTTCTTTTGTGAATTTCTGCAGGGAAATTGCATGTGCCACCACACAGAAATCAAAGCATAAATCCAATTTCCACCTCTAAGAGCCACTGAGCTCAGGTTCATGTGCTGTCATTCTTCCTGTCAAGCCTGCAAAATGTCACATTGCAGCTTACTGTTCTCTAGAGAAAGAAAATAATTATCTGCACTGCGCAAAGTCAGAATCTTCTGACATCTATTCACTTTTTGTTAAATCTTTCATTTATTTGCATGCTCTTCTCTTTCAAGTAATTTGAAGTAGATGCAGAAATGCATCTCAGTGGCTTCGCCATTCGGCACACATTGACAACATAATGAGCACTGTGAAATTTGGATTGTGCAAATGTACCTAAGGCCAGTTAATGTATGGCGCGTGTCAAATTCAAGGCCCGGGGGCCAGATCCGGCCCGCCACATCATGGTATGTGTCCCGCAAAAGCAAATCATGTGTGTCAACTTTTTCTTTATTGTTTATTAAACATATAAACATATACAGTAATAAATTGACAGAAAGTGAGGGTTAAGTAAAATTGGGAAAAAGGAAAAGAAAACAGTCATCATACAGCAATATCGCATGATCCTTGCTGAAATCTGTACGCAATTATCACATTGTCATTGGATCAACTATTATAGTTGACTGATTTCAAAACCAGTCACCCATTAATTTGTTGTGTACAAGTCCTAATGCGATGAGCCGATTAAACATTTTTTTGTGGTTTCACTGATGTAACGGCCCTCCGAGGGAAGATGCAACTCGAAAGTGGCCCCCGACAAAAATGAATTTGACACTCCTGGTGTATGGCTCGTGTTCCGATTATATTTATTTCTTGCTGCCTGAGAGCTCTTTGTGTCTTTGGCTACTTCATTGTTTAGGGCCAGAAGCCAAGCAGGAGGAGATGAAGGTGAAAGCGGACCCTCAGCCGCCTCGCTCGATGAAAAAGGGCAGAGCGTCAGCCAGCTCCACTCCTCAGACAGGCAGTGACAAGAAGGAGAGGAGAGGGAAGCACAAAGGTCAGCCCGATGACGAACCGCCAGTCCGACACAGAACGATCCACAAACACGTTGAAGTGACAGGCAGGGCCAAAGTCCAAGCAAGAGACTAATCGAACGGAACAGGAAAAGTGATATACTGTACAATACACAGTGGAACACTTCAACTTCAGTCAATAAACAATTCAAAAGTCCAGTAAAAGACAGTCTTCAAATGTTCAAATTATTTCAAATGAAAGATGTCATAAACATCCTTGACGATTGTCCTCTAATTAGATGTACGTAATATTACATTATCTAACTTGTTGCAGCTAGGAATGAATCTTTGAATCCATTTTTATGATAACGTCCTCACAGTGTCATATGAAATGGTCTTAACAGTTCTGTTAGTTAACACAGCCTGTAAGGCAGTGACGTCTTAGCTGAATCCTGATATGTGATTGGATGAAAAAGGGTGCGTCGAAGCAGGTAGCATAGTGGGCCTCCCTGTGTGTGTGTGTGTGTGTGTGTGTGTGTGTGTGTGTGTGTGTGTGTGTGTGTGTGTGTGTGTGTGTGTGTGTGTGTGTGTGTGTGTGTGTATGGAACAGGACTGAATTTGGACTGTAAACGGGAAAGACTTGTCAAGTCATGTGTTTCAAGTCAAGTCCCTTGACTACCAAGTCCAAGTCATTTTGAGCTCTCACAAGTTTTACACGCACACCCGAAAATTGGTGACTGAAGTCTCACTCGAGTCAAGTCATGTTAATTGTGACCATGGGTATGAGAGCAAGGTAACAGCTCTGTTCAGCTGCACTTTATTTGTTTTTGTGGCTCAGGAGGGATGGACAGCCTGGCCTGCCAGTCAGAGGACGGTCAGATCCAAATCTTAACAGTGGGCCACCTTTCATCAGAGGATGGCGATGGGGAGCCGGTCATGAGCTGCACTCCGTCACAGAGCAAGCAGGACCTACGGGTGACCATGCTCAAAAAAGGTGCAATTTGTTTCTGGTGTACATCAACAAAGCCTCATGACCAACAAACTTGAAGCAAAATGGAATCGAACAAGAAATGCGGTTTTGAAAATTGTCTTCCAGTGACTGACACCTTATTTATTTTCGTTGTCTGCAAAGGAATATCAAGCAGTATGAATTTTGATGAGGAGGAAGATGATGACGATGAAATTAGTTCCACTTCATCACAGCTCAACAACAACACAAGACCAGGCTCCGCCACCAGCAAGAAGTCATGCAAGGTAAAAGTATGTTTTGATATCATGAATTGTGGCGTGCATTGATTTGCCATTTAATATATATATATATATAAAATCATGCATATATTCTTTCTTCTATCTTCTTATTCTTGCAGCTTAGTTTTGAGTCTTCTGTATTCCATTATCAAATCATCACATCTACACGTGGTGTAATTCATTACTCACATACTCTTTGAAGAGGGGTCTCACCTTTGATGTTTTCTCCCCCTACAGGAGGTTGCATCAGCGCCAACTCCACCAGTCACTGAACCGGCCGTCGATGTGGAAGACTTGGAAGAGTTTTCGTTGCGACCTGCACCACAGGGGGTCCGAGTGAAGTGCAGAATCACCAGGGACAAGAAAGGCATGGACAGAGGCATGTATCCCACCTACTATCTTCACTTGGAGAGAGAGGATGGCAAGAAGGTAAGGATGCAACATCAACACATGGACGGTGCAGTGTTAACATGTTCTGAAAATGACTAATGAAAAAAAAAAAGCATCTTACAATTACTTATTGTACTTTGTTTTGCCCCAGGTGTTTCTGTTAGCAGGCAGGAAGAGAAAAAAGAGTAAAACCTCCAATTACCTCATCTCCATTGACCCCACTGATCTGTCCCGAGGTGGAGAAAGCTTCATTGGTAAACTGAGGTAAATCTGGCATTCGTTGTTGTGATGTATCTTTTCAAGAGGGCAAGTAAAATTAAACAACTGAGATAATGTGCACAAGTGTGCACACCCTCTTAAAAGTGGGATTCGACTCTGTTTAGATTTAACCATTCACATCCAGACTTATGTGAATTAAAAGTTAGCAAACAGATTTTTCTGACTTGTATCTCGCTGTAGAGCTCAGGCCTGAAGGTTTTGTACTCAGGCTGATTACTATTTGGAACAATAATTCATAATTTTCTCCACCTCGACGGAGGCCCCCAGGTCCAGCTAACACCATGCTTCCTTCACATTTGGTGTGGTGTTCTTTTGATCATGCGTGGCTTTGTGATTGTGCCAAACAAACCTTTGGGAATTATGGCCCAAAGGAATTGCTTTGTTCGGACAATCTTCTACACCATACGTGCAGTCAGGAATGGTGGTGGCACAGCATGATATCCTTTGGGGCTTAGTGGATTTTCTTTAATTGGAATTGGCGCCTTAGAACATGGAGGTACCAATGACCAGCAGTGTAAGCACGGAGCCGTCACTGTTCTGCTAAAAAGCAAAATATCAGGAAAAGCCTGGTAGGAACACGATTCTTTAGTTTTTTTTTAATTTTTTTTTTTAATGGTGGCAGATGAGGTTGAATCTGATCTCACTTGTTATTTCTACTCACTCTCTCACATTTATTTTCAACACATTAATAGTGTAAAAACTGGACATGATTTGTCTTGGTCTCATTATTTTTATACAAAAATAATCTGGCATTTGAACAGTGCATGTACATTTTTCATCCACTGTTCATGATTCAATTAAAAAAACAAAATCCAGGAGCGATTCCACATGATGTCATGGTGCCATGATGTATTAAAGCCTTGTTCTATACTTGATATGGAGTCACAAGCCATCCATGCAGTTTCCGGACCACTTATCCTCACATCCTATGTAGCATTTCATCAAGCATCATTGTAGTCCAATTTCTTCATTTTTAGCAGACAATTAATCTTTTCAGGTTGCCATTTCTCAATATCCATATGGCTGATGTCGGGTAAAATCCATGTCCAAAATCCTCACTTTTCAGGAGACCACATAAAACGGCATGCTTGTTCAAAATTTAACATTGCATCGTCAAAGAAAGCAAGCCATTTTCAACATGAGATTGGTCAGTAATTTTTTTTAAATCGCACCCACGGATCCCAAAGAACTTTGCTGGGCTGGACGCATGTGGATGAGACGCAATGCGCTTGCGTTACCTATGCTGGGAAGTAGTCGAGGCATGCACGAGGGAAGTCGCAACTTCCGCCTCTCTAGTTACAAAGTAAAGAGCTATGGCTGGCTTGCTGATTCACTCCTCAGCCAGTAATCACTGCCTCTGTGATGGCGAATGTGCTACACTTCTGACAAGCACGGTTCTCACTAAGGGATGTTGGGGAAAGACGGAGAAGCCATGCTAATTGCTAAACTAACCCAAGATTGATGTGTAATTGAGAAACACCGGAATTTAATGCTTGGATGGTCAAGTACATTTTTCGCAGAAGTCTGGCTGGAACAGCGTTAAAGCGGAGATTATCCAGTTTTGGACAACAAAACAAACACCCACAAAATAAATAAATAAATATAATAGAATTATTTGGAATTTTGGACTAAGTGTTATTGAGATAAAGATGCAGAATTGGGTGATTTAATTGACAAACCAACTTAATTAACCTGAGAGAAAATATTGCAAATTCCAAATATTAAACAGCTTTTGTAGTACAAGTACATTAAAATTAAGACCAATTTTTCTGATTTTTTTTTATAATTATATATTATTCCTATGTCATATACATGTGATTTTTTTTCCAGCATAGTTCTTCACTGAAATCATTCTGCCTCATTGTGAAGTGTGCAGGATTCATTTTGAACATTCCATTCAGTTACCAACTATGGGTCGCTGCCCAATAAAGGGCTACATTTAAAATCACCAAAAAAGTAACCATTTTCTTTTGATTAGATTGCTGCACAGGTAACTGACACGTAAAACATTGATCCACAATAGATTAAGGTCAAGGCCTGAACACAACTGTCCACATTGTCTGTCAGTCATAGCCCAACGCTTCACCATACAGAACTGAATGCGACGAGGTGTGGCCTATTTTAACCTGAAATGATTAGAGTCCCAGTGTGAGCTCATCTGTCTGACACAATTCTACCCTAGCGGCTTGATCATGCAGTTGAGTGTCATTCAGCAGTGAAACTCCTCGTCGACTTTCTGTCTTTCTCTTTCTGTCTTCCTTCGCCAATGCTTTCTGTCCACCTGTCTGTCAGCAGCAGGTCATCCATTGCTTCGCGCTCACCCAAACCTTTTTGCTCTCCGTGGAGGCCCTCCTCTCGAGCATGATGATTTACAGAAAGCTGTGAGCAAGACGGCCACTTCATAGTCATTGGCATGTTTCATCTTCTGAATTCTCTGAGCTTTTCCAAGATCCATCAAGCAGAGGGTATTTTTATTTACTTTTTTAAATTGAAGTTGGTGCTTCTATTTGATCTCTTATCGTCAAACCATCCTGACAAAGTAATGTCAAACCTCAACTCATCTTTGATGGTCCCGGTCCTGGATGCTCTTCTGTCTCAGGAGCACCACAACTTAGGTCTTCCACGGTAGCGTGTCCCTCCTCAATTAGATCAGTATCTTTCATGCTCCGTGTGAGCTGATGGACACAATTAGGCATCGGTGAGACGTCATCCTGCAATCTTAAATCGTTCTCTCTCATTTCTTCGACTGACTCCAAGTCGTCTCTTGACTTAGTTTCAGAACCAGATGGCAGAGGATTTTCTTCAACGTCTAAGTCACTGCTGCTGTCCGAGCTGTTGTCTTCAATTCCGTGCCACCACTGGAAATATTTCTTGCCTTTTGTCTCAAACCGGTGTCCAACCTTGTCATTCAAGTACCTCCCTGAAGTTCCAGCGAGAAAACTCTTCTTTGCTTCTTGCCCGCCGGGGTCTTCACTCTCTCTGGACCCTTCTCCTTCCTTAGCCAGGTCACTAGAGTTTTTAGCAAGTTCATGGATACTTTTAAGTGATTCAATATCTTCTGAATCCATTTGATCTGTTGACCTTCCCTCTGATCTACCAAGTAGAGGTTCTTCATCGTTATCTAAATCCGTACTGCTGTCAGAAGTGTTGTCAAACTCGTGCCACCACCTAGAACGCTTCCTCGTTCTTGTTTCCTCTTCCTGTTCGGCGTCATCCCGAGATCGCTTCCTCGATGGTCCTGGCTGAGGTTCTTCTTCTTCTTCTTCTTCTTCCTCATCCTCTTCCTGGCTGACCACCATCTGAACCTCAGCAGCAAAATCACTGTCCGAATCATCTTCATTCTCTTCAATGATATGGTTAAAGTGATCAGCGTGATTTTCAATTTGGACATTTACAATGTTTTCATTGACAAAGCCAATTTGGTTTTGTCTGAAGACTCTCATATGATGATTTATGATGATATGCAAGAGGAAGATAAATTCCATGTCATTATTGTCTCCATTCGGTGGTTGATCTTCTGTTGGAATGTGAATATGGTGGCCTGAAAGACAATTAAAGCCTGTGGGTGACAATGTACACCAAACGGAAATATAAATCCTGTTCGTCAGGTACTTACGATTCGGACCATTGTGGTCTCCGTCCCCTTGTCCATCCATCTGGCTAAAATAACGAGAAATTGCAAGCACTAATTGACTAATACATTTGCAGAAAGCTTTCGGCTGTGTCTAACATATTTGAGGATTTAAATGATTGTCACGCTTCAAGAGTTAACATTTATGGAAATACACGTGCTTACATTCTGTGGAGGATAACCAACAACAAAATGCTTGAATTTGAGGTCAGAAAAGTCGGACTGATGTCTCGGAAGGAGGTTTTCGCATTGTAGCAATGACAACGAATTTGGCTCCGCCCCCAAAATACAGTGATATCACATAATGTCATTCCCTTCCTTCATATAAACATTATGACATTTCATTTGAAACAAGATTGTCATGCTGTCACAGAACTGCTTTGTAGTCATTTATGCACAAGCATTGCATAATCATAAACTTACCTCAGGCTGGAGGAACTTGTCTTTGCTAGTTACAAAGAATGCCAGTTACAAAGCCATCAGGAACTGCAGGTGGAAGTTCTTCTGATGGTTCTGCATTCTATTCTAGTCACAATCATGCTTATCCAGATCAGTTGGGTTAAAGGTCATTCATTCCATTTTGCGTTTCCACATTCTGCCCTTTTCAAAGCTGCGCGTCAAAGCCTCAGTCATGGCAACAGACACTTCACCCCAACAGTGCATATAAATATACAGTCCTCTTTGTAGCCATTCAATCTGAATGCTTTGAATAAAGCACTTTATGGCATCACGCACAATGTCATCATCATGATGATGAATGTATTTCTTGTGTGATATTGCACTGCTCTATGCATGACTGTACAAGGAATATGAATAAACATCCCTGCTATTGATGGTGCAAGCATTGAATGAAGTGAGAAGCGTTAAGACTCTTGTTGATGGAGTGCAAAGGTCTTCAACACTTCAGATAAAATTAATTTCCCTTGCTTTAAAGAAGCAGTAAGGAACGTACTTGTTGAAATGCATTGCAGGTCAAACCTCATGGGCACCAAGTTCACTGTATATGACAGTGGCCTGAACCCTATGAAGACCACCAGCAGCCTCGAAGACAGCAATATGCGCCAAGAGCTCGCGGCCATTTGCTATGTGAGTTCCTTTTGTCTTAACTTTTTATCCTTCCGAGGCACTGTGAGTTCCTTTCAGGTTCCATTTAGCTCTAGTATTTTATTTGAAAAGGTTCGACTATTACAATGGTATTCGGTAGAAAACAGAGCGATGCCAATGAAAACTGAACAAATATTTTATAAGGTGCCTAGGGTGAGTGAAACATCCAATAGTAACTCAAATAGCGAGAATGCAGATTCTCTTCAAAATGTATCAGGTTCTTCTTCAACTTATCCGACAGCTGTGGGAAGATTGTTTTGCATTTCTGCTGACGAACTAAGGGTACAATGTTAGCCACAGCAGCCCCGTTTGAGGCCACTGCAGACAGAATTTGATGGTTGTAAGACAACACGGAGGAGCAAGATGGGCGAACGTCAGTCTGGCCATTATTGCAGTCGAGGCCAGGTGTGATTTGAACCCTTTCTGGGACAGCGGTTACTACAGCGGACAGTTTATCATGTCAGGTTACAGAGTGCGTGAAAGGGTTAAAATGTTTAAAATAATTGCCGTGAAGAACCTAGTAAAAACGGTGAATGTGACTAAGTCTGACAGTGCATAATCATGCATATCAAAACTTGGAGGTAGTCTGTCGTGTGACGCTAGCAATTACTGCTGGCGTCTCACGCCCGCCGCCTACATACTTAAAATGGTGAATGTGTGAGTGAGTGTGTGAATGAGTGACAGAAAGACAATTATCTGACAATGAGGAGACTGCAGGGTGTATGTTAACACCATGTTTGGGAACAAGTGATGGATTAGTGAAGTAGTTATTGACAGAAAATGAAGGTTATCATATATTTTTTGGCCCAGCAAGTGGGCTTCATTTGACTTTATCCAGGCCACAAACATTGAATGCGGAGGAATGCGGAGGAAAGTAACGGCCAAAATCCCACAAACAGTACATTTCAGACAAATGAGGCTATTGTGACCACTGGGACCACGGTGCAAAAACAACAACAAGCCATTAAAACAATACTTCTGTCTTTTTTACCTGACAGAGGAAGTTATCAAGGTGCGTTGCAGTGCCATACAAAGAAAGTACTTTTAATTCACACTGATATTAGATGATATGTTGTCATGTGTTTGGGATGAAAAATGATGCCTTCTACATTTTGATCTTTTTTCAAACCTAGGAAACCAATGTCTTGGGATTCAAGGGACCTCGTAAAATGAGCGTTATCATCCCAGGAATGAATATGGACCATGAGAGAGTGTCAATTCGGCCACGAAATGTATGTATTTCAGTGAGCTGATCAGTTCAACGTCTAAAACATACACGTTGACATATTGGGCGGACCGTTATGACTGACCTCCGTTGTTTTCTCTGTCTATTGCAGGACCATGAGTCATTGCTGGCAAGGTGGCAGAACAAGAACACAGAGAGTGTGATTGAACTGCATAACAAAACTCCAGTGTGGAATGATGATACGCAATCGTATGTGCTCAACTTCCATGGCAGAGTCACTCAGGCCTCTGTCAAAAATTTCCAAATCATTCACGACAATGACCGTGAGTTTTTATGTAGTGTACCTCAGTAGTTAAAGAGTGATCATGTCAAACTTGGAAAAAAGAAAATAGGATCACGAACCGTAGTGTTTTTGGCAACTCAAGTCAAATTTGAATTCACGTCTCACTTTCAGGACCCTATCATTTCAAACTGACGAACAGGGACAAGTAACATGTGACTGCCCTTAACAGTAGCGGCTGGTCAAGAGAGGGCACGGTGGTCACCACGTTACTTTCCTTGAAGACAGAAAATGGAATAAAAATACTTCTAATCAAGTCAAAACATTTGGAAATGTATGTACGGGGAAACCTCTAGTTACCAACTTCATTAGTTTGATGAGCACATTTCTCCCTTGAAACGTTCATAAATCGAGGTAATATTTCCCTTGAAATGAACGCAATGCATTTAATCTATTCTAGCCCCCAATAATGACCCTTTTTAACTATCGTGTGGTCTAAAGTAGATATATAGCGGGATGACACATGGTTATTTTGAAGATTAATTCACTCCTTCATGACTGCCTCCTACATGCTATTACCAGCGAGTTCTTTCTCATTTGCCTGTCTACTAAATATCAAAACAACAACACATATGTAGCTTGGTTACAAAACGTGAAAAGAAGAACACAGATCTTCCTGCTCCCCATATGACAAGCGCTTCAAATAACACACCTTTAGGCGGTTTCCCTTTTCCAAGTGGCATTCTGACTCTTTAGTGCTTCCTTGACATCTTCTGCATTCATTCAACACGGCTGTTTCTAGTACAAAAGCGGCACATACATTGAGATGTATTGTATCTGTGATTGAATGAATGGATTTTATGGAGGTGGAACTTCTGCCTCATGACAACATGCGGGGATGGCTATTTGACATGACTATTCCTTCCTTATTATTACGTCTGGGGTAAAAAAATTGCCTAACTTAGCTAAGTCGACCACAAAAATTAGGTGACACAAACATTTCTGACTTGAAATGGAGGATGGGGCGATTACCAGAGTGATCAATGGAATAATTGATGGGATAATCAATTCTAAAATAGGTGAACTGGCCCACAGGCCCCTCGTAGTCTTTGGGCACCAAGTAAGTGACCCCTGTGATAGAAAAGATCATCGAATACTGTACGGTCTTCTTCATTATTACAGTATGTGTTTTCCTGTTATGACTTTTAATGGCTCAGGGCCTTTTACACAAAATTGCAAAGATTTCAGGTTCTCATTTCCTATCTTCATCCATCATTTCAGCTGACTACATTGTGATGCAGTTTGGCCGTGTGGCAGAGGATGTCTTCACCATGGACTATAACTACCCAATGTGTGCCCTTCAAGCCTTTGCCATCGCCCTCTCCAGCTTTGACAGCAAGTTAGCCTGCGAATAGACGGCAGCCTAAATAAGGCCATGTTGTCCATGTATGGTCTCATCAAGGGCTGTTCATGTAACACTGCAGCTGGTCCAAACTCCAAAACCACCATTTCCCTGTATGTGTGTGTATGTGTGTGTGTGTGTGTGTGTGTGTGTGTGTGTGTGTGTGTGTGTGTGTGTGGAGGGTGGGGAAGGTGGAGGGGGGGCATCAAGCACAAAGAGTTGCCCACTTTTAAGACAATGAAATCAATGTGTTTTGTAAACATTTTGAAGTTGAAGTGTGCCACTGTTCCTTTTATGTACTAGTTAGAGCAGCTTAACATTGTGACTGATGTGACTAATAATTGCATATTTGTACATTTTTGGAGTTGGCTACATTTTATGTACCTGTCACGAAAACAGCCCAAGGTTAAAAAAACAAAACAAAACAAAAAAAACATCCACAAGCATGAATACTTACACGGTTCCAAGATTAACATGCATGTCAAAAGCTATTTATTTTGTTATTTATGTATTTATTACATGTTTTGTTCTTCGGACAGTTTTGGCTCTGCGGAGCTGCAAGCACATCAAAGACAAAGCATCCACATAAAACGAATGGACCTGAGCAGGGCAAAGGCATGTTACACTGTGCTGTGTACCGTACAATATTGTGTCATTGGGTCACATATGTGAATGTATAGAATAATGGTGCACTTTAATTTAAAGCCAGTAGTGGACGAGATTGCTGTAAATCGTTTTTTGTGCCTTTGAACACTAACTGCAGTGTGGCGCTTTGGCTGTAAAGTGAGCTCTTTGCTGTTCTTGCCAACCTTATCTGCACTTGATGAGTTACGGTCACAAACAGTAGACAGGTGCAAAGCTGGTTTTAATGAATCAAACAAAAAAAAAACGTGATGAGAAGCCCAAATGGAAGAATCAATTCTACGACGATGTGGTTAGAGCTCATTTTCTCAAGGACATATTACATTTCCCTCAAATGTGTAACATTGTACTTGGTACAATGTCTGATGTCCCTTGGAAATATTACGGAGGACATGGATTTGACACAGCCTCAATGCTTGCATATTGCATCTATTTGTGTCTTTGGGATATTTTTATACTCCTCTGATGTGACAGTCGGGTATGTTCCTCATCTAAAATGTAGTATGTTTATATGGAGAAGTTACTTACCTTAGTGGGCGAGCTTACTTTCTCAACATTTTTGTACTTTATCATTGTCCAAAAAATATCATGATGAAGGCAAAGAACAATCTCTGTTGCCACAATTGTTAGTGTGAATCATGAGGAAATCTTTAACAGATGTGCTATTCTTGTACTTAGTTGTATTCCAACATTTTGGATTTCTATTTCAAAACTGTTGATACTTTGCTGTGAAGTCTGCTTTTTGGTACATGTTCGGAATCCCCCCGCTTCTCTCACTTTCTGTTTTTAGTGCTCGTGACGATGTACAGTGAATGCCGTACGTCTGACTTATGTGATGGTATAGGCACTCTTGGAAAATGACAACAAAGGTGAACGAATAAAACCTGAGTATGTTTATGTTTGTGCTCTTAAAATATGGAAAAGGTTGCTCACAGCATATCATTAAGTTATGTTTTAATAATAGAACTAAGACGAGGAGTTGAGGTAAGGTTCTATGCTCAATATTAGCATTTGGATTTTGGAATGCTACAGAACACCTTATGTTGTCAAAGTCATCTTTGAGGCAAGCCATATCGTAGTTTCCGTCAGAAGGCCGTTATGGCTGTGAACCCAAATAAATGTAGGATTAGCATATACAACAATTTGAGGAATAACTTGGAAATCAGAGACCAGTAAAAAAAAAAAAAATTCTAATTGAATAAAATTTATTTTAAAAGAGGGCTTGGGAACAAAACATGCTTGCAAGATCTCAATGTTTTTCTAAGTGAAGGCAATTTAACCATTTTAATTTGCTTTCATGGACCACATAAAATGACGTGGCGGTCAGATCCAGCCCCCAGGTCTTGAGTCTGACACCCGTACCCAAAGGTAGAAAATTCTTACATTCCAGCACAGAAACTTGACAACCCCCCCCCCCCCTCCCCTGGCTGGAGGCTGGAGCCTTTTAGCCACATCCCAAGATTACCCAAAGCCACCGAACCTACCTTTACATGTAAAACAAATATACACAGTATCTTCCTTGAAGTATTAGTTGGAGGTAAATCTTGGTCACGAGGATGTCTTGTAGACATCCAGAAAATTGGAACGATACAGTTGCATTCTCGGAAAGTGAATGAATTTCATGCCGGTGTCGACGAGCATTCTTTGTTACCAGCACTTCAAAGACCTCTGTTTTCTCAACCGTATTTGCAAAAAAAGGTGGGTGTGTCAATCAATTAATAACTCTGACTGTTGTTTTTGAAAAATTCGATTCAAAGTACTAAACGCATACAAGGATGTAATGCTGTACGGAAACATTCAAACTATGAGTGCATGGAGGGAATTATCTGTAGTGGTTTACAACTAACAATGCTGCCGATACCATGCGCGGTGTGGCCAACAGTGCAACAGAACTGTCATAGCAATGACAATGGAGGAAACCAACCCACTATAACGTGTGCACTGAATGCTTGCGGGAATACATGGACCAAGTAGGTAATCCCATTGTGTGCAATTTACAGCACGGCACAGTATCGAATTGCAAAGAATAATGCAAGGCTAATCACCGCAGCCTATATAGCTGACCGTTCTTCCACTCACGATGATTCTCATAACCACTCCATGTCCGTCCGTTAACTTCCGGGTTTGTCGCTTATCACAAGTATCCTAAAATTGCTTCTCAGTTGACCTTTAGATTCCTCAAAAATATATGCAGCAGTAGTTACAGGAACACCAAGCTGTCCGGAGATGCTCTTATAGCCTTTACCTTAAATTTGGTTGACTATAATTTTCTAATCTCCTGAGACAACTACAGTATCTTCTTTGCTTCCACTGGTCCATATTTAGTGTGGTACACACCATGACACTAAACAGCATTGTCTGTTTTCCATCGGGTCATTTTGTGTTACTTTTTGTTCAAGTCATTTCTGTTACCTCAATGTTTTTTTCTTAAATGAGTACCAATTTGTAAAATTAATCTTAATTTCAATTGGTCAATAGAGTAAGATACATACTTTTGTATCCATTTACAAATGAATAACAGCTAAGAGCTCAGACTAATTTAGAGGGGAAATACTTTACGTCTCCCTCCTGTTTCGCATCCTCAGCCCACTGAACTCTTTGGGAAAGTCTCTGTGGACATTACTGTCACTCTCTGCAAAAGCTAACATTGACAAATATTCTGTTTCTTCCTTCTCTGCCTCCTCAATGTTGGGACATTCTGTACAACTAAACTGGAGTCTCTCTGCCTCTGTCACCGGATCTTCCTCATCTGCTTCCTCCTCCTCTTCCACCTCTGTACCATCATCTTCATCCACATCATCATCCTTCTCATTTTCCTCCTCCTCCTCCTCCTCGTCCTCCTCTTCCTTCTCTACCTCCTCTTCATAGGTTTCTTCTTTTGGGTAGTGAAATACATTTCTGTGGTCATTAAAACTAATATGCTTCCTCCCTCCTTTTTGACCTTGTAGGTCATTGTGTACTTGCAGCCCTAATCTCTCATGCTGTGTATTCGTAGTTGCCTGGGAGGCAGGTGGAACCAGCAAAAGTCGTTTTTCAGCTTCTGCTTCCTCCTCCTCCTCCTCCCCATCCTCCTCTTCCTTCTCCTGCTCCTCCTCCTCTTCTTCTGCTATCTCCTCCTCCTCTTCATCTTCTTCTTCCTCCTCCATATTTTCGTCAACATCTTCCCCATCCTCACCTTCCTCCTCTTCGTCTTCATCCTCCTCTTGTACTGTGGATAGTTTCCTCGCTCCAACCTCTTCCTCCTCTTGTTCCATTCGCTCTGCTAAGGCCTCCGCAGTGGGCTGGGTGACGGGCTCCTCCGAAGCCACAATCTCTAATTCACATTTGTAATCGGGTACTTTGTACTCGGGGTAGGTCTCTTCTGGGTAGCCTGTAAAAAAATAAAAAAAAAAAAGAAGAAGAAGAAGGGCAAGTGGTCTGGGCACTTGTCTGTCATCGGCAGTCCGAAATTATTTCAAGCTAAACGAAACTGTAATCTTCAGTCTGTCAGTCAGTCATTTTATTTTTAACAACGCTTCCATCATCGCTTCAATCCGTAAATTTCATCGCTCCGGCAGTGAATTTCACAACTATTGAATTGTTAAGTACAGCAGGGCCACACTGGTGGCTGACTGCTGCGTTTGAACTCCTAAAATGCCAAAATGTTTTACTTGAAAGTTTAGTTTACCTTAACCAGAATCCTTTTTCGCATTGTTGCCAATGGTACAATCCTGGTGGATTAATGTCATGTTATTCCTAATAAATCCTTTTGAAAACCGAAACTAAGTTGCCAGGTCTATCAAATAATGTTTTTCCTTTGACTTCATCTACTTGTTATTGCTGTTCTTGTCATGGTTCTACTTTGCCTTTGCCATGTCGCTCTGCCTACTCTTGCTTCTCTGCTCTCCTCTCCCTCTCTACAGTGCTGGAGTGGTAGGAGGCGGGGCCGAAATCAGAGGCGTGGCCGAACTCGGAGGCGGAGCCTCACACCCACACCTGTGCCTCATCAGCTTGAATAGGTGGCAGCCTATTTAGCCAGCTTCTCCTATTGTTCTGTGCCAGAAGATCCTTGACGTTCACACGGTGTCTTGCCAATTGCTGGCTTTCCTTCGCCAGCTGATCTAGTCATGAGTATGTCCCTGAAGATTATTTCCTGTTGCTACTTTGTTTCTTGCGTATCTGATAGTTGTGGTTTTTAGTATATTTATTTGGTGTTGCAACTTTGGACGACTATCTTTGCTTCTTCTTCCCACGGCTCATCAAGTCTTCTCCTTCTTTTCTTCTTGTCTTTATTAACACCACCCTCCGAAATGGGGTGTGGTGCTGCAGAATACTCCTAAGCTCCCAATGCAACTCTTTTCAAAATCAAAATATAAATTAAAAATTTAATTCCGAAGAATTTGCAAAAAGTGTCTCTAGTATTCAAAGCTACTTTCAGACCCCTCAGCTCATTAATTAGTTGTCTTGCATGACCATAATGAACACATTATTACATGCTCTATTGTCTCTTTGGTGCATACCGCCACCAGATGTACATATACACCCAATGCAGTTTACTCAAGCTTGTTGTATTCACCCATGCGAACAAACACTTAGCAGACAGGTGAGACACGTTTCCATCAGTTATCAACGAAATGGGTGTCCATCAGTGACGGACTGAAGGACCTGCCGTCAGTCTGACAGAATACACCTCTAGAAATTAAAATTCTTCGAATGACGAAGGAAATGTGACCATCAGAACAGATTTGCTGCCCTGAGGAGACGCAACTGAATCTTAGCTGAATAAGCACAGGTGACAAAAGGAAATATAAAAACTGCTTTTGGTTGGGAAGAAAGCAAAGTTAGTGGGTTGTGAAAAGGCAGGGGAAGTATACCTTCCCAGTCTGGACTGTAAGGGACTTCCTCTGCCTCCATCTCTGGGGAGGCACTCTCCACGCGGCCCTCTTGCATTAGATTTGCGATCTGCTTCAGCTGCCTGAGGAGTTTCTCTTCCTTCTTTGTTGGAGTCGATTTACTTGTCCTGCGTCTTCCACTGTGGGGCGGCAGAGAAACAAAGGAGAGTCATCACCCTGAGTCTCTGGACTTTCAATGGCGTCAGGTGGCAGCAAAGCTTTTAATGCTGCCTGCTGTAAAACTGCTGTTTTCTTTCATACAGTGATTTGTTCCAGCATGAATTAATTTTTGTGGAGTGTGAGTATATTATCAAACTAACCTCCCAGAAGCACAAGTATTTCCCGAGACAATCCTCGCCATGATCCTTTCTGACTGAAGTAGTCGCTCCTGTAGTCTGGCAAGCTCATCGTCAGTTACTAAGAGAAACACAGCCACTTACTGTGACGCACAGAAATGTCATGACAATCAGGGAAACTGCAAGAGTTACTAAAAGTTTTCACATATACATTTAAATTGACTTCCTCTTTTTAATGCACATGTGGATTCAAACGTTTACAGAAGGTCTAAAGAGATACTTCACATACGAACACCACTTGCAGCGTTAAAAAGTTCGTATTTTGTCTGAATAATTTGATAACCATTAATCACCATCTACATTTAGTAACTTTAAAAAAAATAATAGGTGGTTGCCATTTTCAGTGAACACGCCACTAGACAACCGTCGCGTGCGTATACATTTTGGAATAGACTGCACAATGATATACGCACACAGCTGCACTGCTATAGCGTTAATCATGAAAAAAAATGAAGCCAACTAACTTTAGAACATTTATATTTTCAGCAAAAACTCAGAGGGTATGACACTTACCCGCATTCCTCTCCATGCTCATAGTTGTACCGTACTGCCCTGATTTTGGAGTATTCTTGTCCCTGCAGGTCAACTGGCAACATGAATGATATAGTTTAGGCATGATTGCTGTGGAACAATAATAACAATGACAATAACATTAGTATGAATAATAATTATAATGATGGTCATAACCTTGTAGATTATATAGAGGATGTAAAGAAGAATTCCAAAGCCATATATGGGTATGACTTGAGCCATCAGGTTGTATTTTTTACCACGTCCTATGCTTCTGGCTTTGGCAGTGGCCTCAGCGCTGTATGTCACGGAGTGGAACGGATCTGCATCCCACTGCTGCGGGTCATCGGACAATGACACCGGATGCATCCCTGGCAGGCGGAAACCAGGGCCAACTACACAAGACATAATGGGCTCAATACTAGTAGACTTTAGTCATCAAAATGGACAAAAAGTAAATACAAAGCTGTAATGAAATGTTAACTGTGAGAGTTAATATCAAATAAAATATAGTAAATTGTTCATATTTATTATACTATCCATATACACATTTACTCCAACGCTAGTACAGTACTGTTATGTTTTTGTTTAGGTTACATTTGGTTTTGTTCCCTCATGCGCCCTTTTTTGCCGCCACCTGTTCTCGTCATCAGTGTCCCTTGTGTTTAACCAATCAGCTCCCTCAACCCTTCGTGTCTTGTCCAGGTGTTTCTCGTTGTCTCGTCACTTTGATTGTGTTTAGTTCCCTGAGTTGTCAGTCTTTGTTGGATCATTGTGAGTGTATGTGTGCCCCTGTCATGTTTGGTTTCTGTCATAGGTTTTTTGGGACTTTCATTGAGTACTTCAGTTCGTTTTTTTCCCCAATGTACTCATGTTTGTATTTTGGTTAAATACATCTTGGTCAGTCCACCCTGCTCCTCTCTGCCTCCCTGCTTTTTTTGGGTCCTCCAACTACCATCATGCAAAATGTGACAGAAGGACCCAACCAAGACTGGACCCCGCAGGACCAGAGGCCTGGTCCCACTGCCACCTGATCTTCTTCCTGGCAACGCAAGTGTTGCGGCTGCCCTCTTTCCCCGCTTACGGCCGCCTTATGTTCCTGTCTCCGGCGGCGCTAGAAAGAGTGTTGGCCCCCACAGCGTTTCCGACAAGCCACCCCCAGCTGACTCTCATCTTGCCAAGCATTTGGGTGACTTTGTGGCATCTGGGATATCTCCCTTGAGGGAGGCGTACTGTTATGTGTTTGTTTAGGTTACACGTTGCAGTCGCCTTCCGTTCCGTTCCCCGCGACGCAAGTCTGCTTTTTTGGGGTCCTCCAACGACCATCATGCAAAACATGACAAGTACACTTACACAGTCAGGTCTCCAAAAGGTGATAACAATGCTCACCTTTCATTACATGGAACGGATAATAAAATATTTGGTGAGCATTAATATGAAGGAATTTTCTTCTGATATAAATTATATTTAATATCTTCAAAGTTTAGTTCATATATCACAACGATATATACCGGTAGGTGGGTAACTGCAGCTGTGTGAAAATGAAAATGATTAATTAAATGACAGTCTGTAGTTTTTCGACAAAACATGTTTGGTGGAATCATACTATAAACAACAATACTATAAAATATATCTGTATTTTTATGTACCTCATATGTTTAATGTGCAACGGTTGCAGAGCAGGTGAGTACTTTGTTTATGATACATTTAATATAAATACCGGTACCTTTCGTTCAGTTTAGCTTGTTGGGGGCTCAATTTTGGTTTTTGAGAATTATTGTGGTCATATGAAAAATCTAGTCAAAAATATCATTTCTAGATATTACTGGTAATAATTTCATTTAAAATACAATAAAGTATTTGAGGTTCCCAATGCCTGTGACCTCAAGTTTGACGTCACTATGATCAGGTTCAATGCATACATCCGGATGATCAACAGTCACAGACCACTCATTTTTCATAAAACATGAAAAGATTCATTAAAGATAAAGGCTTTCTGAAAAAAAAGTGACGAATACCAATTTGGTGTTATTTGTATATTATTATGAATATTATTATTTTACTACCATATGATTTTACTGTTTTGGCCAACTAGACATCACTTACACACACACACACACACACACACACACACACACACACACACACACACACACACACACACTTTTCTATAACATTGCATTTTTAGGTACCACGGTGATGCGATGAGACCAATACAAATCACATTCTTGTCGAATGTAACAGCTAGCAGCAGCATCAACAATAACAACAACACGAAAGGTGGATGGAGGATGACGTAGTGAATCTGCTCACCCTGTGGCTGCCCCATCTCCTTTTTGGCTCGAGGTAAAAGCATCCTGGGCAAGAAGAGAGACACGCAGAGCACCGAGCATGATATCAAAGTAACCTTCTGACAGGTTGTGATGGGCATGTCTAACTCGACAACAGCCAGGCGTTGATTTCTCTTGAACAGTAAATCCAGTGTTCTTGGCTGTCGACGCTCATCTGGTGATGTCCTGCTCAGATTAGAGCAGATTATATGAGCAGTCTTTATAGGCGGTGGAATATTATCAACTAATCCCCAGAGAGGGACACAACTGGCCATTTTCAACAGCATGTTACTCATATGCACCCCGTTGGCTTTGATGGACAAAATGAATGAATGAATGAATCCTTTATAGTAATTGCACACTTGTTACAATGAAATTTTGCAGGACCCTCGACCCCCTAAGTGTATCATGAAATAAATAAATCCCACAAAGCAAGCCTTGAATACTTTTGAATAATTTTACATTTACGTTGGTACTATTTATTGGTTACTTATTATATCTTCATTTAGGTAATGGTTTACAAATGTTGAAATACCCAGTTGTTCACCATAGCACTTAAATGCAGGACATGACCTGTACAGCATTCGAATACTGTATTGTAGTTCCTGGGGTGTGTTGCTCTCATTTTACCAGTAGGTAGCAGTGCAGGCTCACGTACAAACCAAATTCATTTTTGATGACAATGTTTTCAGATCGACAGTGACTCCCGAATATTGATTTCAGTTGGGTGGAGTGAGGAATCCGTTGGTGCTAGGCAAGAAGTACCATGGAGTACCCTCACAAAACAAAAAACAAGAAAATAGCTCAGCAAAGAAGCTTTTATTAAATCAGTGGCATATAAAATGAAGAACAAATGACTACAAACACTCTAAACCAAATTCACAATGTATGAATAACGTAAAAAAACAAAACATGAAATGTGATTTTAAAAAAAACCCTAAATGATCTAAATTAACCAAGCCACCAAACTACTTCCTCCTCTTTGCCTTCATTTTCTTTTTTCCTTCTTTTCTTTTCGTTTCTGTTAGCCTATTCTGAGTGATAAATTTCTGTTCTGGGTGTATATTTCACAACAAGCCTGGTAGCAGACCCTATTAGGGAGATTCACAAATCCCAACATGTCATTGCAGTGTCAATGAGGTTTTCTAGTAGTGATCGATATACAGCATCAGCTAGGAAGGAGGCCCTTTGGCGGGGATTCAAGGTTGTTGTCGCGGTGTCCAAAGCAGGGCTGGCCATTTATGGGATAGGCCTCACAGGGCCCCTTCAGCTAGGGGCCGAGGGCAATTGCCCGGGGGTCCTGCCCAGTTGCGGAGTGTCTCTGCTCGCACCAGGAGGTATATACAGAAGGTAATACAAATCTAAACATTCAAACCCAATATAAGTCACTGTCAATTATTATTATTATTATTATTATTATTATTATTATTCTTTCTCATTTACAAAGATTCTCATTAATTCCTGTTAAATTTCAAGTAGGATTTAATACTTAATATTTGGAATACAGTCAATAATAGTCTGATGAAAATGGACCAAAGTGAGATGCTAATATCTATTGTTGTGGTGTCCTCCATTGTAGATTCGCAACTTTTCTGGCGCCAAAGTACTTTAGATTACAAATATCCCATGTTACATCAGTAATGTCATCAAAAATAGATACAAGCACAATAACATTGAGATGCTCTCATCTCAATTTACTCACAAATGTACAAAATTCAAAATTTTAAGCGAAATTGGATCATTTGCCGCGGCACAGCAGATGATCTCACAACACAGAGCACTGCAGTGTTGGACTTGACGAGACTGTGTGTTGCTGAAAGGATGTTTACACATTTGGACTGCCCAAAAAAAAAATGTGTGCATACTAGTCCAAGCAGATGCTAATGTAAAGTTATAATAATCCATGTAAGGCTAGAATTAGGAATTAAAATTAATTTCACGAGCATGTTTTTTTTTTCAAGCAGTTTAGGCATTTTTCCAGTGATGGACATTTTTAAAGCCATGTCAGCTCTGGTTAGGCCTTTCATTTAATGCCAAAGGCACAAAGGTCAAGTAGGTTGGACCTTGGGGACTTATTAGCAAAGACCAAGGTGGAGACGAAAACTCCCACATGTATTTTTTCAAAGAATACTTATCAAGAATCGAAAGGTGCTGGGAATACAGATCAAGGGGACAAAACCTTAAGAAATATTTTACTGATATAGAACTGTCACTGGAATTGCTTCTCCCAAATGGATACATTTGTTACTTTTCACATGCCTCATAGATCTTTGTGGAAATGATCTTTATACTAAAATGATGGTGTGAGATTTGAGGCATGCAGAAATGACATGATGGTATATTAGTATGCTCTCAGGATATAAGTACAAATATTCGAGCACCCCTCAAAAATCGTCAACGTTTCAATGTATTTTGTGTTTCAACCTAACTATGGAACATAAATCGTGGAATGTAATTTCCACACGACTGTCAGATGTCAACATTTGGTTGAAAATAAAGGTATGTTGAATTTTGGGAAGTGAAACAAGGCACCACAGGAAAATCAAGACCTGCTCACGTAAAAGTTCGACCAATGCATGATTGGACATCATTTAACCATTTCAGCGTGGTTGTTTGAAGGAAGAAAAATCTCTATAATTAGCAGTAAGAGGGGCAGCAAATAACTAAACCATTCTCTGGTGTGATCATTTTCTTTTTTTTTTTATAAATCCCGTATCAAGATCAATACTGTGCTACTCAAGGTGGCTGCAGGGTTGGTTGTGACATCGACAGCTCATGATAGTAAAGCTTTCGTACCAGGAGGACACTCAATTCTATTGGCGTCTGATTTCTGCAGCGAAGCGGGATTTCATTTCACTCAAGCAATGCCTGCTGACCATTTTAATCTGGGACCATGAACTGGTGACCTTCATGTGACAGCTTCATTTGCTGACCACGAGGCAGACGGGCAGGCCAGGGCTCTACCCTCGCTGATTTATAATCTGCTAAAAAAAAAAAAACAGCTATTGAAAGTTAGCAACTTTCTTTTGATTTTCCATCAAAGCATGATTTTTGTTCCGAAGCATTAAGAAACAGAAGTGTGTAATGCTTTTAATAAACCACAGTTTAGATGAAAATGAACAGTGGTAAACACCATGTGCGATAAAAATCTGGCTAAAAGCTGAAGGCAAGTCACTAAATATACAGGATCTCACAAAAGTGAGAAGATCTCTTAAAGTTGTTGCTCAATATTTTAATAGATCTTTTCATGGAACAATATTGAAGAAACGACACTTTGCTTCAACATAAAGGAGTCAACGTGCGGCTCGTAAAAGCGCAGAATAACTCAACGCCGCTATTAATGTCTAAACTGCTGGCAACAAAAATGAACGCAGTCCTAAAATGTCCACATTGTGGCCTCTGTGTCAATATTTTGTGTGGTCACCATTATTTCATCGCACTGCCTCGATCCTCTTGGCCATGGTGTTCACAAGAATCCGAAATTTAACACACCTGCTCCCCATTCACATCTGCGGCCTTGAAACACGAGCGAGACACATAAAACCAGGAAGGGAAAAAGGCTTATTGAGTGGAATTTGGCTATTTTCATAAAAGGGGTGCACTCATTTTTGTTGCCAGCAGTTTAGACAATAATGGCTGAGCGTTGATTGATTTTTTTTTCTTTCAGCGATAGTATACAAGCTGTACACTAAGTACCTTACAGTGTCGCAAAATGTTATATTAACATAATATTTACAAAAATTGAGTTGTTTTCTCCCTTTTGGGAGAATTACTGTGAGTCACACATGTCAGACTCCGTTCTTGGCCACTTTCCTGCATGTTTTAGATGTTTCCCTCCTCCAATACACCCGATTGAAATGATCAGGATCGTTATCAGGCTCCTGCAGAGCTTGGTGATGAGCGAATCAGGACTGGTGCTTGACATTTGTACACTGTGTGAGACTAATGCTGATAACATGTGTCTGTGCTATGATATTAGGTATTGGAATAAACACTGCGCTGTGAAGTGTACAACTAGTGCGAGCTCTAACAACTCGACAGTTCCATGTTCTGGCTGGTCTCTTTATTTTTAGGCGACTGTTTAATTATATTATAAGACGATGCAATGTCAATGTGATTTAGTTTCAAGGTAAATTGACAATTATACTGCGGTTGCATTGAGACAAAAAAATCAGAAAAAGCAGCAATAGGGAGGAAAAATTCTGTCACAGCTGGCATAGATGAATTATTATTATTGGCCATGCCATACTGTCGCTATAATCTTTTAATCCGATGAAACAAATATGCATTTGTGTACCCTCTCTGGGTGAATGGATTATAGATTATCGCTGCCAGGCAGCAAAAGATGCCAATAGCGATTATTGCTCTATGTTGAATAAAGCATATACCACTGTTGGGGAGTATTTGGCACCTGGAACAATTCCAAAGTAAGTTGGTCATGCTGCAGCATTTGACAAAAACTTTTTTTTGGGTCGTATTTTAACGCTAAAATGTCAGTATGGTAATTTCTTTGTTGGAACAGTCGCCTCAATTGTTAACCGGCTCAAAAAGCACTTCCATTCTGCTCCTCTAATTGGACTTTTGTTGAAATAAGACTTTAGTCTTTCTCTGGAAAACACCAAAGTACATATCAAGCCGTGCCATTACTAAAATAAGGCACAACTATGAGAGGAAGCACTATGGTGCCTTGTGGTTTAAGATGTTGAATGATAAGTTTATCGAGATACAAGCTGATTTTATTTTTTTTGCTTTGACTTAAACACAAACTTGCTGAGACATAATGTCCAGTCGGGCCCCTTGTGGGGTAAATACAGGCTAGAACTGTTTTTTGATACAGGATGATCATTTTGATACAATTGATCATAACATACTGTTGAGCAGTTGGGAAATTTGGGTGGAAGATATGACACGTGGGGTCCCTCAAGGGTTAGTCCTTGGACTTCTTCTCTTCAGTTTGTATAAAAGTAGAACCAAAAATACAGCCCACCAGTGGATGTGAGGCTAATGTTGCACATACCACACGTGACCCACCTTTGTTCAAGATATTTGGGCCAGTTTTGCCTGTAATATGGTAAACAATGGGTGATCCGGAGGTGAGCCTAACGTGGCCCAAGTAGCTGAAGAAAGGAAAGCCCCGGAATTACCGTATTTCCCTGATTACATAAAACAGTTTTGTGTAAACAATCCATCCAGAGATAATGGGTGGGTTACATCGGGAAGGATCTCGTAACCTATTTCTTACCAGCTTTAGCTCATCAATATGTTTTTATTTTATTTTATTTTTTAAAAACTCTTGTTGGATCAAAATGTTTCTCTGGTCTCAAATAACCCAGCATTGGCTTGGTACCTTTTGCGACCAACACTGGGTTAGCTATTTAACACAATTGGGGATACTTTTGACACAGATGTTTTCAGAGTGTATGTTAATACTCTATTTTTAAGTACAATATTCAAGTGTGCTATTTCCCTTATTAAAACACATATGTGCAATATTTGATTTTGTTTTTGGCGGGTGTGGAACGGTTTAAAGTCATTTCCATTCATGGCAATGTGGATGGATGATTTTTGATCCAAGTGCTTTGTGTTACGCACAGTCACGGAAGGAAGGAATCTCAAGGGAGCAGTGCAACACATTGTGCTCACTTTTGAATATGACCACATGCATAGTCACAGGATGTTGCCATATTTAATTTGGTGCTTCTGATGCTTTCTCTTGTCTCACTGGTGTCATTCTGCAGGTACGCTCCATGCACGCCGCACCCGGTGTTGCATATTGCTAATACCAGCTCTTGCCCTCAAGCTATTTACCATGTCTCTCTCCTATCAAGCCTTTAATTACTTAATTATTCTTCATCGGGCTCAATTAAAACACATTAGACTGTGCTGCTTAAAAAAAAAAAAATCAACTATTGCTGCGACTAAACAAAACACGCGAGTCAATTGCGGCCTACGTTTGCTTGCAGTCAAAGGGATTGTGTTATTCTCAGGATCAAAGTCTGATTATTATGCTAAGAGCAAAATATAAGATTGACTTTTCAAAAGCACTCAAGCACCTCCAGGAGAGGAATGGATTCACATATGTGGCAATCAGCGCCGTCAGCGCACCTTCCCCAAACAAAATGACATTTTAGGAAAAGAAATGGTTTTCGTTCCCTCTTCATGCAAGTGATTTGTTGTGCAATGTCACCTTACTCAACAGTAGCGGATCAGGTTTACATCATTACACACAGCCCCTCCTCTCCATGCCTCTATCTAAATCAGCCAATTTATTTCCAAATTGCATGTCGAGTGTCGGTGCAAGGGCTTATGGAACTATATTAAATCAATATACTCCTTACGTATATATTTTGAGGAGCCTTTAATTTTTTTCCCCCCTCTTTTTGATGATATTGAGAGTCCTGAAGGACACGCTGTCACAAATACGAATCCTGTATATTGATGGGAAAAAGATGTTTGCCAAAAAAAGTGAATGAGGTGGATTAATGGGCTAAAGAAATGCTTTATGGTATCCAGACCTTGACAATTTTTTTAAACTTGTATGCTTGCCTGTCAGCACTCTGCACTCTGTCTGTAATTTATGAGCATCAGCAGCATACAGCCTGTCACCAAGGGACGCCATTTAAATGTGTCTTGCATTTGTGGACGATCATGAAAAAAAATGTCATAAACCAAAGTAATATTAGAGACATATTTTTTGTGTGCAAACTTAAATGGGAGTTCAAAGGAGACAAGGAAGCAAAACGACAAGCACAATATGCACACTGGCCACAGCTTTAGGAACACCTGCATAACATACGGAAATGAGGTGCAACACACTTTGCAAAGATGTTGATTCACAGAGATATTATAAAAAAAATTGTATCCCTCTAATTACAAAAGTAAACTTGTCAAACGAAGACCCCTCTGACATCAATAAACAGCCCAATAATGAGCATATTATTCAACTAATACCTTTGCACAATTCCAATCAAACCTCAGCACAATTATCTTTGAGGACAGAGTTATAAAAAAATAGCGTGGTAGTATCAAAATTTTTATGCAACAGATAATTTATTGTTCCGAGGCCATCATTAGTTGTCAGTCACTACACAAAAAGCAGCAGTATGGCAAATAGTGAGCACTTCATAAAGCTATTTGTCAGTCCCACTTGACATTTACTGTCAAACTAAACATAAACAAGGAGGATAACACTGTGTTAGTGTTCGCATCAACCCAGGTTCAATCATCAAATGCAGTCCAAATTGTATGACTGTATACACATGATTAGGGGCAGGTTTGTTGACCTTTTCCAATCATGTTTACCATTTGACAAAACTGACATTGTTTTCCATATGTTGTCGTTATTGTTACCGTGGCAACTGAGCGAGCCAATGAAGAAATGGTGTGGTGGAAAGGCCTGCTGAGAGTAAATATGAGTGCATGTGTGTCGTGAGTGTCCATGGAATATTGTGTAAAAACCGCCCCAAATATGATTAAGTCCGTTTTTACCACAGCCCTTGGTTTAATGTGTTCTTGCGTGTCTTTGACCCTTCTAAATTGGCCGAAACATGCGACACAAAAGACGTGGATTAATTTGTTCTTTTTGCTAAAGTCATTGTGCTCCATCTTAAAACGCAGCATGTTTCCCCAGTGTGTTTGTGGCACCTTGAATGTCCTTAACCAGCGCTAACACAAGATAATGATGGTGCTCAACAAAAAAGAGAGATTGGTTTTGAATTATTAACAAGTTAACTTTGTAGTGGCGCCACTTTATCCCAGAGGACAAACATCCCCAAATGTTTGCAAAATATAATTAAGCCGAGGCATCTTTAAATGTCATTGCCGCCTGTGCCATGTTTCAAATTGTTCTGCATCAACAGAATTTAACGAGATGGCGAAGGAATCCATTTCCTGCAAGCGTGTGATAAGCCACACATACAGTGGAGCACTTTCATTGATTGCCAAAATAAAGCATTTTGTATGCAAATGGCGGAATGGAGTGGCTAAGCTGATTCAGCCTCATGGACACCAAATAATGGTCTTTACAATTAATACTTTTACATGCTATCCATTGAAGAATTCGTCTTTCATTTAATGGCTCAAAAACATTTACACGTGTCTGGGAAGGAGGGTAAAATGCATTGCGTTCCAATGGATTAATAAGCGAGCCAACAAACAAATAAAGCCATGCATCTCTCCCTCCCCCGGAGTGCGGTCCCCTCGTTGTCATCTCATGCTCCTGCACATTTTGGATTAACAGATAATCTTTGAACATGAAGGAAGGTCTGCTAACCCTGAGGGGGTGCTGTGTTGTGAGTGAAAGGGAGCACAGGATTGGAGGCAGTGTTGCATTGTTTGGGCGTAATGTGCTTGTCTTGTGCTTGTAAACATGCGGCGCTTTTTGTTGAGCCGATACGACCTTAAATAGCCCCGCTTCAGGTTGTGTTGCCGTAATGAACAGATAAGGACTGGGGGTCAGGGATGGGCTGATTCCATTAGGGATCCAGGAAATAGCCTGATTCATTAAGCCGCTGATGCTAACGAATTTCTTTCTTTCTTTCAAATGTTTCTTAAAAAAAAAAAATAATAATAATAATAATAATTACCCACCTCTGGAGCACAATGATGCACATACTCAAGACACCCTCCTACTACTTTTGCATTCTGTGGAAATTAGGGTTTGAACTGATTAGCTGACTAGTGATTAGATTAGCTAAACCGATCCATGGCACAAAAAAAAAGGGGACCTCTGTATTAGGTTGAAAAAAATATCAATGACCTCCTAAATCAATCGCCTTTGACTCGACTTTCATCACGTTATAGTCAACTACAAAAAAATCTTTAGTCAATCAACACCTCATGGACAGTGCTTACAATTGATGCATTGATAGCTGAAACTACATCTGTTATCGTGTTTGTAGTTTACAGTTGTGTAGAATTGCACTGGATCATACTGAGGGTAAAATCTTATATTTTTAAAAATGTGTTGTTAAAAGATACGTCTTGAAAATTATAATGACATTTTTCTTTAAATACGTACTTGCATTCATATGAACTATGTTTTACTGGTTTGCTCGGATGGCAATTTTTACACCACTGAAGTGCCTTCAAAGTTACATCTTTGACTAGTTAGATTAAGGGAAATTGGAAGTTATAATAAACTCAACACAACTCAACTTTTTTTAAAGAGCATTTTAAATGAAAAAAACCCCACCTGCATCTGAAACAAAGTGATGCATACCATATAAATAAAAGTCAATAATAAATAAATCCATACAGACCGTATTTTTCAGACTATAAGTCTCAGTTACACGGTAGTTTACACGTGTCCGCAATCCCTGTTCCATAGTCGTTGGTGTGTTTGGAAAAAATGCTTCTTGCATGCGCTGCTTCATTTGTGTTATTCAAATGGGACATTTGGTTGCTCAGAGCACCCAAAAAAAGAGTGCCGGGGACCAGTGCGTCAGGTAGTACAGATGGAAGAAAAGAGCACGAGCTGCTGATTGATTTATAACATAGGCTGCATTTGGAAATTCATGGCAGGGAGCACACTCTTTCTCAACAAACACACACTCTCAGTGGTGTCAGGGCATCAAAGTATTTTTCTAAACGCACCTTGTGTTGATGGCACCAATCGATTTCCAGTTAAACAAAATGTTTGCTTCTAACTACGGAAAAGTTTTGATTTTTAGTTTAAAATGGCTTACCTAAATTCGAAATCCTGTGTCGTATTGTAGTCACAAAACTTGTGAATCGTTACACATTCATTGCCATGAATACTGCTTCTTGTTTTGCTTCCATTTCTCCTTCTGCTCTTATTTGAGGTTTGGCAAATACCTTCTTTAACATCATCCGCTTCATTTTGTTGTTGTTGTTGTTCTTCTTCTTCTGTCGTGCTACACTTCTGGCCACGAGTGGTGATGCATCAAAATTATTCAGCAAAAGCTCCAATGTTTAAGTCACACCTAAGTATAAGTTGCATGACCAGCCAAACTATAAAAACAAAGTGTGACTTCGCGTGCAAAAAATACTGTACATACATACATATGTACATACATATATACATACTTACATACATACACATATAAATGCATACTACTGCTAATGACGAATGAAATTAACACGAAGGCCAAATATAAACCCATTTTCGCATTTTCCAATATGAAATAATGGAAATACAAAAATATATAGTCTGTTCTACAGAATGAACTGTAGTAAGTAAGTAAATGAACATTGTTTACTATGATAGACTCAAATCTATTTTCTTTCCCAACGCAGATGAGCGGGCATCAGTTCTACATGGATTTTTGTTCTTTCGCGGTCAGCCTGGTCCCTATCACCGAGACTAGCGTGCTCCACTGTACATTAAAACACATTATAAAAGACATGCATAAATTGGAAATGAGTTAGAGAAACCCCAGTTTTAAATTGGATAGTTTCAGGTTGCACATTGGGGCTGATCACCAAATTAACGATAACGATTGTATTTATTCCAGAGCATTATGGTACTTTTGTCCCTTTCCTTGATGAACTGTCATCTTATGCTGCACCTTTCACCCCTTCCAGGAACTCAACAAATGTGAATCCATCTAGACCAGAGTGAATGGCAGCAACAAAATATGTTGACTGCAATGTGTGAAGTCGATGAGTGTAGCCTGTCCTACCGGAGATAAATTCCTTGTGTGTGCTACATACTTGGCCAATAAAGATGATTCGGATTCCAGAAGCTAAGTGGAAGACTTTGATGATGATGTTGGTGATGATGATGGGGCTGACCCTCTGATGAGATGAGTGTGAGGATTGGGATGAGGACAAAAATCCCCACTCTGCTGCCCAGGCTGGAATTTTGTGCTTGAGACGTGTTTAACTTTGTGAAATCCCAGTCGCCCCTCAGTGGGGAGTCTGGGCTGTTCCCATTGACCACAAGTTTCGACTCTCGAGACTGGGCCTGCGGGGGGGCTTGTGTGTTTGTGTCTTGAGGAGTGGGTAGGGGATCAATAGGATAGCAGTTGGCCTGTTAGACAGAGGTAAAGCTAAGCTAGCAGAGAGCGAGTGGGGTGAGATAGTGAGCACTGGAGCTATCTGAGCAGGAATTATCCATGACACCTGGGCTCTCAAGCAGCAACCTTTAAGCGCATGATTTGGGATCAGCTCTTTTGCGGGATGGCGCATTCAGCACATTCAATTGCAGGCATTTTGCTCTGTTTGCTATCGCCTCTGGGAAAAAAAATGGCCTCAGTTATTTGTTTAGAAGGGCTGTCATTGTTAAATCCGAATGCTTACATTGTTCCAGCTTGGTGAATTCAATTCGTTTTTGTTCCATCTTAAGTTTCACTTAGTTGTCAAAGAGACGTAGGAAATAAATCTCCTCTTAGTCATTGGGTCCGGCCCATGTGTTTTTCTGCACCAATGAGTTGAAAAATGTTCTTCCTTTCGGGTGATAACATATAATATAAAATAATCTCCTTTTGCAGGTGGAGGGGTGTCAATAAAATAAACACGGCTGAGAACAAATGCGCCATCTCTTATCTCTTTCCAATCGGCTGCTTCAAACAGACAAACAGAATCCATTTTGCCTGCTGAAATACAGGATGAGATGAACATGTTGGTTTACAAAAGGTTAGCAATTATTTATTGTAGATCTAATGAGTGATACTGGAGTTGGAGCATGTTGTTGGGAAATAACGATGTCACGGTTTATCTTCCAAACGGAGGCCCATTAATCCAGTGTTATGGAAAAATGCTGATAAAAAACGCACTGAACATTTTGTAACAAGTGGCATCAATTTGCGCTTTGACAGTCAGGGAATATACATTACTTTAAAGATTGCTTTATTTACTCCCAAATCAAAGAGCGATTTAAGAGCTTAGCTGCAGTGCAAGATCCCAACAAAGGCTCAGGGAACATCCCACCCTTATGAATCAAGCTTGGCAAACTTTGACGCTGTCATTTCCTGCACAGTTGGGTCTGCATGAGTGATGCTCAATGAGAGGCTGATGCAAGAAGTCCATTAAAGCAGCGCCTTGTGGATCTTTAAGATGGAGTTGAGGCAAATTCCAAAGACGTTTCGATACTTTTGACAACAGACACGATGTCGATATGCATCATCTTTGGTAGTTTATCTTAAAGAATCCTAAGGAGAACAACAACGTGGCAATAATCCACACCGATGAAAGAAACAATGACACTTTTTGAAAAAAAAAAAAAAAACGGGTCAGCAGGTGAGCTTGATGACTTGATACTGTTTGTGTGAAGTGCTAATGGACAATGTCGACGAGCCACATGTGCTGAACTACTGAATAGTGGTTTACGTCACCTGCGTTCATGATTGCCTTCATGCTATAAACATGGTGTCGATGCTTTATGAGCCAATGTAACATACATGTTTTGCAGCCATAGTGAGTTATTTATATACAATTTGAATCACTACACAGTTAAATTATTGGTGGAATTTATTCACGGCTCTGACCCCACGAAAAATGAGAGTTTACTGTAGACGGCTCGTATGACTGTATCAATACCCCTCCCAAATAACTAAACAAACAGCCATTAATGTCTAGACCACCTAAAATAAAAGTGAGCACAGTCCGACATGAAAATGTCCAAATTGGGCCTGAAGTGTCAATATTTTGTGTGGCCAGTATTCTTTTCCAGCACTGCATTAACCCGCTTGGGCATCACCAAAGCGTCACAGATTGCAACTGGAGTCATTTTCTGGTCATCTTCTGGTGGATGTTGAAGACCTTGTCCTCCGATGTGCAGTATATACTGTAAATGCACTATATATATATATATATATATATATATATATATATATATATATATATATATATATATATATATATTTCAAGTTGTTATTTTTAAGTTTAAAATGAACATTAGCAGAAGAGCATCATGGCGGATTGTCCGACCTTTTGTATCAACGCCACAAAGGGAAACACGACCAGTACGGTTTGTGACAAAACACTGTCTTCTATTTGTTTTTGTACAAAGAAGCCAACTGACTCAAGAAGGCTTTGCTTGGACATCTCTCCATCGCACGTACTTGTTGAATAAAACATCTGTCTCGCAGCACAAGCTAAGAGCAACAAGAGGTTCGTTTGCAGAGATGAAACTGCAACCCCCCCACCCCCTCCTGCCGACACCCGAGAGAGTTTAGCCTTGATGCATTTAACACCGTCCCCCAAAACCTGCGTTGACAAGTTATCTGTGACCTGTGGTGAGAGCAGAAATAGCTGCGGTGAAAATCAATCTTTGCCTCTCCTCTCGCCCTGAATACCAGCAGAGCAAACAAACAGGCCTAAACAATACAATATATAGCACATATCAATTACACTAAATGCCTCGGTATCTATACCTCACTGTCCCAGGCACACAGCAGCTACAAGGCGCACATGCTGCTGTAAGACGATAATGGCGCTGCATTGTTCCTCGCCATCTGGTGCACTGATAAGGCCTGCCTGTGCATACTTGATAATGAGAACAGGCAAAGGAGAAACTGAGTGTTAAACATTTCCTTGGCCCATGAAAAAGGTTCCATTAAGTCCACTGACCCCAATTGAATATTAATGAGCTAATTAACGGATTTATTGTTGTGCACAATTCCTGGAGGGCCAATTTTTTTTTCAAGTGCTATTATTTTTTTTCAAATTATTTTCCATACTTTTATAATTGAATCTTTGTAGCTGCCAACATCCTGTTTGTGCCTTGGAGACAAGAAAAAGAAGAAAACAAACATTTGGAATCCCCATTTTCTTCTTGTAGCTTGATGTTTTGCGGAATAGACATTATTTTGGACACCGAAGTGCACCATTTCTAAAATAGGGTGAGAAAAGTGGACAATATTGCTCGTCTTCGTAAGGGAAATGCAAGCAAATGAAGCCGCGGAGTTGGATTACAAAAGTGCAATGGGGTGGGTTAGTGTAGGCTACATTGCATGCAGGGTTTGACAAAGGTTTAACTGGACGCAGACAGCTGGTGTTGATAGATAACATAATCAGCTGATTTAAAGGATGCACTGAAGCAGTCCTCAGTGGACAGCTGGGGAGTACAGCCAGCCACCGCCAACCTTGCTGTGATACTTTGGTATACAGAGCATAAGATATACGGCTGCAGAAGACAACACTCTAAAGGGTCGTCGCCAAACTCTTGTTCTGCTTTCACTCAGGAGCGAGGTATCAAAACGTTTCTCGTTCATTTGCATTGATTCCCCCAAATGTTATCAACAACATCATCCAAATTGACTTTCTTTTGTCTGAATTACAGATACATGTGACACGGTGAGAACGAGGTGTTGATTCAATGATACTTGAGCAGGGATGGGCAACCTTGATGATGACACGTTTTATCCATTTGCCCCCTGAAGGCAAGACTGTGAACATGCACCCCATAATGCCCCCACTGCCAAAGGAGAGTTATTGTTATGAATCCAAAGCCATCCATATAATGCCTTCATTCACTCAATATACAGTTTGTATTTACATTACAAGTGCAGAATGTTTCTTTTCATTACTGAATAGACTCACATTAATGATTTATAATTCATTTCAGAACTGCACAAAATGTGTCCAGGTTTTAAAATACACTTACCACGGTGCAACTGATTATTTTAATCATGAATTTGTCTGCCGAATATTATGACATTTAATCAATGGCATTGTTTGAAACTGACAGTGGCGAAAATGCACAAAGATAATTTGATTACAATTGTGGATTATTTACCTTTGAGATGCTGACATCCTGAGGATTTGGACAATTTTAAATGAAAAACAATAGCAGTATATATGAAACATTGTCCAGATACAGAAGTGAAGTGTGTAGTGTGTTTTCTTCAATGAATTAACCTCTATATTAACTCCCAATTTATCAGAGTGTAGCCACCTTTATATTTCAAGACTATTTAACGTCATTTCCCCTCTATAAACAACCCACAAATACATGTGGCGCACCAAGAAGCGTGCGGGATGAATGCAGGTATTTCTCCTGAGTTGCTATTTATTACTTTCACTCTTGCAAGTGATCCCTATCATTGCTACAGATTTTGGTGCTGAGCTAGCATACGTTTTACCATGCAAGCCATCCAATAATACATGTATGTGTGTTAAATACAGAAATAGCGCCCATAACTGGGACTGCTCCTTTTAATACGGTACACCATATGGTCATGAAAATACGGTAATCTGGAACGAATTTTCGGCAACATTGACATCAATCACCCTGATTAATTAGTGAATGATTGTCACATTTATATGTACATGGATGTCTTAGTGTGAGGTTTCCCTCCTGTCGTGTTTTTTTGATTGAGTCTCTAATGCATCATGGATTCTGATCACTGGAAGGACACTCAACCCTCACATCTTTAGATTAGCTACCTAGAGACGTAGAAGCCATTTAGACCAGTGGGCAAATTCTTCCACACACGGAATCTGCGTTGGAGAAGTATTGAGTCACTGAACTTGCTGTATAATTTGTTATAAACCCAGTAGCAGTGCATCTTCACTGAATGAGCACACTGTATGCTGCTCAGCGAACCATTGGGCCCCCCTGTTGCTTGTGCTTTGCTGCTTGCTCTGAAGTGAGATTGCTTGGTTGCTGTATGTTCCTTGTTAATAGCGAGTCTTAGTGTGGGAAGCTTGACTGGTCAATGTTCAAAGACGATCGTTTGCTGTAATAGGAATCCCGTCATAAGCACCTTTAACCCACGACGCACGCTATCATACTTTATCATTGGGATTAAAGTGATAATAAGACATTATCCTGTCACGCGAGGAGTGGAATTTGAACCCAGAAGCAGACAGGAGGCGAAAGTATTTATATGCAAAAATTCTAAGTAAAAAACAGAGAGCAGGGCTGGACGCAGCACGGCACAGAAGGCTTAACGTTCTGGCAATGTGTAACTGAGTAACGCAAGCTTACATCTACAACAACAAGCCCAGCAATGTGTGACTAAATAAAGGACCAACGTAACAAACAACATCAAGGGAACAAAGAGCAAAACTGTCACATTCTCAACAGTACCGAAGTGGACCCGTCCGGTGCCTGGCTTGTGAGGGAACTCACGGTAGAAGTCCCAGAGGATGGAAGGGCTGAGGATGACGGACCTAAAGACCCAGGAACGTTCCTCAGGGCCGTATCCCTCCCGGTCAGCTAAATACTGAAAACCCCGACCACAGCGACGTAGGTCCGAAATCTTGCAGACAGTGTCGGCGGGGTGATCAGTGGCGGAGGAGGGGGCTAGATGAGCGAGACATGAAAAGTGGGGTGGACTTGGAGGGAGGCCTGAAGCTTAAGACGGACGGTGGAAGGGTTAATGACCCTCTCAATTTCAAAAGGCCCAATGAACCTGGGGGCTAGCTTACGGGAATCAGTCTGGAGGAGAAGGTCACGGGCAGACAGCCAAACCATTTGCCCCAGGTGATTGTCCGGCATCATGCAGCTCCACCCCCTTTTGAGGACAAGACCCAGTTCTTTCATTCAAGCAAGCATGAGCACATAAGTACTTTCTAAATTAATGACATTAAAAGACATTAGACATTAAAATAAACAATTTTAGACCCAACAAATTGCATTTGGCAAAATGGTTGTTTAGGAAGTGGCCGCATGGGTTTATGTCATATGTTTGTTCGAAGTGGTCTGGGAACAGTGCATGGCTGCCCATGTCATTTTCCAACCCAATACTAAGTCTAATTACCAGAACTATCGCTAAAACATACACACAACTAAAGCAGAAAGCAATCTATGTAGAAATGGTCAGCTCATCTGTTGAGAGTAGAATTTGTAAGTTCACATTAGACGCACAAGACCTTGCCTTCCGCTGGAAAGCATGGTCATTGAAAATGTATATTCTCAATTTTCTCAATTGTTTGAGCAACATGGCGATCATATCCTAAAATGAAAGCATTTTTTTAGCTTTTTTTTTTTTTAATGGCAACAGTAGCACTTTTAACTCTCTTTTTTCATGACACCCCCCAACTCTCGTTTAACTCTTTATCCGCATGAAAGCAAAAGCAATCTTAAAAGCATCAATTTCCCATGATGAATTGGCCAGTATAACTTGGAGTAATGAACCCATTTCTCCGTTGTATGGAAATTTGGTCTCATTACAATAATTTTGCCTGATCCACTCGCCAGCCAATATTAAGCGCAAGGGCCTACAGACATCGGTTGCATTATTGTGCTATACATCACAAAGTGCATTAGGCTAATAAAAGCTGTCAACAATGAGGCCAGAAAGTTTGCTCACGTGGTCCGCTAGGTTCATACCGTCTTTTCCCAAAGACTGACTGCGTGTGTCAACCAATTTTCTCCTTAGCCAATAGCCTACAGATAGAGGATGGATATTGGAGCTTTCTGTAATCGACGCTAATGCTGATGAAGGTTTTAGTAGACAATTCTGTAATGCACGTGGAGTTGAACTATTTATGAAGTTGAACTGCACATCTTGATCTACTGAGTAATTAGGCAAACCTTATGAGCAGAAAAGACCGCGGTAACTGGATATGATAAACTAACTATACAGAAAGGGAGTGAAATCAAATCAGCTCGAGGCTCTGCAGTGTTGTGTTGTCATAACACAATGACGCCAATTTGAAAGGATGACGTTGAGTCTTTCCCCTTCCTGAGCTTCCGATATGATTCCAAACTTAGCTAAAACTTTGCATAAAACGCAGCTTTTGATAGCATCATTTTAATTATTTTTTTATGACCAATTTTAGACATGTGGGAAATATGGATCTCATTTTCCTGTAACTGACATCCCTTGATGGAGACAAAGAGCAAACCCATATGGCCGGCAAATGGATTGTCCTCCCTGTTCTGAAGAACAAATGCAGAACAGAGCTCACAGAGTGTAAGGTAATCTTTTAGCAGACTGCACGTCCAAGTGAATGTGTGGCGCTGAGAGCCTTCTTTTTCACTGAGCTTCGAGGCACCAAATGGAGCTCTGGAGATGGTTTGATGGATCCTGCAACAATCAATTACAATACATTCCCCACCCTGTCTTGGCACTAATAGCTCCTGTCTGTGCACATGGCGAATCATGCCGGGTAAATATACACTGTTTTCCTTTTAAATGTCTTATAATATGCATGGGGAACACTAGCATGGAGAGGTTGAGCATCAACACTCGAGAAGCAATTCAGGCGAGTTTTTCAGTCAAAGAAATGAGAATGGAGCCGTTTGTGGCTTTCCTCCCATTAGCCAGATTGAATTACTGTGTTTTACTTTTAAGAGCCATCTGTTCTGCTTTAAGTCATATTTCTAAATCTGTCATGTTGTGTGTAAAGAGCTTCTCTGATGGGTGGCAACAGCGGAGGCTTGAGATAAAAAGGGCATGTGGGGGGGGGATGCTGTCTAATTGGGACGGGCAAATGTTTCCTGGTCAAGTCATACGTCGGAGGTAAAATCCCATTTGAAGATTTGAATGACAACCTTGAAATGAATTCATTCATTGTTGGTGTTTGTTTCTCTGGATATATTCGTGGATTGAATTTGTGGTGCACCGAGGATGAGGTTAGATGACGTGATTGATGACTTATTATTCTGGGATGCTACTTTACTTGTGATTGAAACAGCAAAATTGTCAAATACATTCACATTCTGACAAAAATGAACACTTTTGGCGGACTGTATTGGTGGTTGTTTGTCTGTCAGGCCACTTTCGGGTTATTAGAGGATGTTACCATTTTTGAATATGATATTGGTATATAAAAAAACTCACATAACAGATATAACTGCTCTAAAATCAATTCCTAAATGAAAAGACTGAAGTACTTTTGTATCGTTAACCGTAACACGCTGGAATGCAACTACCGTATGTTCCGCACTATAAGGCACACCTAAAAGCATTACATTTCCTCAAAAGCTGTCAGTGCGCATTGTATATGGCGTTGCAGTCTCTTTATATTCTCATTTCCCTGTAAGTCTTCCCTATATCATCTAGAGGCGATTATTATCAAGAACCAATTGTAACCTAAATGCGTTCTGTCCGACACTAATTGACATGTGCATTCGCCAACACACACTCAAACAGACAACTACTTTGTGAGCTCTGCTCAGCCATTATGAAACAAAGATTATACCAAAAACATAGTTAAGTACTGATCAAACGAAGGAAGAAGGAGACAGGCAAGCCTTCTAAGGAGCCCACGAGATGTGTGTGCATTTTTGTTGAATCAATTGTCTTCATAACTTTTGTCTTTCATTTATTGTTTTGTCATGCCATTTGTATTTACGTTTCATGTCCGTGTTTGTGACCAGTTCTTGTGGCTTTGTTATAGCTGCAGTGGTTGTGAAGGCTCTATATAAATAAAGCTCGATTGTATTGTATTCCCTTTAGTGTAGCTCCATCTAGTGGATGCATAGTGCAACCGCAGCCACTCTTGTAGCTTCTATGCACCTTATAATGCAGTGTGCTCAATATATGAAAACAGTTTTAAACTAGGTCATTCATTGTAGGTGCGCCTTATAATCCGAAGTGCCTTATAGAGCAGAAAATACGGTAAACTAAAGAACACCCAGTCGCTGTTATTGACAGCGAAAGAAGTCAAACAACCATTTTAACCGGGCGGGCTGGCAGGAACTGAATTTTCAAGATCTAGTCTCGTCTAAATGAAACGTGGTGGGTACTTCGGGAAGTGCATAATGCATAGGTGCAGTCAGTCCCTCAGTCTCTGTCTATGTGCAATGGCGTTTTGGCAGAGTGTAAGGAGGAATCGTTTATGGAGCTATTTTAGTTTAAACAGGGAAAAGTTTGGGGATCGTTGAGGAAAAAAGGTTTTTGTGAAACATTGTGAAAATCTTCCTCTGAGTTTCAACTCTTCGTGATCGCCGCAGGTGGCGACTTGTGGGTCGTTATGTCCATAATGCGAGCAGAGCCGAGCTCGTAAATCAAGCCGCTGAGATAACAAACCAAAGCAGCAATGTGTTCATCGTAAGGCTAGCGTTCTCCATACGAGTTTAACTGGCAATTCCCTGGTCCCACTTGTTCTCCAAAGTGTATTTCGTGTCATCAAAAAAAACATCTGGCCCTGCATCTTTCACATCAAAAGTGAAATCCGTTGTTGCAGGATTAACGTTATCCATTCGATGTAGCTGTGTGTATCCATCATTGGACAGCGTCGTCCAAAGTTGACACACACAGTTGTCTGGTGACGTGTTCCATGAACATGGTGGTCAGCTACAACATATTGACAATTGTTTTAAAAGTTATTACATGTATGAAGTACATGAAAATGAATTAATTGATCACATTCATTCCAGACAAAATATAAACTTTTGATTGCTGCAAGTGGCGTACGTATGTGAAGTATCCCCTTAATAAAAGATGGAATCAGACGAGGAGATTACAGTGTCGTTCCTTTGCTGCTGCAGGCACATTCAAAACCCAGCTCAAAACTTACTTATTCAGACTTGCATATCCACCTTAAATGTTTCTCTTCCTTGTTTATGATTTTATCTGTGGTTTTATTGTTGCTCTTGGTTGTGAAGTGTCCTTGAGTGTCATGAAAGGCGCTTGCAAATGTAATGTATTATTATTATTAAGAACTATCCAGGTATAGAGTGCGAAATTTGGAGCATTAAGCGGCCCTAAGCTGTTGCAATTGTTTGAACTCATAAATAGTTATGAAACGAAGTAACAAAATCAATTCATGCTTCAACAAATACTGGAGCTGCCTGAGCTAAATTTGGAGTAATAGTATGTGTATCACTGAGTACTGTAAATATATTTTGCCATGAAACTACTGTATACAACCTTTTGACAAATGTTGTCAATGTATGTTCTTTTACTAATTTGAATCAGCTACATTTGCTTTCTTTGCTTTTGGTTGTGTTGCCTTGCATTTGAAATCTGCTATGTACTGTAAATACATTTGCCTTGCCTTGCCTTACAATGTAATTGCAATACATACCTATATATTGTCAGGCGACCTCCTGGTTCTTCGATGATGACCAAGACAGGACATCTTTGTTTTTTTTTCTGCGTCAGAGGAAACATCGTATTGTAACTCCTCCAATCAAAGTTAAAAAAAAAACAAGTTTGAGCACGTTATTTGTATTGGTTTGTCAGTTGATATTTGCAGGCCACTTCCCAGTTCGCAGAGGATAATATAAGATGATGGTCCTTCATCAATTTTAGTTCTGGGGACCGGCAAACGTTCCATCGTGACTATCGTGAGAACATGAGAGAATGAATTCCTTGAACAAACGTGGAAAATATCACGGCGGGACAACAGGATACTTCCTGCTTGTTGCGAATGGGCGCAAAAGAAATAAATGGACTTGACTCTATTTAAACTCAGAGATAGATAATTACATCATCCTGGATTTATCACAGATGGAGTGATTACATAAAGCCGTTCATCTCAGCGACACTTGTTCTGACAGAAACGTGTTCCTTTTTTGTTCAAATAGCAACGAATACATTGATGTGTAGATAGCAGGAGAGACTCAGTGAGAGAGATAAAGGAGGTATGCGGTTGCCTCAAAGGATGAAGTACGTGGAAGATGAGATCTCACAGAAATGCAGTATGAAGAGATCATATTTCAAACGCCCAACAGAATTAATTACTTTGTTTCATCGTGTATTAGGGCTGGATCTAGGAACTTTTACATATTAATTAGACGACTGACAGATTCTTGAAGTAGGACGTGTGAAGACATTGCAAAGTCTTTTATGATTGCACAAGCACGGCCCCCCCACACCGCCCCAAAGGAAAATGAATGTCAGATGTAATTATTGTCATACCAGAGAGTATTTACTCATACTGATGTGATTCAACATGAAAAAACATTATTTTCGCCATTGTATTCCTTCCACATTTCTCCAATGGTCCATTCCAACTTCAACATCTTCACTTCATTCAGGACATCTGGGCAAGTATTTTCCACATTGCTAATATTCCCACTTTTCCCAAAATTTACCCACACTGTCTAGCGGCTAGCCCAATACCCCTACTACCCCCCTCCCCCCAAAAAAATTGAGTGAATAACACATTTTAAAAAATAACATCTTTCCCATTCCAAATCTAAACCATCCATCTCATTCAAAACATATTGGAATGTGAATTATTTCCCACTCTTTCCGAATTCCACACTACACAAAATAAAATTCCCAAAGTAAAACAATTATGGTACTTGAAATATTTATCTCCTCCTCACACAATTTTTTCACCGATTCAAACCAAACGATTCTTTTCACGTCTCATATTCTACTTTTTGGTATTCCCGCACAATTTTGACAGCAACTGCATTCTCTCGTTCTAAGTCAGTGATTCTTGACCTGGGTTCAATCGTACCCCAGAGGTTTGGTGAATCGGTCTCAGGTGTTCGACGGAGCCTCTGCCATGGAGGGTAAGATACACCCGACTCAACATGTCAAGTACTGTAGTTATGACACTCCCACTTGGCCATCACTGGCTGCAGATGATCACATTACATTGCTGTCAAATCAGTGCTACGGGAAATTTAGTTCGCTCAGTCATCAACGTGTGACTGTCGTGATAGTACGTTGTGTGATTATTTTATTTTATTTTTTAGAATGTTTTCATACATTCTGTGTCGAGCAAAAAATAAATAACAATTTAAGTGTTCGGACGAATATGTACCACAAGGATTCACATGCGTCACGGAACGTGATGGGACCCAGCGTCCTTTCTGCATGATTTGTCATGCCAAGTTGAGCAACTTCAGTCTCGCACCAGCAAAACTGAAGGAACACTTCGTGTATCACATTTGTATTTTTCAATAATGGAGGGTTCGGCGAATGTGCATATGATCATGCGCTTGATCAAAAACAACCAACCACAAATGCATGACTGAGAAAGTGTTCGTAATTTGCTGTGCACTTGCGGGCACGGTCATAGCAGGAATGCTATCCACGCCCTGTTACCTTGAGTATCAGGAGCTTTGCTAGAACTCTTGTGGAATGTCCACTTCTGCAAAATAAAAACATGCTCATCCCCCATGAGCGCAAACAAAAGCAGAGTGAAGGGATGTTCAGCAACAGAGGGAATTTAGAAACAATGCAAAATTAGCAACATTTCTCAATGGGTGTGTGTATCACGTCACGTCACGCCTATATTCCTACAAATAGATATTCAAACCGATAACGTTTCATGTTACAGTAACACTATTATGAATAAACAGCAGCTATAATAAACTGCTACCAATGTAGCGGCAGCCCTCGTTTACAGTGCTAATGCTAGCTTAGTATTGCAAGTGCAATAGTGTTTGTTTTCCTAAGAGCATGCCATTATGAATGGCAGTGTTTGAGAAAGGGGCTGGTGCACAGCAGTGAGGGGTGCAGCTTTGGTCAGAGCCTTGAGAGTAGGGAGGCATTAATGGAGTGAGGCTACTTTCAAATCGGTTTTAAAGATGAAATCTCATCCTTAAAATGTTTCCAAATGTATCGAACTGATCTGAAGTCATCTTGAAGTGGACTGCATTTACTTTGTAGGTAGCAGCTACTCAAGTTTGGTGTGCAACACAAAGGCACACATTACAATGGCAAGAACTATTAATGCAGGAGCCAGAACCAAACCTCCCCCGCCAGCCCCCCAACCTTCTTCTTCCTGTTCGATTTTGAAATAAATCCTTCATGCGCATCAAGTCAGGACAAGAAGAAGGCTTTTAATTTAATCACTGCTTTCAGGCATCCATTTCTGTCATGTCACGTTCTTTCCACTTTCCAATTTGAGATGCAGGCACTCTGCGGCGGTGGTCAGAAGAGCTCCTGGTCTGCCGTGCCGTTACAAAGTTGGAGGCATGTGCTTTTCAGAGACAAACAATTTTTCCGCCGGCACAAAGAATCCCGAACAACCTCTTTGAGCCCAGCAGGCCTTGCACTGTCACAGAGTCACGCCAATGAAATGAATGGTCCACAGACTACTCCATTATTTCTATATACCAGCCTTCCATGGCAGACTAAAGGCCTATTATTTGAAGGACCGCGGCCATAGGAACTTATTACACGTGTGACCTTTTAAAGCCTTTCACTGTGATGGATCTCAGGTGAGAAATTACTGGAATCAATTTTTATCTGAAAGCTTGATGCTTGCTTACTGGCCCAGCCTTGTGTGAAAGAGAAAAAAATGAGCGAGAGAGAGAGAGAGAGAGAGAGAGAGAGAGAGAGAGAGAGAGAGAGAGAGAGAGAGAGAGAGAGAGAGAGAGACATCCCCTTGACTACTGGAAATGGGCAACATTTGAAGGGAACCCAAATGCCTTTGTATCCTTTGGTCCCAGACTTTGAAATGGATGGCTGGAGGACGTGCTGTATAGTATTGTGCTTCATCAAGGTAGAAATATAAAGACAAAGCTTCACATCAAACAGAGCATCCCACTTTGTGAGCTATTGAATTTGTTAAAAACACAGATGGCAGGCTGCCGCAATTAATTCATCATATATGAGGCAGCCTTGCAAGCAAAAAGTAAAGCAGTCCAACAGAGATAATTTGCCACCAGAATAATTGCTCGGTGTGACGATTGCCAGTTTTGGACCCACTCTCATGTACTTCATTTGAACAATGCTTTTCCAAGTCTAATTTTTTTTCCCAAACGATTGCTTTTATGAGATTGACTGAGCACGGAGTACAATGAGCTCAATCATCCTCATTAATGCCTGAGACACATCAGTATGTTTCACTCAAGACCTCAAAGAAACTGTTGTAAAAATATCAAATATTTGTACATCTGTCTGCAGGCAGGGCGGCCAGGTAGTCCAGTGGTTAGCACGTTGGCTTCACAGTGCAGAGGTACCGGGTTCGATTCCAGCCTCCCTGTGTGGAGTTTGCATGTTCTCCCGGGCTTGCGTGGGTTTTCTCCGGGTGCTCTGGTTTCCTCCCACATTCCAAAAACATGCATGGCAGGCTGATTGAGCACTCTAAATTGTCCCTACGTATGAGTGTGGGCGTGGTTGTTTGTTTGTGTTCCCTGCGATTGGCTGGCAACCGATTCAGGTGTCCCCCGCCTACAGCTGGGATAGGCTCCAGCACCCCCCGCGACCCTAGTGAGGATCAAGCGGTTCGGAAGGTGAATGAATGAGTGTCTGCAGGCAACTCAGCATAAATTGGTGGATTCTGGATGTTTCCTGTCCCAAAAAGGTCAAATAAATTCATTACTTACACTTACTTCCCAGATAGCTGGCAAGTAAGTGTATGGACTTGTTAACAGACGTTGAACTAAGAAAAAAACAAACTGGTTGCCAGCCAATCTCAAGTTTTTAAAATGACAATGTTAATTTCAGTGCAGAGGTACCGGCCTCTGCACAGCTCCGGCCTCCCTGTGTGAAGTTTACATGTTCTCCCTGGTCCTGCATGGGTTTTCTCCGGGTATTCCAGTTTCCTCCCACATTCCAAAAACATGCATGGCACGCTCATTGAACACTCTAAATTGTCCCTCGGTGTGACTGTGTGCCCGGATGGTTGTTTGTCGCTGCGTGCCCTGTGATTGGCTGGCAACCGGTACACGGTTTCCCCCGCCTACTGCCCGAACACAGCTGGGATAGGCTCCAGCAACCCCCGCGACCCTTGTGAGGAGAAGCGGATCAGCAAATGAATGAATGAATGACGATAGCATTTGTCCTCAATAGTCAAGGGCAAACAAACAAAAGGTAATTTTAAAAATCTCTCACCTTGGCATTTTCCCCTTTGGTGAAAGTAAAAACAGAGATACATTTGAAATGTGCCACATCACATCAATGTCCTAACAAATATTCTCGTCATTCTTGCAAGACAAGAAAGTGTGTGATGTCAATGCACATTTTCTACTCTTGAGTTCATAATTATTAACTAAAAGGTTTCAAAATACTCAAAGGAGGCAGCGAATGACATCAAAATGGAACAATGGCGAACACACGTTCTTGCAAGCTTTAGATTTTGTGACCGTTGAACTTGTGACCCTCTATCAGGCTACTTTGTAGTGTGTGTCGTTAAAAACACAATGGTGATAAAAAGCCGTTGCAAAGTACAGTATCGGTTAAAAATCAGCCTGTAATGTCTGACCAAGAAATAATGGACAGATTAAACATTTTAAAAAGGCAAAAGTCTTGAATTGGTCACCAAAATAAAATAAAATAAAATAAATAAAAAATGTGTGTTGTATATTTCTTGTGCTGTTGCATATTCCATAATTATAACTGCTCTCAACTGCATCTTAATTATCTCGTCTAACCGAATGCCTTTTCCACTGGCTTTTATTTTGTCTTTTCTTCAGGAAGAGTCAATTTGAGAAAAGAACTCCAGCACAGGACCTTTCCTTCTTCGGTTCCACTGGTCCTTGACAAATGTCAAAGTCATCCGGGAAACCACTTTATCCTGCATGTGCCCACATTTTGAACTGCTTTTGTGAGGTTTTGCTGCCCTGTGGAGTTTTAGCTGAGATTTTCCCCTTGAATGGAACCATTATTTCATCAACTGCATAAGATAATTGTATTATGGCAGACATTATGCATATCGCACAAAGAAAAAGGACAATGACAATTTTCCACCAAATTCCCCTTTGGACGTGCTTTTTTTTTTCAATATGATACAAACATTTTCTGGATGTTTTTCAATGAATAATGAATAAATATAAAAGCAAGCAATTTAAAAGCAAACCGAGTAATATGTTTCTTTTTAACATAACCAACTGGAGGATGAATAGGATTCAGAAATCTTGCATCCTACAGTACAATATGACAAATATTGTGGTGCTAATTCACCAATGGACCAAAGGCAAGATTCTTCAAGCAAATTTTTGACCATTCTGGTTTTCTACTTGGCTGAATTTCCAAACTTCAAAATAGAATTGGAATTGCACAACCCCACCAAAGGCCAACAGCCCATCAGTCAGTAAACCTCCCATAGTTATTCATAATTACAACAATCCCATAAAAAAAAATCCATATTTTAAATATCCTTATTAAGAAATCCAGTGGATTTCTAAATATGGATCATTTTCAAGCACCATTCCAAACAGTTACATTGGGTACACCTGCACAATCCAATTACAAAATTAATTCCAATACCTTTGGCTACATGGTTATACCGTCACGGAAATGGAGGATTACTGTCTTGGTAATGGCAGACTTGTTTTCCAACTCATGCCCATTGCTTTATCATTCAGGGCAGAAGTGGGTTTGCTAGAATAAAAAAAAAAAGAGTGGTATGGTTTAGTTTCATTGTTGCAATGACCTCAATACACTGTCTATAAAATCGCAAGACGCCACGAGCAACAAAATGACAGCAAGGAAACCGAGAGAGAGAGAGAGAGAAAAAACAATCTTTTGTCCAATACATGCCCTTTTGAGATCGTCACCACATAAAAATGTGCTCACCTTCTATTTGCACCAAAGGAAGAAAATTAATGAAGTCCAATTTTATATTTAATTTGCAACTGCAATAAACACAAAATAAGCTGTAAATAAGCTTTTGAAAAAAAAGCTGATTACCAAAGCAATTTATTGCCAAGCCGAGCAGGACTGCGCTAAAGCATCGAAGTGAAAGGGCCCACATTCCAAATCTCCTCTCCCCAGAGCTTTTCTCTTTCGGTGTTATTAGCTGGCCCGCTTGCAGAAGGGCCAATCAGATCAATTGAACTATGTGAATGTTGCTGCGCTAACAATATCACCCATTATAGAGATAATAATAATCACCCAGGCACGATACTCCGCATCTCCTTTTCATAAACCCAAACAGTCCAAGCAGATTTACGCGCAGTTTTTTTTCTTCTCAAAACACGACTCTTACGCAGTTTCTGGAATCCCCAAAATTAGCGGTGCAATAGATTTCCTGCCCCACAGGGAATAGTGATTGACCTCAACCTCCACTCTGCCATCCCCATTGTTAACAATCAACAACACATTGTTTTGATCACTGAAATGAAAGTTCATGTACAGTTTGACTCCTATTGTGTCCTGTCACAAAAATTGCCTCTCTGAACTATACAATATTTATAGGCTACTTTTTCTGTCAGAAGGGCGGCACGGTGTTCGAGTGGTTAGCGCGTCTGCCTCTCAGTACAGATGTGCAGGCTTCGATTCCGGCTCCAGCCTTCCTGTGTGGAGTTTGTATGCTCTCCTGCCTGTGTGGGATTTCTCCAGGTACTCCGGTTTCCTCCCACATTCCAAATACATGCAGGGCAGGTTAATGAAACACTCTAAATTGACCTGAGGTGTGAGTGTGGGCGTGGATGGTTTTTTTGCCCTTGTATGCCCTGCAATTGGCCGGCAAGCAGTTCAGGGTGTGCCCGCCTACTGCCCGAAGACAGCTGCAATTGGCTCCAGCACGCTCACGACCCTCGTGAGGATAATCAGATTCAAAAATTGATGGATGGATGGAGGTTATGTCAGATTACAATTCCATTCGGACCTTCAATATGCTATTTTGACACCTTCGACATATTTAGCATCAGCTATCATCATTATTTACACTACATTTACTTTTAAAATTGTCTTTTTTGGCCTATATAAAAGTCACACTTCAAGAACTGAGGTCACTGTTGCATTTGTTAATGTCAAATGAAATAGTAAATAGCTCATATTTATTATACTGTCCATATACACATTTACTCCAACGCTAGTACTCTCTTATGTTTTTTTCGGTTACATTTGGTTTTGTTCCCTCATGTGCCCTTTTTTGTCGCCACCTGTTCTCGTCATCCGGGTCCCTTGTGTTCAACCAATCAGCTCCCTCAAACCTTTGTGTCTTGTCCAGGTGTTTCTCGTTGTCTCATCACTTTGCTTGTATTTAGTTCCCTGCGTTCTGTCAGTCTTTGTTGGATGTGTGTGTGTATCTGTGTGCTCCTGCCATGTTTTGTTTCTGTCATAGGTGTTTGCTACTTTGCTTCCTTGTGATTTTCAGGACAAATTTGAGTATTTGAGTTAGTTTCTCCAGTGTACCCTGCAAGTTTTTGTTGTTGTTGTTAATACATTTTGTTCAATCCACCCTGTTCCTCCTGCCTCCCTGCTTTTTGGGGTCCTCCACCTACGTGACAAAACATGACACACGGCAAATGGCGATGTAGGCCAAAATCTTCTTATTCATCAGGTCAACAACATTTTAGAAAATCCTTCCCATGTGCTACACTCCCAATTCGAGCGCCTAAACTCAGGAAGGAGGTTAGGACTCCTCTCTGCAAGTTAAACCGATATTAAATACTCATTCATACCGCAGGCTATCAGCTTAATTAACAAACAATTAGAGGGAGGCAGGCAGACAGACAAGTTTGAGGATGTGAAGGCAGTGTGGGGTGTGCATATGCCTACAATGTATTGTCCAATGTGTGTAGAGGACCAGTATATATTTTCCTGTACTGTATGTATTGTCTACTGTATGTTGTGTATCGTATGTGGTATGTATTGCCCAATGCAGCACAAAGGGCCTGTCCTCCGAGACAAGTTTCTCCTACGGGAGACCAAATTTAAATTCAATTCAAATTCTTCGTCTGTCTGCTGTTTGTCCAATAAAGATCGAATGGCAGTCATCGACATTTTAATGAGTAAACTGACCCGACGCAATGGAATCATTTGGGATCTGCGGCAGTTATATGTGAGCAACGTGTCTCCGTTTTGAACCTCATCATGTAAATTGCCTAAATACTGTCAGCATCTGGAGCAGTATTGGACATCTCAATGCCCCCGTCATCCAAAACGTGTTTGAACCTAACTTGGAAACATCTTTGTTCCTAAACTGATGGAACACAGCAGGGCTTTCAATTGCATTTTTGTGTGCGCCAAAATTGGGCCCAACAAGGGAGGCATTGAGGGATGAGCGAGTTAAAAAGTCTGCATACCAGTTTGGAATATGAATTGAGGCGGCGATGGCACAGGAGAAAATGCTATGTGGGGAATTTTCACAGTTATATAATGTGAGAGAAGAAAACCAGGCGCTTCTCATTTTGGTCACTTATCCCTCATTGTAAAGGTCTGTATATTTCATTGCTGGTGCAGCAGCTTGGGGGATACATTTCAAAGCAGCAAATAAAAATTGGCTAAACTTCCAAAATTAGCACTTCAAAGTCAAACATGATTTGAAGGGTTGGAAGCAGTGTGACTGTGAAAGTGTGCGTGTGTGTGTGGGCGCGTGTGTGTTTGTGCGTGTGTGGTAGAGCTGATGTACAGAGTTCAGCATTAGCCCTTAGAACCAATTTCTAGGCAAATTGGTTTCGTTTAATAATGAAATCACAGAGTAAGCACCCTCTTTCGGGGCAAGTTCATGCATCCGTCGCTGGTGTGATTTCCGTGTGACATGCATTGCCTGGCACTGGCTTGCTGTTTTTGGATTCACAATATGCATTAGCCATGTACAGCCATGCTAATGCATATTGTGAGGAAGTCAGATAGAACCACTTCCTTTTTATTATTCCTTGACAAAACAATGTCATTAGCAATTCACAATGTCGCTCGATATATTCCTTGCAGTTGTGCTAATCAGAGCCACGTGCAAATAATTGCTCTCCACGTGTGCTTACACATTACTCAAGCAGGCCTGTTAGGAACATCTGTTGGACTTTTAGAGAAGGTGTGAATGTCACCACTTTGTTCTAAAAAAGGTATTGTTAACGAAACTCAATGTGCAAATTGACACCCAAGTCTGACGTAAGAATATGCATTCCATTTTACTACCAAGGCTTTTACTTTTGAGATTATGCCATATAGTGCGTCTGCAAACCTAGCATATATACGGTAGACTCACCGCCTGCTCAACGGCTGGATGTGTGTGTCCCTGTTACATGACAACAAATTATTACGAACTTCGACATTCTATCATATTGTTGGCTGGAAAAAAAAGGATCAGTGCCAACGGACTTTTCGAGGGCCTCTTAGTTGAGGTGCCGATCATAAACAGGGCAGATATGAGTTAGATATTTTTGTATTTGATCCCGTGTGCCACGTAATTTGCGTTTCTTGGAAATCTGGTCAACTCTCACTCGGTTTGCAACGTCTCCTAAGCATTCAGATATGTGCAAGGTATCCTTATGAAATTACTTGTATTGGATTGAAAGTGAAGTTAAGAAAACACATGCTCCTTCAAAGCAACCTGTAGATGAATCGTACACACATCGCAGGCAAGGATCAGCATAACTTCCGGATCCACTAATTCATTTCACATTTAAAATGTGACATAATTTCCAAATGGGTGGCTATGGGATTCACATGTCCCAGAAAACCTCCACAAGTGTGCAAGTAAGGGATGTAAGAAATTGACTGTAGCAACGGGAGAATATGTCCCTTGAATGAGTGTGCATGGCTCCCTTCTGTCAAGGAATCTGATTCCTAAAGCTTCTGCTCTTTGACGGAGGTCTCATATATTGCATACGGCAAAATAATTCTGCTGGTGAAGTAATCCCCTTTAAAAAAACACTTGCGTGGAAATTAAGCCTCAGCTAAGTGGACCATTCCAAAATATATCACATATTGCATGAGGATGTGCAGTGAAGAGAAGCAAATTGGACTGCCATGTTTCAGCAGGGCGGTTGTGACAGATCAATGCTATGACCGAGCTTAGCGGTTAGCGTCACAGTTGTAAAAGAAAAAAAACCAACCAAACAAAAAAATGCTGCATGAATGGAGTGCTTTAATTCTTGTCGACACCTCAGTGAACTCTTTCTGCTGCAAAAAAAAACAAAAACGTCATCCGTCATTGTCATATTTGCTTTTGCTACTTTACTATGCCGTCATCTTTACTTTGCTGATTCAAGGCTAATAAAATCAACTGATTTATGAATTAATCAATCAATCAATAAAAGAACTCTTGGATTCATATGGGCAGCTCGATGGAGCAGTGGTTAGAACTGTTGCAGGCGTGAATCAATCTTCTTATGCAGATGTAAATGCTGAATCGCCGCTTCCGGACTCAGACTCAGTTTCTTCTTCAGTATTAGTTGAAGATGCCGAAGGTTTGGGGTCACTTTCAACTGAAAAACACGTTTTAAATTATTAGAGCAAAGCGTAACTCCAGTTGCTTGGAGACGAGAACGCATCCGCGTGCCTGTGAGACACCGGCCGGCCAGCACATGCTACCATAGGCAAGGTAGGATGCATTTTCTTTCTACTCACCTCAGGTAATAGAACTGACTATTGCTACTTATAACACACTCCATGTTGTTTGTAGTCCCCACAACGCAATATATTCATTTTACAAACGACACCTCTCACAAACTGCACATTCTGGTGCTTTTAAAGTATACATGCACTTTACCAGCTAAAGCCTCGTCACAGTACGTCCAATGACTATTTTACGGGGACTCAAATATCTCCCACTAAATGGTTGTGCCCTGTTAAACTCGTCTCTCCAACTAACTTAGCTTAGTGACCTGATTTTTGTGAGAAATTTGTGACCAGAAAAAATTAAATAAAGAGCATGCCAGCGTGACAGTCGCGGCTGGATTTTCATGACGAAAGATTAAGAGAAGTATGTTATTTACCTTGGTGTATAGTGGTAGTACACGTCACCTTAGGAAAACTTAAATGTTATTCGTACACGTTTGCTTATAACTGGATTACCTGACTAATCAATAGGATAATTGATTCTGAAAGGTTCCTTCGCCCGGCGGGCCAGTGGTTAGCGCGTCGACCTCACAGTGCAACAGTACCGGGTTCAATTCCAACTCCGACCTCCCTGTGTGGAGTTTGCACCTTCTCCCCGGGCCTGCGTGGGTTTCTCCGGGTACTCCCGTTTCCTCCCGCATTTCAAAAACATGAATGGCAGGCTGAATGAGCACTCTAAATTTTCCCTAGGTGTGGGTGTGAACGTGGATGGTTGTTTGTCTCTGTGTGCCCTGCGATTGGCTGGCAACCGGTTCAGGGTGTGCCCCGCCTATTGCCCGGAGACGGCTGGGATAGGCACCGCGACCCTTGTAAGAATTAAACGGATCAGAGAATGGATGGATTCATGGCGATTCCTTCGTGACAGACCAACACGTATCACACATGCAGCAAAGAGAACAAAAATAATTGAAAAACAACAACAAAAACTTACATACAATTACTAACGATTAGTTCACCTTGTTGATGACCCCAAAGGCACATAAAGTCTCCCTCTAATTGTGGGTGCATCCATTAGGAGTGCACACCACTGACATCTGGTCCCCATGTCACAAGGAATGTCTGTCAAGAGAGATTAAACGTCACATGAATCGAGGCCGATAATGAGCACCAGGGATGGGCTCTTTTTTTTTTTTTTTTTAACACCCCCTTGTGTGCAACATATGACACAGGCTCAGCTCATTAAGCAGCTGCCATAATGCAATCATCGGGAGCACAGAGGAGTTTGGTTTTCAAACAAACTTTGAAAGTACAACATTTAATGCTTCAGAACGTGCGCACCAGAGTAAGCAATATATTTCACACACCTCTGCATGAGTTCCACGTGCAAGGTACACACCCTTTCATTTTTATATATGTTCATTTTATGTGTTTCTGTGAGGGCAACATGTGAGAACATGAATTTATCGAACAGATTTGTTATTATAACAGGAAGAACAGCGGTAACCTGAGCATCACTGTGCCTGCATAAGCTTTGTCTGCATGTACAAACCCCAACAGCGACGCACTCCCAAAAAATAGTGGTCATACTGAGCTGAAAATGCCACAAAAACATTATTTTTGCCATAATGTCACATCTTCAAAGGAGTATTGCGGCCACACTGAAATTATTTTTTTTTGCCATTTTACGAGATAAAAGTCAGAGGATTACAAGAAATAGTCATATATTTTTTGAGGATAAAAAGGCATAATCTTCATACTTTTTAATTCAGATGAAAAGTTGAAATTTTAAAATCAAAATCAACACTTGCCAGAATTAAGACGATCTTGTGAAGTTTTAGTTCCCAAAGTCTGCTTTTCACAAATGAGCTACATATAATAAAAATCAAACAGGTACTTAAGATTAGTAACTCATTAATATGAGGCAAGCGTCTACTGTCACATCTGACAGTAGTTGCTCAATCTGGAAATTTTAACAGCAACTATTTCACACAAAAACTCATCTTTTTATCTTTTTTTTTTTTCCAATACTAAGACTTTATTCTTGAAACCGGAGTACCCGGAGAAAACCCACGTAGGCACGGGGAGAACATGCAAACTCCACACAGGAAGGCATAAGCCGCAATCGAACCCCGCATCTCTACACTGACGATGTGCTAACCAGCCGACCCCCAGGCCGCCATAGCTTTACATTTTTCTCAAAACCGTAACTTTTTTGTCAGCGTGGCCCATTTGCTCCTTGTTCCTTTGAATGTTTTTTTTTCAAATTAAAAAAAGAACACGTATAAAAGGTTACATCCATGTAAGAGTGTGAATTCATTGCTCGAAACAGAATCGCGCTGTTTCCTCATTAATTCCCTCCCACCCCCAAGAAAATGTGCAATCAGCCTCATTGCGTGGCTCCTGATTGTTTTCCCCCTGTAAATCAATCCACAAATTGCAATTAAAATGTTCTCTTATGTGGTATAATGGACGCCTTCCTAATCCTTTACTTAAACACCTGCTGGTGGGGCAGAATTTTTAATGCATTTCTAATTCCTGCTCTTTACACCTTTGATTTACGTGTGAGCAAATTATATTGCTGTTTTGCGGCGTGCTGGTAGAAAAGTCCTACTTGGGTTGTCATGTGACGTTTGCCAGCTAGTGTCTCTAAAATGAAAGAAAGATCATAACAATAATCAGAATATTTTAGAAATACTTAATTGTTGTGTCTCTTCACACCTAAATTGTGACACGTAAATCTCAGCTTTCTTCAGGCAGTAGGCGGTGTACACCCGGAACCGGAACACACACACACACACACACACACACACACACCGGGCTACAGTATAATACTTCAGACCTCCGCAGTTAAGGAGTTTAGCTGAACTCAACCTTTTTTCCTCCGTCTAATGCATTTCCTCTTGTATATTTTTTTCTCCCCCCCCCAGGCTGATTCATCTTCATTATTAGGCGGCAATTAGTAATGCATGAATCACTGAGAGCAGCTCAGTGACACGTTTCACCACAACAACACGGATTGGAGAAGCATTCTTTTATTCCGAATAAAATATGACTTCATTTTCAACAGTTTATCGAATTCCATCAGAGTTCTGTAAAATGTAACAAAACACATTTTGTTGCGTCATGATTGCAAGAAAGACTTCAAATATAATTTCTCTTGCAAGGCCTTTTTACACCATTGCCGTTTTGGAGACACGATTACATTTCAATCAAGTGATGGGCTCCCTCTCCAACAACTTTGGTTTTGGTACAAGAGGAAAAAAAAAACAAAAAAAAACTCACTATGAACATTTAAGAATCTTTAATTCACACTAGTAATAAAATTGCATTACATTTCATAAAATAAATGTTCCAGTTTATATATACAGAGAAAACAGACTGTACATACCCTCCAATTAACCATTTCTAAAAGAAAATAAACCGGGAACCGGTTTCACAAAACATACAAGCAATGTCGTGCTCAGCAAAGCAGGCACAACTGTACATCAACATTTGTAACTGCTCAGTGTTGGGGTGAGGGAGGGGCAAAAAGTTGAACATTTACAATAGAGTCCTCAGGAACTAATAAAGGGGTCTTAAAAAGTATTGCAGGCAAGCAGACAGACGCTTGTCTTTTTCCAAGTGCAGCAGAACATCCATGGTGTTGTGGAACTCGTGGAGCTGATTGTCGCTGCCACGGTACGAGGCTCCCCACTATTGGACCTGCGACTCGAAGCTCCCGTTCAGCTGACCCTCCTCATAGTCCATTTGACACAAAATCATGTTGTTTTTAAGGAAAAACTTGTCGCCCACGCAAAACCTGTCGAAAGAGATAAACGCCAGATGATTAGTGACTACGATGTGACTAAGTGATGTGTCTGTGTGTAGAAATGTCCCCCCCCCAAAAAATGTATCTTTGAATAATTGTGGCTGGCTTGGAATTAGATAATTTCATCATCATACCAACAGTGAAACATCGGCCAACCGAGCCTTATCTGTCGCCCCTCCCGCCCTTTAAAACTCGCTACCTCAACACATCCGCAAGTGTGCTGACCTCCCATCCTTCAAATCATTTCTCAAAACTCACCTGTTTTCCGCAACCCTCTTTGCGTATCATGTCTTGCTTTCTTTTTCTGACATTTGTTTATTTTAAAACTTGTGTCTATTAAGCTTTGAACTGTACCGTTTCTATTAATTCTTGTTGTAAAGTGTCTGTGAATACTATGAAAAGGGCTTTCAAATACAATGTATTATTATAATCATTATTAGCAACTTAATAGGAATTTAATATTGGTGGACCAGAGGCCAGAAACTCATCTGAAGTTCATCTTGCAAGTCCTAAGTGGAACTTCTGCCCCCACGCAAAAATTGGAATCTTGGAATCTCTTAATAAATGACGTGTTTGCCTGGTTTATGCAAAATCTGGATGGCTGTTGGATATGGTTATATAGCTTATACTGTTTGACAAACTTGATATTTCAGTGGTTCTCAAACTTACCAAAATAATGATCACCATTAAAACTTCAATACAACTGAATTGCATTTAGCACACTTAACGTATTTTTTGCACTATAAGGCGATTCGGAGTATAAGTTGCACCTTCAACGAATGGCCTATTTTAAAACTGTTTTCATATATAGGGCGCACCACATTATAAGTCGCATAGAATACAAGAGACAATAGTGGCTGCATTCACTCGAAAGGGAATACAAAACAGCTTTATTTATATAGAGCTTTCACAACCGCTTCAATTGCAACAAAGTGCTTTGCGGAACATTTAAGATACTACATCCAAGAAATCAGAATATTGATCCATAAATAAGGTGCACCAGATTGTAATGCGCACTGTTGGCTTTTGAGAAAATTTTATCTTTTAGGTGCGCCTTATAGTCTGGAAAATACGGTACTGTATTGGATTAAAAAAACATTCAAACCACTGAAACTTTCTGAAGTGTTGGAAGATTTAATTCAGTGATTCTTTCCTACAGCACTTTGAGAAATCTGCCTTATATGACAACTAGACTGGAACTAGTTCATGGTACAAACATTCACATGATTCATTAATGCTGTGAAAGACCAGAGTGTCATTAATTGCACTAACTTTGTAACTCAGGGTGCCAGATTCACAAGAATTTAACTGTACATGACAAGAACTGACACCACCTTAATGATTACACCATGTCTGAACGGAATAACACATTAAAGAGCCTTGCCAACAGGCAAGGGTGATAATTGTGACTACAGCTAAGCATGCTGGGAAATGCCTCCTACTCTGATTCTCTCACACGTCACTGTATTGCTTTTAATGACGTGATGTGAAGCTTTGATGACGCTGATGAAACTACAAATCCTATACTCTCAGCTCTGTTGCATATTTGGTCACACGTATCCTCGTTAGCGGTTGTTCTCCGTGATGAAAATGAAGAAAACGGCACATCTGTTTCCATGATAAATGGACATCCTAACAACAAACGCTCCGCCAAATATAAATACTGTAAACACGTTGCCAAGAAAAGTATTTTTATGAAGAGCAACATATTTTAATGTATTTTAAGTTTAAGATTTATTTTGAAATATTATAAACATTTAGTATTAGTATGTCCCAAAACATGTATAAATATATAATCCTGGTAGGCTCACAACCTAAAGTATGCTTTGAGTTTTGGCTCGTGATATCTCCAATGGCAACCTGATCCCCTACCAAGTCAAATTCAAACTGGTAACAGCAATACGAATTTACTTATAATATTATGCCTAGTTATATATATATATATATATATATATATATATATATATATATATATATATATATATATATATATAGAGCTTGTTATGATGTGACTTGAGTCACCTGCCCCTACAGAGTGCTTATATCTCACGTTTGCGTGTGCAAGTCAAAGCAAAAAGTCATCCGAATTCCAGCTCGTATCTTGAAAAACTCATGAGTCGTATCTCAAGGCACCGCCGTATCTGTTTATGTGACTTCACGCAGTCAAGAAGAGCAAAACTATAGCGGAGCACCGGTTGGCTTTGGTTACGTGCCATGCTGTTGAGACTGTCATTACTGTGCCAGGTGACACTGTATCTTCCAAGTGAGAGGAGAGAGAGAGAGAGTACGGTCATAATTCCCTTACAGCAGGTGTTCACTATGGTAACTGAATGTGGCCCGCACAAGGTTAATGGGTTTGTGCTGTGCAGAAGAACAGGGTCACAGCACCCCTGACAAGCATGCAAAGGACATTCTGCTCCCAGACTGGCGCCATTACCAACAGTATTCTAATGGGGGGAAAAAGCAGTATTAGGATATGTCATATTCTTTGTAAAGGCTTTGTGTTCACCCCAATTTGATGCTTGTTTCCTGACTAAGAAAAGAGCCTTTCACACCTGGGCCCATGCAGGCAGCGACAACGGCTGCCTCTGAAGAGTTAATGTTGCTGCGCCCTTGCAATTAGATTCACAGATCGAGCTGCAAACTGCTGCCAGTGTGTGACAAGGAAAATAATTAGCAGACCATTACAAACACAATGCGGTAACCTTTTATTTTTACAACAGAATTTCACTCTGGCTTCTGCCGGTGCGGCCTGCGCGCTCGTCAAACCAGACAGTCAACTGGGTTGCGCATGGAGAGAGAAGCTATTTCTGCATCTTGTGAGGTTGAAAAGCGATCGGCCGTCTGAAAGCTTTTTTTTTTTTTTTTTTAATGCCTATTGCTTACCTCTGGTTACAAAGCTGACAGGCAAAACAGTCCAAATGGTAAACATTATCTCTGGCTCTCATCACCATCTCAAAGGCTGGGATCAGTTTACTGCAGGCTGCGCAGTTTCCCGTCGTACCAAAGAGCCTGCAAGACAGAGAGCACAGACACAGATTAACCTAGCTTCCCTTTACCTTGATGGAATATAAGAGCAGAGAAAATATACTGACAGCGAGCGTGACAAAAAGAAAACTTGGAAAGGTGGGGGGGGGGATGGATAGCAATATGCTGCATGAAATCCACAAATCTTTCCTGGCGCCTGCTCGGTGTTGGAGTTAATGAGAGAAACAAACATAGATCTTAATTCTCGCCTAATGATCTAATTAAAACGATCACATGGCTTTAATCGCCTTCAAAGCATACAGTATATCCCTTGCACAATGCAAAAACAACAAAAACAAGTCTGAGGTAAATCATTTGGGCTGCTCAAATTGTTTTCCTTCTCCCAAATGAAAAAGAACTAATGTGTCGATCTGCAAAGCAAAGCCAGCTGGGTTTTGCGCAAATGTCTTTGTTGTATAATGACGCTGCAAGTTCAAACATTTATTTTTTTACATGAATGGGCACCCTTTTCGCACTTTTTATTTTTTTCTCAGCCATAAACATGTTCTGTTTTTACACGGATTACTAAAAAAAAAAAAAAAGCAGATTCTGATTACAGTGCTTCTGACTTCAAGAATGCTCCTTTTGATAATCTTGTCTTCACATGACCAAATGGAACCAACCGCATGCACATGATGTTCCTTTTGTCATACGTTTCCCCCTCAAATATCCAAGTTCATTAAAACTCGCTGTATGTATTGCTTTGCTGCAAAATGATGCTAAAATGGTGAATTAAAAAACAAAACAGAACAAAACAGTGTGTTCTTATTGCTTTTTCTTTGCTGTTAAGAAATGATAGTCTTAACTCATTCAGTACCACCCAATTCTAGACCAAGTCTGAAAAGACGTTTAAAAACGTCTTTGGGAATGAATGAGTTAATCTGGTAATTACTGCAATTAGATTCCAAGCCACTGAAGTGACATTGACATTTTTTTAAATATTATTATATTAATGAATTTACTGCAAACCATTTTCACAGCAGAGCGGTTTTGAAACACGATCTGAGTTTAAAAAAATTTTTTTGTCAGTTTTGTCATGTGTCCCTTTTTCACATTGTGCCTACTTGATTTTCATCTCGAACTGTTCTCGTCAGCCCCCGTTCCTGGTGTCAACCAATCAGGTCAATACCAAGCCACTTGTGTCCAGGTGTGCCTCATCTTTGTCAGGTTTCTTGGATTTAATTTCTTGGTTTCCTTTCGGTCTTTATCAGGCCATTGTGTCTGTCGTGAATGTCGTTGGTCACGCTAACCAATCCATTTTGTTTTCTTTCTTTTTTGGTTTATTCACCGAGTTTCCTTGCAACCTTTTTATTTTATGAGTTCAGTATTTTGATAATTGCATTAAAGTAAAATCTTTTCTAGCTTCTCCAATTTTTATTAATCAGCGGTAGGACATGGGTTGGTTTCACCAGAAAACCCCGTTCCTGACCCAAAAAGCTTGTGAAAAGAAATATGTCAAGTGGAAGAGTGACTTTGATGCGCATAGTTTTTGATATTGTGATGCTTCAAATTATAAAACAAAAACAAGACTAAGAAAGCACTTTTTATGGCAGAAAGTTTTATATAAAATGAGGAAACACGGCATGACGTTAGTGGCCTTATTTCACATGGGGTTCGTCATTCATGTCATGAACTGGAATGTTATTTCACCAATGCGACACACATTTTCAACTGCCTTACTGTGTCCGTATATACCATACATATACATGCTCTGTTCAAATGCAGGGTGCATAAACCTGTTTGACTACCGTTGTGTTGGCATTTCTCATAATCGATGTGAGATGCCCAGATTCAAACTTTCATCTACAGTCTACTCAATCGATACACTAATCTCAACTCCAAAGTTACACAACACCGCCATCTACAGGGATCTGTTAGCCATTACAGTTCTTTCACACACGTCAGTAGCACAAGACGTTTGGATTCCAACTGACGCATACCAACGTCCGTGTCAGTGAATGAGTTAAGTGTCTGCGTCATCTATTGAATTGATCTCAATGGTACAATATCAGGCAATCAGCTACAAGCATGCCCTGTTGGCCTTCACCTGTTCGACAAGTGTTTTTAGTGCTGCTCTTCAGTGTTGTTCATGCAGCAATGTTGCTGTCGTTTTCTTTTTATAGATGTGAATATGCTCTTAGTGCCTAGATCTTTTTGCCTCAAACATGCCCAAAATTAAAGTAATTGAGTGGAACAAGACCCTTTTTCTGTATGCATTGCAGCTATCAGGTGCCAAGCAAGATATAGATAAGGCTATTTTAATGCGAAAAAAGAAATAAGGCCACACATACATTTCACATGTCTGTCTGTATTCACGTTCAACCCTTTTAGAGACAGCGGTCACTCCAGTGGACAGCTTATCTTGTTATCAGGTTACAGGGTGCATGAACGGGTTAATGTGGAGTTGTATAAGTACTGATAGATTTATATAATCAATACCGGTAGTCAAAATGACTGCTTTATAGCTTTTCAGCAGGCAATATTTAATCCACATAAAAGTATTTTCCCTAAATTTGTAGGGCCCATATTGAGGAGTCACGGTGTTAATGTTTTCCTTGTCTATGTTGCTCTCATTCCGCTGCAATCACCTTGTTAAAGAAAACATCCGGTCGGCAGCCTCGCTTCTAATTAGAGGCCACTGGCCCAGAGGAGTTGCAGGGAAGAAACAGGTGAGTGAAAGCGCTGTTCTGTTCACCCAGAGGGATTCGTAGGGTGTAAAGCAGAAATAGTGTGACAACAACTTGGTGTTACAGTCAATGGTTTACTACGCCGTGTACATGTGCGATCAACAGGAGAGTCGAGATGGTTTTTTCCACTTCCTGTTTGCAACATTTTGTGGGTGTCGATGTTGGAAGACACAATTAGAAGTATAGTGTACAGCGTTACGTTGAAGAGCATGCTGTGCTGCAACGTGCTGGGCAACTTGGAGCTTTACTGGATGTAGCATAAGTAAGGGAAGAAGCAGAGAAGGTCCCCTACTAAGCAGAGAGAGTACATGACAAAGTTTGGTTGAACATTTTGGCTTTGAAATATACAATGTTGAATTCTCTTTTGTTGTGTGTGTGATGTGACTTCGTAGGTGTATGAACGTTTAGAATTACCTTTGCCTTCACGCTCATTTGTGTGAACCATTTAAGGCGTTCGACATTGTGTTGTAGCATTAAGCTAACAGACTTATGTAGCTTGGTTGAACATTTTTGTGTTTGGAGTATACATTTCATTCACTTTTGCTGTATGTGTCAGTTTTCATGATACTTTAACTCAATTTAAGAATCAAAACACTTTCATCTGGCATCTTTCCCCACTGACATAAATGGAAATGCCACTCTTGTGTTTCTTGTGGTGCACGTTGGACAGAAGAGTTTTTAGACTGTTTCGGTAAGCTTGCAATGGTAGTATTCGTTTTTCACAGAGGATAAAGAAGATATGCCTGGAAGTATTGTTAGATTGTCTTTCGAAATGCCTTGCTTTTTGTCCAAATACTGTTGCTTAAAGGGATATAACGCCATCACTATCATTGCTATTTCTTAGCCCGTCGATGGCATTTTTTGCATGATGTCTTACCATTAAACTAATGGGCATTGTGCATGCGAAGTTGTGTTGTTTCAAATGTGCAACGGGTAATTCTCTTTGCTTTATGTTTAGTATTAAAGGAAACTCCAGCTGGTGGTGGCAATGAACAGCTTGAAGCCTTTTTTATTCACTGTCTGATCAGCTTCTGCTGCTTGTTATGATTTGAGTTTGCTGCCATCATCTCACACGGACATCTAATTTTTTTTTTGCTTAGTCGACACCAAAAAAAACAAAAAAATCTTATCTTGAAAACTGCACAAGTCAGGACACTTCCAAGTCCAGGCACCAGTGTTAACAACTTGAAGCAAGCACGCTGCACCTCTCATTTGCAGATTTTTTTCTGAATAAGAGAGAGAACTAAGAAATATTTTTTTAAAGTACAACTTATATAAAATTACAAACACGAATAACAAATAGTTTAAACTTCCGTAAAGAATTCCGTGTCTCGGAACATGAATGGTGGGTAAAGAGAGTCAGAGTTTCAATCATGTGCCAGTTGGGTATGATCTTGCATGAATATAGCAGTTTGGGGTGTGGCCATGATGGTCAGATGGGGAAATAAAACCATTGGAAGTAACCCATTTGTATTTCCTGATTTGGTTTAGCTCAGTTGACTGCATATCTCGAATAACCCAAAATTACAGAATGCTCTGTAAACAAAAAAAAAAGGGATTAAAAAAAACCTTATTTAAATAGCTGTGCAGTGAAATACACACGCAGTTCAATGATGGCACAGGCCATAAGCATGCCATGTCCCTCTGAATAACCTGACCGGTTTTAAATGATGAAGGATCTACTTCATTCTCGCTAAGCTGATCTGCTTCTCAATTTTATTTGCTACATGGCAGGCAAATACCGTGCGCCCATTTTGTTCTCTCGACACCAACAAATTGAGTGGCAAAATATATGAAATTGTGCTGATCTGACAGTGCGCGCCGTATTTCCACCAGTAAATGATGAGTCCGGGTTATAACATCAGCAGAGGTTCACGGTCCAATCGGGCTTTTTTCCCTGCTAAGAGGAGATAAGAGATACATTCAAACACATTTACATTCGGGTGAAGCTAAAAAGCTTCTGGAGTTGAACTGAAAAAAAAAAAACCACTTCTGCTCTCTTGAGTGGAGCCTGATGGGAAGCAAACAGTACACCGTAACAACATTGCGCAATGCACAACAGCATGTCAAACATCAGGCTCCAAGGTGCGGATGTTAGCTGGGACACAGATTGATAATAAATAAGAATTGATCTTTAAAGTGGATAAATGAACAAATCTTTATCTTATGAATGCATGCATATTACTCTGATTAAAAATCCATGGATGACAAATGAAGATTTCGCTTGTCAAAGCGATTCTTAACTTGCCGAGTGCAATGACGAACGGACTTGCATCGTGTTCTTACAAATCTCGTGTGAAATCATTCCAATGATTTACTATTTTATGGTCATAATTATTTTCAACCAGATACAACAGGAGTAGCTCATCCTGGTCAAATATTGTCATTCTTCAAATTTGTAAAACACTATACAGTACATCATATCGCAACCATACACCACCGTGTGTGTGTGTGTGTGTGTGTGTGTGTGTGTGTGTGTGTTCATCATATATAAATAACGTGTTGAGCCTTAATTGTAAAAGTGAACAGACAGGTGTCATTTAATCCCTCGTCTTATATGGACAGAATGAATCAGTGGTCTCCAAAGAGAAGTTCCTCATTCTACCTAATGTGCGTGATGCCATGTAAAGTATATCTAATTACATTCCAGGTCATCTGAATTTGTCAATCAATCGTCTGCACTATATTGAGGTTTGAAGCATAAAAAGCTCATTAAAACTAAACACTTCTGGGATTCATTTATTTGGATTGACCTGAACAGATGTGACAGTGAAATTGCTTCTTTCAGTTTGTCACTGACAGTGCACTCACTCGATGTAATATTAGACACAACTACACAATTAAATGAACCTCATATAAAAGAGAAGTCTTCGTTTATGCATTTGAAAAGGGTACATTTAGTTTTAGAAATGCCATTGGGTGTCCTGCAGCTCAGATACACATCCCTGCAAGCTATTAAGCATATTAACAATCACATTTTAACTGAACCTTGATCGAAATTGAGTATTATAATCATTGTAAAGGCTGAATTTGCTCTTGTACAAGATGTTATCAGATGGTACAGGTGTACCTAATGCTGTGACGGTATGTCCACAGGACGATTTGTGACAAATACCACGTGGCACCTGACCTCTTGATTCACTGAAATGGTAGTTATGAATGATAATACTCTTATATATAATACTCAAACTTATTTTTTGTTCTTTACCATTCTGCATTCTCTTTCAGTGGTTGCTTTTGTGTTTCAGGAAACAAGTGTTTTAAGTTACATAGTAGTAATTAGTTACTTAGCGTATGGACTAAATGCAGAGGAAATAACATTTTATGCGGAACCAGAGATCAGAAAATCCCAGACTGTGTCACTTGCATGTTCTTAGGAACGACACTGGGGTTAAAGGTCTTCTCCACAGATGTGGTCAGACAAAAGGCTTCAAACCAGCAAGGGCAAAACCCAGCAGAATATAAAATACCACCATGTTGGTTTTAAAGCCGGGAGACTCAAATAATGACCTGGTAATTAACTGTAAAGTCCTCGAGTGTGGTGCCAGAAGGCTTTAACTTACGTGCTGATGTTGGGTAGCAGGAAGGAATCAGAGAAACTCTGCTCTCTCTCCTCTATTGTCAAACTTCAACAAGCCCTTAGTGAAAGGAGTGCCGCCTTTCGTTTCATCAGTGTGCTACTTTGCTCATGTCAAAAGCTTTCATCTCCCACAATGGCTCCGTACATTGCCTTCTTTTAAGACCGGACTGCATATTACGTGAAATGTTTCTGTGCGTACTGATTCTATTTTTAGACGGCTACGGTTAATGTGATGTCCAGGCTAACGTTTGCTATTTGTCAGTCTGTTTCACACTGCAGCACAGAGTTCATTCAATTGATGGCAAACCCCCCCCAAAAACGTTTACCGTAATTTAATTACGTCATTACAGTGGGCCCCCACAAACTTTCATTTCAGCACCTGTGGATTCACCGATTCAGTTTTTTTTCAATACTTTTTTTGAGCTTTGAATTTAATCATTTGTTTTTGTGTGTGTGTTTTTGGGAGGGAGGAACCAATCTCTATTTTCCCATGGAAAACACTAAATGGTGGTTCACCCATTTTTTCAAGAATTCTTCAGGTTATAAATCTATGTTTTTTTACTCTCTTCAGTGCATTTGGAATGGCCTTCAATTATTATTTTCGGTCCGGTACATATGCATTGTACACCATAGTAATATATTATTGAGTGCTATGTTTTTCATGAAAATACAAATTATAACATTTTTTTATTGGGCGGGGGTCATGGTGGATGGGGTCAGTTGGATTAATGGAAAAAGGGTGATCTAAGAAAGTGATATAAGTTACAAGCGTTGTCCCGAAACAAATGAAACTAGTATCTCAAAGCACCACTGTACTGTACTTTCGTATCGCTTTCAGGTACTTTCTTCAAGTCTGCCATCGGGACATGACAGATTTGAAAAGATGGACACGCCCAGCTGGAGCTATCATCCCCATCAGCAGTTTGTGGATAAATTGTACTGTTCATTATCTTGGAAACATTTTCCTCTTTCAGTTAATTATGCTGCCCGTTTGATAAGTGGATGACTATTAGGGCCTCTCTCATATATGAAACAGGAGATTAAATTAATTCGGTGCAGATGATCAAATCACAACTAGATTGTCAAGCCTCGGGTGGAGTCATATGATACAGAGCCCTTGACATAAATGAAACACCTAATTAATATGTTATTATCCTTTGGTGATAACGGTGGGGTCTAAAAAAAAAAAAGGTAGTGTATTTGTGAACTTTCTGTAGTGCATTCATTTGGAGGGCAGTGGGGGACCGTGGCACAGATGTGTGTACGTGTGTGTTGAAGATTCGGGAACGCGTGAGTGCATTCAATAAGCTGCTAATGCCACTGAAGGACAATCACAGATGGAGCTCCTATAATAATTAATGGGAGCATGGCAGGGTTCCAAAGCCTGGGAAATAACCAAAGTGTGTTTGATCCACCCGCTTGTTTTTAATGTAGTACAGAAGGCTAATTCAGTGCACGGATTTGGCTTCATTACTGCAGGTGAGGGATGCCTTCATCTTAGTTCACCGAAGAGGAAGCAAAGAGGAAGAGGGGAAGGAGATGGTCGACGTCAACACAATCAGCACGACAACCAAAGCGAGGTTTTTAATAGCAATTAGTCAAGCAGCTCTGGCCATTGCCGTTTTATTCTGAAGAGCAGGCACTCCTGACCAAAAGCGGAGCGTGAAACCCACTTTATTTTCAAAAATCCATAATTTGCTGTTAAGAATTCTTGATTTTCTTCAGCCGTCTCTCTTTTACACCCCATCTCTGACCTCAACATCTCGCCCGGGGTTAATGTGCGCAAAAGCGTTTCATATTTCCTCCAATGTGCCAGCAATGCACTCAAAGTGTCCTTTCAGCCGATATATTTTTACACGCGAAACTCTGCGCTTCATGATTTTTGCCTTCACTTGTTCATATTCCCATTTATTATTACTTCGTATGCACCGTCTGTCCCTTCTGGGGGCAACACGGGGGTATTAGCGGAGCTCTCACTGCTTCTTTAAACCATTAACTAAGGGTGGGATCTAATGGATGGTAATAGTCTATCTTCGTGTAACATCACTAAGCGCCTCTGGAGTGGGCTGTGGCCTCCTTGTGGGTCCGGGGAAAATCTGAGATGCAAGAAGAATGTCACGAGGGTCCCTGAGTGAGCCATAGTGGATGTAAAAAGTCTACGCACCCCTGTCCAAATGTGTTCCCCAAAAAAGAAGTCCAAGATTAATCATTTAAAAACATTTTTTCCACTATTAATGTGTCCTATAACCTGTACAACGCAGCTGAATTTTTAAATCACCTTTGTGAGAAGGGAAGCAAAAGTACAATGATGTAATACAAGTGCGCACACCCTCTTATACCTACCATGTGGTTATGCTCAGAAATCACATTCAAACTCGTGTTAAATGGGAGTCGCGCACAACTGCCACCATGTTAAGTGTCTCTCATGAACCCCAAGTAAAGCTTAGCTGTTCTAGTAGGCTTTTTCTGACATGTTAGTGTTTTCTAGAAGAAGCCCAAAGGTTTTGTGCTAAATATTGCTATTTGGAACTGTTTGTCCAATGCCAAAGCATGACGCTGCCACTCCAATGATTCACTTTAAGGTCTGATATTTAGCAGGATTGGTTTCGCGCCAAAAATACCTTTTAGATTCTGCCCAAAGAGTTCAACCTTTGTTTCGTCTGACCAGTAAAACGTTTGAGAAGTGTTTGGGAGATTTTTGTGTGTGTGTGTTTTTTTTTTTTACATTATTTACCTTGGGTTGATTGCTATACACCTAAATGATAATGGTATTTTTTTCTCTCTCCCGTGTCTTAGCTGTTTTAACGCTTGTCAGAATAGGCCGGCTCATTGAAGCGTATCATGATGAGTGATATTTTATTTGTCGTTCTTTGAAAATGTATCCACATGAAAATGACTAGCGGCACAAAAAAGTAGGTTGGAAGGTGGTTGACGGGTTTGCACACCTGCTTCACAGTACAGAGGTTTAGGGTTAGATTCCAGGCTCTGACCGGGCCATTTGAACAATGGGGTGTAGACTTTCTTTTACCATCTGTAGGTAGGAGGAAAGAGTTGATGAAGGTATTCTAAACTAGAATATTGTGGTGATTTGAAATGATGAGCGCAGTTGGAGCATGTTGCTCTAAATCAGAATAATGAACCAATTAAAACCTGTAGGAAGAAGGCTGAGCGTATCAATGAGGGATTGGACAGACGTGGGCAGAAGGGGAATTGGTGAATGGGGGAGGACTTTGCAGGGGAGGGGGTTTTAAGAAGGAGGGGGCGGGTAGCAAGGGCAGCGGCATCTCTAAGTCAGCCTCTGGGGGATTCCCTCACGGATAAGTGGTCCGATCTCATTGGGAATGTGACTTAACGCTCAGGAAATGGTCATGTTTAATTTAACTAGCAGATGGTAGGGGCATCTGAAGACTGTGCGTGTGTGTGTGTGTGTGTGTGTGTGTGTGTGTGTGTGTGTGTGTGTGTGTGTGTGTGTGTGTGTGTGTGTGTGTGTGTGCGTGTGTGTCGGGGGAGACAAAGACCCTGGTGAAGCAACAAGGCCACCTTGAGGTTTCGTTCAGCTCACTTGACATGACATTCGTCGCGCACTAGTTCATGTAAACAGAAAACAAAACAAGAAACAAAAGAACCCGGGACAATGGATACCAAGACAGCTAACATTGATTTGAGTAGTCATCTGTTTGCTGCAATCATGTCAGCTGCTGAAAGAAGCCTTCTAAATGGCAGGTCTTTTGCTTCCAAGGGCAAAGTATATGAATCTTACTGACAGCTACGAACAGCTTTCTTGAAAACATTGTGATTTTCTACAGTGCACGCACACACACACACACCATGGTGACCCCAGATTGCTTTGGTATTATATTGGTGGAATAGACACGTTATGTTGTATTTACTGTAGCACGAACACCGATGCAAGTTAGATGAACCTTTCGGTGACAGAGACTCGTCACGATTTGCTTTTTAGCCATACACACCAGGAAACATGTTTTTGCTGCGTTAACCTCATGTGACACGAGATGGCGTTAATTTGGCCGATATACACTACAGTGTTTTCATCTACCAGTCAAATATCTAATTGCAACAAAACAAGTTGCTCACTGTGCTTTTGGTCGCGACTGGCCACATTGCTCAGCGTATGGACGGATTTACTGGTGAGAGTCGTGTTCTTGCAAAACCTTTGCGGCATGTGAAATAAAATAACACATTTAGTTGATAAAGCTACACTGGTGTTTGTCTACTTCATTTCTATGCTTGGCTTTTTTCTTTAATTATATTTATCACTGGAGCTTATGCGCACATTACACATACTGCAACTGTAGGGGGCACAAGAGAGCATTAATGGACAATCCATGGTTATTACACATCTTTTTTGGGCTTTGAAAATTTAATGTACGATGGGACTAGTGGTCAAATCAATAACGAAGAAATGAAAACAGTGTAATGTACATGCCAGGCCACAAGTTGGTGATGTCTCATTAAAAAGGTGTTGAATACGAACACCCTAGAAAGCCACGGCAGGATATGGCATTGTGAAGTGGAACTAATTTGTTGGGATTTTTGTTTAGCTTTGACCTTGATCTTTTGGAGAGATTGCTTTAGAAAAAAGCCAAGACAAATGTCAGAATTTGAAAAAAACATCCTATTGTTTGAGAAATAGTTTTTGAAGTTCTTGTTGTTATTGCTTTTCCACAAAGGTAATGTGTTTCACGGGAGATGGAATGCCATTGTCAAAGAGGTTCAGATGTAGCTTAAAGTATTAAAAAGCCGTCTACTACTCTGCTGAGTGTGGCTTTTGCCTGCATGGATTCCACGATATCAAAAAAAAAAAAATCTTCAGAAGTTCCCATGAATGGAGCCTCTGGTAAAAATATGCACCTGCTACGCTCCACTTAGCGGCAAATAAAACTTTGGTGATCCTCTCACATAACGTGTACTGCGTTGTAATGCCGTCCTTTGTGTTTGCGGCGACTGCGGTGAAGTGATTGTGTGTCTTGCTTGCCTCAGGTAGTCCCGACGACACAGGATGAGGTTGGCTTTCGTATAAAGGGTGGAGCCCACCTCCCCAAGGCGGCAGTCGCAGCAGGCACATTTGAGACAGTCCTCATGCCAGTATTTGTCCAGGGCTTTGAGTAGGTAGCGGTCTTTAATCTTGCGATTGCAGCCAGCGCACCCCTTCTGTTTCCCTTTGGGCTGGACGGAGAGCATCGGCACACCTGGAGTGATAAGGAGACAAATAGCGAGGCGTGATTTACGGCCGCGGGAACCCGAGTGACTTTTCATGTTCTCTTTTTGATAAGCGGGCCGATTCCGCGGGCGTCTAAGCATGGCTTCACGTGCAACGGCGGCACAGCGCCGACCTGTTTCATATGCATTAAAGAAAACACTCTTCCGTGTACAGTAGATAAACACGCGGGTCACATTGGACTACCAACCCTTCACTTGCTCGTTCCACCAAGAACACGCTGTAACACTCACGGTACATGATCACTTGCAGTCCCGAGTTTGCACAATACATAATACATCAAATCCGGGATCTATTTTGCTTATTGTGGTACTTACAGCGGGCCCTGTAGTGCATTAGTTACCATTTCATCAAGCCCATTTCACTCAACTGTCCAGAGCTGTAAAAGCTCCTCTTGGGCTTTGTTTGGTATAGATTAACATTAACCTTTTAAAAAGCCTCTGACCGCAAAACACGCTGCTACCAGACCCCGGTGAGATATGTTATGGCCTAAGTGCCTTTTAGCATACACTCACTCTTCTTCTCACACACACACACACACACACACACACACACACACACACACACACACACACACACACACACACATACACGGCTCCAACAGCCTTTACACTTATCTGTGCTCATGTGTCTGCAATGAGCGAGCCCAAAGTTACCCAACTCGCAAATTGTCCCGGTGTCACGCAGGCCCCCTTTAAGTGAGCCTTTTAGCCTCCTAAAGGACAAATAAAGTCCATTTAATAACTGCACTAAACACTAATAGTCTATGTGTGGCTGACATTTGTGTTCGTACTAAAAGCCCCCCTCAGGCCACTGCTGGTACCGAGGCAGGGGCTCGCAGCACTCCTCTGCAGCACTAACAGGTCTGCCACAGCTGAGAGCACCACACAACAGCTCTTAAGACACTCTCTCACACACTGAGCTATTGATCCATCTAAAAGAACACACAGTGGACGCCACTTGCCACTCTCTTTCAAAACACCCCCCCCCCAAAAAAAATTGAACACCCAGAGGAAGGGGGGTATGGTGGGTGAACAGGGGGGTGCTGCCAGAATTTGGCATGTGGGTCAGCCCACCTATAAAGGCCGAGATGAGTGAAATCGAGTTCTGTGTGTGTGTCTCTGTTTTTATGCTTCAGAGATAAGTGAAGGGGAGCAAATGTCTCGTGTTTGACTACCACGCGGCTGGTGTGTTTGATTTTGTTCACGTGCTGTTTGTGCTTGATGCCCAATTGTAAACGCAGCTTCACTTTGCGCACTGTTTCTCTCTGCTTGTCATGTTTGCCCTTCAAAGAACTATTTTGTGTGTGTGTGTGTGTGTGTGTGTGTGTGTGTGTGCGTGTGTTGAGGCTATGTCTTCCTTAAAAACACAAAGAGCATAAACGTGTACGGAAATGATGTAACACTTGAAAAAATTTCCTTGGACAATTGAAGTTGATTGTGACGATCAATTTGTTCATTTTAATTGGAGGAGCAAAATTGTCAATAAGTGTGATCTTCCACAACATTTGTTTTGTTCCAAATAGTTTGTAGTTTTTAAAGAGGTATTACATTGACATTTGTTCAACAAAAGAAATGCTGTTCACAGCAGTGCAAAACTGCGTACAGAAAGGCAAATTATTGTGAGGCTCCAAGCTAAAGCACTTCACAGTGTCAAACTCAAGCCAACGAAAACAAACTGTAGCCTCGACATTTGTGTTCACGAAAATGAACTCGTTGGCATGTAAAAATTGAGCGGATGCATGTGTAGCAATACACTAACTTTGCCAGTCTGGGGAACCTGAATCAATTTGCTTATTAGTTTGTTTCATTGAATATGCACAATTTCAAATATCATTCGTTTTGTTTTTGGTTCAGAAATTGCTTTGACCAAATTTTGCTCACTCCCTGTCGACCATTCGTTTGTACTTCTTCTCAGCAGCTATTCTGGGCACCAAATTAATTGGTCTACATTTTCTTTCTGCTGGTTATTGAAAAGTAGTTAGTGATTTTGCCCTAATACTCCAAGAAGTGGCAACTACATAACCTCCAAGATATGAAATCAAGAGCGAGAGACCTGAGAGATTGAAAAATGATTCTTTTTTAAAAAATGCTGCGCATTTAAATCGGCCACTTAAAATAGTCAAAGTGGCCGATTTGACTATTTTAAATCGGACACTTTTACAAATGCAAATGTTATTTGCATTTGTCTGTATTAAAGGTGAAATAAATAATCTTATTAGTCACCAGGCTTTTTATATACAAGCATGTTGTCTGGTGTGAAGACGTCTCATTTATTTATTAGATGTTGAAGAGTAGAGGCTAATTGGTCTCGTTCTGCGGTGGAATCCATCAATTAGAGTTTGGCCTTTCCTGCATCCCACCCTCCTCTAAACAGGCCCCTTGAAGTTGCTGCAGTATGATCACAAAAACTTGCTATAAATACCAATGTTAGGTGCAAATGAATGTAAAAAAGCTTCAAATTCAAGCGGCGGTGGTTGAGGGGCAGCCTCTTCTACTTGCATTTCATGGCTTGTTAGGGGAGCTCTCTGCAGGTATGCCAACCATCCTCCTCTGACAGGCTTCCACAGAACTACAGAGCAGTCATAATGAGGAGAGAGAGAGAATGACTTTGTGTGTGTGTGTGTGTGTGTGTGTGTGTGTGTGTGTGTGTGTGTGTGTGTGTGTGTGTGTGTGCACATGCTTTAAAGTCTTTTCAAAAAGAAAACATTTAAGTCCCTTTGGGATCACCAAACTCTTTTAATTTGCCTTTCATGACAACTAATTAGGAATTCCATTCAAAATCTTTGCTTTAAATAAGATAACTAATTATACAAAAAGGTCGTTCCTCCACCTTTGGAGAACTAGTCCTAATTGGTTGAGACTACCACATTCTCCATATACATATCACGTGTGTGTTTTACATCCTGCTTGAAAAGGCCAACGCTTCCAAAGATTAACCTATCTTGGAATGACTGGATTCTGCCTCCGCTGGATGCCTGCTCGCTTTAAAGCCCCGCTCAACTCATCATTGTAAAACACTAACACTGACTTTAGTCTTTGCAGTCAGTTGCACATTCATTTTGTCCTGCAAATACCCCCAGTTGTTTGGTAGGTGAGCCGCCATGGACTTTCAAGAATTTAGTGGGAAATCAGACGATGTACATACAGTAGAGTGGACCTTGGCTCTTTGCTCAGGATAGGGACCACGTGCGAGCACGACCAGAGAATTTGACACTCGCTTAAATTTGATTATACAGGGCAGAATGATTTTGAAAACTAATTAATGAACTGGAGCATTTCAAATGCTTACAAACATCTTCAAACATTGCTGTACCCTTAAAAAAATGCAGTGGACAGTTTACAGCTGATAATGCAGCTGCATCATGTACAGTACCTCTAAGTAACTTCAAATTCTGAAGATGTTGATGATCATGATGATGAAAAGTCTTTAGAAACGTGGATAAACCCGACACCAGACAGAAAGATGAAGACATAAATTTTTATATATATATATATATATATATATATATATATATATATATATATATATATATATATATATATATATATATATATATATTTCGAGACTACCATTAACGACCATGGTCTCAACACAAAGCGAAAAGAAATAATTCTATTGTTTCATAATACAGGTGATATAAGATGAAGATAATGTCACACTGCATTCAATTTTAAGTTATCGTGAAAAACACTGGCAATTAGGTTTTTAACAATTACAAAAAGGTATTTTTAAAGTTGCGGACTGAAGACAGTAAACGGATATCAGCAAGTAGAGTTAAGTTACAGTTAGGGGGGGCAATGACTTGAAAGCTTTCTTGCTTATTTCTTTTGTAAAAAAGGGGGGGGGGGCTATAAAGAAAAACTGGTCTGAATCTCGTAATGTGTAATTGGATAATCGTGGAGCAAAATATTGTTTCAAATCTTGGTACGATGCTTGAATCTAAAATAACTTGCACTTGGTTGTTAACTGACCTGAAACCGCTGAGTACACAGCGACAACACGATCTGGCAGTCAATGATCGGTTTAGCGATGTTCAGCTGAGCTGTTGGACTGGATTTCACTGGTTTTGATCCTATGTTCAGTCCTCGTTCGGCCAAACTATCATAAGACAAAGCAGCAAATATGGGGGCTGCCATCTTATCGATCCATTCCCACTGAGCGTCATTCACAAAACTAACACTGCTGCTGTTAGATTTCTGATTGGATGAGCGCAGGTGGTCTGCCCTCCGCCGCAGAGGTTTTGTTGAACAGGCAATTTGTTTTGGGGGTTTTTTTTGGACATGTTTACGGTCAACAGTAACGGTTTATTGTCTCAATCAAAGAGACGGTACGATGCAATAAATATCATACATACTGAGAGCTGGGGGGGTCACCGACGTGGTGCCTGTGGGCACCAGGTAGCCCCCAACGACCACATAAACAGCTCACGGGCTTGTTGCCAGAATAGCTCACCACTGACGGGACATTGTGATCTACGAGGAATGTTGCATCGGTAATCATTTGAATATTTAAACACTGGTGGCGAGTTATTGAAATAAAGAGTTGCATATTGGTATTTATGTTTCGAGTGATTAACGGGATTAGCATCTTCACAGAAATGAATAAGAATTATTTGTAATAACATAATATTAACATAGGGCACATTTTTTTATTTCAGAAGCGCGTATCAAACTGCTACCCCTTCGCATTCGTCATGAGCCAAGAAGGAGCTCTCAGCTTCAAAATGGTTGAAGAGTCCTGTTGTACTGTGGACATCATTTTCTTCATCACAAATAATACAATACAATACAATACAATACAATATAATGCAATACATGCTGATTTATATGGAGGATGCGACTAAACAGAAACATCTGCAAATGGGTGAATTTGTGGATGCTACACTGCGAATATGTGGGAGTCTACTGTAAAATGTTCAAACTATGCTTGGTGCACTTTGTGTGCATAAATGCCTGAAGATGTTCTTTGTAATACAATCGTGACTTTTTGTGAGGAACCTACAAAAAAAAATAAAATCAAGCCTATGAGGAAACAGGGTCACATTTCACTGACAATACTCTCATGAGTTAAGCGAGTAGCTCACTAACTCATTAAAGAAATAGTACTGACAAACAATTATTCTATCATCGAGAAGTTTTTTGTTGTTGTTGTTGTTCTACAAGCCGAGAGACATTTTCTTACCGCTCAACACACTTGGGGTGTCAATTTGGGTAGAACACAACCTTCCCATTGGCACCATCCCTGGGTGAAAAACAACGCGATAGTCAGGCAACTAGATCACAGATGGAGAGAAATAAAATGACCTTTTATTGAACTGAAGTCACAATAGGTACGAGGTGTGTCAGAAAGGTTCCAGGACTTCTACGAATCCTCTTCTTGTACTACCTCCGAACTCCAAATTTACCCCGGGAGTCTAACACAATTTCTCTGCCATCGCCTTTATGTACTCCTCGAGGGATTCATCCAGGATCCTCTGCATCATGTCGTCCATGTTTTCAAAACGGATCACTTTGATGACCCTCTTGATATTGGGAAAGAGGGAAAATAATCACACAGCCAGGTTGGGAAACTTAAGAAGATTGCTCAAAGCAGTGTGAGCAGGTGCATTTTCTTTGGACATGCTGGCCCACATTGAACATGTAGTTTGGATTTTATTGTTTGTGTGTGTGAGAGAGATCCAAGTCCTGGAACATTTTTGACACCTCGTGTGCATCACCACATCTCTTTTTTATTTTCAAACAAGAAACATTTTTTCACGTCCAAGCAGGGCGACACAACTTATCCGTCCTCAGAAGGAATTGAAACGCTATTAGTAGGATTTAAAAGAAAATGCATTCCACGGAGCACTCAACGGAAAAGCTCGAAAATGGAGAAATAAAATGATCACAAATGCGTGACAGTCAAGACTTGCATGAACCCATTCAACAACTATTGATGAAATACATTTCTGAGGTCCTGTTAGCATTTAGAAATAATTGGTATCTCTTATTTTGGCCACTGCGTTGATCCATTTGGGGTCACATATTTATTTACTGAATTTGCATTACTTTTATAACCTAGCCAAACCAATCAGAGACAAAGCAACACTTAATATGCTGAAACATGCAAATAGTTATCATCTTAATGATGACCGGACTGATAAGTGAAATGGCACCGTAATTGCTGAATAATTTACGGTTAATTAGCTTCATTTGATGAACGAATCAATCATTTGCAGCTCTCTTTTTAGCACGCCTCATTGTGCACCGGGTACAATTGAAAGGAAATGCATGCGCACTCTCAATATCCTCCCACACTCGATCGCAGTGGAACATCTGTTCTTGACGTCACTCAACCGTAATAGCGGAGGGGGCAGTTGCCTCCGATTGTGTGCGTTTGTTAAAGGCCATTTTTGATCACGTAAAAGCCACGACGCGATGCACCCTCTCTCACTTTGCGGGGAGTTAAAGGATCTTGATGAAACCCGCTCAGCCTTCCTGACACATGGGGAGAGGGCGGTGGTCTTTCAAGGATGTGGAAGCTGGCCCCTGGGTGGGCTTTCTCCCAGGGGCCCCCGATAATTCCTCGCCGCAGCTGCGGCGAATATGAGCCACACGCCATGGAGATGCTTCGCAAATTACACGCCGCACGTTACAAAATGGGTGCATACGGCCGAAACAAAGTGCATTTGTCATCATTATCTTTCACATGTCCGATCTCAACGTATTTGTAAAATAGACGTCGGCCCTGCATTGATTAGTCAACCACCACCCCACAAGCCATTTTATATGTTAAACGCATTTCAAAATCATTGTGCCAATATTGCGACTGCTACTCCAGAAGGAACACAGGCTAATTTGATCCTTTTAAGTTTTTGTCCCCGCTGCTGAGGTACATCTACGGGGAGGACACAATCCGCGGACCTGAGTGTCTGCTCCCAGCGTTAATGGTTTGCTCATGCAGATGTCTTGCCATTGTGCACATGAATCAGCCCCTTTCATTGGGCTTCTGTCATTGCTGTAATTGAGCCCACGGACACGTTTCTCTACTGCCAAGACAAAAACACGAGACATCTGTTAATAATATCTGCTGCAAAACGCACGGCGGTTGAAAGCAGCCTGATGAGTGCGTTTGCAATGATAAGTCAAATAAAGAGTACTGATTCACTGCGTGATTCATGTTCCCATCCTTGGTTGGGGCGTGTGTGAGCTCCGAGTCAAAGAACAGAAATGCGCGAACACACGGAGGCAATCACACTGACACACACCATTAAATTAGGCCGTTTCTCACCGAGCCCAAGTCAATATTACATTTCATCCTTTTTTTTTTTTTTCCAAACGCAACCCTGTGAGAGCCCTCTATGTTACTGTACGGCGCAGCTACATTTCCAGATGGTGCCGTATGAATGCCGGGGTCTGTGAGGTGATTTCTGGGACTGTATGCATGCTATGATTACAACATAATTAACACCCACAGTAAGTGGGAGCGAGCAGACAGGGCTTGTGTGGATGAGGAGGGGACTGTTCATTAACAAGATGCACTCTCTCAAACTTTGCAGCTTGCTGTGGCTAATAAGCCCCGGTGAAACGGAGCCCAGCCGTCCCTCGCATTGACCCTGGCGCTGCCTGGGATAAGGGAAGGTTTTGTCTCCTGGAATAATTGCTCTTTTCACATGTTACAAGTGTCCTGACCCCCACTGTCTGCAGCCACTTTTCCTACCATAATTACTCCTGATCCGCTCCAAATGAGTCAGCCGCATTAGGGCTGCAATAACACTGGCCCGGCTTCAAGCGCGGCATGGGGAGTCTCAGCAGAGCAGCCTGGAACAGGACTGCCTTTTCTCCCGGCCCACGGTCATTTCCATCACGTCAGAGGTGCATTTCTTACACTTGAAGTCAGCACGAAGGCCCTGGGCCATTTTTTCTAAGGCTTACAGGCGGCATTGTTAGCTCCTGGTGTTCACGACACATTGTGGTTTGGCTGCAAACTCCGTCCCAATTAACAGAAAAACTTCATTAGGGTGGTGTTTTTTTTTTCTCCCTCACACTTTTCAGCCCCCTATTATTTTTAATTTATTCACATGGGGTTAATTAAAAGAAATGTATCACAGAGATATGCAACAGCTTTCTAATTAAATTCACTGCTGCCTTTTTTTAACACGTGAAACTGGCAGTTTCCAAATTATAACAGAAGGGGACTTGTTCCTTGCTCAGTGGAAGGGGAAGATTATGGCTCAGCAAGGTAAGCTGTCAGGAAATAAGAGTGAGAGAGTTTGAGATGGCACTAGAAGAAGCTGAGGAAGGGAAGAAAGGATGGCAAACATTTATTGTACACGCCTCTCAACAGATAAATCACAAGTCCTTGATAGCTGGAGGAATTCCCTGGTCCAAAAGGCAGATGAAAATTGCAAATCCAATGTTTTGATTTTGGTCATGATTTCCATACCACTTTTGTATGACGCTGATGAGGTGATCGTAGCTCCTATTGACTACTAGTTTCTACTATCTGCTGCATAACACAACCCTGTACACGGGATGTGGTAGAAAACTTTCAGGGTTGGTGTCACGAGAGAAAAACAGTGCTGCTTTGAGATACGAGTTGACCCTACTTGTGAATTTTCGAAGATAGGAGCCGTTGTGCATTTACGTCCACATCGCTTTGCTTATTTGTACACAAAGTCGCATGCACCAGAAGACACAAAACAGTTTAAATCATTCAAATCAATCAAATCTTGACTTAAAATGAATACTTAAAACAGCAGATTAAAGCATGTTTTTTTGAAATGAATTCATTTCCATTCATTTCAATGGGGGAGAGTTTTGAGAAACAAGAGCTTTGAGTTACGAGCGTGATTTCAATTCAAATTTCGTCAGAACTGTATTTCAAATCCAAGCTACAAGCTACTAATTTTCCCCTTCAGAGTGATCATCCTGGAGTCTAACAGTTTCTCAGCCTTCTCTGACACACCTCCAGACACTCCTTGATGGATTCATCTGACATCCTCCGCAGCTCTGTCATCACGTCCATCTTAATGTCATCCATAGCTTCAAAACGGGCTTCCTTGATGACCCCCTTAACCTCGTTTGAAATGAGCAACAAAAAAAAGGGAACCTGGTTGGGTAAGGAGGTAGGTTCCTCCATCACAGCGATGTTCTTCTTGGCCAGGAATTGTCAGATGCTTGAGATATTGTAAATATCCACGAGCTGTCCTGCCACAACTCAAAACACGCCTCGCGCATTGAACAAAGCAAACGCCAAATGATGTCTCTGAAGACATCTTACATGCACATAGAAGGGGGAAAGTTGTATTTTGGGTTTTAAATATATTGTATATCTTGACACAAATCCCGGAACTTTTCTAATAGCACCTCATAAACTACAGCAAGCATATACTCAACTCTGCCAAAACTATAAAAGTTTATACTACAATGACTAGGGCCAAACGTGTTTTATTCCACATTAAAAATGCATTTAGGGAGCAATGAAATGGATCCTTCGAAGGTTTGTGTCACTCAGGAGGTCGAGAAGTAGTGTTCAAAATCCTCCCTAATTCCCAGCAATTACTGCACACTTAGTACTGCCAAGGAAATGCTAGGAGACAGGTGTGTCATTCAGGGTCCTCATTGTGTCAAAAATGGGTTGGGGAGGGGTTGGGGGGGTGTTAAGAAGGAACACCACATCGCAGTGCACCAAGGGAGGCACTTTAATCCTGAATAATGCAGATTCCCCACAGGGGGCAGTTATCTAACTGCACGGGCTTCTAATGCCATTCGAACACGTACTTTCACAACTGGTGTGGTAAATAATGAGAAGGGTCTCTTGGGGGAACATTTGTGAAGATGTTCAAGAAGATAAGGGTGACATGGAATCTGATGGTCGTCAGTCCCCATCCAAATGAGGACCTTGTCTGAAATTTGTTCTGACAAATTTATAGGTATTCATCCATATGGGGGGATTTTCAAGGTGCGTATGGGAGCGGAGGTCAGTTTGCGGATTCCCGATCACAAATCACAAAGTTCATTCATACTGATTGAATGCCGTCCATAATATGGATGCCAGTGTCATACTTGACCCCACACACCCGACTCTGCACGTCACTGGCTTGAATCAATCTTAACACCCAATGCTTTGTATCATCTACTGCCATTTAATTTGAGTTGTCCTTCTAGGACTGTTTGTGTCAGAGCCACTGAGAAATTGCACATGTACCTCACACTGAGTGGAAATATACTTGGTCATAATGTAATTACTGCTCTCAGATCAAATCACATGACAACGCAATGAGAGCCAATGTTCTGTAAGAAATAAAAAAACAATTTAACCAAATGAATTTGTGAACATAGACCCAAATTCCCAATTTAGAGTAATGTGTGTTGTGTGGTCATTTGCATACAAATTTGTACGTGGCAAATATAATGTGTTTAGCGCTGATTAAATCGGCAGCTTCAATTTCGGAACGCCGGTCGACTCGCTTTAACAGGGTCAAAACTTACATCTTAATCACCATTTTTAATTCGTTGTTTGAGACTTGATTGAGTGAAGGTCATCCTGTGAGAAATTACTTCTCAGCATGTTTGCTTGTATATGAGCCATGGCATCCAAGGGTGGTGTATTTGCCAAAAAAGATGGTTGTATGATTTAATAAACGTAGGATCCCACAGTGCTCATCACTTTAATTCTCATTAGAAATAAACTCTGAATGTGCCATTCATCATTTGAATAAATGGAAACATTTTCCATTTTGTTTGTCTGACGAAGATGTAACGATCATTTGATGTTGGAGTTAAACTCCAAGGCATCAAGGGGTTCAGTGCGGGCAGCGTGGCTTCAGTTCCCACTCAGTGACGGTGTGATTGTGAGAATGAATAGTGGTGTCCGTATCGTTATACGTCCTGCAATTGACTGGCGACAATGGCAATTTAGAGTGAAGTCTGCCTTTCAGCCAAAGTTGGCTAGGATAGGTTCTACCTCTCCGTGACCCTCAAGAAGATTCGTAAGCGGTACAGAAAATGTATGGAACATAACAATGGAATGACACTGATACAGCCCTGCTGGCAGCACCTAGAGGTAGTGGGTAGTCAGTGCATGAAAAATAGAACAAGTAACGCAGCAGGAGCCCTTTTACGCGGTCTGCTAGCCTATAGTCGAGATTTTTTTCCCCACTCGACGCTGTTAGGTATAAAAGGCATTGACACGAAATAAGTTGCCCGTCCCACCAGTATTTGGGCTTTAGTAGAATTATCACTTAGAACTGTAATCGAGGCACCTGTGGCGAATACCGGAAAGGTGAGACAGGGTGTAAAATTTCACAATCACCGCTTGTCTCCCGCCATGTATTTTCGATGCCAAATCAGATGCCGATGCTGTGGCCATGCTCTTTCAATTTGATGACTTTCGAGAAAAAAAATTGGGAGGCTAAAACATTATTAGCAGATAGATGATAAATGTTTCATCCACCAGGATTGCACGTCTGGCTACAATGCAACATGGGATTTTAGTTAAAGTAATTCCTTTTCAGGTTAAAAACAAAACAAAACACTTTAATATAGTTATTAGCCGACGTTTCATCGCCCTTGTCCTCATCTCATATGTATAAAAAAAAAAAATCCTCGTCTCACCCCTCGGGTGGTGTCCGTCCCCCATTCAGCTCAGGTCCTCGACCAGAGGCCAGGAAGCTTGAGGGTTCTGCGCAGTATCCTTGCTGTCCCCAGCACTGCACATTTCTGGACTGAGATGTCCGATGTTGTTCCCGGGATCTGTTGCAACCACTCATCTAGTTTAGAGGTCACTGCCCCGAGTGCTCCGACTACCACAGGCACGACTGTCACCTTTACCTTCCAGGCTCTCTCCAGCTCCTCTCTTAGCCCTTGGTATTTCTCGAGTTTCTCGTGTTCCTTCTTTCTGATGTTTCCATCACTTGGGACCGCTACATCCACTACAACGGCTTTCTTCTGCCCTTTATCTATGATCACGATATCCGGTTGGTTTGCCATTACCATCTTGTCAGTCTGTATCTGGAAGTCCCACAGGATCTTCCCTCTGTCATTTTCCACCACCTTTGGAGGTGTTTCCCATTTTGACCTTGGGGTTTCCAGTCCATACTCGGCACAGATGTTTCGGTAGACTATGCCAGCCACCTGGTTATGGCGTTCCATGTAGGCTTTCCCTGCCAGCATCTTACACCCTGCAGTTATGTGTTGGATCGTCTCGGGTGCCTCTTTGCACAACCTACACATTGGATCTTATCTGGTGTGGTATATCTGGGCCTCAATGGCTCTGGTGCTCAGGGCCTGCTCCTGAGCAGCCAGGATGAGTGCCTCTGTGCTATCCTTCAGGCCAGCCCTCTCTCACCACTGATAGGACTTCTTGAGATCAGCCACTTCCGTTATGGTCCGACGGTACATCCCGTGTAGGGGCTTGACCTCCCATGATGGTCCCTCTTCCAGCACTTCATCTTCTGTTCCCCATTGTCTGAGACATTCTCTGAGTATGTCATCCGTTGGAGCCTTCTCCGTGATGTATTCATGGAGCTTGGATGTTTCATCCTGGACAGTGGCTCTCACACTCACTAGTCCACGCATTTTTATCGTTTCTGAATTTTCTTTTATATTTTTGTCCTATTTTCCCCCATTTTAATGCTCTCATCAACATTGAATCATGAATCAGTTTTCTATGTGCAAAATGCAAATATTTACTGAAATAATTTCGATTTTCAATTTTACATGAACATTTTTCACTTGGAGCAGTTATTCACATATCATCTCTCACACAATATTACTGTCACAGCTCTTTTTATGGAATCAAAACAGCGCAATATGAAGTGCACATCTAAGGTAAACTAGTACTCAACCTATAATTTTTCACGGCCCCCTGAATAGGGATTGTCGGTCAGCATGGAAGGATCTCTCGTTCTGTACTTTTTTGATCATTTATTGGAGCACTTTGCAGCAGAAGTAGTAGTAGTAGTAGTTGTAACAGAAGTATCAGAAGCAGGTAATAAACTAAACTACACATAAATGCAGTAAAAAATCAATATATCTATCTTTCTGCACCACAATGTAAATATGTATATAATTGACATTAATTAATGCCTTTATTTAACAATACGTTTAATAAATAATTTAATCAACCCTGATTTCACTATGTATCATTATCGTCATCATTATTCATTGTTTTAAACGTAAGAAACCATACAACACAAACATAAAGTCGAATCGAACAAAAGAACTACAAGTCCCAATAGTCAATCCCGGAAGTGGAGCGCGGCATTATTAACAAGCTGAAAGCGCAATTTACTTTGTTTAAGCGTCAGATTGCAGACGGACAAACATGACAACTATAAATAAAGACACCCCTGTTCTAGCAACATTTTAGCCCACGCTGTTTGCTTTGAAATGATACATAGCTGTCGGTCTGAGGCGAGGGGCGGAGTACGTCGTCAGCTGTGTGCTTGGCCATTAAGTGGTATTTCAGACTCGGCGTGCTATGATGATAGCTCAGTTTACGACTGCAAAACATACAGGTAACTTTGGTCTTGTCATTGGAACAATCTGGCAACTTTTAAAAGTAAACTTTCCATTCATAAACTATTTAAGTATCCGTTTGGTGTCTCGCGCTGCCGTGGCTGGCAAAACAAGCGTCGTGGACCTGTGCAGAGCGATTGATGTTTTGTTTCTGGTTTATTTATAGAGCATATTATTTATATATATATATATTAGAGCTGTATATATATATATATATATATATATATATATATCTATATATATATCACAGTCATACCTCGGTTTTCGACCGTAATCCATTCCAGAAGGCTGTTTGAAAAGCGATTTGTTCGAAATCTGAAACTGTTATTAGCCCATGATTAGGGGGTATTACACTATGCAGAAATAACAAAAATCACAACAAACACGTCTGCTCACAATGAACGCTACACGAGGAAGCCTTTTATTTATTTATTTATTTATTTTGGGACATGACATGACCCAAGATTAAAAGATAGAAAAATGCTCCATTGATATCAACAAAATCAGTCTAAAAATTGTAGAGACGTCATCGTAAAACGACACATTATATTTGCCCATTAGGAGTAACATTTTTTCAGGTTGTCTCGCTGCCTGTCATCCTACAACAAGTTATTTGGTGCTTCACGTGACTTTTGTGTCTCTTTGTCATTTTAAAAACAACAGCTTGCAGCAACAATTATATATAAGAGTGTGTAATTCCTAGCCAGGGCGCAAAAAAACTAATTGCACAGAATGTGCATGAGTGAAACAAGTCAGTTGCTCAAGTATGTGTTTGTATGTGTTTGTCCTGTAGATGCATCAGTACAGTAATTATTTCCCATACTAACAGCAAGTGGCAGAAAGTATCTAAATTGCAGGGAGCGATCCATACCGCCTGGCTGCCTGATATTGATAAACACTTTTTAATTTTTTTTCAACACTAACTAACAATGGATGACTCACACATTTTTAGTGGGGATTTTCTGCTTGCGCAACATCGACATTCCTCCTGAGCGTGTCTGTGTTTGTTGCAGCTCATTCTGTAATAAATCTGGCACCTACAACGTGCTTTAATTGTGCTTTAAAAGTAATGAGTCATCTCCCCGTATATCAGCAACCTCCACCAAGGGAATATGATCTTTGTTTCTGTGTGACATTACGTATACACAACTCAACATTTTGGAGGAGGCGAATGGCCAAGCCAAGAAAGAAACCATTACAGTACTGCCTTGAAAAAAAAATCACACGTATCTCTCATTATTTTTCCGGTTGAAATGAACGTTAATGAGCAGTAATGCCGTTAATCGGTTCCAATTTTTGTCTCTCTATATTATATTATATTATATTATATAAAAACTGAGTCGTAACATAGTTGAATAGAATGTAAAGAATGTGTTTGTACAGCCTAATTTTAGGTTTATGCTCACAAATCAAAGGAAAAACAAAAGTCAGTGGAATGATTGTATCTCAAGGCACCACTTTATATTTTGGAATACATCTAGATTTTGTCTTTATTGTGACATTCAGCTGTTTGGCAGTTGTCAACTACTCTCCGACGTACATTATTGACACCTGCACGACTGTCATGATTATTCTTGACTATAACTTGCACTTCCAGAGAGAGTTATTACTCGCCCACATACTGTATTGCAGGGGTGCCCAACCTTTTTTGACCAAAGATCTACTTTTCAAGCAGCCGACCTCCCGCGATCGACCCGTTACCGCATGTGAATGCATACACAGAGGTGCATGTGTATACACGCGTGCCATGATGAGCAATAGCCATAAAGGACGCTAACATGAACAAAACAGAAAAATAAAGTAGGTACAAGAGTTTGTGGAAAGGAAATCACTGCCCACCTGACACACAAAGGCACTGATGCACGTTTGTGGTGTGTTCAGTGCAGAAACATCGCGATCATTGCTTGCGTGTACCATTTTAAAATACTTCTCCTGGCACTCCAGATTCCCATGCTTTGACAACGCCATTGGTGAATTACAGATCGAACTTTGAATGAGAGAAAAAAATGAAAATAAATCACCTCAACCGGCTCCGATCGCTACCTGCAATTGCAGACTGCTGACCGCTAACATCTACCTGTGATACAGGTCATGAGCCGCCGTAGGTTAAAGGTGACCTACTTTTTGATTTAATTATTTTTTACTCTCCTTATTGTGAAAGTTAAATTGATCTGATGTTTGGGTTTCGAGTGCATGAGAAAAACAAATATATATATATATATATATATATATATATATATATATATATATATATATATATATTAATTACATGCACAAAGACATACAAATAATGCCCCCCCCCCCCCATTTCTCTCTACACCCCTCGCAGTCGAATTGGAACCAGTCCTCGGACTATCGGTCAACCACGATCGACTGGTTGGGCACCCCCTGGTGTATTGTATTGTTTCTCTTTGTACAATAAGTGGCAGATTCTGGTATTTCTAGGAAGGGGGAGGGTAGCAACACAGGGAAGTGAAGGATATTGGGTTGGTGGTTGGGGGGCATCATTCAAACTGCCTACAATACATACTGGAAGAAAGGAAACATGCCCCTACCTGCTAGTATTCTTTAGTCCACTATACTGAGTGGACCGATTTACTCTTGTGATCATCAGACCTCCGAATCGTCCTGTTGAAACTGTCACGACTCTCAAAGTGCCAGTGTAATAAAAACCGTGGACAGTGACAACATTAATTGGAATGGTTGGACAAAACAGAAGGTTGGACAACGTCTGCCGTAGGCCTCCCTGAGATCATGTGTCCCTCGCCACACACAGACGACAGCAAGCCTAACATCCAGCCTGAGGCAATAATAAACTGGATGCTCTCACAGCTCAAGAGTGCATAATTGAGTTTTTGCATCTTGCTGATGAGTGCAGCCGTTTGCATCTGAGGCGAGTGAGCGGGCGGGCTCACTCGCTGACACGTGTCTCAATTGAGTCTCTTTAAATTCTTCCAAGATTGTGGGAAATGAACGATACACATCTCGCACACTTGAAAAACCCGAAACAATCACCAATGATGGGGATCAAGAGGTTTAATGGTGACAGAGGAAATTACCTCCAATGATAATTCAGCGGAATTAAACACATACTGTTCACAAAAGGGTGCATGTGTGATTTCCTGACAACAGCTTTAGGATATGAGTGGAAGTCCAAACGCTGAGAGCGCAACTCACTTGCAACGGCAGAAGAGAAAAGGGTATCATGACATGGTTGTAGATCAATCCCCGTATGATTAAGTAAATGAGAAACTTGCTCTTCATGAATAATTTTAAACGGAATACTAAAGAGTTAACCCAGAATGTAAGGAAAAAAACAATCCTGGTGACTTGTGGGTTTCTAATATTGTTCAGGCCCCAGAGCTCACAAACCTGATGTACTGTAATTTCAATATTTGAAATGGGCAAGTTTAATTTTGAAGTAAGCGCAAACCAATAAGCTGAGAAAATAGCAAACACCAGCGAGCAAATTACATTCCTGTGGAAAAGTGAAAAGACTTAAGCAACATATAAAAGTAATCTCCAACTGGAAATTAGAAATCAACCCTGAGAAACCAAATAACAGAAAAGAAATATTACTGTCCACTTTCTGAATCAATATAACATCGCTACAAGACAGCATTACCATGGTAACACCGGTAAAGAATGAAGCAATTCTTATTATTTCAAAATAAAAATGTGAGCCTGGAGCCCAAGGTTTATTACAGCAGCTGACAGATCACCAGTCTGTGTTCATCTGAAGGATTGCTTTTCAATCACACGCTTTATGAGTGTACACATTTTCCAGGACAGCGTGATAAGGGAGCCGTAAATTAACCAGCGCGAGGGAACCAGAAACTTATCAGTCGCTGGAGGATTCGGCTTCTGCTTAAGGTCAGCGTACACCTGATGTGCCGCGGTGACAGAACGGCTGAATAATTGGCCGCGTGCGCACATTAGGCAGTTTCGATGAGTTAAACAGTAAGATTTTTACAAAGAAGTTTTGATGCCTTGCTCATTGTGACTCAGTGCCTGCGCCGATCACAGGGTGGTTTTCAGTCACGTTCCAAACTTGCGAATCCGCCACCGCTACCCTCGTCTGCGCACCTTTACAGGCTGAACTGATGAGTGGATCAACACTCAAGACACACTCATTCATTCAAAGTGAGTTTGGAAAGTGTGTGCAGACGACGGGTATCGTGAGCAGGCGCTAAAAAAGAAGAGATCGGTGCCAAGAAACGAGGTAAAAGACCACTGGCCACATTTTGTGGTGTTTTCATCTTTTTCAATTTTGTCAACACCGTTGTCATGTTCATCCGGAGTTTCTGACATAAGGCGCTTTCGGAAGGCACTGAATGTTTCGTTAAGTTTAAAAACGGTGATATAAGCGGCTACTTTTCAGCAATACATTTTCCTTGTTGTTCTTAACTTTGATAAAAGTTAGTGACGGTGGAGAAAGGCTTCCAGGGTGACACATTCGAACCACCGCAGAACGTTGACAAACATTGGCAGGGACCATCATCGAATTCAAAGTCGGTCGACATCTGTCAATCCAGCACGCCGCACCTTTTAATGCTCCGTAGAAAGAATATGACGCTTCATGCAGAAAAGCACACTTCTAATTAAGACATCATTACAGGCTGTCATTATGTGGCCACCCAAAACTGCCCCCTTCCTCGAGCAAGTGCTGAGCGGATGCATTACATGCGAGAAGGTTGAATTGACAAGGCTATAACTTTACAGCCAATAAACGTTAAGAGGCACTGTAATGAGCGAGACCGGATCGGAGCAGCTCTGTTGCCAAGCGGGCCAAAATGCTGGAGGCGCTGGCCGGGTCCAGCAAATAAAGGGTGAAGCTTTTAGGCAATGAGCAGCAGGTGATCTCAGCTTTTCTGCAAGTCCTAATGCTCCTAAAAGCCACTCTCCCTGGTTCTGTAATTGGGCATCAGTAGTTAATGTAGTATTGACTGCATTACATGCTCTTGTGCATCCTTTCCCACTAATGCCATTTGCATCACCTTGTACATTTACCATATTGCTTAGCCAATAACTGTTAAAAGCAATCCGGATCATGAATCATATAAGGAAGAGACATTCAAAGCAGACTATTTACAGTTCAGTTAATTTGGGTACATTAGCGGCACAACACGGCTGTCGCCGGGAGGCCAATATATGTCTTTGCCTCAAAAAACCTCATGTTTTTGTGATGTCGAAGTGAAAAGATGGGCGGCTAAGAGATGGGAAATATCAATTTTCAAACCTAAATAATGGGCTCTAAATGCATCCGTTACTTGCCGATGAAGAGCCCTGAAAGGAGCAGAAGCCATATAACACAAATTGTTGTATATTATTAGTACATCTCAGCAGGTGGTCAGCAAAAGAAGCTTAGAGAGAGAGTCTTTAAAAGTGTCACAAGAAAGAAAACTTGGTCTCAGACCTCAAAGTGCTCTCCCCCATGGACATATATGGGGTCTGCTTGAATATTAAAAGCAGAACACATTAATGGATTTAATGCATTCACAGTACACTGAGCATCATTTAGACCTGTGGACCAGCATGTGATAAATGCACTGCACGTCTTCACGTCAGCTTGAATCCAAAATGGAACATCATTAGAGAGGCGAGTTTGATTTAAATTAAAATTAATTAGATTTCCTCGCCCATTAACCCAAATACATTGAAATAGATAAGTAATGCAAGCGGGCCTATTTGGATGGGAAAAGTGAGTCAAGGCTGCAGCGCGGCGTTATCCATAATTTGCAATCAAGTTAAAAGCACTCTGCTGTCATGTGCCATCCCGGGGAGGTTGTCAGAGGCTGGCTGCCTCTTAGCAACTTCACCCAGGCAAAAAGCACTTAGCGGGAGACTTCGAGCTCTGCACATCAAGTGTAAATAAACATTCCATTCTCTTTGTGCATTTGGGAGAGGAGCTCGGCTTGGGTGCACCTCAACTTCGCGATGCAGAGGGGGTCGGGGGGGGGGGGGGTATACACAAGCACCGACCCTCAATGGTAGTTTAAAAATCGGTACGAATTGAAGGAGACTTGATGTGGTTCGAGGAAGCTCCAAATGTGTTCCGAAAATGTCACCGGTTACCAGCGCGAGTGTCCAGGATGTGACATCCAAGAGGCGGGGATGTTACTCACCCTCTTCCTTGTCCAGCACCATCGTCCTGAGGAACGACGAGTCCTTCCCCGGCCGATCCGTCCTTGGCTCCAGGAGGCTGCGCGGCTCGCTCCGCTCGGAGCTTCTCACCGAGATCGTTTTTCTGTCGTTGTGCACGGCGCGGGCTAGACGGCGAAACCTTAAACCAAGCACCTTTCTCGAAAAATAAGAACGATAGTTACGACGCTGACTGCCGTGGCCGGATGCGCGTCTCCCCACTTGAGCTGCGCAATAAATAAGCCCAAAGCGCTTCGAATCACTTCCATGCGAATAAAAGAGGCGAATAGGCGGCGTGAATCTCGACTAAATGTGCCGTGCGGTGCGCGCTGGAAGGCGGATGAGGCGCACGCCGAGCTGGGTTGAGCTCTCTCTTCTCCTGGATGTTAATACGCTTCCCCTCTCGCTCTCATTTGCTCCGAGACGACAACTACATTCAAACAAATCCAATTGCAAATGTGACAAAGTGCTCCCGCCGCCTCTGTGCCCGCGTCTGTGCGCGCCCCGCTCCGCTCTGAGCAATAAATGCGCCGCGCACGCTTCTTTGCAGCGACCCAAGGATTCCCCTGTTAATTAAATCAATTCATTATGCTCAGATCTGATTAGCAGCCCTTCCCCCCTCTTTGAATCAATTATTCAATACACAAACATAATTGCTTGTGCCAGAGGTGTCTAAGTATTAGCTTATTTAACTCCAAGGACACTAATTACCCCTAGGGCAAGGGAACTTTTCTCATTAATTCTGACAAAACACAAAAGCACAGCTAAGGGAAAGAGAAAGTGTGTGTGCGCGCGCGTGTGTGTGTGTGTGCGCGCGCGGGCGCGTGATAGACATCACGCACACGCACGTAAGGTTGTATTGATGCGCGGGTGCACGCGCGCGCGTACGTCAAGGAGAGAGGGGAAAAAAGGGAGAGCCAGAAAGAGAGATGTTGCTTCATGCTACACAATGAAATGCTTTCATTGTGCTCTTCTCCTTATTTTTCTTGCAGAGGAGAAAATAAAGTGTTTAATTGTGGTCTACTTAGCAGTTAATTAGCGTCGGACACAGTTTTATCATACATGCTGCACAGATACACGCAGCAGATGGGCTGACTTTTTGATTAGTGCCTAGATAGGAGGTTCACTTTCAAATCTGCTAATATAATTGTTGCCTGTCATTGCCAAGATGAAAGTGTTGCTGTTGCATGTCGGCGCCTTAAATAGCACCACTTTCCCTTGCCCTGCAGAGACTGGTAACCAATTAATGGTGAGATCCAAGAAAGATTAGCCATTTAGGAGAGCGGGGAGGAATAGAAGGACAAGAATGTTGGTTTGTCAGCAGCCAGCAGGCCGTCTATGGTGTGAGCTTGCTCAGTCTGTCCATGCCTTCTGTTACATTTTGCACCACATATTTTTTGTTATCAAGAGTTACTCTGTGCACACAAAGAAACATTTCCAGAAAAGTACTGTCAACTTTTTCTGTTTGTTTTGAGGGCAGTTTGGGGTGCTCCTTGTCATTTATTATAAAGGGAACCCTATTTGGTCGTTTAAAGGGGAAACGTTATGGAAAATTGACTTTTTAATTGCTTGTATTGTGTGTGGAGTGCCCAGCCACGCATTAAGTGTGAAACTGCACAACCAAGTAAATCTTTGCTGAGCTGCTTATTTTGGAAAATAGGTCTGTGAGTGAGTCATTTTCAATTTTGGGCAAATTTACATAAAAACACCGCCAGTCTGAGTTTCTCCACCCATGACTTAGTTGCTAGGCTGCTTGATGTTCTGCCATTTTCAAGCAATGGCACTATGATTTAAAAGCACAAAGGTAAGCAGAGCTGCATTTTTGGATGCACATATTTGCATGACTGTATTGTAACGTTAGCTTCTGGTGAATGGCAAATTGAGTCAAACCTTGATTCATAAATTTAATTCATTCAGAGACTTGGTTCATGAACATAAGTAATTGTTCACATTTAATTGAATTGTAATATTAGGAATCCGTTGCAGCCCTTTGAGAGTAAAGTTACAATACCCTTGTTTATACAAGTTTAGTTAAAAACAAAAAGATTGGCTGGCAACCAGTTCAGGGTGAACCCCGCCTACTGCCCAAAGACTACTGGAATAGGCCCCAGCACATCCGCAACCCTTGTAAGGATAAAGCGGTTCAGAAAATGGATGGATGATAAAAATGAATAAGTAAATTAACCTTTAATTGTCCCTGTTTTCCCCTACAAACAGCCAAACAGCTGTGCTGTTTGTAGGGGACTGGTAGATTTCACCAGCCAAATTTTTGATTACGAACTGCAATGACCATGTTCTGTTAGTGTCCAGCAGGTGGCAGAGGTGTTCCCGGTTTTTCTGCTGCAGACCTGGCATCACAATTACCGTAAATTCCGGACTATAAGCCGCTACTTTTTTCCCAAACTTTCAACCCTGCGGCTTATTCAGTGGTGCGGCCAATATGTGTAATTTTTCTAACGGCCGCCAGGGGCGCTCGAGTAGAAAAGGTAAGATTAAGACCGGTGGTATATATGCGTCGAGGAAGACTGCAACGTCTTGTTTTGTGCATAAATTAAATTAGCGTGAACATACCCTCATCATGGAAAATGCAAAAAGAAAGGCACATGACGCAGCTTTCAAACTAAAAGCAATCGAGCTGTCCGATAAAGAAGGAAACAGAGCTGCTGCACGTAAACCTGGCATAAACGACGGCTCACCGTGATTTTTACAAGTACCGGTATGTTCTTTTACCAGACCTGTTATACTGTGTTGCTATTCTGTTGCTAGCGTGTTGTTACCATGTTGCTACCGTTTTACTGCCGCGTCACAGGCACCGTTTGGGAAGAAAGTTATATTATTATTATTGTTAAGTTATATTATTAAAACTTTGAAAACTCTCTCTGTGTACCGTCTTTCTTTGTAAATATGTTTACATGTTTTAATGTGGGCACATGCGGTTTATATACAGGTGCGGCTTATAAACAGTGACTTTCAATTTGGTCATCGTAACCTCGCTCCCTCCCCAAGCCATGGAAGAGGGGTAGGAGAGACAATAGAAGCATCAGTCAAACAGGCCAACAAGTAGTTTAATTTATATAAATATAAATAAGTCTTTGTCGTGTTTTAAGCTTCTCTGCTGAGGGAGTGGCTTTGATATCTGTGGGTAGAACATTCCAGAGCACAGGAGCCCGAATAGAAAATGCTCAAAAACTTGCGGACCTCTTTTTGGCTCTCGGGATCACTTGAAAGACCATTGCTTAGCGAGCAAAGGCTTCTAGACGAAACATACAGTATCACTAGGTCAATGAGATAGGAAGGTGCTTGGCCGTGTAATATTTTACAGGTACAAAGTCAACCACGACACCTCTCAAGTTGACCGGGAGCCAAGTTGGTGAGTATCGAGGTAATGTGAACAAACTTTCTCATCCTTGTCAGGAGTCTAGCTGCAGCATTTTGTACAGACTGCAGACTTTTAATACTAGACAGGGGAATACCAGAGTGCAATACATAACAATAATCAAGGTGAGATGTAACAAATGCATGGATTATGATTTCTGTATCACCAGCAGATAGAACTGAACAGAGTTTAGTGATACTGCTGAGTGGAAAGGGCTAAAGAACATTTATCATGTCTCAGAGTGGTGCTGGGTGCTGATGATGAGCAAGGCCAATTGATCAACAGCTCAGTTAAGAAGCAAAAAATTGAAAGACATGCATTGTTTAATCTCAGCGAGGCACACCTCTAGATTAAAGAAATTGTGTGGGTTTTTTATTTCCAGCGCCATGTGAAATGTAATTGGGTAATATCTGCATAACAGTGAAAATTAATGGTATATTTACAGATAATGTCACCAAGCGGAAGTATGTAGATCCTAAACAATAACAGGCTAAGTACCGATCCCTGTGGGATTCCACGTTGTAACATGACAAAACTCAGACGTTGCATTGCTGTGAATTACTGAGAAGTACTTTGAATTAAACAAAGAAAATGCTGAGGCTGACACACCAACTAGTATTGATAAGGAATCGGAGTCCATATACTGTATTGGAGAAGTTCATTAGTCACTTTAGCAAGGGCCATCTATGGTGGTATAGTTAAAGATCCTCCTCTACTAGCTATACTTGGACATTTTGTGTTGTCCTTTTAAAACTCCAAAAATCATATGAATAAATACGAAATATATTACATTTTGAAAGTAACTTGCCCATCATTGGTTCAATATCATCAATCCAATGTTTCCACATTTAACAATCATCATAACACCCATGCCTTTTTGTTCTATTATAGTACCTTCTTCTACAACACTTGGAGTGGTCAGCCCATTCAGGGATCATTTGGGCTCTCAGGTCATGGTATGATTGGGCTGGCCCTGAAATCAGTGAGCTGATCCGTCGTCTGTCCAGCTTGGTGGCTGACATGCTTGACTTTTCATCTCGACGGTCACATACGTAGATTGATGACTTATGACCAAGAGTGTATGTTTGCTGACCTCCAGCAAAGTGAGTGACACGCAATTAATCCAATCACACAGAAGAAAATGGAAAGGAACAGGATCAACTTCAAATAGCCGTCAGACAAGAAGTGGGAAAAGGCACTCTATTATGGCCATTCATAAAGGGGAATGAAAATAACGCGTGTGTGAGAAATGATGGGCCACAGCGAGGCAAGGGCTGTGAATTTACCACAATTACCTGACAAGTACACCAAATGCTGGAGTCAATAGCGTCAGAGGCTATAAATTATGTCACAGAAGATGCTTCATGTATATTTGAATCTCAGTGACATTTGAGTGGAGAGACATTTGGAGTGATGGAGCCCCTCACACCATGGATCTTGATCCACATCCCGTTTTAGCACGCTTCATGATGGTGGAGACACGGACGTGGTTGCATCGTGGCTCTCAATCAACGCGCTTGTCATGATTGTAAATTGGCCATGTTACCTTTGCACCGAGACATAACATTCTCGATGATCCATGGCTCATGTCTGTGTGGCTGTCTTGGGCGCAAACCCTTTCCCATTCCACATCCAATAGTGGGGTCAGTGGATACTAGAAACAGGCCCCTGAGTATGCGTCTCTCATACACAGTTAATTAACATTCATTTCTGAGCATGCATTAGCCATGGCCGTCTATTTATGGGTGGCTCTCAAATGCAGCCACTACAAAACAGCGCTCTGCAATTAACCCCACATAATCAGATAGCGGGCTAGTTTTGTGTTCCTGTTCGTCCTCCGGCACACGGCCATTGGACGGGGGTTTCGGAGAGAGGATTGAGCCCATTCTATAGTTCAGAATGGCTAAGCAGATTAAAACCTCATATCAAACATGATATTTACAGGCAAAGCTCGGAGGAGAGTGCCCCTTTTATGTAGAATGGGGGGAGGCTCCGGGCTGGGCTTTTAAAGCCTTGTCCCTTAATTGTATTCTGGCTAAGTGGGATGAATGGTGCTTTTTAATCAGACCACTGACGGGCCCGTGTGTTATAAAAGTAAAGAGATGGTGTCTGATGGTTAAGATGCTGAATGATATGCTTTTAGATCCAATATTCTAATGCATTGTGCTCGGGAGTGTGAAATGCCCTGATGTTGCAATTTTGTGCTAATGTTTTTAAAAATAATCATAGCGGCTATGCTTAAGAATGCCTTTTCACGATTGCTTTTAAGTGTAATTGGGTAAACATCTTTCACAATGCTGCATTAGTATAACATAGGCCTCCCTTGACTCAAAGAGTCAAGGTTCAGCTCCTCCTAGTGGCTGATCTTTGCTATGTTTCTCCATAGCAGCAGAGGTTTTTAACACATCCCATAGTAAATTGTTGCCACTTTTATATTCCACTCGTAGCGCTACTCCTGGTGTGGTGGGTGGCAAAAAGAGTAAGTGAAACCTCTCTGATGTAACCCGACATGCTCACCATATAGAAAGTAATCCAGACCCTATAAGCCTTGCTGTTGAAATCATTCAAGTCCATTTGAATTTCATGTCCAATCAAATGGAGACAAGGTGTCATTTGGTGGGCAGGGAAGAGGGGAAGAGTGAATCCCTTTTCCCAAACAGTTAATCCAACTTTAATCCCAGTCATTAGGAATTAGACATGCAGAGCTGTCCGGCCGTGCCTCTAAATTACAATCAAATGGTTAGCAATTACACAAATTATTGATGGGAGATCCTTTTTTTTTTTCCAACTTGCAAATTAAGGCTATTAAGGAAGGCTCCTTTTTAATGCAAAAGTGACTAATTAAGCACCGGACGGGAAATCTGCTGCCCAGATATCAAAAAAAGTTCTCAGCACACATTGCAGAAACACAAGGGAACCAATTAGTTTAATTATCAAAACAGCTAATTAAAATTGCACAGTTCCTAATTAGTTCTTTGCTTTTGCCTCTAATTGACAGGATGGAGATAAATGGGCTGCCGATGGAAATGGGGAGAGAAGAAAAACAGCAGAAACTTCGGCGGAATATTTATGCTGACTTTATCTCCGTCTGTGTGGCAGCCCTTGAAAGTGGAAAATTAATGACCTTAATTCCCAAACTGTTTTTCCTCTAACAGTGCTCCCCTCTGCGCTCCCGGTGCACACTCCTTTGTATGGGCCTGCCACCCTGCCAACTGCTGGAATGGGGAAAAAGGGGGTACTTGGGGGCGGGTAGGAGCCACGATTCTCCTCCTAATGTGACAGCTCCTCCTGAACAATGAAGGGAGATGAAAGAAAAGAGCAGATGTAACCACTGGGAGTGTTGCATCATGGGACTGCAACTCTGTTGGACTTTTATTTAAGCATTTCTGTCATCAGTGAAAACACAAATTTTGAACTGCGCAGGAGTAAAGATAAAATGCGTGTGATGTCCCAGTAGTACTTTGATTTGAATGTTAAATTAATTAAAGTGTTGACCCAAAGCACCTGCAACTTTCTGTTAGCCTTTTTGTTTTGTTTTGTTCATACCACTATTGCAAACACATTGTTCTACCATGTAGCTGTATGGTACAACAGAACTTGTACTCGTGGCTTGTACTAGTAGCAACTCTAAAGTATACAGTTTGCCTTACACGAGTTTAAATGTGCTGTAAAGTAAAATTCAAAAATTTTTTTCTAGATTCATTATATGTGTTTGAAGATAACTGCTGAAAATGTGGAAAGAGTGTGCGCAATGTAGTACCAAACTGTGGAGGTAAAGCATTAAACCATTTTTTGGACTATTTTCCGTTTTCCCTTTTTTTTTTGAGGCGTGGCTAAAACTGAGTTTATGCTCACATCCTTAAAATGCATATTCCCTTCACTACTTGAGGGCACCTCGTTGTCAGCTGTGAGTGTGCACACGTAACGTTGAAAAAGACGGAAGTGTGAAGAGGGTAAAAGAATGGCACACTGAAAAATATGTAATGTTGAATTTACTCCATTTTATTTTGCGGTTGCACAAAATAAAATCATGTGGATCCAGATATGTTACTTAAAAATCTGGATTCACATGATTTTGATTTATGCAACAACTTGAAGAAATAAAATTAAGGATTTTTTTTCAGTGCAGGTGGCGAAAAAAGGCTTGATTTGACATCTAGAATGTGGATCGGGGCATCACGGCGGTGCAGTCAGGTGACTGTCAAGATCCTGTCCTGTTTTGCTTTGTTTCCTCAGTCTCCAGCGGGAGAGTGGGCGTTCCCTCAAGAGCCGCACCTGACACAAATCTGGCCTCGTTACCGACTGCCTTTAAAAAAGCCATGCCACGCCAACTGCTGCTGTCTGATTAGCCTTGCTCATGACTCTGTCTCCAAGTGCTCAATTTACTAGATGATCCTGAATGTTCTTTGTCTCATAGCTTTTGCATAGTTGTTCATAGTACTTTGGTTCTCATAAGTATTCTTGTGTACTCTTGTTTCATGTTCATTGTGTATTGGATTTGCTTGTCCTTTGAACTGACGAGCAATTTATATTTATCTCGTTCCTTGTCTTTTGCAAGCGCTTTTGGTTTGTTCTTGCCTTTTCCTGGTTCTTTGTTACCAGCGTCCTTTGTTGTCCATTGTCAGTCTTGCATTTTGGTTCAGTCTTTTTGATCAAAACTTTTTGACTTTTGCAATCCACATTCTGTCCAAAATTATTCCGGACAGCCACAATATACTACTTCGAGGTCACTTTGGAGCGCTCCATTGGCGCGTTGTGGAAAAACCACCGGAGGGTTTAAGGCTTAAAGATGTAGTTTTATGGTGGGATAAGAGAGATGGCTCAGGTGTTGGCTGATTAATAAAAGGCTTCACCAAACAATTCACTGACTATTTTTATTTTCCTTTAAGAGCGCCACCAACACCATAACAAGGGTAACACTTTATTATGGTCACTATGGCAAGACTTAAACATTAGTGATGGCAAAATGAAGCCCCATGAAGCAATGAAGCCCTGCAGGGAAATGCTTCACACACGATTCGGGGCTTCAAGATGAATCATTGTCTCGACTACGCTATCATGTGGACAGGAAAATGTATAACATGCTTGGTGCATGCAATAAAATGGTGGGGTGTAAACCATGCTCTGAACACACATAATAATATGTATTTGAGGAGTGTTCTGTTTTACTATGTCTATGTTTGTGCCTATGCAACAAGTGAAAATGTGAAATAAGGAGGTAAAATAAAGTGCTTATTCGTTTTTATTCAAAAACAATATTTTATCCAAAGTTCTTGGACTCAGGCGGTTTCTTTTGCAGAGAATTTCACCTGCTTTTGAAAAAACTCTTTCACATGGTACTGATGAAGCAGGGGTGCATAGATATGTGATAGCAAGTTGGTTTGAAGGGGAATCCATAGCGTTTCTTGGTCGCTTTTATTTCGAACCACAGTCGAACCGATCGCATCATTTCCTGAATCAGTCACGTGGTACACCCCCTTCGTAGAGCTTCAAACGTCACCGCTGACGTCATCAACACGCGCTTCGGCTCCCCATTCATGAACCACTCATCTAGATAACGCGGCACACGCTTCAGGGATTCGACCCGCGGAGCACATCACTATTAAACATGCAACCGACACCATAAAGCAAATATAAAGTACATGGATGAAACGAGCAGCACAAAAACTGTGATATTTTGTCGACAATAAACATGAAGCCACCATTTATGTTTCTGTTATTCGCATCCTCCTGAAATGCGCCAACATAAGGCACCACGGAACAAATATTAAGTCCATGAATAAGTCACCATAATGCTAAAACAAGAGCCGCCTGCCGCATATTGTGTGGAGCGAGCTGCGTGCGTGGGAATCATTTCACCGTAAATCCGTATTTCAAGGAGGTCTCTTGCTATTGTCTGTGAAATTCACCTTTCTTCTTCTTGGTCATAGGCTCTTATGTTGTCTCCTCACTGAGCCTTTTTCCTTGTTGCGAAGAAATTTGCAAATCTGTCTGTTGTTTTTGTCACTCATTTGACTTGCTTGTGGGTTTAATATTAGCGTTAGGCGATCGAGAGTTGACATGCATCAAGAGACCATCAAAGACGTAAGTACTTAAAAGGAAGTACGTTTTTTATTTTTTCAATTATGTGGCAAAAGTATGTGGTTGGGGACCATTCATTTACAAGAAATGTATTTTCACTTTGCAGGGCCTTTAACTTTGCTTGACCCGTGTTGTCATTTTCCCGCGTCGCTCATTATCCTTTTCCTTTAGCCAGCATGCATGTGACATATGCGCCTTCTCTCGGCACATTAATTGATAGCGATCAACTAATCAGTTTACGTGTTAAAAAATAAATTACATTAATGCGCAAATTATGCATCAACCCGGGCCAGATAGGGCAGACCAGAGGGCGCATAATGTCAGGATCATTCAGTTAGGTCTTTGTCCATGCAGTGTTAATGGACTCTGATTTCCCCTGCTCTGGTTCCGATGCAGTGTTATACGTCAGGAAGCTGGCGTAAGTGCAAGAGCCAAAAGCCTTTTTGCAGAGCCCCATTAAAGCCAGTGAGGTAATAGCGGCCTTTTGCATGTCTTTTGTCTCATCTAGTGGAAAGGGCATCTGACGCCATGCGCATTTTAACATTTGGCTGAACTCCCGGTTGAAAATGACTAGATATTAACCTGGCCTCCATCTATACAGGCAGAAATGGGTTGCCTGAAGAGATTTCAGAGTTGAAAGTGTGACGTGAATCCACATCCCGTCCGTTTTAAAATTACACCCCGCAGTGGCAGAGGCTCCAAGCCGCTACCAGTGACCTAACAAACACACGTCTCCCACTAATTGATTGTCTCGTGTTTTATTTATGGCGCCGTAGTAATTAGCGGACAGTATAATGTAAGCCATTCATTAGCACCTGGCTACCGCTATGGATTTCATTGCTTTGTCTCCTTTGCACACATCATTAGGGAGAAACAAAGGCTGTAATTTATTAGCGTGGCTTCTGATAAACATTCTTAAAGTCGGTGTGCCTTTAAGGAGGAACACAAGCCTGTAAAACTTTTGTCAGCATTTGCTGCAGAATATGTTAAGGAAGAGCTGTATAAATTTAATTTTAATTGTTTTGTACACACGCCAGTGAAAAGGAACTGATTGGATACAGTTCACAGACAGTATATTAATACGTTATTTTCATATGTTAATTGCTTTGCATAATCTCTCCCCTTGCTTGGTTTGGAAGTACCTGGCAATGAGAAGGTAGCTGAGGAGAATAGGAGACTCCGATTTACATAAAAGCGGCTCCTCTGAACATTAAATAATAATGCATCTGGAAGCCGAAGGTGTGTTCAGTTAGCAGAAAGCACATTTATATAATTTATAGTCCAGCTGTTTCAGTGCTTTCGAGTCCATTTTCCTCCCTGCCTGCTTTTAATGAAATCTTGTTACCGGAGAATTGACTGAGTGAATTGAGATTTTAATCCCATCGACGTTCCCGCATGAAAATTCACACTGCTGGGAACTTTTAATGGCGTCTTGTGTAATCAGACGACACTTGTATTCAGCTCCCCGCAATAATGAATCTCATCAAATGTTAAAGCTGAGGCCACGAGTGAAGGGCTCAAATTTCAAGGTTTTTTGACCATCCCCATTTGAGAAATTCCTCGGGGAGTGTGCGATTACTCAAGTTTAACAGTTTATTGCCTCATCTTTCAATGGCCACTGAAGCACAAAATTCTCATCTAGGTTGCTCTTTTTTTTCCCCCTCCACTTGAAGAACAGGCCAATATAGACTGCGGAACAGCTGCTCAGATCCCGAGGAACTGCTGTTGGCACTGCAATGTTATTAGCTGCCACGATCATTGTCCACTCACTGTGTCATTTCACGAATGAAAAAGAAATTACGTGACTCAAATCACTGGACTGGTTTTAATTGTCGACACTCGACAGTTTCTTTTTTGATTTTTTTTTTTTTCACAGCAAGGTACGACTCCGATTGCACTTTTACATTGCAGCAGCATGTTGCAGATGTGAGGTAAAGCCTGTATAATCAGGAATAATGAAAACTAACCCCCCCGCACGGTTTAGAAATTCACTTAAGTGCCCTGCTGTTGTTTGCGCTGTCCAATGTCAAAAGACCAAAGGTATTCTTTCAAATTGTTATCGAAAACATAAATAAACATTTTTTCTGTCCTACTGCAAAATGTGATTGATTCACATTTGCATCATGAATCTGATGGTGAGTGTGCATATACGCGAAACGTATGCACTGCGTAAGAACTTTTATATGCATTTATTAGTGGATGAAACCCAGGGTGTCTTGCTAAATCGATAGCCGATACGCAAAACCTTATCTTGGTTTTGTTTTGGGGGTTTTTGTTGTTGCTTTTTTTTTTTTTTTAACTTTTGCATTGTCTTGGTTCAATTTATTTTGATTGATTATCATGTTTTCCTCATTTGACTTTTTGTTTCCCAATCAGTTCCCACCAGCTATTCGTATCTTGTCGAGTTGCACCTCATTGTCTCAGTTTGCTTAGTTTGAGTTCCCTGTTTTCGTCTGCTTTGCATCATTGACGGCGTTAGATGCATTAATAAAGTCAGGTTAGGTTCCCTTCATCTTTGAGTTTATTGCTTGAGTTTCTTAGTCCTAGCTAATTTGGTATTTTGGTAATTCCGTGTGCTTTATTTGTTTGTTTTGTGAGGAGAGACCGTCATAACTCTGAAAAAAACAACATAATGATACCCTCAATTCAGTTAGTTATTGTCAAAAGTATCCACTCCAAGACTTGTTTTCAAATATTTTAAGGCTAGAAACCAATTTTGTGACTAATTACAGTGTGGCCATGGTTTTTCCAATTCAACATAAACCCAAACAAACAAAAATCCACAAGTCATTCTTTGTAGGGAAAAAAATATTGCTAATATCTAACATTTGTGGCAGTTTTGTTGGAATCTCTTGCAGGTCAGATGTGTAATGCGATGCTGTTTTGTATTTGAAAGACAAAACGTGACCTTTGAGATTAGAAGGGGCGGTGCTTCTCGGGGAGCTGAAGAGAACTCCTGCTGTCGTGCACCTCTTGTCTCTTTGATTGCTCTGTAATGAGACGTTGTGGTCACTGAGCACACTGACACGCTGCTGGAGAGCCACCAGCTCTTACCGCCTGCTACCGGAGGCAGGCCTGTGCATGTGTGTGTCTCTTAAGTACAATTGACAGCTATCTGTGAAACATCATGACGGAGGTGTGCACGGAAACGCGAAGGCAGAAAGCAATGCGTGTCGCAGCATATCTAAAAGTAAAGCGACACGGCAGTGATGACATTGTGTTGTGGTGCAGTAAACTGTCACCTCTTATTATACGGTGGTACCTCGACTTACGAGTGCCCCGATTTAATCTGAGGGCGCTTTAGCAGCTAGCAGCCTTTTGTGGGCTTCAATCAAACCCTAGTTCATTTTCCTCTTTGGTGCAGTTTACAGGATTTGGTCAGGTGTGAACACAGTAACTAAATTGGCAAGTCCAAGAACATTTAGATGAGGTCTTAACAAGCATGGTTACATAACTGCAGGCAAGAAACAAAATAAACCGATAACACAGTGATTGCGTCTTCAATTTAGCACATGAGCGGGTACGATGTGTTCTTTTCACCATGTATAGAGAGATATTAGCTATACACCGTAGCGTACCAGAATGTGTCTTTTGTACACAATACGGTGACAATCCAAAGAAAGATTTGAATGCCCCAATTTCTTTGCTTTTTTAATTTAAAAAAACAACAAGATAGAAAGGACAATTTAATCCAAAAGAATCCTCTAAAATACCAAATTTGGAGAAAATAAGAATTTCGCAGGAAAAAGTCAAAGGAACATTTTCTAACAATCTCCACAGCATATCAGCTGCAGCTGTTGGGGAAGCGCGATATAAATAAAGATGTCATTTGTTGTACTGGGGCGGCACGGTGGTCGACTGATTAACACGTGCCCCTCACAGTGCAGAGACCAGGGGTTCCTGTATGGAGTTGTAAGTTCTCCCCGTGCCTGCGTGGGTTTTCTCTGGGTACTCCGGCATTCCAAAAACATATGTGGCAGGTTAATAGGGCACTCTAAATTTTCCCCAGGTGTGGGTGTGAGCATGGATGGTTGTTCGTCTCTGTGTGCCCTGCCATTGACCGGCAACCGGTTCAGGGTGTCCCCCGCCTACTGCCCAAAGACAGCTGGGATCGGCTCCTGCTGCCCTCAGGAGGATAAATGGATCAGATAATGCATTGCATTGTATTGTATCTTAAAAATATCTTACTTTCAGTGTGAAAGCTGCCTCAATTGCCATGAGGAATGTCTATGAGAAGTTCATAGATTGTACTATCATGAAAAAAAAATGACAATCAGTAAAACATTTGCTTGCATATTTGGAGTCGGGCAAACTTTTCACTTGAGGTGGCGAGACAAGGTCGAGGCCATTCGTGGCGACTTGAACAGGACTCTGGTGAGACCTTGTTCCCAAAGACATCTTTAGAGATCCGCTGAGGATCAATCATGAGCAGGCCCGTCCCCACGAGACCCTTAGTAACAGCCGCTGATTGCTTTCTGCCGTGCAGGCCGTTAAGTGGAGTCTGGCAATGGGCTCCAGGACAACACTTAACAATCAATCAGAGGACACAACCACTTCTCATTGCACGCCACTTCTTCCCCTGCATTACACACAAACAAAAATTCAGGTGGACACAAGTGTCACTTAAGAATCACTGGCGGGGTGTGACACACGATTTGGCAGCTGGGTAACTTTGGCCACAGTCATTACAATTTGGACCACGGTGTTCTTGGGGCTTGTTTTGTTATTTTCAAGTAACGTAAGATGCTCTGCCTGCTCGGGATCTATGCACATGCTCTAACCCTTGAAAAGCACTTCAAAAAGGTGGTGAGTTCTGCCAAAAGGAAAAAACGACTGTTCAACATTGTAGAAATGTTGCAAAAATGGATACAAAAGCTTTATTTTACCATCATGTCAAATCAGTTAAGGTGAGGAAGTTAGTACGGTTAAATTCAAAAAGTGCTGAAAGTCAGACAATTAAAAGCATGTCATATTTTTCATATTTTCCTAAATCGTCAATGAAATTGACCGTCAATACGTTTTTTTAACAATCACTTTCGCTTTTACAACAATTGTGATTTTATTGAAGAAAACCACCATCATTCTCAATAGGGTCAATGTCAGGGAATGATGGTGAGTTTTTCTCCCTTAATAGCTAAAGCTTTCACGGTAAAATTTGGAGCGTGGGATAGTGGGTCGTCTTGCATGACAATGATTCCAATGCGGAAGGCCCAGTTTTATAACATGGCAGAGATGATCAGTTAGCAATCACTTTGCGGCGGTTCTTTTCACACCGTAAGGGACAGGCCATCTCACGCTTCATTATTGCAGTCAAAAACACCACTTCACTGCACCACCTTCTTGTCGACGTTACAATCTTGTTGGGACACAGTGGCCATCCATGAACCATCCAAAGCTCCACCCATCTGGATCATCAAAAGTAGCAAAACATCAATCACAGTTCGATGGTTGGTCTTTATCTCTTCCTGTGCCCACCGCAAGCCTTTCTCCATGTGAAATTACTTTTGGGTATTATAATACAGCTTTGTGCATTTTGTAAGATACTGCATCAAGAATTTGTTGGAACTCTGGATAGATCGGGAACTTCAAATAACTGCTGGCTTTTTAACATCTGCGCTTGTAATACAATGCAACAAAAAGTTGTTAACTGGGAAGAATTTCATAAAAACATATCACAAATGTGTTTTTGATAGTTTCTATTCATTCACAGCCCACCACTGTGTAGCCCAATGCCATACATATTATTAAATATTCATAGGACCAAAAAGTCCAAATAAATTGTTCGCTATATTTTTTAGACATCCATCAGCATATTTGGTATTGTAGTCATCCAAAAGCAATTGAAAAGTACTGAAGTTACAATAGTTTCATAATATGGCACTATGTGGTGCAGTGATGACGGAAGCAAATTTGGACCAACGTGTAGGGGTCAGGAAGGGGTGGGTGGTAATGATTTTCTAATGGCTCTGTATGTATTGTAACCTCAATAAACGTTTTGAAATGCAAGCAAAATTGTTCCAAAGTACCTTGTTCAACTCCTTTCAGGTAGATTCTATCAAACACAGCATTAAAAACCCCAGACATCCAACAGCGTTGTTGCCCTTGCGCTTAACTTTTTAAACTATTTATTCGTAAGTTCACCGCCATCACTTTGTACCGTTCTGTCGTGTCATTGATGCTGCATTCATTCTTGTAGCATCGTCACCTAGCCTGTTTCTGTGGTTGATCAGTGTTACGGCAGGTTTTGATCTCTCAATGACTTTCGTAGTCATGAAAACCCTTTGTGCCATTTTCTGTACACTGTTTGTGGCTGAAGCACGAGAGTGACGTCAACGGCAGGTTTCACATTCCTTCTTTGTCTGTAACACACTTGGACAATATATATTTTTTGTGTGTGTGTGATTATCATCACGTGTTCAATTTTCAAGGATCCTGTAACAAATTGCTTATTGGAAACCTGATAAATCAACCAAGAAAATTTGGAAACAAATACAACGATTGAAAATATGACTGTTAAGTGCTTTGTGTCTTGCTCTTGTAACTAGATATGCAATAGAAAGTTTGCCTATTGATTAAGGCTTCCATTGACTTAATGAACCGTCAACCCGCCATGCATGACTCACCAATATATGTACTAATCTCTAAAACGGATGTCTGGCCGTGGTTCCTTTTAAATGAATTGATCCACTCAGCTCTACCCAAATGGGGAAATGGGCAAGTATTGATATGATTCTTGACTCGGTGATGGATGTGTGTGATGGTAAAACACGAGCTGCGCCGGCCCTCCGGCTCTGGGATTAGCCGACATTTAGAGAGCAGCTTTACTGAAGCTACTCAAAAGACAAAGCGATATCATTTGTGGCAGTGCCTACACCCGGCCGTCTTATTTGTTGCCTAGTTGTTTGCGAAAAGAACATTAAAAAGGAAAAGTCCTCTCTCCATTGTTTTGGTCCAGAAGTGTTACGTTTTCATGTCAAGAATGATTACACATGAAGGGCCATTTTGAATGCGAGTCACTTTAAGGTTAAATCCATCTCTGCAGAGGAGAAGCGCAATCCCATCAAGCTTCACAAGAGCTTCACAGTGGGTTTTGTGCGATGTTCAGACTGCATGGCAAATATTTATTGAAGTCAGATTACAGCCAGTAGAGACTGACATGTCTGCATGAGCTCTCTACAGACTAAATGTATTGGCTGACGTTTGGAATCTTCATGTTCCTTCATGGGAAACTTTCTTTTGTAAGCAAGTATGATTGCCACGTGTGAGTCCTGCTGCGTCCGCTAATTGCATCGCATCTGGGAAAAATACAGATGGTATCTCATTGTTCTGGGTTCATAATTTTGAAAGATCTCCTTTGTTTTTCTTCGTTTAGCTTTCTTTGTTGGGTGTCATGTTTGGAACTTCAGTTGGTCAATTAAATTGAGCCAAACAATTAAAATTACCATATTTTTCGGATTATACGTCACTCCGGATTGTAAATCGCACCAGCCAAAAAATGCATAAGGAAAAAGGAAAAGGAAGAAGGAAAAAAACATATTGGAGTATAAGTCGCACTTTTGGGGGAAATCTATTTGATAAAATCCAACACCAAAACATACATGTCATCTTGAAAGGCAATTTAAAATTAAAACAAAACTAGAGAACATCAGGCTGAATAAGTGTATGACATGCTAACGTTACATGACACTTAAACAACGAACTGGGAATGTGCCTGGTATGTTCACGTAACATATTATTTATTATTATTATTTAGACAACTATAACACAAAGAACACAAATTTACCAAACCATCAGTGTCACTCCAAGTCACGAAATCCAATGAAATCTTCATGCGTTTCCTTTTCACCATGTCACAGTTTGTCATTTGTCTTATGCCACAGAGCTTGGGACACCGAGACAACACACTCATTACTGATTGTTTCATTCTCTCCTCCATGCTGTTTTTAAAAATCTCTTTTCTCGTAATAGTTGGACTTTGAAATCAGTCCACCACCATCTCGCCAATTGGATATGTCAAGATGTTGTCGAAGCGAACAACATTGAACATTTATCGATTCGGTCGTGTGTAGCCGCCCGAACACAACGAATGGCTTGGTTGATGACACATTGTGCTAAGCGAGGTGTGGAAAGGCCTTATGGTACTTTTTTTGGAATAAAAGTTGTGCAAGTTGTCGTGAAGCTTGCCAAAATCATCACCAGTCACTAAGTAGTGGATGATTATTGAAGCATCACATGTTAAAACCGGATTTATTACTGGAAAGAATCATCAACGTGTGATTGTTTGGGTTGAGGAGGAGGAGTGTTGGGTCATGGCTTTTCTGTGCGTTATGTTGATTTAATGTCTTGTTCATGCGCGCGCGTGTGCACGTGCTGGTATAAAGGCCCCACTTACAGTGATGTCACCCAACCCCTCCGCAGATGGAGATGAGTAAGAGGAGCAACAGAATTTCAGCCGAAGAGATCAATTATAGATAGAAGAAAATGAATAGGAAAAGTAATTAAATAAATTTCTGACTTGATGTCTTATATCATGTACAAAAGCAAATGAAAAATTAGATTATGCTGGCGGATGAAGTTGGATTTAAAGAGCTTCACAATGATTATTAATTAGACAAAGGGAAAAAAATAAGTGTCACGGGGTGTATGAAATTCACTGGATGAATTAGTGATCACATTTGCGGCTGTAGCAAATAATAGGCCAGCTAAGAGTGTGCTGTCTGTATTGTTGGGGTTGGTCGGGATGTTTGAGAATCAACAGTTTATAATCCAGTGGATGGACACGTTCGAGCCTGTTCTGTTCTTGGTGCTAACAGAGTGTTCCTTTTGAAGACAACGGTGTCAAAACAACAGATGCAAATGTATCATAATCATGCGCAAGCAGTTGCAGCGGCATAGCGGGCTTTTCACTTGCGCAAGCACATTATTTGAGTTTATTTGCACTTCCCATCTCAAAAGGATTAAACAGAACGCAACCGAGTTGTGCAGGTTACAGGTCACATTAATGGTGGAAAACACTTTGAAATGATTTGTCTTGGCCTTTTTTTTTCTGTCATGAAACCCTATCATTTGAACAGGGGTGTGTAGACTTTTCCTCCCCACTGTCCTTGTTGAGAACTCCGACATACTCGCAGGAAAGTTAACACTGGTCCACTTTTGTAGTTTCTCATTTTCCCCTCTCCTTTGCATGAACTGTGCTTTGATGAAGCCCTGGGACAAACAAGGGGGAAGAGTGGAGCAGCCAATTGGGAATGATGACTAATTTATGCGTGAGTTTCAAGAGGGTTCTCTGGGACGCTCCGTTCCCCCTTTAGATTGTGTGTCTGTTGGTGTCTGGAGGAGCACAATGCAAATGGTTCAGCTCTCGAGGTGAGACCGCGGCTCAACTGCAGGTCTGCGTTGGGACCTGTTAAACAAGTGTTGTTTGTCACGCAGCGCTCCGGGGGCTGCGCCAAACACTACCTATCATCTACTGTGGTTTGCGACTTTAAACAATAATGCAGCCACTATTTATAAGATGAAAGATTTTCTTGGGGGAAATGTCAGAATTAGCTGTTTTTCCAGAATTAATTTGGTGTGTGCAGTTACTGTCCCTGCATGGAATTCCCAGAGGATCGGACCGTGCGGTTTGTATTTACTTGCTGTTCATTGTGTCGTACTCTGACAAAAAGACTCTATTTATTGGCTTTGTTTTGTTTGCTGCTATGAACCCAGTTCAGAATGATTCTCGCGTAACAGAAACATTTATTCGGCAGAATGCTCCATTTCAACACATGAAACTCCTTTTTTTTTTTTTTGGTACATCATAACTAGATGATGCTGTAAGGGCCCAAGCCCTTGATGAGCTGTGGAAAAACTTTGTGGACTAATTGAGAAAATCATTGGCAAGCAAAGATAAAATCCTCACTGTAATTAAATGTGAAGCATCATTTATCTATAGATTTGTACCAGACTACTTTATTGGATTGCTTTCTCATGCCTGAAATATGCTTTGGAAATTGACCTAAATTCTCACGGGCAACACAAAAATCAGTTTACATTACATTTTAGCCTCTCACTTCTACGATGTGAAGTTTTGGGGGGTTGTTTTGTTAAACCCGAGTAGGAGGCCTTGTAAAAAAGAAAACATTATGAAAAAAAAAAAACAATACTAAAACACAAGAATTTAACTGTAGAGATGGAAATATGTGTTGACTACACTTGGGAAACGTGTTGCATGGAACAATATGGAGACACGTTGAATACTTGATTAAGTACACTGACACATTATTATGGAAGCTAATACAAGAGCTGCGAAATTGTCAGTTTTGAGGCAGCAGTAGCTCGTCAGTAAAGACTTGAGGCTTTGGGACCGGAGAGTCCCGTTGTGGACAACATAAACTGCTAGTGCTCTAGTTGTTGACTAGAATGCTCGCTCACTACTTTGTGTTTATTATTGTGGTTGCAGATAAGTTTTAGCATTTCACAGCAGTACACAGAGACACAACCACTTACATTGCTGATTTCATGTCGTAATTAAAAAGGATGTTTCACATTCACAAGTTAATATTTTGTCTGGTGCTACAGTACTGTAGGTCTGGTACACACATACGTTAGCATTATTTTCCCCTTCTGACCAAAGGCAGTAAAGGCTCGATTAGATGCATCCTTTTCAATGCATCCTGTGGTGTGGGGAGTGTTATGAAATTGATTTAGGCCAACTATCATAAATTGAAACATGTTCAATACTTTGGCGGCCCGGTGGTTGACTGGTTAGCGCGCCAACCTCACAGTGCAGACATGCAGGGTTTGATTCCGGCTCCGGCCTACTTGTGTAGAGTTTGTATGTTCTCTTTCTATGCCTGCGTGGGTTTTCTCCGGGTACTCCAGTTTCCTTCCACATTCCAAAAACAAGCGTGGCAGGTTATTGGACTCCTTTAAATTGTACCTTGGTGTGAGTGTGAGCGGGGTTGGTTGTTCGTCTATGTGTGCCCTGTAATTGGCTGGCAACCTGTCCAGGGTATCCCTCACCTACTGCCCGAAGACAGCTGGGGTAGGCTCCAGCACGCCCCGCGACCCTTGTGAGGAGAAGCGGATCAGAAAATGGATGGATAGATGGATAGCTAATTAGGAAAGTAACTGAAGCTCACACTCTTGCCAGACTTCACAAATAGAAGGGCAACTGATTGACTTCAGTGTATAATGTGTCTCCCAAGTCATTTGCCACAATAGACATGTCAAGTACTGTCACAGATAACGACTTGTCTGGCTTCTACTACTTTTCTCTTCCTCTTTGTATTTTCTGGCAGTTTGGATGATCCGTGGCACCATGCTGCCTCTCGTAGGTCAGTTCGGCTACAACGCTAGACATCTGGTCTGAGTAGCAAGACTCGATTGATTGTCGTTGGCGAGTTTGTACTGTGTGGTATGCTGTTTTGTGTCGTTTCAAGTACAAAACAGTTGGGGTTGCATGACTAACATCTTTTGATAGTTGACACTAATGCAACGGAGTCTATTAGTCATTGGTGCATGTACGTGAATACCTTTGAAATATAACAACAATAAAATCTAATGATTCAAAAGAAAACTTACAATTATACCGAATGTAAGTGTTGTAATTAGCAGCACAGCTGTTTCCCATCAAAGAGCCTGCGATGCTTTTCCTACCTGCAGTCGCACTCGCGTAGCTGCACAGATAGATAATGACTGTGTTGCCATAAAGCATTAAAGTCGAGTGGATTATCATTTGCCAGTGGCAGGCAAGCTGAAAGTTTTCCACAAGTTGGCCGATTGGGAGATGAGATGCCAAAATCACGATAAGCGATAGGTTAGTCAGTCTCAAGTACTAAACGTCGATGCAGAGTAGTTAAGATGAATAGTCGAAAAGTCTGTTTTAACTCGACCACACACTATAAAAGCATGAAGAACACATTTGTTTATTTCATGTATGGTGCCGGCCACGTTAAAAAAACAAAAACAAAAAAACAATGGTTATGACGTGTATCAGTTTACGGAAACCAACATATGAGCCACACCTCTCAGAAGTAAACACAGTTTTATTATAATCCCAACATCCATCACCCCAATAAAAAGAGCATTTTGTTTCGTAAATACCTCTCCACAGGTAAAAGAAAACGGAATAAATACTTGTTGTCGAATCTGACTTGGTGTTACAGCTCTTGTATTGGTCTAGATGTGTGTTTCTGAGGTATTCAAAGTACTTTGTAGTTTTGATCGTAGAAAGAGTGACAAAATCTAAATGCTGTACTGGTGTCCAAATAAGGAAACCCAAGATAGAGCATTTATGGGTCAACTATGAATATTTTCATACAGTGAATGTGAATCCAGACCAAAGACCGATTAGTCTGAGGTCTGATTGGCAGTCACTCTCTTGAGATGTGAGAAATGAGCAAATGAAGTAATGACAGTGCTCCGTGTCTGAGGTATGTTAGTGTAGAGATAAAAAGACTGGAAGTATTCCAGGATTTATTTTCAAGCCTCTTTTGCTCTCGAATAGCCCCACTTTGACAAGCCACATCAAAGTAAGTCATTATGGCTGCATATGATCCATCCATTAGCTGCACACTCAACTTAATTGCACTTTGCGCCTGTGTGCGAGTGCGAGTGTGTGCGTGCCGTGTGTTTGCGCGTGCCCACACACTGGCAGAGGCTATTCGGACAAGTAGAGATGTAAAATTAAATCCCTCAGTGCGGATACATGCAGATGATGTGCTTCAGTGGCCTGGCTGCTCTTTGTACCATTGTAATTGAATAACCTACAGAAAAGTCAGCACATTCCCGCTTTTCTGCTGGCGCTCACGATGTAACATGCAAAAAGTCCTCTTGTAACTACCTGGGAGAGCCAGCCATCAACAGCTGTTCGAGCCGACTCGAAGGTTAAATATTAGGAAGGACTCCAATTTCTCTTGTCTATTCAGCTCAGCGGTGTGTTAGATTGCAGTTGGACTGTGCTTACCAAGTGTGGGATATGAAGTGGGCTAATCAATCCCCTCTGCTTCATTCTCAAATTCCTCTCATATCAGGTCCCTGCCCCCCCTGGGCAGGCCTTCTGCTTTCCGAAAGCCAATTCCACACGAAATAAGAACTGTGACCTGCAGCTAGAGGGTGAAGTTGAGTTTTCCCTTCATGATTAATCTCTTCTTGGGTGGTTTTCAGAAAAAAAGAGAGGGGGAGGACGGAGCGAAGAGGGTGAAAAAATAAAAAATAAAGAAACATGCAAGTCGCTGTCTTGTGACCTGCAAGTTTTTTTTTCTTCCTGTGAATGAGCCTGGTGCACTGGAGCCTGCTTATCTCCCGAGAGAGAGACAGAATTCATTTTTTGACAAGGTTTCATATTGACACTGAGAAAATGAACTCACCGATTCTATGATTAAACCTGTGCTGTCATAATTGTCATCGGACCTGTGGCAACATTGGAAATGTGAGCGTTTTTGTCATCGTCGCTTCATTCCTGGAGTTCGACAACAAGAAACTGAGGCGGGGGAACAAGGTTGGATTGATGTTGCTTATATACTTTAAAAGGTGGCAAAAATAACACTTTTCAATCGGTACACAGGTGAGGAGATTTCAATCCAAGGTGATTCCTCAAGGTTTCTCTTTTCTTCAATATCAGTAATGGATGTTGAACGTATCGGCAGCCTAAAGCAAAGGAGTGTACCCTTGCTATTGTGCAGCGGGCTGCACGAGCTGAAGGGTAAAATGATCTCACCTTAAAGTGCCAGTACAACATTTTACAGGTTCAAATGACATCTGTCACTGAGAGTGGACCTGTCAGACACTACTTTCGAGCAGTCGAATTGCTCTTAATGGCTGTTTGTCCTGCCACTTTTAGAGGCAAGGTGATATCTGTGTGAGGACCATTGACATTAAAAGCATTGAGCCAGAATGAGATGTACTAACAGGCCGTAGCTGCTCTGCATTTGTCCCTCGTTCGATGTTTTTGAACTAGCGTATCCTCTTTGTGAGAGCAAAATTCCCCAGGAGTCAAATATGACTTTGGCGTTAAATGGTCAACATTGAAAGCATCGGCGTAGAAGAAAATGCATTCACACAGGGATTCGAAAAGGCCTCTTAAAATGTTTACATTTTTAATGGCAAAATGATGAGCCCTGGTTCAATGTACATGTTTTACTCGCCCATCTTGTGAATGTTTTACGTGTGTAAAGCATTGCATTTGGGGCGGGGGAAGCCCATTTGCCCACTACCACCTACCAAACAAATTGGTGGGGAACAACAAAGTTCAATCAACGTCGGGTTATTTCGTTGTTTGTGTCTTTTCCCTCTCCAGCAGGGCACTTATGAAAGCGGTGATAAAACATGTGGGTCCACTGGGAAGCCAGTTAAAGTGGGGTTTACACTAATGTGGGAGACAAAGTTCGTACAGATAGGAGTACCTCTGAGCCAGGCTAAACAGTGGGCGCAATCCGTGACATACACTGTAATGGAAGAGCAAAGTAGGATACAATGTAGTGCAGGTTTTCACCAAGGTAAACAAGTCTCTCGTCTCTACCCACCACTGGTTCAAGGGCCTGTAAGTTATTCATTAAAGATATGTTTACAAAAGTCTTTCCTCATGTTCCTTTAGAAGCCATTCCAGGAAGAGAACTCAAGTCTTTGTTAATTCCAAATTGAGTATTGAAAACAATGTTGGCCAGCCGCTCCGTCAAATAATCAAAAGTTAAAACAAAGACTGCAGTGCTTTGGCATCGTGACAAGGACTCCCAGATGATGAGGATCATTTTGTTTCCATTAAGTTTTTCAGTTATATTCTAGAATGTCCATCCTATCGCTAATAAAAAGCAGGGTCATCGAACTGCTGACAACAAACATGGAATATGTAGATCTACTTGGTATAATTTCATGAATAAAGATCTGAGATTACAAAATAACTCTGGAAACTGTACGCAAGACAAAAGTACATTACATTGGACTGGATTGTTTTAAAGCAGTACGACCGGTGCACAATCTGCAATTAGACACGGTGCAAAGCCATTAGGAGGTTGCTGTGAATTAATATTATTATGTTTGCATGTATGACTTTATGTGTGTATTTACCCATGGATTTACTGCTTTGGGAAATGTATTTATTTGGTTATTTATCTATTTTATTTTTAAAAATAGTTGTTGTGGAATGATCCAAAATGTGTTTTCAATTATGTACAGTGCATTAATTTTTGTAAGCCTACAACTAAATTTTGTGGCAACAGACCCCATTAATACACACAACATCAAATACAATGATGACTTCATGTTTGTGAAATAAGTGTGATTAAAATTGATCTCATCTCTTGTACCCATGGGCATTACATGGTCGGCATAAGAACACTTTCATCAGCAAGCATCAATTTGATGATTGCACATTCAGGTTTAGGTGTATTTAATTCAATATCGAATATAAAACCAACCATAACAAAAGCCTGTAAAAATCACTTAATATGCAAGCACAAAGACCTCTGTTGAATAAGCGCCTTGGAGTGAGTGTGTGTGTGTGTGTGTGTGTGTGTGTGTATACACACACACACACACACACACACACACACATTGTGTACACGATTTGAAAAACTTGAGAACGGATGTCATATAAGGACAGCAATGAGGCAGCCACTCCTGTGCATACTGTCCAAAAATATTGCCACTGCTTTAAACTTTGCAGAGGACTGCTTGTTGTGGGGACAGATGAAACTCAAGTTAAGTTGTTTGAAAGCAGCACAGAACATTATGTGTTCAGAAAAAACACCAACTCTCATAAGTCTGATAGAGGGGGCGTTATTGCTTGGGATTGCTTTGCATGCTCAGGGCCTGGACGCATCACAATGACCACCAGGAAAAGAAAGGAAAAAAATCTGGAGTTTAGTAGCAGAACTTAACACAGTCGGTGAGCCAGTTGAAGCTTAATGGTAAATGGTTTATGCAACAGGCAAACAACTCTAAAGAAAAGAATAAATCTACAACTCAATGTCTTCAATGGAAGAAAATACACCTTCCGGGGTGGCCCAGAGTACAGTGCGATTGTTATGCATGACCTTGAGAGGGATTCACACCAGACATTCCAAGAATGTTGCTGAAATGAAAGAGGAATTGGACAAAGTTTCTTTTGACCATTGTGCAGGTTTGATTTGCAATTACAGTTATTGGTTGATGTCATTGCTACCGAAAAGGATCAATCAGTTCTTAAATCCAAAAGGTTCATGTTTTTCCCACTCTGCAATGTGACATTTACATGTTGTGCTCAGTAAAAACATGAATACAGAATTCTTTGGCATTAGTTTAAGAATGCTGTGTTGATCTATTGTCATGACTTCTCCGGAAGAGAAATTCTAAAGGACACTTTTTCTTTCAACTATACATACTGTACACACAGTGCCATATACAGTACTATACATACTGTATTTGTCGTATTTATAGTACATGGCTCTGACATCCTTATGCTGCCAAACAGAATACAAAATAGATCTTTTAAATCTGTGAGTGAGGGGTTAAAGGTCATTGAAGGGGGCGGCTTAAAGGATGTGGAGAGTGACATGTCAGGCCTGAGTGCTTGACTGCGGCTAGAATAGATTATATTTCAGGCATGAATTGTTCAAGGCCTCCACTAAATTGTATGCTGTTTACATTTGAACACATTGTTGACCACATGTGTATAATTAACCCCATACCGAAGGTTGTGTAAAACCACTGAAGGGTAGGCATCACACCTATACACTCTGTAACCTCATGGCACTCTCTCCAGCCCGCTCTAATACACATATCTATGATATACCCCCGTTTTGTGTGTTTTTTTTTAGAGAGAATGTATTACAGATAACCTACAATAGCTGAAAATGCACAATATAGTGAGACCCCATATTATACTGCTCGTGCTGGAACGCAATTTGGTAAATGTAATATTTTTTCAAAAATCTGTGCAATTGGTCAGAACTATTGGTTGTTAATTTGACAAATTATTGACCAATCTGATGTGTTGAAAATGACTTGCTCTCTTTGAGGGTGCGCAATGTTAATGATTTTTTAATGATGTTAATGATGTTTTTTTTTTTCCATGATGGCGCCCGGATAGGCAGCCGTCGGCAAGTGCTCTTCAAGAGCCTTGCGTTTTTTGTTGTTTTGTTGTTGTTTTTGTCTTGTTTTGTCACATGGTGTTGTTCTTACGTCGTGTGGACCTGAAGTGGACTGTTTTCAGTATTTTTGGCCATGGCATTCGTCAAAGAAGAAGAATCTGTGCTTGGTGGTTGCGCCTTCTCGGCAGCACACGCGTACCAGCACTGATTTCTTGATTGGGAGGAATGTCGGCGCCATTTGACTGAAATTCACCAGAGAAATTCACGATTTACAGCAGCAAAATTTGAAAGGAAGAAGTAGCAAAACAAAAAATATTTGCATGCACAAAAATACATTTCAAAAATGAACTGTGCACAGTATAGAATGAAATGTAAAATATAAAATATGAATATAAGCATGGATGCATCTGCAAAGGTGACTACAGTTACTATTAAGCTACAATTTAGTTTTTGTTTTTTTTTTTAATAATGAAAAGATCCCGAATTAGAGGGTGTCTCCAAACTTTTTACCGTTACTGCAGAATAATATTCAGTAGCCTAAAGCCGTTGGAAGCGCATGTGTATCATCGGTGCTGGTGTGCTTTTTGCCCAAATTGATGACCATTTTTGCACCAGCAGCATAAATGTGAAGTCCTGCTCCTTAATGATGCAAATGATGATGTGGAAGACTGACATTTTGTCACAAGCTTTTACCGTAAGGGTGGGATTGCAGGGCAAGAAGCGCCGCCAGAGTCCTCCTCACCTCATTGTCCTATTGCAGGATGGCGGCTAGAGTGTCGATGCACTAGCAACAACTGTCATCTCGCAGCGCCGCAGCACTTAGGCCCCATTTGCTTTTAAGGATGTCTGACAGGACAGCAGCTCGGAATGATCAAACTTTCCTTTCACTGTGCACTTGTGACAGTTCAATGAGAGAGGCTTTAATGTGCTGTCAGCAGCGCACTGCACTCAGCGGCCTTGATTTACCTTCCCCATCTGTCTCGGTCAAACAGCACTAAGTTCATGATGGAGCGCGGAAAGGTGGCATGTTAATTCTAGATTCTTGTATTTAACGTTAAACTCACTCAGGTGGCTCTGTCGTCAATAAAAATAATAATAAATGAGCAAAAAGCACGCTCATCACTGAGTTGTGTTGATGTGAAGCGACGTACCTTTCCAGCACAAGCAGCCCGAGGTATAAAATAGCCACTCGAATTATGAAGTTCAATTTGCGACAAAAGCGGCACAAAATAATGAAGCGCCCGAATATTCCTTGAGGTTTTGGTGCAAACACGTACAACTGCAAATGAATGCTAATGCAGATCCATATTAAATAAATATGGAGGCAGGGAAGCTGTTTCCCCAACTAGATTATTACATCAACTCACAATCTCATCAATTATTCATCACACAAACAATGTTACAGAGGAAGTAGCTAGCTTCCTATTGGAAATAAGTTCGAGGAAAGCATCAACCCAAAATCCTATGTATCATTCGTGAGTGGAGGCAGTTAGCTTGAAATATAGGAACATCATCAAGCTCGGATCATAGCACTCATTCCAAAGTTTGATATGCTACTTGTGTCATGCTTTTGAATTAATTTGCGGGCTACAGGAAGGCATAGCCATTTGGGATGGTTACATGAGAATAGATCAACTCCTTGACACCCATTATGTTCATGAATACTATCACTAAACCATTCAAAGTGCAACGTGGACACTAAAAATGTCCTTTGTTGAATTATTCCCACATTGTGATTCATGGTGCAAGATGAACACACAATTCATGATGGAATAAAGCCACGTAGGGGGTAGATGTTTTGACCAAACATTCTAAAGATGTAATTCTTATTAATTCCATTGGGAAATTTCTGATTTTGTATATGTGTGAGTATTCGACGATACTTTACTACTCTGCATCGATGTTTAAAGCTTACATACATACATACATACATACATACATATTTTGTTAAATGTATTTACGTGAAACCGGTATAAAGGTATTTTTATTCGCTACATTGCAGATGCTTGTTTTGCGAATCTACCTGCGTCCTCGAACCCTCTGACTTCGGTTTCACTTTTGAAACAAAACAAAAACAAATGAAGTGGACACAGATTGTTTCAAGCACTCACTTACGGCAGGTACCGTTCAACCGTTTCGTTTGATTTAAAGTACACAGCCAAATCTAAAATCCATTCAGCGGACAGGGGTGAAATATGATTTGCAACTCCCTCAGTGGAACCCAACTTTGTAGCACCTGTACAAAGGAATGACATTTTCAAATATTTTCATTTTGGTGTGTTTGGTGTCCCTTTAGGGTAAAGTCATCAAGTTTTACAGTGACAGAATGAAACCTACGGTGTTCTTTTACTACTGTCACGGTATGAATGGGTTAAGTTTTGGACTGAGGATCAATAAACACATTGCTGAATGGAATTCCATTCTTTCAGGACCTCGTTCACCTCGCTCTTTGATGACGAATCCTGTGACGTATCGTCGTCGTCTCCTCAGCTCCTCCGCCAGTGAACCAGGCCTAATTGGCGCTACAAGGATTAAATCAAAGCACGAAACACAGAGCTCACGATGGACTCAGAGCGCCTCTTGTTTCCTGTGTCTGTCCAGTGAGTTTACGTGTCACCTCATGCACCATTTTCCAAATGCTGTTCCTGCTGATCTCAGGCTGTTGAACATCACCTGCCGCTCTCTTGGTCTTTATTCTAATCTTATTTAACAGTCTCTGCCTGACACACAATCCTATGCAGGCTCCCAGGTTGGAGAAATTCCAAACAATCCTGAGCTCACCCAAGCTTGGAATTGGTTTTCTGTGGAACATCTCCAGCCTCCCTTTGGGCACTTTACCAATTTGACCAAATTTGTTCCATCACTGGTTCTAAGTACCAGAAGTGTTTTCTGCCCACACTTGGGCTGGTTTCTGCAATTTGCACAGTGTTTGCAGAACATCAACATCTTTGTCAGAGGATGGGCGGTGTGGGTCCTTGACTCCAGGGACACTTTTCTGAACAATATGGCAACTGTTAAATTGCATTTCATCTTGGTTTTCTCCTTCAGTAAAACTCATATGTACATAAACTGTAGGTTGATTGTTTCGCTTGACCTTGTGCAAGCTGGCATTGAAAACGATACTCTTATAAATAACATTTCAAATACCTTCAAAAACATGTTTAGTATTCTGTCTTTCAATATGGAGAGGCTTTGTCACATGAAAGCAGGATGACTATTTTTCATATTGTAGTGGAAAATGCATGCCTACGTGGCTAGGACACTTCTCACGTTGTGCTTGCAATAGCGTCTTTGCTCACGTTATTGTTGTGCACACACAGTCCTTGTGCAAAATGTATGGAGTCAGAAAATGGTTTTGGCAAAATGACGACAAAACATTTAATGTTCATGCGTTCTGTTCAGCTTTAGTATGTTTTTAATTGCCCAGGCTTCTTTAAAAGGAACAATCATTACCATGAATCTAATAGTAGTAGACTGATGATAGACTGATCATACAAAACATAAAATAAATGCATGGATAGGTGAATTAAAAAGCCTTTCTTCCAATTTTATTTTCTATTTTTACGAATACAGCACACTCAGGTTCAAAGTAACTCAAAAGAAAACTTTAGTTCAGAGTAAGTGTCCCATTTTCTTGAACTCTGTGAACTGCTTTGTGCATCCCATACACAAGATGGGAGTGCATCACATCCAACAAAGCTGTAAGTTGGAGATAATTGTTCTTTGACATAAAGGCATTCGTCCAGGTCAGCTGATGCCCATTGGAAATACGATGCACCACTAAAAGTTGATATAGTGTAATCAGCAAAGATAATTAAGGTCATAAAACCCTCCATAAATGCCCTGTTGTGATCAGGAGAATGAGATTATGCTCACAAAAATGCACACCCACATTTTTTTTTTTTTTAACGCCGGCAATGAGCGTTAAAAGAAATATCATCTCGCAATGGGATCACATCGGAGATGTACACACAGACAAGGCCTGAGATGCTTCATAAAGCATCGCTTTAGACTCGGGTAATAAGTACTTAAATTAGAAGAAGCTAATGGCAACGAAAGGCTGTAAACTTTCTTCTGAGGCCCGCGCTGGTGCAGCAAACTGCTTGAGGCTCCAAAAGTAATTAAGAGAAACTTTAAATAATTTCAGCTCATTTTTCTCTCGTTATCTGGCAAAATGATGTATTGCTGTATATTGATTATGAGTGGAAAAGAATGCTTTTATCTGCAGTTTTCCAATTATCTCTTCTGTGCTTATATGTGTTGTGTCTCTGCACTCTAAAACTCCTCTAGAACTTTTCAATGGCAATCTTTCTCTTTATTTGCTATTCTATAAAGACATGCCAGATCCCAGTGGGTATTTCTTCATCTGTTATGTGTTTCTTAATGATCGAAAAATCTTTTACATTCAACATGAGTATCTATCTACCCATCCATCTATCCATCCGTCGACCTATCCAACCTCACAAAGGGCACTGCAGTTTGTGTCATCTTACATGTTTGTTCAAATTATTTAGAAATAATTATTTGGGTAATGATGACACAATTTACATCTTACATTAATGTGGTGAGTGGCTGTGTTAATTTGTTCAGCTCCACAGATAGGATGGTGCATGTCTAATGACTTTACTGTATCCTGCAGGAGGTCTGGACGCCATCCACTCTCAATATTGTTCAGAAATGAATCTTATTTTCTTTGTCTCTAATGAAGTTGGCAGAAGGCCTCCCAAATAATTATTCAGACTAGAATTAGTATGTGAATGTTGAGGGATCCAGTTGCCAAAGCTGAAATGCCAAAGCCTGTAAATGCTGCTTAGTTAAATCGTTTTGGCATTTCATAGGAATCTTCAGACACCATGTATACTGCATAAGTTACCGTCAGAATTATTTTTTTTAGCCAAATGGCAAAAATGCCATAACCCATACATAATAATTGCACTCGTTAGGCTCCATTTACACTGAAACGGGTCAACCTGCTTGCATCTTTTTTCTTACCCTTCATATGGTTATTCTTGATAAGTTTTCTCACGGCATATCACCATATTCATGACAAACCGTGTCCCCGAAGCTAAAAGCCGTAATACGGTCGATTGCACTTTCACAGATGCCAGTATGTTGCCCCCCCCCCGCCCCCCCGGCCCATCACGTTCCAATGGGCCCCCTCATGTTAGTCAAGTTCGGTTTGGGATTTGTATATACCGGTATATAAAATGGACACTGGTAAGCTTTGAAGTACATTTGAATGACGGCCCCTTGCCTTGGCTCAACTCCAGATTTTCCGTCAGCGTGGGCGGACACATGGAGGCTATACGGCCACTCAATAAATGTTTATATCAAATAATATTTAGTTCCTGTCAACAAAGAATCCCTTAATCCATCTCCTATGCTAAAACCTACACACGCACACAAGAAAAAGAGTGTCTCTCGCTCTCCCTGTTTTCTCGCACACACATTCAATACTAAGCATTATAAACAGGTACAACATTGCTAGCACTTTACTACGATCGACTAGATTCCTCATCCACAACTTGATGCACTGTGGTGACAATCAAATGATTTTCCAGACATCCATGGTGATCACGAAAACTCTTCCCCGAGACCACACTGTTTCGCAACCATCCCGTTTTGTTTTCTAGACGCTGCGGCAAAGAACTTAGTGACTTAGGGGTGATTTAGTGTGACTGTCGCTTTGTACATACAACATCATTAAATGAATAAGCATTCACATAAGACATATTCCCTCGCACCACAATGTCTGTCCCGAGCATTTACTCAACTAGAATGCCTAATGAAACTGACTAAAATCATATTTTTTGCGGAGAGAGACTTCAATCACGTTAGCTCTTTAGCCGTGCTCTTTCCAAATAAAATTCCGATGTAATCAATCGCTGCTGCAGTAATGGTCCTGATGAAATTGTTCATCCTTTTTGTTTTTTTTATCTTCTAAGATACAAGATATTATCTAAACAATGTTATTGAGCTTCATATCAGGCAGCACAGAGACATATTGCAAAATTGAGGTACTCTAGCTTTCCATAATTTGAACAGGCTTCAGTGCTCTTCCCTCTAATGCAGCATTGTGTCCAGGAGGGGGAGGAGGAGGTGGTGATGGTGGGCTGCTGTGTAAACGCAATCCATATGCAGGTAACTCCCATCCCCAGCGCCCCAACAGCCTTTTAGTGGGGATGTTATGTTTGCTTCCCAGGGATACGGATGCCAAACTCAACAAAGCAAACGCTACTTAAAATCTGAGCATATTCAGGCCAGCGGAAGATAACAGGATGAGACCTGTGCTAATGTCTTCTGAAGGGCATTGGGATAAACAGGCAGAGGAAGGAGGAGGGAAAGTGGGGATGGGAGATAGCCAAGCTCTTCCAGGCAGATGGCCTTGCCAGCTCTAACGCTGCTGAACACAGCCCCTCCTTTCTTTTTCCCCACCCACTTTTTTTAGGCCTCATTCCTTCTCACGTGGTTTTGTATGAAGGCCACTGTCCTTATTTACGGTTTCCCTCTCATCAGCGTGTGCACTGAGAGGCTCCCATGGTGGGGAAGTTGCCAGGACTTTCATTATAGTCGAGGCCGAATGAAATATGGATGTGCAGGGAGGGGAATTAGTGGGGTGGACTTGGCTAAATTTTGCCTTCCTGGTGTCTTGGCGTTGTTGTCTTGAGGGGATAAATGCTTAGACATGAGGAATGTGAACTCCACCTCGACAAGTCCAATGCGTGTTGAATGCCGTTGCGTGTTGGTTCATCAGGAAAGAGTGGAATCGCTGGAAAATTCCATAACCTTTCCCTGTGATGAGGCTTTGACCTCAAATGGAAGATTCCAACAACTTTAATGTTTCCTCAACAAATCTATTATGCCGCTGACATTCAAATACCAATGGTGCCTACGCGTAATTTGCTTTTAATGATTTAATGAGTCTTAAAAATGTGCAACGTGTCATTGAATCTTTTTTTTCTTATTACCAGTCAGGTCAAAAAAAAAAGATACCTTTTTGTTGGAAACAAAGGTGAATACATCTGCAAATGACTGAAGGCACTCAATGCTAAAGAGAAAAATGAAAACATGTCTTGTAAGGCCTTAAACCTTCATGGCCAACTCTTTAGTGAGACATCTGACTCTACCTGGTGCTATCACAAACTGCCTAACACCGCGGTGGTAAAATTGGTGATTTAATTGAATTCATTCCTGCTGTCATTGATAAGCACCCCCGAGTAAACGTTGTGATATCGCATATAGGAACGAATGACGTTATGTCGAGAAAATGTAGTCAATTATAGGCAGACCGTGAATCCTTGTGTTACACTGTTGAGAGTCTGGGAAGACATTGCATCATGTCAAAAGGATTTGAAAGTTTCAGCCTGCTTTTTAGTCTTCATCACTGGTGAAATAACTCGTGTTACTGTGGTTTCTGATTTAATTTCCAACTCTAATTTATTTTAGTTTGATTCATAACTATACAAAAATGATGGTGTGCTTCCAAATAGACTAGGAACAAAGTCAACGTTAGTTTTCTCTGTGTTTTAAGACGATTCATATCTGTAGCATCCACTCTGGCATCGCCATAATAGTTTGGGGTCATGCCACTGTGGTGAGCAATGAGCATCAAAAGATCTTTAGGCACCACAAGGCTGCCTCTACCTGTAAAACTGCTGATACATCCAGTCGGTGTACATTCACTTTAAAGTCAGCACTTGCACAGAGATACATTGTCAAAACAGTTAGCAACCTAGTTGGCCATAGTAAAACGGTGTGAACCCAACTAAACTAAACTTAAGAAAGACAGAGCAGAAGTGTGTATGTGAATAGTGGGCTCTATTGCATATTTTGGTTAAAAAAAATGGATCAGTGAATTAGTTGTTGACCGACAACTAATATCATCAGGCATTTATTCGGTAGAAGTGTACCTGCCCCATCCCATGCTGACACCAACTAGAAAGGGGCAGGCATGGGAGCCTCATTAGACTCTGCCAGGGCAACAAACCTGCTCCAAATCTGCCCGGCATCCATATTTCATCCTTTGCACGCCTTGACCGCACTTGACAAACGTGGGGGACCACTTCAAAATGATGTGACGATTTTTCAGCAGAACCATCAACAAAACTTCCTTTTAACGTTGGTAAACATACAATTATATATGGAACAACATTTCTACTTTAATTAGTAGGACTGCTCACAGATTAATCCAGCATCTGATTTTTTCATTTCAGTCTAATCCAAACAGATATTCTGTAGATGTTTCGAGCCTCCACCTTTGTCGCAGTGTACATGGAAAGTCATCTTAAGTGAATTAACTTTTCACACATTACCAAAACATGCGCTCTCCTGTGGGGATGTGGGAAGTGGGGAAAGAAAGCTTAATTGAACAAACTAATGAGTACTTCCCATTTCCGTTGGGGATGTGGCAGCGAGATTGTTTGACAGTTTATCTGTGATAAATAAATGCTTTCGCAGCTAATTAGCTTCCAGGCCCTCAGGGGAAGTGGGTTGGGGGTGTCCGAGCATACGTCTGTGTCTGTGTGTGTGTGTGTGTGTGTGTGTGCGCATGTGTTGTTAATTTCTATATTGCAGTCCACTTCCTTTAGTTTGTCTCTCTCACACACACACACACACATTCACGCACGCACACTGAAAAATATGCCATGTTTAGTTCACATAAAGCAAGAAATGCAGAAATATTTTATAAAACTAACAATTGTAAAAACAACCGAGAGCTGCTCTTAGCTTCACTTTCACACAGGTTATCAAGTGTATGAAGGCTTCGCAATAGAGCCGCAAATAAATCCCCTTGACCTCTGATCTTGAAAGTGACAAAACAGGAACTGGCAAACTTATTCCACAAGATGAATTATCCATCCATCCATTTTGTATCCCACTTGTCCTCATTTGAGCTACGTGGAAGCTGGAGCCAAACTGTCATGATTCGGTTTGGGACCAACAGGTGGAACTGTAGGGCTCCCCCTGCAGCTGCACACCTGTTGGTCGTCAGGTAATTAGTTGTATAAAAGGACTCCCAGCCAGACCACTCATCGTTTGTTGCTGTTTATTTGCTTCTATCGGGTTTGCTTCAGTCATATTTCGGTCATGTTGCGGTTATTGAGAGTTTTGAGCTTCTGCCATGTTTTTTTGTTTGTTACTTTGGATTTGTTTTGTTCTTTGGACTTTGTTTTGGATTTAGTTTTCTCTGTGTTTTAACACAATTCTTCAAGTATAACCTGCTCCTCCCTCGTGCCTGCTTTTTGGGGTCCACCACCATCTTGCAACATGACACGAACAAAGCTGTCTTTGACCCCAGTCAATCGCAGGACATATGTAGACACACAAAATTACAACTCACAATCACACCTATGGAAAATGTGGAGTCTTCAATTAAACTAAAGTGTTTGGGGGGTTTGGGAGGAACCCATATATGGAAAGCATTGGGAGAATTAACCTCTTATACCAGGGGTGTCCAAAGTCGGTCCTCAGGGGCCAGCGTCCTGCCTGTTTTCCAGCTCTCTCGGGAGCAACACACCTGATTCAAATAATCGGGGTTGTTCTAATGTTGCTTCAGATCTGGTTGATGACCCATCAACTGAATCAGGTGTGTTGCAGCCGGGAGAGCTGGAAAACAGGCAGGACGGCGGCCCCTGAGGACCGACTTTGGACTCCCCTGCCTTATACTGTTTCGGGTCATGGGGATCTGGTGGGGATCATAAATTTAGGTGAATGGCAGACTACGCCCTGGACTTTACGCCATTCAAATCATAGATACAGAGAGACAAAAGTTCCCGCTCAGATTCACGCTGTCACTGAACTGAACCCATAATGCCTGCGTGTGCACTACTTCACTGTCAGCAGCTTATGATTAATTAGTGAAATTATTAGAATGAATTAATGATATCAGCGTCAATGATTTAATCGCATTAGAAACTCTTAAAAAGTACTGGCCAGCACTTGATCTAAGTTGGTCATTAAGAGCAATCGTTTGTGCCAAGAAGTCCTTCTTTATCTGTTTTGGTGTCGCAGTAGTGCGGCCTGCTTCGATAAGAGCATATCTGCCAGTGGGCCAATGCTGAAGGCCCACGGGTCGGTCGTATCTCAGCCAGTGGCATGGTGTTGCATCTGCAGGATATCAAATGTCTCTTGGGTGCCGTTCGCAATCATGCCAACGCTTTAGGGATGATTGTTGCCTTTGACAGCACTTGATTTCCCAAGTTCTTGGAAATTATGACCTGTCTGTGGAGAAATTACATGGATGAAAAAAATGTAAATATTCAAAATAATTAAGCCACCAGTTAACACATATTGGAAGCATCTGTCGGTCCATTCAAATATACGCAAATGAAATAGAATTTGAGATACGTCTGGTATGTGTTACGAGCATGGTTACAGACGTAGGTACATACATACATACATACAGTGGTACTTCTACTTATGAACGTCTCTTCACACAAAATTTTCAAGTTACGAAACGTCTCAAGAGCAAAAAATTGCCTCTTGTTCCAAAATAAATTTCAAGACACGAAAGGTAAAAATACATTATGGCCTGCTAAATGCAGCTCTCTCGGAACGAATTAGGGCATTTACATGAAAAACGCGTCTCTACTTACAAAACTTTCTAGTTAAGAAACATCTTCCAGAACCAATTAATTTTGTAAGTAGAGGTACAACTGTACATACATGTCGTATTTTCCGAAGCCGCTACTTTTTCCCCCTTTTTTTAGAAACATGCGTCTTTTAATGTGTAATGTGTACCGGTACTCTGTTATAATAGGTTCACAAGGTGTTTAATGTGTAGCTTGCAACGAATGTGTCTACTTAAAATCATTTTTATTATTCTGATATGCTACCTCAAGGCTAACAAGGCATGTCCTGAAAACCTTTCAATCAATGACTAATACTGTATACTACACACACTTTTTGTGAGAGAACTTGGAAACGTGGCAAAACTGTGATCTGTTATGATTCTTTTAAGTAAGAGAGGGAAGTAATAGAGGGAAAACTTCATCATAATAAGTTAATAAGTGAAGTAGTCTTGCAAAGATAAGGATCTATTCACAGAAGTATGTTCACAATAGGCACTGAACTGCCACGGTATGAGGCACGGAGAAAGTTTAAAAGACTTTAGCAAAGATCAAGCAACTCAAAACTTTCTGCCTATAATGAAGACATTTTTTTTTATTGTCATAAAAACTGCTTTTGTTAATCCATTAAATAAAAGGGTTCCTCCATATGCCATGGTCAACCATTCAAAAGAGGGGAACAATGCATTTCCGTACAATCCCAGTAAGTCAAGTAAGAATTTGAAGAATAGAAGGTAGAGTACAATAAGTGCTGGGAGAATGGAATGAAGATAATTGCGCTAAAATATAAAGTGTTTCTGACATCTGTCACTCCAGAGTGTCTTTCAACAAATGAGGTGAAATAAACACAGAACATTCCTCTGTTGTGAAGAGTGTAATCCTCTCGCCTCCCCGTGCTCCTTTCTTTTTTCTCCTGACAACGATAATTACAGTTTTTGTTGAAAAGCTTTCAAGGATTTATCACCGCTTTATATTAATGGGTTTCTGAGGCACTTAAATCCCCCCACTTTAATTTGTGGGTTGAGTGTGGCCATTGTGACTTTTCAATTTACCATAGTTTTGTTTGAAATGTACTTTAAGTTACGAGGGCACAACTATTACACAGCCAGGAATGGTACATTCAAGGTTTGTCCAGAGAATACATTTGTGGAAGTCAACCAGACGAAGTCGATCAATAAATGAATCGGTCCATCCAGCGACCATTCCTTCCATTTATTGCACGGTATCATTTGAGACTTTTCCCTCACCCGAAATAACATTGTGATGAAAATTTACCCTTGTAGGAGTATGTGTTCGAGCCTGACATGTTTATGACTCACATATCAGACTTATTAAATTGATTTTGTTGTTCTATAGCAGAAAACAGGAGCAACCTCAACTTTGCGGTATGGGACGTTGATCCAATCTGTCTTTAAGGACATCGTTGGTCACAGTACAGAAAATACAGAAAAATATATCTTTGGACCATTTTTTTTTCTGTTCTAATCAGGACTGGTTCCGACTTTTCAATCTGGAGCTTGCATTTTTTTGTCCACCCCTTGCTTATATGAATTTTCACACTTTACTGCCATTTCCTCCCACAGGCCAAAAACAGACATTAGGTTCAATGAGTGTGTGGTGTCGAGCCTGTGATTGAATGACGATTGGTCAAGGCAGGGATATATAACCAATCACCCAGCAGGAGAGAGAGAGAGAGAGAGAGACAGAGAGAGAGAGAGAGAGTGAGTTTAGACTTTATAAAGTTTTGAGTACGGTAATAGAGAAAGTCTCGCTCAATGGCATTTCAAGTTGTTTGAAGCCAAGTGACCTTTTCCAAACAGCTCAATTTACCCATGACCTTGTAAAAACAAACTATCTCAGAGCAGGTGTGTCAAGTGCATGAGGTCTTCATCATCAAACATGTAAATGATCTACAATATAATAACGACTAAGTTGAACTCATGAACATCACAGATAAATGAAGGAAAATGCTGGACTTGAATTTAAATTCCCTCTACCAGCAAACTCATGTCAGGGTAACTTCACAAAGTGTCCATCATATTCCAATTTCGAGACAAAGAATGACAGGCTGGAGATTCAAAGCCCAGTTTTTATAACCAAGCTGGGTTTTAATCAGACCATGCCACCTGTGAGGCTCCTCAGAACTGGAGCCCGCGGGGGGCAGTGCTAGGCTTCATTACTGACTGGTGGGTTCGGGCCCAGTTCTCCCTTTGCTCTATCTCCCAGCCTCTGTTCTTCAGTACCTCCCAGGCACAGTGCAGAAATGAGAGCCGGCCGCTCGGCCGTCCACATCACTCTACGGCCGCAATTTGTCATTTTTCACACAAGATGAAGTCTTTTATGAAACGAAATGAGTTTGCCCAAAATGAAGCGCCACAAAAGCTCCGTGATTAATTTGCTTGTTAGGCCATTGCAGCTGTCACCTGTGGGAGACATCTGGACAGCAGACGGACTAATGCCAGCAGTGGGCCTGAAACTGAAACATTTCTCTCTCTCGATCTCCCTCTCTCTCTTTCTCTCCATCACCCTACCAGTCAGCCTTTCAGTAGGCTTTTAAAGGCACTACTTACTGTTTGAAATTGTCCTTTTTTTTCTAGGGGGCCAATTAATAAGCATTACTTGTGAGTGACATGGTAATTAGTTGCATTAATGTAGTCATAAGAGGCTTTATATGGTGGTGGGGGTGCAGTGAACTGGCTAGGGGTCGGCAGCAAAGCCGAAGAATAAGCACTTAAAAACTAATTGTCCATTTGATCGCGGACACTTTTTTTTTTTCCGACAGTGATTTTGTCCAAATGGCTGTGGCCGAAATAACAGTGTAATTCAGTTTTTCAGATTATGTTTGCAGGACTGATGGTCAGTTTTAACGGTGTATTGTGTATTAAAATTAAGCCATCAGGCTTAATACAAGGCATTGCATACAGAATGCATGTATGGTAATGCTATACATAAATCAAAAATGGACTGTATACTGCGCATAAAATTGTAAGGGTGGAGTTTGCATGTTCACTCTGTGCTTATGCGGGTTTTCTGGAGGTACTATGCCTTCCCCACACAGTCAAAAAGAAAGAAAAAAATCTTCATGGTAGATTAATTGAAGACTTGTGTTCACATAGGAGTGACTGTAAGTGTAAAGGTTGATTTGAACATATGTGACCTGCAAATGACTGAGGACCAATATAGTGTGCAGCTGACGTCTCGTTCGGAGTCAGCTAGGATAGGCAAACACTTGCTGCCAACCTAAGAAGGGCACGCGGTATAGAACATGGCTGACTGAGTAGAGATGACATGATCTCAGTATCCACCGCTGGAATTAAAAATCATTAAATCGGTCAGATAATTAAAAGTAAATTCATGAAATACACAAATAGACATTCTTCCCGTTCAGCTAATTCATCATCAAAAAAGTAATCTGAGCAAAGACAATTTTTGTGAGGTTTGTTTAACTGAATTAATCATGTTCAAAGTCAACTTTAACAAACTATACACATGATCTAGCATGTTCGTGTTCTCGGAGGCGCAAGTGTTGCGGTCGCCCTCGGTCCCTTGTCTCTGGCGGCGTAAGTGCACCCAATTGGCTAAGCAGCCACCAGTCGAGTCACGTCAAGCCAAGCCGTTGAGTGACTTTGGGACATCTGGGATGGAGGTGTACCGTTATGTTTTTGTTTAGATGACATTTGGTTTTGTTTCCTCATGTGCCCTTTTTGCCGCCACCTGTTCTCGTCATCAGTCTGACGTGTGTTTAACCAATCAGCTCCCTCAACCCTTTGTGTCTTGTCCAGGTGTTTCTCGTTGTCTCGTCACTTTGCTTATATTTAGTTCCCTGCGTTCTTTCAGTCTTGCTTGGATCATTGTGTGTGTCTGTGTGCCCCTGTCATGTTTGGTTTCTGGTAATGTTTGGTTTCCTGTGGTTTTCAGGACTTTGTTTGTATACTTCACTTGGTTTTTCCCCATTGTACTCCTGTTTGTGTTTTTCTTAAATATATCTCGGTCAGTCCACCCTACTCCTCCTCCCTCCCTGCTTTTTGGGTTCCTCGACCTACCATATCGTAAAACATGACAGAGGGTTCTTTTAGTAGTTTTTGTAAGCTACTTTTGTTTTCTCTGCTTTGCTTCTGAATGTTGTGTTTGTGAATGGTTTTAAGTGTTCTGCAGAGGGAAGTCCTTCCAAAGTGTGGGACCAGCAACAGACACATCTCTATCTTCCGTGCAGATCTCTGGGTTTCCGTGCAGATCTCTGTACCTTCCGAAAAATCTGTAGTCAAGATTATTATAGTGACATCTATAGTGAACATTGAAACAAAATTGCTTAAATGAAATCACACTGAAACTACATCTTTCCTTTATAAAACTAACTACAGTGAAAATGTCCTTTGTCTTCATCTTACATTTTCATCTTACATTTCTTTACTTTTACATACATGCATACATTTACATTCCAAAATATTTGTGAGCCGAGTTTACACTGTATGAAGAAATGGGTTTCAGATTTTCACACAGAAACATGAATTCTTCGGTTGTTTTTGTGCTTGGTGGAGGTAAACATAATCCCCTCCATTGGTGGGGTATTAACTCTTAAATCAGAAAGTCAATAGGCATGTGATGGCCCAATAGACAAGACAACATCTTGATCCCAACAGTTGTAAATTGGAATCGGGGTTGGGGGGGAGGTTCCGATTAACCATTTGGGTGTAAAATGGAATCCTGTGGCATTTTAAGGACAGCTTTGCAAGTTTTGGAAAAAAAAACTACATTCCCCGTGCTCTGTAAATTGTAGCTACTTCTTTCAAGTGTAAAGAAATTTGACACCGAGGTCAAAGTGACAAACAACACACACACACACACACACACACACACTATGTGATGTTACCAGTCTTTCCATTATCCCAAAGACCGACCTGCGAGGAGAATAAAGGACATTGTTCAAAGTAAATGCATTTAACTCATCGCCCAAACTTCCGCTCTGTCCTTCTCGCTTTTACTTCAAAGTCAATTAGCCAGAGCCAACAAAGTAACGTCGCTCCTCCCAGGCACTCAGTGAAATGACGTTTCCTCTTCAGACCTGAGACCGACCCTTTGTGTCCTCATGCCTCGTGCTCTCATTGCAACACAAACACACCGTGGCAGTGTTATCGCCATTCCGAACACACTCACTAAGATTTTGGCGGCACCTCATGCACAGCCTCGCAGAGAAGCACTCTCCACACACACACACACACACACACACACACACACACACTCACAATACAATGGCTGTCACAGGGCCGTTTCAATAATCCCCTGCATGTATGTTTAATGGAGAGGGCCCCAACAGGAAATGATCGGCAAATGAAACGAAGCAGCGGGTTATTACGAAGCAGTCTGGTGTCAGCGCGGGCCTCCCCGCCATTAATTTTATTGTAACTCATTTCTATGGCCACAGTGGAGCACAATTTAATGTTTCCATTCCCCACTACTGTTCTGCATGACAAATTGTTTTAATAAACATATACTGGCTCATAATAAAGTAATAATAATCCTACCAGTCGTCTTACTGTATATCACTGCAGTTAAATTTTCCCATAAGCCAACACTGGTTACAATGACAATTACATGGTAGCCAATCCTAAGCAAGGCAAACATAATGCGAAAATGTAATATAGTTTGTAAATATGATTAGTGTGCTGTCACGTCCTTGCAGTCTTGTATTCACATCTCTCTTCAGCCCTTTTCACAGTACTTGTTGCTGGCGTTCCTTGCCGCACTCTCGCTTCTCATGGAGCACCTCCCATCGCTCCTCTCTGCAATTTAATGAAAACAGTTGTTGACCGTCAATCCCATCGATCGATCAATCGCCATTTTTAATTTTGGAGATTAATGCGCAAATGTAAAAGCCTCAGAGGTCTTCTCCACATTCGTGCGAGTGTGTGTGTGTGTGTGTGTGTGTGTGTGTGTGTGTGTGTGTGTGTGTGTGTGTGTGTGTGTGTGCATGCATGCGTGCGTGCCTCTATGTGCAAGTGATTTGGCTCCTTAGTAGAAGCAGGGAGAATGTGTTCACGTAATGGCTCATGGTTATTTGCAAGGGCAATTTTATGCTGCATTTCAATTATTGCCTAAATGTCTTTTTAGCTCCTGAAGTCATTGCTATGAACATTTACATTTCACACACATTATGGGTGCGGCTTTTTGTTTTTCTTTTAAATACAAAAGGAACGTAGCCGCCTCTTGAACTTGAACAGCAACGGGAAATAAATATCAGCCAATTTCGAGCTGATATAAACAATTGTGGTTCAATTGTATCCTGATACTGTGACTGGCTGACAATAGTACTTGAAAAGGTGCGTGTAGCCCATTTTGGTGTATTTTACAAGTCAATTGTTTGAGACTTGCTTTTGTTGACATAACTACCGGATGCCCATGTTTATTTAGGCAACTTCTTTTTCTTCTGGTCCATTGAACTGCTACAAACCTAAAACACAAAATCAACATTGTTAGATTTTGATCAGCTTCACATTGCAGCCGGCATTATTCCTCTCCTTTGAAGTACTTGGAAAAACATCAGAGATCATTTCCTATTTGCCTGTTAAATCTAGACAGCATACCTTATGGCGTGGCTCCCCGGGCTGTCTTTGATTGCTGCATATACATGATGACTCTCTGTAAGATGATCCTACTAACCTTGGGCTTCAAGGTTCTAATGCGAGATAAGCATAAATTGTTCAACCCCAACCAAAATTCCTTCCAGCATTCGAAGAACGAGAGTAGCAAGTATATGTTCTTTACGTTTTGCGAAGAGGGATGACTGCATTTGTATTACTGTTGCTTACATAACATTTTTTTCCGGCTCCACATTTATCCGTATTTCCGCATTATACTTCCCACAGGTGGCCAAAGTGCACACAGCAGAACGGCCAACACAATTGAACTGAAGGAAACAATGTCTCAAAAATACTTTAAGCTTTTGTACAGTCCATTTAATTATGCCACTATGCTATTTTTTACATATAAAATGCAATTTTATACAGTGTTATTTTTCTTATTAAAAGACATTACAAACATTTATGCTGGGGGGTTTTCTGGGGGCAGGGAGGAGAGGAGTAATGATGTTTCCATTTATTACAGCGGGGAAAGATGAGTGTTAGGAGTTTCGAGTGTGGACATGGGGCAAATCAAACTTCTGTCTCAAGGCACAACTAAATGTGTGCAAAGGAGGGCTGTTCTTCAAGTGAGTAGTTGTATTTAAAACGGGTGTCAATTTTGTGCAGGATTGCAAAGATTTTTACCTTCAGGATGCATGGCACATTAAACTTGTTACATTTTGCTGCAAACCATGTGCAGAACAAATGGAAGACTAAGGTATAGTGCTTTCTTTAGTCATCTTAGTCTTCATGTAACCACCGACAACTGTTAAACACCTAAAGTTTTTTTTCTGAATACACTGTTATAAAAGCAACAAACTGAAGTACGTTTTTTTTCTAAAACTGCTTCTTTTTTTTTCTTTTTTTCTTTCAAAACTAAGAATCCTGAGTGGAGAGTTTGTTTTGAGTGCCCGTCTAGTTGATTTTGGAAGACTTTTTTGTTGTATTATTCTATCGTTCACTTTTTTTTGGATCTTCTTGACTTGAACAATAGGCAATGTCTCGCGTTATCGCTCCTGTCTGTGTGAGTTGATGTGTGTAGATTGAATCTGTTGAGAGGTTTGGGGGGCCAGAATCTGCTTTTGTCATAAAGGAATGCCTGACACAGCTCAAAGAAGGCCCGCTAATTGTTGTCAAACGTCACTCCAAATCTGACGGACACTCCCAGCGATCAAATCAGCGAAAGCGGCAGTCCTGCTTTTTAGCCATCATTCAAAAAGAAGGTTTTCTCTCTCGCTCACTCCTGCTGGTAGCCTTTCGTCGCCTCTATTTTCCCACCGAGTCACAGTCACATGAAAAGGACTGTCTTCCACCACAAGCTCGTCATTGACTCTTGAATAAAATATTTATTTATGAAATCTAAAAACATGTATTCACCCTTCACTGCAGATTCAGGGAACATTGACTTCTGAAGGACTTTGGTGCCACCAGAGCCCAGCCCTCCAGTGAGTCAATTATGATGGCTTAAAGACACGTCTGACTCCTCTTTTCAACAGTCTTCTTGGCCCTAATTTTTCATCTCAAACACTTTTCATCTCTTGGTGTGCTGGAGACATGAAAACACTCCAGGCCAGTTCTTTTTAACCTGAGCGCCAAACTGAGGTCATGATTGACACACGATGATTTCTGAAGAAGTCGCATGAGGACTCAATCTGTCTGTAATTCACAGGTGATGGTCGAGATTACTCAAGTCTCTTTTCGGCCCTTATTACTGCTCTAGTTAAGAGGGTTTTTTTACATCTAGACAGTAGATATGTTTTACGGCCTTGTAACTCACCTGACTATTTTCGTGCCTTGCGCAAAGGGACCCAAAACTTAAACACTCAAAATGTTTTGGGCAAAACCCATATATTCCACATTTTGTACAAGTTATCCGGTTCAGGGTCAAAGGTGAGCAAGCCAATCACAGGGTACGTATAAAAACTAACGAGCATTTATGTTAACGTTCAAACCTACAGACAATTTATTGTCCTCAATTAGTTTAAGGCTCGAGTCCCAGCGGCAGGGTGGGAATTGGGAAATCCAGGACAACTCTCAAACGGTCAGTCAATTCCAGGCCCACATGATCTGGCGATGTTTTTTTGTTTGTTTTTTTTAATAGACCCTAATTCTTCATACGTCATGAGTATCTTCAAATGGTGCAATGCACAGTGTCATGTGGCCACATTTTTTCTCACATGCGCCGCCGCTGTCACAGACTCTTGTTGTGTGAGCACATGACCATAATGAGTTTATCCAACCATTTGTTAATATCATACGTGACCTTTTAGCGTTCATTTTAAATGCATTTATTTCACTATTCTTGTACATTTTTCGCTACAGGAGGAAGGACAGTTGTATAAGCATTGTAGTTTGCTTTATTATGCAATACTAAGTAACTTTTTTTCATTATTTTGCACTCCAAAAATTCTCCAGATATATAGAAATCTATCTATCTATCTATCTATCTATCTATCTATCTATCTATCTATCTATCTATCTATCTATCTATCTATCTATCTATCTATCTATCTATCTATCTATCTATCTGTCTGTCTGTCTGTCGAAATAAATATGAACACTAACAAAAATTAAACTAAAACAAAATATTTTCAAAAACATAAAAATGTACACACTTGCTCTAAAACCAACTCAATTTTTTAAAACACAAGTCTAAACAAAACTGGAATAAAAACTCAAAACTATTATGACCCGGCTTGGAGTGCATAGGTATGGTGGAGCTCAAAGACACAAGGCGGGTGAAACCATTGAAAGATTTCAAAACAAAAAAAATAATCGAAACATGAAGTCTGAAGTGCACAGTGGCAGTCATTTTTTCTTTTTCAATGTTCGTGGAAAAGCAACTTTCAAGCTGCGGAATCAAGATTTGCTCTCTGCAGAATCAGGATGGTGCTCTGCGGAATTAACACATTCTCTGTATATTCCTGGGGGGACTACGCAATATTATGAGTTCAGGCTCCTGCTTTATCCTATTAGATTGTCCTGGGTCATCCAGATTGTCAAAAACTAGGTTGCCTCTATCACAAAAGATAAAATACTCAGAAAGTTGTCATGCTTTGTGACATTCAAATCATTGGCATGAAATTAGCTAGTTCTCTCATTAGGGGCCTTATAAACTTGACACTTCCCTTTAAATATGCAGGACTTTCAACTCAGCATCTTGACATTCACGAAAAGAACTAGAGGAGCGAGCCTTTGGAGACCTCCCTGAAGGGCAGGCATGAGGCAAGGCTACCACAGATGATAATGTAGCTGAGTGCCGAGGTACTTGAGGCAGCCAAGAACTAATTTCAGACCCAATCCTAACTCCTCTCAGTCGCTCAGTCATCTCTCCTTACATCTTATGACTAACCCCTGTGTGTGTGTGTGTGTGTGTGTGTGTGTGTGCGCGTGTGTCTACACCCTATGTAACTCTTCATGATCTGCTCTCATCAACGTAGCCTCCCTCCTTCCTCCCACTCTACTCCAAAGTGGTGGAGCACTGAGGGCCTTTTTTGTCAGCCCAATGTCATGGAAGCTGCCCCCCCCCACCCCCACCATGTGCTTTCCAACATGATCACGATGTTTTCCTGTTAGTTTAAGTCTCATCCCAGCTAATTATTATTTTTTTGCTTATAGCTGCTAGAGCTCCCATGGGAGGCTCCTTAATTAATCATTTATAAATCTACACAGCCTCCAAGTTTATTAGTCTCTGCCTTTGGTGCTGGCTGGCCGGCTGCATTGGGAAACCGCAAATTATTAGTTACAGGAATGAAAGCTCCCCACCCTCCCCACTCCGTCCTTGTTTGCAACTGATTAGGGCCTCACACAGAGGTTTTCCACGGCCCCGCTCGGCACTTTAATTCATTCAGAGCACCTGACACATTATTCACCCTCCCACCTCTTTTATTGCTTGGACCCATGTTTTCTTCAGCTTGGCCACCAGCAGCCAAATGAAAACAAAAGCTACAGCACCAAACATGGAAGGCGGAAGTTATTTCACTGAATGAGATCATTCAGCCACAGGCCAAGCTTTGGAGAGAGGCTGATTTCCGCTCATTCATTTTGGGATCAGGTGGTGGGAAAAGCACAGTGACACTCACTGGTCACAACATTAGGTATCCAAGCTTAATTTAATGAGATCCAATACAAGCACTGAATTAGAAATTCTGCTTTTGGAAACAACAGGAAAGACACTCAATAGGGCATAAAGACCGCCCCAAGGCTGTACAATACTCATTTGGATCATCACCAAATGGTACACCCTCAAAGATGCCTGATTTTCATCATTATTGTGTTAGCTGTTGAAAAAGATGGGTGAAATTGCAACATGCCGTGTTACCAAAAAGTAAAAGAGGGAAAGGAAAAAACTGTTTCTAGATGAGAACAAATTTGTAGTTTGCGGATCAAAATGTGTATTTTATGCCTTATTAATACACATTGAAGAGCCAAACTGATAAACAAACACAGAAACAACCATCAAAAAAAGGAGGAAAAGGAGAGGAACCAGTGAGATCTTCCCAAAAATCTTTGCTGGAGACGCATCGCCTACCGTGGGTAGTCCGAGGTCAAGTGAAGTTCTGTGCTACTTTTACAGTCGCGGCTAGCTCGCACCAGCTCAATAATAATAACCTGTGTGGCGGCAAATAAGATATATTTTTGGCAATTATCGTACTCACGAAGGGATGATGATATAAGATAGAGAAGCCATGCTAAAGGCTAAATTAACCTAAAATTGATCGATTACACTTTTCACACAACATTGAACTGCAAAATAGCGGGCAAATTTATGTGTCTGGACTCTGCAGAGAAAATTTTACTCACTAAACAAATCTGGAACTTGTTTGTTTAGTGAGTAATACTTTTAACCTATAAGGTTAAACCTATAAGGTTAAAAGTATATTTATATAAATATGAAAGATTCATCATATATCAGTAATGTTATTTGTTTGTCTTCTTCAAGAGGTTTGTTATCGACTTTTGAGATCTGTGCAGGATATGTTCTCAAAATTGCAGTGTAGCAGTTTTTTTTTCAATTTAGCTTTGCTTTGAGACATGCAAATACAGTTAGCTGCTATACAATATAAATTTGTGAAATAAAAACTGTTGATTCTATACAAATTTTGTTATGAATTGTCATATTTTCATTGTTTAAAAAAAACGTTTGCTTCAGTTCGCAGTGATTAGTCTGCAAAAAAATACTTTTGGTCGTGTGATGGTCTGGGGCTGCTTAGTTCGATCAGAACCTGGACAACTTGCTGTGGCTAAATGCACTATGAATTCTGCTCTCTACCAGAAAATCCTGCAGGCAAGTTCAAATATAAACACTTTTGGGTTATGCAGTAGGGTTTTTTTTCATGGTCAAATCAAAGCCTGGACCAACTGAGAAATGTCTCCACAATGATGGGAGAACTCATCACCAAATGTTTGATTTCATTTTTTTGCTGACAAGAGTGGTACCACTAGTTATTGGGTTCAAAGGGTGATTATTTTTTAAAGTGAAGGCCGGAAAAGTTTAGATCCCCCCTGACCCCTCATATCCCCTCAAAAAATAAGTAAAACCATAAATAGGAAATTTACTTAGTTTGCCTTTGTGAGAAACAAAACGTGGTTTGATGATCTGAAACATTTAAGTGTAATAAATGTGCAAAAAATAAAGGTCAAGAATGGGGGGGGGCGTATTTTTCACTGCACTGTTTTAGTATTAAATGTAATACAAGGATTTTAATATTCATATATTTTGCTCATGCTTACAAAATTTCCTTGAAGTCCCTTCACGATTTTTAAAGCTTCCAGTATCAAAGGAGAAAGCGAATCTGTTCACAGCTTTCGCAATTACACTGGTAACAAACAAGACATAAATACATACAAATTCATGCAAATAACATTACTCCATGCCATGTAAAAATTAAAGACGAATATTAAAATCTTTTAAGAAATGATTCTCGTGAGCTGTAGCTCTTTTCCTAGAACCAGGTGGATTTTGCAGATGGACTTAAAAGAGTGCCCGATTATTCTTACTGAATGATATCATATCGCTAAGGCTGTCAGACTTTTATTGAAACGGAGGCAGTGTTTCCATCAGTTGAACTGAAAAAATAGATTAATTGAATCAAGTGAAAACAGCGTGTGAGATTTTGCCAATGTCTTTGCGCGAGAAAGGATGAATGCCTCATGCTACAGGGTTCCTTCATCCAATTAGACCTCCACTAGCAGGCTCAACATTCCACCTTATCGCTGCCTTTTATCCCTTTTATCATCAAAGTGACTGCACTTTACTTAGGCACATAAGTAAAGCTTGAAAATTCCTCCCGGAGAGATGAACTAATTACATTTTTAAGAGTCACACAGTGCATCTGTGGACAACCTGCCACACAAGGAGCTGAGGTTGTTGATTCTGACATTGAACTAATGTGAGAGGATATTCATGCCGCATAGGCTGCGGCATATGAAATAACGGAATCTCACCCTCTCCGTGCCAAATTGGCATTATTAGCATCGCCTCAATTCCCATAAGGCCTCTGATCTTTGTCCAAATACGGTGTCGTTTAGCACCTAACTGGACATTGTTATGGTTCATCATGGAGTTATTTGTTAATCAGCACAGGAGCGTGATTTTCTCACAGATAACGCAGGCAACAAAAACATAATCATCGGAGAAGGCGGCGAACGGGGAGAGGGAGCAGGCTGCACAGTCAGGGTAATTACATTGGCATCTGTATACATAGTGATGGCAATATGCGGCTGCTTTTGTCTGCATGAGTACCAATTACTTTCACTGAAATGTGTTACAATTTCCCTTTCTCACCCGAACAGAGACGTGCCTATTAGAGATGCATGAAAAACTAACAAGATCAGACTCCATCTGCACCGCCTTGAGCTACTGCCGTTATTGCTCTTCTTGGTGATTAGAGTGACATCATCATCATGCGCCTAGTCAGAAGTGATAAGCATCCTTATTTTTAAACCACTAATCAGAGAAAAAGGCGAAAGAAGCAAATGCAAGATGTTCAGACGAAGCCAGAAATTCAGTGTTCATCTTAACTACAGTAACCAAGTACAAATACTGCACTTGGTTACTGTAGTTAAGTCGATTTTTTTCAGGTATCTGAATTTTATCCATCCATCCATTGTCTGATAACTTTTTAATTTTGCGTTTGGATTGAGATAACTACACTTTATACTTTTGAAATCACTTTTAATAATAGTATTTTTTTTAGTTTTACTTAAGTATAAGAGTTGTATTTCAGTAGATCTACTTTTGCACTTGTACTATATGTATATTTCAGTTAATTATAGATTTGTTTCTCAGAACATAACACGTTTGAAGATAATTGTTGAAAATGCACGAATAAGAACAAGTATGCGGTACTCAATTGCGGAGGTATACGGTTTGGTGTTGTGAATGACCCATTTTTGCCATAATATTCAGAGGTGTCTAATCCATGTCTGGAAAGTCCAAACCCTACCACAGGTTGTCCCGGTTTGTCTCCCAGTTGCTGTAAACTGGGAGATTGTTTACGTGCAGAAGCACCCGTGGCTAAAGACTGTACCGGGGTTTATGAACCTGGATTTGACACCTCTGATATCTGACAGTATACCTTACTACAAATAAATCCGTGTTTTAACCTTGACTCTATGAAACATTCAACAACTCAATCTCAGGAGCCTTACGTATCCTTGAATGATTTCCGAGGAGAAAAAACCCCAAAACAATGAAAAACGAGTTGAAGGTTTCTCAGAGAGTTAAGCAGCACAAAGCACCAATTGCACAATTACCAGACTGTTTCAAAGAATACAAGATCAAATTCTATCACTTTTCTAAGAAGTCTCCTCGGGTGTGAATACGTCACATCAGTGAGTAGTTAGCAAATGGTATGTCTGGTTTTCTTCACAGAGCTTCACATTCTGTATATTCGTATGCTATGCTTCACACACTACATTGAATGCTCACAAAAAATGTTTTTAGAGGCACGGGTTTAGTGTCAGAATCTGCGTTGTTGACTTTGTTTTGATTGTATTTTGTTTTGTTAAATGTTTTTTCAGTTTAACCGTGTCTATATTTTCATGGCTTGTCTTGCTCGTTCGGGATTTGTTTCCACGTGTTCTCGAGGGCTCATCAGCTCTCTCCAGCCGCTCGGGTGTTGTCCAGGTCGAGCTCATTTTCTCGTCAGTTTGCCTTTATTTAGTCTGCATTCGGGGAAGTTGGGGACTTTTTTTACTTCTGTCTAGGGAAAGTGCACTACGACGCCTCTTCAGACTGTGAGGTCAGAGTTACGAAGTCAGAGGAAAAAGAAAAAGTAGGCCGAGTTCACCGACTGACTGGAATGTGACGTCACTCGACAATGGCGACTTTCTTCAAAACATATTTTGGATTACATTCCTTTTTTTTCCAGAAGTTTACTTATTCTTTGTGAGATTTAGTGGTTGATCAAAAGTATATTTCTCGACATTTGTGGGTGGATCAGAAACACAGGAAATGCGAGGTAATCAAGGCCCCATTGTAAGATGGCATTGCAATCATGAGGCTGGTGCATTCAGGTATGTTATCAACATAACTGCTGCGGCACGAAAACAAAAACAAAAACGAGTGTGCATTATGACTTTGAGACTACAGAAAATAATCTGAGAAAATACTGAGGGGGTCGCTTTTGTGTCCATGCTGTGTTTGACTTGTGTGAAAATAATAGAAGCCCATTTGATTGCGTCTTGTAAGTATGGAGTCATACTTTCTATTACAGCAAGATAAAATAACCTCTTGATTCTTTTCCTGTTTGCAAAGTCACTGGGGATTTTTTTTTTTTTAATGGATCATTATTTTTGTTTTGAGCTGAAGTCTTCAGTTCATAGTTTTACTCTTACGTAGTTGTTTTGGTTAGATTTTATTTTGTAAATTGCACTACTTCTGAATGCAGACTAAGGGTGCACAGCCAGAATAACTAAAAGCAATATCCTTTGGGCTGCTGCTTTCTTTGAGCGTGTGCTCTGTACACACCTCCTCCATTATTTCTTGCTCTGTCTTCCATCTCTTCGTCGCTTTGTTGAACAGCTCATTACGAACAGGTGGAATATTGAAATCTGTTTTATGAATGATGCTGCTTGATGCCTTTGATTTGTTCTGAAAATAATGAAACTCTTATCATCCGTGCAAGCTATTTGGTTGTTGGAAATGGCTGAACCACAAACCGAACACATTACAAGCCACAATGTGTTTCGGAGGAGATAGACTACATGCGCAAATGTGTTATTCGCAGACGTCTTCTTTTGAACACCGATAGACACAACCTTCAGCGTAGTTTCATGAAGTGAGTTCAACTGCGAGTTTCAGACGAGCGTGGTAATTATCGTGTGGTTAACTGGATGTAACATCGTGGAGAGCTGCAATGCAGAGGCAGAATGAAGAAAAATAACGCAACAGCAAATGTGAACGATTTAAGAAACTAACTTTCATGAAGAATACACGCGAAAAGTGTCCAAACTTTTGTACACTTTTGTCTTTGTATTTGACCGTGAATAAAATCTGAAAGCCAAGTCAAAATTGTTTAATCAATGAAATCATGAAGATGTTTTTTTATGATGTGTGCATGTTTCTCTTTAACAAGCCAGCTGTTCTGATCTTGTGTTCCCCAGCTTAGCATGTTGTTTGAAAGGACAACATAGCGACATGTGCTATGACACAGTGTCATAAATCTACACCTGTGCTGATGTCGGTGCACGTTGTGTTATAAATAATGGTCTCGTAATGACACGGTTGTTGTCAGATATAACATTTTAGCGATGGAAATTCACTTTGCGCCGCTGTCCTCGTCCACGGGTGCCAGTCTGAAGCTACCGCTGGAATAAATAAGACTAGCGGTGAACAGAATAGCCCAAGCTAGCAAGGTTGCTATGCTCTTTCACAGCCATTTTATTTTCATCCTCTCACCTGTGCAGACACATAAAGACTGTCATCTAGTTGTCTGTACATTTCTCTGCTTTGCAAAACATTTTAGTTAAAGCATTAATAGAAATCTTATAAACATACACGTAACTACAGAAATTACATTTTAATAAAACGTCCACAAGAGGGCGACTGATCCCAGTATCGTCCTACGGTGAGAGAATCGATACCTTGAAATAAGGCCTGGCATTGGCCCGGAACCAACACCTCGTATTGGTAAGCACTGATCCCATCAAAAACATGATGTGAAATGAATACTCTCAATTGTCTGTTGGTGTTAATGTCAAAGATTGTTTGTCTGCCTTGCGATTGACTGGTGACCAGTTCAGGATATACCCCACCTCTTGTCCAAACTCAGCTGCTGTAGATGATAAACGTCACAGAAAATGGATGGCTACATAGTTGTCAATGTAGCATCACCAATGGTGTGTGTGTGTGTGTGTGTGTGTGTGTGTGTGTGTCACCAAAGGTGTGGGCTCTCAATGTTCACTCCCATGGCGGGTTAATTGCAGAGGTCAAATGTTGTTAAATACGTACGTAGCAATAAAACGGGTTGTAATGTCAGGGGCATGTTCTCGAAACAATAGCACACCGGTGTGAATGTTAGCAGATGAACAGTGTGTTGGCGCCATTCGTCCGTCGCACCAGCAGGTATTCGGGCCACAATAACATGCATCCTGGCAGATTTGTTTTTAAGCAGAAAAAGAAGAAAGTGTATGTGTGAGCAATGGGTGATTGGTTCCTCATGGCTGATGGTGACAGAGAGAAGACAGAGAAACTTTAAAGCTTAGGATTTGTGACATGATGTCCAGCGCATTGGTCCTAATCTGCTCTAATGGAATCATGATTTCTTTCACTTAGAGATGAAAGTCACAGTGATGTAGGGCTCAGACATCATCCGAGGGTCGTGGCCATCTCATACAGCAGAGAGAGAGAGAAAAAAAGATCTGCCACGTATGAGAAGTCGCTTTGTTCTCTTAGAGCCTTTCCAGAAGAAAAAAAAAGCTGTCAAAAAGCTTCAAATATTTCTGATCCTTTTCATTTCGGCGAAATTAAAATAGATATCTGAACCTTGAATGGATTAAAATAAGTAAATGGCAGCTTATTTTCCTGTCACATTTGAAATAATTCCCTCCCAAAAATTGAGAGGAAAATAACTGAGCAGTAATAACATGCCGAAGAAAATTATAAAACTCATTTGATCTTCACAAGAAAGAATTGCACGTGTCTCACAATTGGCATTTACAATGCTTGACCATATAAATACTCCATATTCTCATATTCTGATTTTCCAAATGCTGTTAATTTAGGCACGCGAGCGCTTTAGTGCAATGGATGCGCATGTCCGCTTGTGTTGCACATGTTCACATTCACTGCGCATTTGCGCAAATGAGTCTTCTCGCGCAAAACAGAGGATGAGAACCTGCACACAGTGCATGTTCTGCATTGAGTGCAGCGCTGACCTGCTTGAAATTCAAGTTTAATTAGAGACCAAATCTTCAACTTCTGTTTCTGAGAGTTCTCAGACTCAAATCATCTTTCCCCATTGAAATGAACGAAAATGTTACTAGGAATCTCAATCTCACTCCCCCAAAACATATGTATGCTGCGACTGACCGGCAACAACTTCAGGGTGTAGGCTGCCTTTCGCCCCAAGTTTTTCACAACAATACCTGCATGTGAGCATCGTTATAACGGCTGCCTACATGTTTTACTGCGCTGTTTGTGTGGAAATGTCCATTTTTTAAATTATAAAATGGACAATGGTTGAAGAAAAAATAAAGTCTTCCATGAATATTTATTATGTATAAATAAATCTGAGCCCTTTTATGCACCGATAATCATAACCTGTACTGTAATCTGATAACATGATAAGGTGTCCACCGTTTTAACCGCTGTCCCTGAAAGGGTTTAAAAGAGCGGGCTGGGGGGTGGGGGGGATCTTGAATTCAAGAATGAGCTTCTTCTGTTTTTTGGGACTTTGCTGAGGCTACCACGTCAATCGTTTGTGATTGCATGATCGGGGATGTTGAGGTGCATATGCAATTGCTTTCCACCTGAAGTGATGGAGGGATACAACAAATTTTCATTTGTTCAGCAATATACATTGCCAATGATGGTAAGGCATAGTAAGAGGAAGCACGACAAAGATCCATCCGCCCGTCCATGCCAAGACCATTCAAATACCGGCAACAGTATGGAAATAGAGGTCATCTTTCTCCGAAAATGATGCGCATAACCTAAATTGTTTGTAACTCATTAGTATATTTAGTAAATGTTTCACCGATGAGAGTCGCACTGCTCCTCTGTTGTGTGGGAAATGCAAATGGCAAAACCTTACTTTAGAGTTTGTGATGATACGCTATACAGTAAATCATACGCATACAGTACATGTCTTGAGTTTACATGGCCCCGTTGGAGATAGCTCAGGCAGAAACACCCTGCAGGGCTCTTATTTGGTTCATGATAAGTACACTCCTGGGAAAAAAAAAGGAATGTAATCCAAAATATGTTTTGAAGAAAGCTAACTACCCAGGTATTGCAAAGGAAGGTGAGTCATTTTGTTGTGAGAGCATACATATACAAAACTTGGGGCTTTTCATGGTACTTGGTGTCATTGAGGTCCATTACAGTGAAAGCATAACATTTTTATAATGGTTTTCTATTAGCGGCCTCGGATGAAAGAATTCCTGATACGCCGCATCCGAACTAATGTATTGTGTCCTTGCAAGGACGTGGAATTTGTTTTGTGAATTGGCACTTCCCCAAACATAAGCTTCCCTTCATTAGTGGTATGCACGCACACACACAAACACGGACACACACACACACACACACACATTCATACGCGCTGATTGCCATGTCAGTGAACAGTGAGAGGCCAGCAAATCACCCCGTGACACAAGTCAAAGCGAGAGAGCCTCGTAACCTTGTAAAAGACAATCGGCGAGGCCACAAATTAAATGAAGTAGCTAGTAAAAACGACTTGGCAGAGTCCCGGTTTAATAAGAAACAGACGTGCTCCAACTCTAACGTTATTTACCCACCTGACGAAAGCACAATGCCAATTTGGCACCTATGTCCAGATTGAAAGGAAAATGACTCACTAATCTGTTTACTTATTTGGAATAATTGGCTCTGGTGCCAGTGAGGGAGATTTCCTTAACTGTTGAAAGTGTCTGCTAGTAGTTCAATCCCAGCCCCTTGGTATAATTACTCTGACAGAGCTGTGGCCACAGGGCCTGTGAGCGGGGCTGCTTTTTAAACTGTAAATTATGAAGGATTAGCATTTATGAATTTTAAATCAGGACTGTGGTAGGAGACACTAAAGCTGCTTAGTGATTGCAAACGGCAGCGTCTAAGCAGGCAGCTTCAGCACTCACTCTCCAAACTAGTGTATCTGTGTGTGTGTGTGTGTGTGTGTGTGTGTGTGTGTGTGTGTGTGTGTTCGTTCGCACAGGTGTAGTTGTGTATGTGTGGCTGTTTATTCAAATGTGGCTCGACATTAACACTACATAAACACTCAGAACTCCCACTATTTGCTTAAAGGGAATAAGGATCTGACATCTTAACATCAACCTCATTCTCAAACGTGTGTGTGTGTGCGCGTGTGTGTTTGTCAACTCATGCTGTGTGTATCTCCCCTGTCACTCCTTCTCAGGCTGGGATTCTGCTTCCCAGTGGCGTGCCACACTATGCAGAATATCCAATGGGTGATTATGCTAATGTGGGACTTGATCCATGTTAAATTATGCATAATGGATTGATGTGGCACAAAGTCATCAATTAGACAGATATCAGCACTAAAAAAGTGTGACGCGGCATAATGCTCTGTCCTCACTTTGTTTTGTTTACATGGAAACAATGTTTCAAAACTCGAGTGTTTGGTTGCTTCGCTCCCTGCGCGCGCGTGTGTGTGTGTGCGCACGCTGACCTTGCTTTGTTTCAGATTTACAGCCATCATTCTCTTCATCGAGGTGTGAGTCCATGACTGGAGAGTGGTGATATCCCGAGGTGGGCGAGGCTACAGTGCACAGGGCTCATATCACACCTCTCGGAGCTGTCTGCACCAGCACCACTGGGCCATGACCTCCAGTCTGCAGTGTTAACTGGTTTAGCCAGGTGGCAATAGCAGGGGGGTGCAGAATTTGGTGGGTTGTGCATTAAAATCACCTTCTGTGAAGACCTGGGACAACACTTTCTCCTCAGTGGGCTATTACATGTTCATACTTGTCCAAAAAGTCAAATACGTCCAGCAAAGTGACATATACTAATATAACACTATCTTCACACACGTCTATGGTGTTTTACTGAACTGTTCTTGACAGTCGAGTCCATCCAGCCATCCATTTTCTAATCCGTTTATCCTCACAAGGGTCACGGGCGTGCTGTAGCCTATCCCAGCTGTCTTCGGGCATGAGGTGGGGGACACCCTGAACCGGTTGCCAGCCAATTGCAGGGCACACAGAGATGAACAACCATCTGTAGTCACACTCACACCTAGGGACAATTTAGATTCTTGTCAATTAATGTGCACATCAGTGTGCTGTATTTAGCCAAATATTCTCAACGTATTCTCGTAATCTGGGAATCCGACAAAACTCACTTCATCTCCGTTTACGTTTTTAAACGTCACCATTGGGCAAAATTCACAACTTTTGCAAATTTTCTGAAAATTCAATTACATTTATTAACAGTGCGCAACACCTATAAATCTGCCTTAGGAGAATCCAGAACCATCTGCCACTGTCTACTAAAATGACTTGAGAGTTAAGAAGTGCTTTGTCACTGGTGATATGGCATGACTCCTTCTAGTGTCTGGCTCCAAGACAGCCCTTGTATGAGTGCTTCCAAACATTTGTTGGGCCAAAGCACATCAGTCCATTTTCCGATCCGCTTATCCTCACAAGGGTCGGGCGGCATGCTGGAGCCTATCCCAGGTGTATTTGAGCAGTAGGCGGGGGACACCCTGAACTGGTTGCCAGCCAATCGCAGGGCACAAAGAGACGAACAACCATCCGCACTCACACCTAGGGACAATTTTGAGTGTTCAATCACCCTGCCAGGCATGTTTTGGGAATGTGGGTGGGAACCGGAGTACCCGGAGAAAACCCACGCAGGCATGGGGAGAACATGCAAACTCCACACAGGAAGGCGGAAGCTGGAATCGAACCCTGCACCTCTGCACTGTGAGGTTGATGTGCTAACCAGTAAACCACGTGCCGCCCGGCAATAGAATCTCTATACTAATACTGTTGTCCCGGAAGCCCAAAATGCTCCTTAAAATATCTTAAATCTGCATATTCATACCCAGTCCTGAGATTAAATCAGGCATTGCGCTCGACAACATTGGATGAAGATATGTGCATTTTGTCACATATTTACATCTCCCAAATTTGTGATTTTTAAGTTACAAGGTACATCAGACCCTCGTCAAAGCCATCTACAGTCAGTTGTTGTATGCCAAACAGGGTGACTGACGGACCGGTCAATGGATATACACGACTTCACACTTAGGGTTGTTTGGTAGTTTCAAAGAAATGTACATTAGTGTTTGATCATTTTCAAAAGACAACGGTTTGGTTGCACTGAGGAAATGATGACGAGATCGCACTTTAGCAAAATTTGGTGTCATTGTGTTTCAAGATGTTAAAATCCGAAAACAATAATGTGGAAATGTGGAGCGCCGCAGCACCTGGGGCATGCCTGAGAGAGCTTTTTATGAAATCTCACGTGTCGGTTTAGTCCCGCAAAGGCTCCTCTACTGCACTCTGCGGCATAAGTGGATACATCTTATTGATTTTCTTTCAAGCCAGATTGCATTGATTGCCTCGGATATGGCAGACGAATCCAGCTGGTTGCGCGTCCACCGGGACAAAGTGGGGAGGTCGACACGGAGCAGCGAGTGAGCAAGCCACCGCGGGGGGCCAGGCTTCATTACACCAACCAAGAGCCCAGTGGCCCACTACAACCCCCGCCCAACTCTCTCCATCCTCTACTTAGCTCCAAATTAAACAGAGAGCTTTTTAATTATTTATCAATACCAAGCACTCATCGCGGATCAATCAGCGTGAATGATTTTCAAACATAATGAAGGACACCGCTTCAATGAACTTGTGAACATTGATCGTGATCTTTGCCTCCGCGCCCGAAGTAAAGACGAGCGGTGGCGACAACGGCGGTGTTGGTAATTTCGGGTTGGGGCGAGGATGAAGTGGAGCACCTCAGGAGCTCTCTCCTGCCTGAGCACACAAGTGTGCTTCAGTAAAGGCAAACAGTATCTGCGCTGAGAGGCCCTCTCGTCGGCCGCCATTAATCAAGTCCTTAAAGAGGACACCTCATCTTATCATCACCTCACACCGCAGTCACAGAAGAGGGAGAGAGGCTCCTCCCGGAGCACCGCGCGTCTCCTCGGAGGACACTTCTCGCAGCAAATTACACAGCTTCCCATCCCTCTCAAGCTTTCGTAAAGTTTGATTCATTGTGTTTTTCGGGCCTCGGGATGAACCTGAGCAACCTTAACTTTCCCCCTCCGCCGCCGTATTTTCTGCACGGGTGGATGGTGTCAAGCAGAGCGAGGAGATATTCCACGTACAGTTATTAGAGACACACAATGCAATCTAATTTCATTCCGCTACATTCATGCGTTCTGAAGTCAATACGGCAGGCCGGTAAATAAGCCATAGGCTTCAGGCTTCAATATGAATTAACCCTTTGAGATGATTTTTTGTTTTTTTTTTCATGATACCAGAATAATGTCATCACCGTTTCTGTCCATTGAGGAGCTTCCGGTAAATGTAAGTGATAATGAATTTGGAACAAGGCAGCGTAAAGCAAGAGAGCATAATGAGATTCTTATTTCAACCTTTTTAGGTGGATGTCGGGGGTGGAATTGGATTATAGAAGGCTTATTTGTATGTGATGTTGAGCACTGCAAAATAAATTTGCACCTATTCAAATTGAAATCAAAGCGAGATGTGCATCAGATAATCCTTTTTAAGATAGTATGAACTGACAGTCCAAACCCCCAATTGCACAGTGGGGGGATGCTCCATGCAATACAGACATAACAGTATAGTGCAGCCAAAGGCATCCCAAGACTTTGCTCTTTTTATTTTTTTTTTTTACAAATATTTACCTCTCAAGTATTCTTGACTCTCTCCCTTCATCCTCCCCCATGGTTTAAACAGTTGCATTCATATTCATAGGGAATTTGAGTCTGTCTCTGAATCGTCTTGTCACAAAGAGTCTTAGCAAAAGCGCCTTCCCAATGGCTCAGTTTGTTGCTAGATCAGGAAACCAGATTTTGTTTTGAAACCCAGAGCCTTTTGAGACGTCAGCCTGAAGGAGCCGGTGACGGCGACGCTCGCACGCCGCCGCGGCTCCAGCTGCTCATGAATCTTTTTGAAATAGCTTATTTGCGAGGGAATGTTGCAACGTAAGCCTGAAAGAGGGACAAGGTTTAGTGTGAAGATGAGCGGTGGGGAGCTGCCACGGATGATATGATGGTGTCACTGGTGAGGTTGTGAGATGCTCTAATGTGAGAAGGGATGAAGAGGAGAAAGTGGAAGGTGGTGTTGGTGCAATGCAACCTGGATGTGAACCCAAAATAGATGAGACATTTCCTCGCTGATGCGGGGGGCATTCATATGAGCAACTCGGCCTCAGGCGAGAAACAAGAGGGCCCATTTGACGTCCACTCTGGGGCCATGTGAGTGCAGAGGTCAGGTCTCAAATTTGGAACCCCTTCTTTCATTTCCACCTGCCATGTCCTACTGGAGGGCTTCATCCATTCTTATGTAACAACTGGGAGCAAGTATTCGGGAACACGGGGACCTTTATGAGACCGTCCCCTTATGCTGCCGTGACAAACCTTTGTACATTATGCAGTGTGTTGAATTTTTTAGAGTTGTTCCCAACACTTTGTTTTCGTCCACCAAGAGCGGGCCCGTAAACTCAGACAGGAAGGAGGATGTTGTCCGAGAGTTTAAACATCAGAGGACTCACCTTATTAATTTTTCAGCTCCTGTTTGTTTATTAGTCCACACAGTTGTCAGAGACCGGTCAATGCAGTTTATTTTGAAATCTCTTCTTCCGAAATGAGATTATCTGAATTTGTAACTGTTATTTTGGAAAAAGTAAACCCATGGATTATGAATTTAAATCAGTGTATCCCCTCACGACCATTTTTCCACCGAGAATAATCACCACCTACAAAGGCACTCAGTCGAGCGTAAACCTCCACCAAGGTGGAAGCATTGCGGACTGCTTCGCTCCATTTCTGACAAAGAAAAGTTCTAAACACTTTTTTTGTGTAAGTGAAGAAAGAGAGCGTAGACTGTTGAAAGAAACAGCTATTCTTATTTGTATTCTGAAATATAATATCGTGCTTTGTATAAGATATTCTTAATGCCCTTTTGTTGCACATGAATGTATAAATATTCAATTAATAATTATTGATGCTTCACCGTCACCTATAGCATGAATAAGACATCCCTTGAAGCAACAATATTATATACTCATTTTGTTAATAAGGTACATGTGAATTATTCATTTTGTGCCTCTGCCATTGCCATGGCACCCGCATATCACTGGCTTTAATGCCACAATATTGGTGGACATGCCGGAATGCTCTTCCTTTTATGTGGTAATGCTAACGTTAATGGTCATAGTGATATGGAGTGCTTTTTCAAATACAAAGGATCAGACAGTGTTTGTTCCAATTTAAGATGTAATAGCGGTCAAATCAAGTCATCTGGATTTTTTCAAATACAATTTTATGAAAGAAAGAAAAAAAAGTTCATTATTTTCAGATGTGTGCATATGCTGCATGCAAATGTAATAAATTGCCGCCGGAAGTGAAGTCAACCCAAAGTATAAATGCTTTTAAATCCAGGTTAAAACAGTTTTGTTTTGTTTTTCTGATTCCCTTGTTGGTCTTTTAGGCGTAACGGATGGATGGAATTTCACTTTTTTTGAAATTTCAGAAAGCAATTTTTTTCTCAAACATCTAAGTCTTTTGGTTGTGAATCTGCTTACATGTTGGCAATGTACATTCTTTTAGTAATTTTAATCCGCTACTTTTGTTCTCTTTGCCTAGTGAATGTCTTTAGTTCCATTTGTTAATGCTTTTAGATTTGATTGTGAAGCACATTGATTTGTCTTGTGTATGAAATGTGCGATATTAATAATGTTGTCTGGTCTGCCTTTACAAGCACTAAATTGTGGCAAGGATCTCCAAAACATTTAGCTATCGGGTTCAGGCATATTCCATGTAACAAAAGATCAAGAGCAAAAAATAGTAATAATAATAAAATACAAACAAGGGACTATGAAAAACAAGAGTGACCATGAATTATAGAGAGACCTAGAAAAAACTTGCAAGGTCAACAATAAGTGTTGTTAGAAGCACTTGAGACATTGATATTTGAACAATAAAAATGATCCTGCAACACAAGCAGACAGACAATATGACACTACTCACCGGCATATATTCTTTATCATCTATGAAAAAAATGACTATTAGTGCAGCTTACTGACAAGGTTACTTGTGAAACTTCTTAAGATAAGATAAGAGATAAGAAAACCTTTATTAGTCTCGCAATGGAGAAATTCCCAATTCGCAGCAGCAAAGTTATGAAAGGAAGAAGTAGAACAACAAAATATAGGAGCTGCTGGAAAGTTCGAGTTCTTCAGTTCGAGTATGAGTTTCTGTATTATATTGCACAAACTGTTGAATTTTTTATACTGCTGTTTTGTTGTAGCCTACTAGTTACCCGTTTGACTGGTCAGCCAATGACTACAAAGTGAACGATATTGCTGTCAATGACAGCAAATAGATTTTACATTCATCATGAGACGTCATGCCCATTAAGGTGAACTTTACTGTCCGGTTCTCTTTTTTGGGATGCGTAACCGAGGAAAGGTCGGTGTCTAGTCTGTTTATACCACGAATGATTTGTATTCAGGATGCTAATTTAAAAGTAAATTGTACTTGGAGAACCTTTCAGTTATTCCTTACTCTAAAGTAGAATGTAGTATTTTGTTGAGGTTAAAGAAATAAATGAGATTTTGGCATAGACAAAACTTAGTTGCCAAAGGCCTGCATTCCAGAAGCGGTGAAGGGATGGAGGCCGTATCCACATGAAGAGAAAATAGGGTGAGAGAGTGAGCGAAAATGAGTTCATCTCATCAGAGATGAGGCAACAATTGGAATCCTCACGAGTCCTCTGCTCAAACTTTGTGCCGTCTCCCACTGTGAAGTAGCCAGCAACATCTGAGCAGTCCACACCAACCAAAAGTGTGTGTGGGGGGGGAGTTATTTGGGTTATAACGAGTGACCTTTCCGCGAAGCAGCGAACATGCATTTTTATGCCGGGGCATAAATAGCTGAGCTACATAACAATTAAGGTAACCTTTCTGTTTAAATAAGAGGCCATTGCTCAGAGAAGTGAAACAACATGAATGATAAATTATTTCTGCAAAGCAGTGGAAAGAATAAGAAGGAAAAGGAAGGATGAAGTGGGGGAGGGAGCACAAGTGTCTTGTCTCAATTGTAAATCCTAGTTATAATGCCTCGTTAAAAAGATTTGGGAAGGCGAAACAGAAGCAGACTCAGTCTCTCTTTCTTAAAGGTAGACAGGTCTCAGTGGGATTCATTAATGTGTGTCCCGGCGGTAGTCTTCCTCTTACAGCACAATCGCCTGGGTTAGCACCAATCCTGGAATTACACCTAATTGGACAATTACTCAAACTCAGAAACCTCCTGCAATAAGCCAACAAGGCCGCTAATAAACACCTTGTCTTCTAATAAAAACAAGGAAGTCATTTGCGTCACCCAAGAGGCCCAATTTTTTTTTCCTATGCTACATTTATTTTCAAAAATAATTGCATGTGCTATGAATGAGAGTATAAAAACGGAGCAAAGAAAGTAGTCTACCTTAGGCCCTGTGCTGAAGTCTGCACCTGGGGGACAGCTCATTTGTTCCAAAGATAAGCTCGCTGCACACCGCACTACTGTAATATGATTACTGCCGTGCTTTAATTAAATAATTACACTTTTGTCTCGCTTTTAAACCAAGCCCTCCTCTGATTGGACCACTCCTCGAAATACATTGGCCAGAGATAAACATGGATGGAACACTAATTAAACACAACAGCGGTAATAGAGTTCATTCTTATCCATTTTAGTTTCCAGTTTAGACCGGCGGACATTACAAGGGATCCAAAGGCTGGTATCTCAAGAAAATCCATTGAAAAGAAACAAATTTGAGATGACACATGTCTACATATCTTCATTGTAGTGCTTTGAAAGTAATTCCATCCCTACATCAAGTCCATTTGACCTAAATGTGACATCGCAACGATCTTCGGTGCTGTGTAAAGTTAGCAGCCATTTACACATCTTGCTACGGACACTCAAACAAATGAATAAATAATCACGGGTGACCTCGCACGAGTGGGGACAACGGTGTCACACCATCGCTAGCAAGGGATCACCAAAGTGGGGAAAAAAAGGAAACGGAGGATTCACAATCAGTGCACAGAGACAAATGGTGTGGAAAATACAACATGGGCAGCCGAGGGAAGAAAAGAGTAATACTCACAAATAATTAACTGGATAAATATTGGAGAGCAGGCTGACTAATTACTTCACACGTCTCACTGCGCTCACATTATTGTTGCTGTTGCAGTTAACCCTTTCCTATTAGGTGCAGCTCTGCAGGGAGCCAGCTTTGGTAATAACTTCATTTGAGTGTTTCTGTTCAGCCAAGCGCTTCAAAAATGCATCTTATTTTCAGACGGGATTCAGTAGAATTATACAAGCTAACTGTGTTCCAAAAACAATCGGTCTTATTCAAGAGCCGTTTGTTTTTTTAATTAAATCCCGACTGCACCATTTTGCCGAGACACATCTCATTTACCTATACTGTACTATGTATGTATTCTTCGAGAACACTGTGATCTCTCTCTTGCGTCTTGGTCAGAATGCGGGACTCGGCGTTCTGAATGAGATGCACTTCTTTGATGCTCTTTTTAAATGAACCATTTCCAAAAACATCTTAAAAAATAAAACGAACAAGTATGCTCTAAAACCTAATTCACACTAACAATAAAAACGGCTACAGTCAAAATGAAATAAAAACTAACTATAATTCAAAACTATAATCGTTATTATAACCCTGGAACACTCCTAATCACATTTGAAAGACAATGTTGCGTTTACACCAAGTACTACTTGAAAAGAAATACTTAGCTCTCCAAAATTCAACATTATGACCAACATACAATCTAGTAACACAGTAAAGTGTTTGTCAAAAAAATGTGGCAGAGGGTTATATTCCTAAATTGAATATTGTAAGCCACAGTAACAGCAAGCACCATTGACCATGAAGACTGTGCTTTAATAGAAAAGAAACGTAATAATGATATCAAAGTATTTCAAATAATAGTGAAAAAAACTTGTACATGAATACACATTTTGCAAATCAAACAAATCTAAAAGATTAAATCGATAAATTGTTCTATATTAAAAAGTATAACTGAACTTTAAAAACCTTGAAGAATAAAACATCAACCTATCACGAGAGAAAACACACTTAACCACTGGTGATATAGAGTTGTTGCCACACTTTCAGAATCACTATTTTAGAAGACGTCCATCACAAGGCACACAAGTTGGTCAATTTAAATCAGTGCCTTAATGAAAAAAAAAAAAGGAAAAAAAGTATGGCTAGCTACATTTCAAGTCTGCGGTATTGGCATTGTTGCGTTAAAGGCTATCAGGGTATGAAGTTAAGTGTTAATCTTTTTGGAATTCCTCACTTGCTCTGGTGACTAGTATTATTGTCAAAATGTCAATTTTTATATTACCCCATTCCTGATTCCTGATCAATATTTTCAATCCCAACTGACATTGGGCAAGAGATGACATATACCTAGGGGGTCAATCACAGGTTACACAAAAATTGACAACCATTCATTCACATTCACCCCTATGGACAATTTAGAGTCTTCAATTGACCTACCGTATTATCCGCACTAAAAGGAGCATTCAATTGTTTCAAAAGCCGAAAGTGCACCTTATAACCCAATGCGCCTGATGTACGAATCAATATTCTGATTTCTTGGACGTAATATTTTAAATGTACTGTAATCAGCAGCGGTTGCAAAAGTTCCATATAAATAAAGCTGTATTGAGTTGTATTGTATTCCCTTTAGCGTAGTTCCATCTAGTGGATGCATAATGCAACCGCAGCCACTATTATAGCTTCTATTCTATGCGCCTTATAATACGACGCAGCCTATACATGCAAATGGTTTCAAAATAGGCCAGGTGCGCCTTATAATCAGAAGGTGCCTTATAGTGTGGAAAATACGGTTATATGCATTTTGTTTTATTCGACTTATCGATACAGCTTGGCAGCAGCTCCTGTAACTGAAGTCATACCCAGAAATATAATTTTTGTTGTGAAAGCGTGCATGCATTTCAGTGGCAAAGACTCTCCACACGTTTCTTTGTGAGCATGCAAACTAGTTTCAGAAGTCTGCAGACCGCAGTCCGTTCAGAGATGATTGGCCTCTGTTGTGTGCGGCAGGCCTTAGGGTGTAACTTCACATACTGTTCTCCAAGTACTGTATATATGAAGTTGATCAATATGTTGTAAAATGCAATGCCATAGCATGAGAGCACATATAATGCTCATATACTGAACAACTGAAATTCCTCTGGTGTGGAATGCCATTTAAGCTATTCATTAATTAAAAAAAAATTCAAACAAGCACAAGAATGGAAAAAAACAGTACAGTCAGTGAATAGGGTCCACTGTTCCGCAATGTTTGCTTCACGCATCAGATGAGTTCCTCATGGACACATCAGAACAGCAAAGTGCATGAATGGGAACACACTGCACAACTGCAAACATTTGTGGGGTAAAATGTCACTTGTTTTAGAATGAGGAGGGCTGCTTGTTCCTTTCCGCTGGTACACATTGAGACGGGCGCTCCTTGGGAAAACTGGCAAATCTGCTCGCACAAGGACGTTTCTCCAATAATCTGCAAGGCGGTGGTTAATGACAGCAGCTGTGAGGCAGGCATGCACCTCTTCCAAGCTGATTTAAGTTTAACGAGCCACTCCAGAGTGCTATTGATTTAAATCTATATTTGACAGGATACACTGTGAGCATATATTAAATGGATAAGAACACCTCTTAGACACTCGGAGAGTATTGCCATCTGGAGCAGAAGACATTAAGGAAAGATGGGGCGTCTTTTCTGAGAGTGCGACAGCTTCATTTTGACACTGTCTTTCAACCAAGAAACAGTCGCATTAGGATATTTGTTCCAGATGCTTTGCATTAACAGACTTACAGACGGGTGGCACGTGTCACCTGAATATTGGATAGTTCGCAGCTCTTTTTAATCAGGTAAAACCAGTAATGGGTCTAGATGACATTTAAAAGAATGAGATTGTCCTTTCGGTCCTGTACAAATGAGCTTTTGCCACAATTGTCATTATAAAAGCAGTGATAAGATTCTTGACAAACGGGTACGGTGCATAAATTGATGAAAAATTAATTACCGGAATTGTTAAGAAAAGTTGTTATCAAAACGGCCTTGCTGCTCTTTTTTTTAAACACAGGACTTCATATTACTAAGATGTTAGACAGGGAAAAGGAAAAAAAAATAGTCAGCCAAAAGCTGAAATTTATTTGGGCTCATTGAGAGGGACAATGGTTACAGGTGTGTGTTGACTCCCATTTTACACGACTTTGAATGTGATTGGTTAATTCCGAACAGAGCTGCATCCCCAGTTTTGATGGTGTGGAGCTACATCATATCAATTGTTGTATTTTACCTTACCCCGCTGAAAATATGTTGTTTTGTTTTGTTTTTGTAATTCAATTGAGTTGTGAAGGTTAGAGGTCAGATTAGCTATGGAAAACGTTTTGAAATTAGAGAATAATTTTTCGATCCCATCTAATCCAACAGCAATCGGCCTTGTCATGTTGCTCGTTTTTAAAAACGAAACTTTGTTGTTTCAAGAGACGATAAGGAAAGCCTGTGTGAGATAACACACATTCAAAGTGCACTTGTCACTAATGTAATACAGAAGTACGTGCAGTCAACAGTAGCTGACTCATAACAAGAGTAAACATGATAAAATAACAACCCACTGCATGACATGAGCTCCATGATCCTCATGGCTGAGCGAGGCAGCAGAGGGTTACCGCAAAGAGCAGATGGCGCATGGTAATTTTCGCTCCCGTACTCTCACTTTTATGATCTTTAAATATTTTTTTCCTCATGGTAAGGTGTGTGAAATTAAATTGAACATGCCTCCTTGATTATATGCATTTTTTTTTTTAAATTGAAAGGGAAGATGACAAATGTTTTGAAAATTTGCGATGAGTTGGAATCTGTTTTCTCCACCAAGCCAACTGACAGCTTCCTAATGCTGCCACATTAAAGTGGTTTTCTAGTGCGTGTGATGCAGCTTTAACTAGGTCCCCGGGGCATTGTTAGTTATCATTGCTTACTGCTGGAGTGAGCCCCGGTGAAAGCAATTTTAGCTTTCCCCCAATCAGTGGTGCAACATGAGAGATGGCCAACGAGAACAAACGGCTCGCTTCACCACTTTCCTCCGCCGATCTTATCCGAAATGCGGCTCTCGTCGCAAAAGGGGCGCAAATGCAACCCCCTCCCCTGCAAAAAAAACGTGAGACGGTTGGCCCCAGGCCCTCCCAATTCATGCAGATATACTTAAATTAGACTCATACTGATGCACCAAAACATCCTCTGAGGGTATTAGACGGGAGCACTTATGCCGCAGAGTGTGTGGGAGGCTTTCTGGGAGCGCACAGATCAAAATACATGAGAATGTCATCATCAAGTCCCACCACTGCCAAGTTTCCCTTCTATGCCATCAATGCACTCAATCCCAGTGGCGTAGGCGATGTACTTTATATTCCGGGGGTGTAACGAAAACCGATTTGGATCCGAAAATTGTTTTTGATTTAAAAGATGGGAATCGAACCGAATGGAATCGTTCCACTTGAAAGTGTACCTTTTTGGAATTGTATCTCACCATAATTTGCTGGATGATATCAAAAGATATCTAATACGTATATTGTACGTGTGTGTGTGTGTATATATATATATATATATATATATATATATATAAAATATACAATACACACACACACACACAAATATAAACAAGAAACTCATTGCATCATCTGGAACTCCACCTCACCATAAAAGATTGAATCATAATCCCGCTGAATCAAATTGCTCCACTTCAAAACAACCCGTCCTTGAATCGTATCGCAGCCCATGTATCGAGATCCATATTGAATCCTCTTTTTATTGGAACGATGCACACCCATAGAATATTCAAATAAAAAGTAATGATGACATTTTTTTTTTAAACCTGCTGTCAGCTATATACTCACTGGTCATTTCATTAGGTACAAATACACTATGTGATGAGGAAAAAAGATGTATGAAAAATTCTACTGTTTAGCTCATACGCAAATATATGGTATATACATAAGGGCCCAGCAGACAATATAGAGGCAATGAGCAAACTATATAAGCTTGATGACAGGGTGGACATTTTTGGCTCATGTTAGCATTTATTTCGTATTTATCGTTCCTCCAAGTTTGTTACTCCCTAATTTATATCTGGTAAAACCTGAGTCGGGGCAGTACCGTTGATGATCCTTGAACTAGATTTTCTAGTACAAATGGACCCTTATGCCTGGTTCACACAAGATTTCCAAAAATTGTCGGCAGACTTCCAAACCCTGAGAAAAAGAAAAAACAGAAAAAGAAATCACCCATGATAACAACGTGGGTGCTAACATTGGGCTTATGTTTTTAAAAGTTTTGTCGTACGGATACTGAAGTCTGCCGTGACGATGTCGAGAGACTTTTTAAAGCTGCCTGTGTACTTAGCAAACGGGGCACTTATTGTGTGTGTTTTAGACCACGAGTGGCTGAGTGAATATGAGCCATGCCTCAGTCAAAACAACCAATTTCTCTGCTTCTCTGAACTGAATCCAAATGTGAAGGAATCAATTAATCTCAGTGAGGACAGTCCTTTATGTGTTTTATCCACCAGCAGGCAGGAAGCAGGTCTGATGTCCTATACTTCACACACACGCACACACACACTTGGAGAAGCCACTAACGGCTATGCCTATTTTCATATTATAGCCAAACTATAAATCGTGGGTGCTTAATTGCTAATCATTTCCTAAAGCCATAACGTTTAGATGGGTGCACTGGTCTCAGTCAGGAGGCCCGACATTATGTAAATCAGTGTATGTTGTTATCATTTTGCGCGGCTGCAGCTGTAGACAAGCCACTTTAACCCGTGCCAACGTGCTAATGGGAAGAACATCTCAGATGTCGAAGCTTGATTGGCCCTGTCGAGAGTCAGGTGCTGACACTTTTAATTACGGGCTAAAGAACGTGGCTAAAGGTTGTGTCTCCAGGGTCTTCATTTCTACAAAAGGCTTGCCGTTATTTTACACCATTTTTAATCTAAAGGACTGCTAAAGAGACCCTCGCATATAGGTAAATGAAATAACCAACATGAAAATAGTATGTGAATGTAATGCAGCGCATTTGTATACTACAATCCCAGTATGGACAGACATAGATTGTGTTGAAATGTCCGTGAAAAGCATAAACCATAAAAATTAAATTTGGTACAGTCATAGCGACCATCTAATCAATGGATGGGCTACTTAAATGCTGGAAGGGGGCGGGTCACAATTTTACAGCAGTGCCGCTTTGTGGAAGGACCACATTGGACCATGTACTTCCTAAGCAAATAAATATTAAAAAAATGATTTTAAGTACAAACTTCAAGAATATGTGCAGAATATGAGCTCTTACTAAGATCTCAATTACCATTACACAAACATTTGAATGAGCTCTAAAATAAAACTGTGATGTTTCCTTTTCATAAATGAATAAACAAATAAATAAATCACTCAACATGTATTTCGTGACATTATTTCCAGCAGTCCTTGCACTAGTAGCACATGTCAGACAGTCCAAGTGAATGAAAACAGGAGTGAGAAAGTGTCTTATTACTGCTACACTGCCTACAGGCATGTTAGCCATTAGGGATTATGCTGAGACTCGCTCATACAAACTACATTAACTCAATTTAAACAGCTGATCAATACAGGGTATATCGGTGTGTTTTGCCAAGTCGGAATCACAACATGACACTAAACAGGTGGTTCACCCTGCTCTTGCTTTCATCATACGTTGCCTCAACACCAGTGACCTGCTCTGACAAAGTCACTGCTGCATGGAAGCGTGTATCTATCTTCACTGTGAAACAAAGTAACACAGCACCAATTATCTTGTGTCTGAAACTGGAAGTTTTCAGATACAGTGGTACCTCGGCTCACGAACGCTTTAGCTCACGAACTTTTCGCCTCACGAAAATTAATTTCGCGAGAATTTAGTCTCAGCTGACGAACTAGTTTTCGGCGGACGAACCAAACCAAGCGGTCGAACAGCGCCCCTGTGGCGGCCGCGAGAAGCTGACGCACGCTCACGGCGTTTACTTCGTCTCCTTCTAAGAAGCAAAGAAGAGAAGCCACACCGGAGGTTGAGTTACCTACAGTCCTTATGGAAGGTAACTCTCCTTCCAAACCGTAACTCCCTCCCTCCCTCCCACTCCGTTCCATCAAGCCATCAACTACGATCACAAAGGTAAATAAAACGACTTTATTATACAGTACAGTTTATTTCTTTAATTTCAATACAATAGCACATTTATTATACATAAAATAAGGGATATGTTTGTGTAGTTTTAAGGCTTATTTAGTTGAAAATTATGTTTATGGGGGCCTGGGAACGGATTATTCTCATTTTAATGGTTTCCTATGAGAAATAAATGTTCGGAAGACGAACTTTTCGGCTCACAAACCTTTTCTGGGAACCAATTAAGTTCGTGAGCCGAGGTCCCACTGTACTCTGTGTATGCAGATGACAAATTGACGAACACCAATTTGTTAAACTTTATTTCTTTGTGTGAATAGTACAGTGTACGGACAGCAAACGTGTCCTAACAATGCTGTCAATAGTCTGCACGAGGGCTGACAATTAATAATTGTTTTAATAATCAATTAATGGTCAATTACTTTGTCGATTAATCGATGACTTGGATGGAAAATACAAGTTTTCATTTCCAACCCTTTATTCAAAAGCAAATGTAATTCATTCATCTAGTCCATACAATACAGTCGTTCTATTTACCTTTTGTATAGTTGTCAGTCCACTGCTGATAGTTATTATTGCTGTCTTTATTTCATTTTCAACAGCAGTGGTACTTGACTTTTACAGTAGTTACAGAAGTTTACCAATGCACGCGCAGCTATACGGTGCAAATCCACTCGTGCTGTCATTGGTCGAAGTCGTGCCGGGAACCAATCACGGGTACATACAAAACCTCCGAGTCATTCGGCATTGTTTTTTTCTGAATACAGCACTCTAGGAAAAAAAAAACGCGACGTGGTTTTGTGGGGGCTGGAACACGTTCGTGGCATTTCAATTCATGTCAATGCGGAAAGCTAATGTTATGAGTAAACTGGGTCACGAGCTTTGTCACGGAACCAATCATATTCGCAAACCAAGGTACCAGACAAGGTATGAGTCTGTTAAATCAAGGTTGGGGTGTACAAAAATCTGATGTGAAAGCCTGTTGCTGCAGGAATTTCCAAAAGTAATGCTCTGTACTGTCGGGGTGGGACAAAATGTCATAATTACCTAAGATTAGATATTGCTGCTCATTCTCATTGTCATATATATGTAGAGTTCATCGATATTTTTTGGATTTGTTGACATTCTCATTCGCGTGCGCTGCTACTTTCCGCCGGGCTGCCAAATTCCTCACTACAATGCGTGTCTTCAATCACACAGATGTGAGCAAACACTTTATTGTCTGCTCAGATCAGATCTTTAAATGTGAAACATGTGCCGGCGCACGCGCCAGCATCTCATATGCTGGCGCATTTCAAGTTTCATTTGGTAGAACTGCTTAAAACAGCTGGTGGTTTCAGTATGCATATCCGTGTTTACTGCTGATTATACGCAGCCGAAAAATAATCATTCTTGGCACAGCGGGTCACGAGTGAGCTTGCGGAGGTGGATGATTAAGATGAAAACACATTGTGTTGGATGGAGGTAAGTGACCTGCCACTCCGTTCAGATAAGACTCCAATTAATCCGGTCTGAATTGCAGTAATGTAAAATACAGATAATTACTAAATCACCAGGCTGCATCGCTTTGATAGATTTTTGTTACTCAGTGTTATTGCTGCGAGGAATAAGAAATGAAATGGGTTATATCACAGCATTTTCAGATGGATTACAACTGCTTTTAAATAACCGCAAGAGCAATTTCATCAGCCCTGCAATTCGAGAAGCCACTGACAGGCACTGCATGATTCAAATTGAACTTGTTCTCATCATTTTAATAAAGTGCTTCAGTCTTCACCCCCAGCGGGCACGCACACGCACACGCACAAGCACACATTCATGCTTAGACTATACAAATAACCTACACTAGTGGAATACACGCTAGCCACGTCACAATTATTTACCCAACAGAGTGTTGTACTATTTTGCAAATGTGTTTAAATCTTCTTAATGAGCAATCTGAGATTTCATTTTTATTTTATTTTTTTGTAGACTGAGTAGTCAGTAAATTCAGTCAATGTACTGACGCACTGTCTTGGTTTACGTTTTGGTTTGGCATTTTCACAATTGTGCCCTTTGACTTGCGATAAATTTTCACATGGTACCCGAATGACATTGTTATTAATATTGTTCATCTTGGATAGTTAGTATTTATTATTATCCATTTGATTTTATAATACAAACCAACAAGATGGTATACATATTTTAAAATCCCACTACTAATTAAATCAATTAAATCATCGTCTTTTTTACTCGGATGATTCGATAGACGGCCCCAGTAAGTTAACGGGAGCGCAGAGCCTTTCGACAAATGTCCCTGTGAAGAAGGCATTGTCAAACAAATCATGTTGTTTGCTGTATTTGAAGCAAACAAAGCTTAAAACAGTAACCAGTGGACAAGTAATCAAAGGCATGTGATGAGAGATTTCATGGGTGGTTATCTCAAGGTCCTCGCTGCACACTTTTGTGTGAGATTGTGTGAGCAAGTGGCCGTGCCAAGCGCCCAGGGCTGCTGCAGAGACTGCTCTCCTTTAAAAAGCATCCTGGCACCAAGCCCCCGATCCAAGCCAAGGCCTGATTCCGTAAGCATTCATTATTGCGTCAATTAAAACAAACATCTCAACCTCCCCCAGCTCCCATGCTTTTAGCACAATTTGACAAGGCTGCATCCAGCCTGGAAGACGAGACATGCCCAAATTTGATGTCTGTTTTTTTTTCATTTCAATATCTAGACTTTTTTTTCCATCACAAGACTCCCACGGCTTTTGCATGAAAAGCTTTTAAATGAGTGTAGCGGGGTTGCGGGGGGGGGACTGGCAGCATTACCAACAAAGAGTGCAGGAGGGCCTCAATGCTAATCTGTGCTCTTCTTTAGTGCAGTAGCTATTTGTGTTGATGCCTGACAAATGTACATAAAATGGCTACACAGTGTTGCGTTCATGCATGACATAGGGAATAATACAATGTGTGAACCCACTTTGCTGATAGCAAGGCACATAACTTGTTCAACTAATTTGAAAGGGCCTAGAAAGTCTTTGTTCTAATCTGAAGGACATATCTACTCACTAATTTTATTCAGAGTAGGCTCCAGAATGCCATTATCTTATTGATGAAGCACACAAAAGGAATCAATACAGGCGGGCTGATGGTAAATATTCCACAAAACAGTGTGAAAGTGGCTGCCAGTTTACAGCAATCAAAGCCAAATGATTTATTGGTGTGGACAAAGATACACGTGAATCACTGCAGAGGCGTGTCAGCGCACATATAAAATGTGTCAGATGAAGTCCAGTGTTAAGATGCATTTCAAATCCAAAATGCAAGTTAGGAGTTTCCCCCAACAAATTTAATGACCAGAAGATCAACCAGCACGTCTACAAAGAAATCCTGCGGCCTCTCGACTTGTTCGGTGCAGGAGAAAAGGCGAGAGTTGTGGCAGGACAACTTGTGACTGCTTCACCATGTTGCTGCTCGCAAGGCCCTGAGCATTTCCTGGCTTTGAAGATCCTCGATGTACTGCATCAACCTCCCTAAACACCTGTCCTGACTCCACGTGATTACATATACACATATATATACCTGGTACACACACACACACACACACACACACACATATATATATATATATATATATATATATATACCACTTTCACATTATAATTACAGAAACCATAAAAAAAATAAGAATTAAAAAAACATGCATACATAACATATATCATCTGGAGCACTTCAGAATCAATAATTTATATGAAATCATAACAAAATATATCATAAATGTAAAATTAAATACTTAAATTCACAAAATATGTCTATTATTGCATGTAGCACAGGATGAAAAAATGCTGACCTAATTGTGGGCCAATGAGCTGGCAAATTTACATTTAGCCTGCACTACTGATTCTGAAGGCCATGGACAGATTTGATGGTCATGACAACAAAGAGGGTGTACTTTGAATAGACAAAAAAACATGTAATACCCGCTTATCTCCCGGAAGCAGTGCAGTGAGGAGGAATGCTATACGAAATTAAGAGAATGGACTGTTGGAAATGAATTAATACAGTTTTATGGAACCACTACTACAATTAAGAATTAATGTTGGTCCGGTATTAATAATCCTACCAACAATCTAAAGTCAAGACTTCAAGGCGTGATTGTTTCCAGACCAAGATTATTAGTCACATATAGTCTGTGTAAACATGGAGTGAAACAGGTAAAGGAAAGAATGCAAACATTTTGTGACAAGGGCACTTTGAATCCTAATTTTGGTGCATCTGTTTGACAAGAAAGCACTGTGAGTGAAGATGCAGACTGATGAATTAGCTTCGTGGGCTAGCCACGAACTAGCTAGCTATCAGAGATCACCACATAACTCATATCTGTAGAAAAAAGTCAACGCCATTGTTTCTTTGTGGCTCCGGTTGATCTGTTTGTCCAGCTCAGTCACTTATTCGACTGCAACTGTTAACAAACAGGCTCTAAACAGTCCCCATAACAGGAAGCTGCTTCTTCGCATCATATGTAGGAACAAAGGGTGGGGATGTGTTTTGAAGAGGGAAGCTTTGAATCTCCCACCACACATACGCAGCAAGATGTGCACAAAAAGATACATTAACGTGCCACTTCCATTCTTTTAAAGACAGATCAACTCGAGAGGTGGATTTGTCATTCTAAATTTGGTTCAAGGAAGTTCATGAATGACAAAGAGGAAGCCACGGAGTGAAACACACTGTTCAGGTAAAACAACAACAAAAGAATGAACAGAGAGAACTACAGAAATAAAACATCAGGCAGCATTGCCACCGTTATTGACCAAAACAACAACAGAGGGCCACTTGTCATTTTCGTTTTCATATTTGTTGTATGGAACAAAGCATAATACGGCTGCCTTTCCACTTTCGTTTTGATTGCTTGAGTTGTCAACCGAGCTCGGACGTGATGGTTTCATCAGATCCTTTTTTTAACTCCACTTTCAACCGAAGTAGGCCAACAGACTTGACACTTTGAGTAGAGGAGCCCAGCATCACATAAGCGAAATGCAGATGATTGGTAAAATGCTACACAAAAGCAAGTATCATCATTCTGTCACTTCCTTTGGTGTGTAGTAGCACGCCTTGGGCCATGTGGACTCTCCAACGGGGACTGTGGATGACTGAAAGGCACCAGGGCCGGTGACGAAACAGAAATAAAGAGCGAGTACAAGTCAACAGCTTTAGGTTGATGTCTTTAGAAGTGAAACTCCCGACACTAGAGTGACTCTAAAACTTTCAAATGATTGAAGGGGGTTTTGGACAGTGAGTTGGAGTTGAGAAAAGTACTTTCCACTTGTTTCAGTATTGTGATGTTGACTTATTTTTCACTGAGGGATACTGTGTTCATTGAGTCACATCATCGCGTATCGTTCCTTCAGATGTAAGCGTAATTTGCACTGTGGCTGTATCACAAATCATCGTGCCCCATTTAAATGAATGGAAACAGATGATACAGTTTTTTGCTTATTATTATTATTATTGTTATGCGTCATTTGAATATTATGCTTCTCTTATAAGTTAGAATCCTAAATATATATCCTCCAAAGTGCTCATTCTTTGTGATTATTCCGCATGACAAACAAAAGGGGGAGCAGTAACAGTAAAGGAGAGCCAGTAGTGTTTCTTCGAAATTAAGCTAATTGGATCATTTGCTGCTTGGATGCAGCAGAATGATGTTCTTCCTCTTCAAATTTACAAGTAAAGCAGCCAGTAATGCCAAGCAATTAGAAAGGCCTGCCACCACACAACAGGGACTGGAGTGATTGCTAATGTGGATTAGGCTGCATTATCCAGCCAGTGGAAGGAGACGGGGCAGCACTGAAACGTGCTGTTATACAAGCGCCAAGGACAATGTCCTAAATGCCACACTTGAGCAGTTATAAGGGATTTGTCTTTGAATAACGTTCGAATATTTCGGTCCTCCATGCTCAGAGGTGCCAGCTGAAGATGAAAAGTCAAGGTCAGGAAAGTCAATATCAAGTACATTGTCCTTCTTCTTGTTCTACAGTGGACCCTCAGAACTTTTAATACTTGAACAGAGATCCAGTACCTTGAAGGGGGAAAAAAACAATAACCACACACATTCATAAACACATTCAGAGACAATCTAGAGTGTTCCATCAACCTGCCATGCATGTTTTTGGAATGTGGGAGGAAACCGGAGTGTTAAGTTTTATTGTAAAACAGTTACTTGCGTAATTTCTTTTTTGTATATACCTAGCATTTAGTTGAGGTAAAATATTGATTGCGTTGAAGTGATAAATCATGTCTTGAAGCAGTTGAAGCAAAATGCAAATACGCTACTTTGATTCAACCAGCAGCGCGCCCTTTATTCAGTCTCAATTTACGTATTTGTGGTCTATGGCAGCAATCCCAAACGACTAGGCGACGGACCCGTACGGGTCCATATGCAAAGAGGAACGGAACAAAAGAAGAATTTATTGACCAGGTCAAATGTCTCGGGCATATGATAGGATTCTTTCGAAAGCAGGAAAAGAGAGAGAGAGAGTAGTTGTAGAGCGGTAAATTATTATATTGAGATTGACACATTTATTTAAATTATGCAGCTCACAGTATCTCCCATATTACAGAAAATTGTTACAGTATATTTTACAGCCATGTAAAACAGTAAAGTTCATGCCTCCATTTCATGAGTTTACACGTGTTAAGTTGGCGAAGCTGCGATTGGCTGGCAACCGGTTCAGGGTGTTCCCGCCTACTGCCCAAATACAGCTGGGATAGGCTCCAGCACCCCCGTGACCCTTGCGAGGATAAGCGGATTAGAAAATGGATGGATAGAAGTTGGCGAAGTTAAGTCTGTGTTGTACCTGTTGTGTACCAAATTAGTCTGCTCTACTAAACTCAGTGTTAGCATAGCAAGTGCCCTGATTTACAGTTTGTCCAAAGTAGGGCTCATATTGTGTGATTGTGTCCACCTTTAAGTTGTCTGTTACCTAGTGCTGTCTGTATCCTGGTGGCGAACGTGCCTTATGCAGCTGCCGAATGAACCCAATGAAGTAACTTCTCATTTAATTTAGTTCAATATTTTTTTTTCAAAAAAGTAACAATTAAGTTACTTTAAGAAAATAATCAGTCATCAGATATTTTTGTCAAGCTAACTATGGCAACACTTATTTTTATTGCTTTACGTGAAACCGAGATTAGCGAACACTGACGGGGAGACGAACATTCTAATCCTAAAAGTAAACAAAGACCTTTCTAAAAATCACAAAATCAATGACGCCTTAATGAGAGTGCTGCACACGGATGACACGTTAATGGTAATATTTGTGTATTGTGTTTGTGCTGTTCAGTGAGTTGCATGAGAATGGCGGTGCTGCCGTTTTAATGCAAAGCAGATCTTCTGACAATATTCTATCTATCTATCTATCTATCTATCTATCTATCTATCTATCTATCTATCTATCTATCTATCTATCTATCTATCTATCTATCTATCTATCTATCTATCTATCTATCTATCTATCGAGCGTTGAATTATATCCTCACCATGGCACACGTTTCTCCAAGTAACATGTTTGTGCTCAACACTGGTTCCTAAAAGGAGTTCGGTGAGGTTACAACCATCATTTTACTTTTAAAACAAAAGACTGAAACCAAACAATAGTTTGTCATATCCAGTCACTGTTAGTTGATACGCTAGATATCCACAATGGTTACTTACATACACGATTCTTGGCTGCCCCCACCCAAAAAGAAATGGGTGAAAAGTGTTCCCATTGTCTGTTTTCTACTTACCGGTATACTGTCTGTCTACCACTACTACTTGAGTAATTATGCCTCTCATTTTAAAAGACTTCACAGTGTATGTTTGCTTCTCTATCTAAGGCAAAATGAACTGAAGTTATAGCTCAAGGTAAATATCTCAAATATGTCTTCACACTTGCATGAAATGGTAACAAGATTTTATTTTTTTTTTCCTCACTTGATGTGAGTCAAACATTTGACTGCAAACATTGGTTGGCTACACTTCTTGATTTACTTCATGAGAGTTGGCATAAAAGTAAATATGGTGAGCTGTGATACCCTTTGCTTTCAAGTCCTCTGTGCCAGGTTAGGAGAGTGTGATGTTGGGGGCCAACAACAGAGCAGAGCCGATGAATTTCCACACAAAGCACAGAGTGGAGCCTGAAGAGCTACATTCTCATTTTTGTGTAGTCGCAGCCTGCTGGTCCGTAGTTACATAGGCATTTGGGCCAGTGGCTGGGAGAAGTGCAGTGTGAATGATAACAGCCAGGACAAATTACATGACGGAAGAGGAGGCCCCTCTCCCCCACTCAGCCATGGTGGCATCACAGGGGTGGAAAATGACAATTCCTTGAAAAGGTCATACATGACGCCTGCTCTGTGATATGAGCTTACAGTCAATCTGACAATCTTAATTCAAATCATGACATTCCGCACCAAAAAGTGGGATGCTTTCATCTCCCGTGTCGGAACAGAAGTCTGACCTTTTCCGTGTATGAGTTTTAACAAATGCTAATCATCTCTTTATTAATAGGTCTCACAGATCAGACTTCCAGCAATGTGGGCATTTCACACACACTCATCAAGTGTTGCTCATATATATTCTAGTAATATTTCTGACCAATTAGCACATTTGAAATGTATAGTCATCATGTGCTCGCTTACTTGGTCATTGTGTTTTACAGCATATAATCAATTACTCTGTTTTTTTTTCTTTTTTCCTCCTTTTTTTGGGTGGGGTGGGGGGTGTAAGAAACCTTTAAATCAACCTTGAAATCAATTTCATGCTTCAACCAACCACCAACCCATACCTGTCGTCCCACACACAAGATACCACAGGAAATAAAATGTCTTTCAACAACTCTGCAGCAAAATGAATGCCATTTATTTCGATGATTGAGTGATGCTCCCGCATGCTGGTAAAGGCGGCCAAAGGTTTGCCCATGCCGAATGCTGTGATTGTGCAAAAACGGAACTTGTGGATGACACTGATTGATGTGTAGCATTTTGGCATTTTCTTTCTAACACCTACAGTAGAACGCGTGATGAATCGGCGGACAGGATTACACATGGACAAAATTATTCAGATAGCTATCCATTACACGAACAGAAAATGAAAATATGGTTGTGCTCCACCTTTTGCATGACTCACCATCTGCGTTCTAATTCATCTAACAAAACATTTGACAGGGCTGAAAACTGGGTTTACAATTTCCATTGAAAAAAAAAAAAACATCATCCGACAAAGCCTTTGTGTACCAGAAACAGGCCCGCCCCTGCCTTGCCTAGACAAATCCAACAAAGTTGTGCAAAGTGCAAAAATACAGGATGTAGGCTAGTGCGCTTCTGTTGACAATTGATAATTTTATATAGCAGCACTCTGGCATACAGTTCCCATTTGATACAGGGCAGGTTAATGTCACTTCAAAATAAAGTGAGAAATGGTCAGCAGTTTTTCATAGAATAACTCAAAATATATCATTATCATAATGGTGTATATTGTTATATAAATTGGTTTGTTTTTCTATATTCCCAGCCTTATTTACAGCCATGGTAGGCATTTTCTAATCTGCTTATCCTGTTGGGAAGCAGGGGCCTATCATTGTCATGGTTTTATTTTTTGTTTTGATTTTTGTTTTTGCACCAGCTGCAAAAGAGGGTGTGGCTCTTCAGGTGTCTTGTTCCCAATCAAGCCGAGTCAAGTATTTAAGGACTGCCAAGACACCCACGTCGCTGTTGGAGTATTGACCTTGCTCGCTGTTTCTGCTCAAGTGATATTTTCTAGACCTCTTGTCCATGTTCATAGTTGCTCTTGTTTTGCTTGTATTTTGATTTTCAAGTCATTTTGGATGACTTTCGGGTCCGTCTGTTTGGATTCTTGCCATTTAGTTTTGAGTACCTTCCGTTGTCAAATTTACTTTGCAGTTTGCAAACACCCTGTTCATATCTGGTTTGTCTGGCTTGTTGTTGCCCGCGATTTGTGTTGATACTTTGTTGGTACTTCGTTTTAGAAAATAAATATTTTTGTAACGCAGTTAACGGAGTCTGCATTTTTGGGATGCACACTCCACCTGGTTCGTCTTGGACCCTGTCAATCATAGCTGACTTCGGTGGGAGTAGACTAAGCGCTGGGGCAGGTTGCCATTCAGTCACAAGGCACTTAAAGAGACAGATACCATTTCACTCACACAATCATTGAATAGGAACCGAACCACATCACCTGCACCAAAGACAGGAGAATGTCCTACTACACCATAAGAGAGCTATTCTCACAAAACTACAGAGTAAAATTGTCACAGCGATCCTTCCCGTTTTCACTGAGTCCAGTACTTGGGTTTTCATCTTGCTGGAAAATGTAGGCACTGTAATTCCAGTAAAACGGGAGAGGATGGTCTGTTTGCTCCAAAGTCATCAACAACGTGGAATAAAAATGCAATTCCTCAAGGAAGGATAGCTCCAATCCTGCATGTGATTTGCTTCGCCCTATGCGAGTTGCTTGGAAGCTATATTTTGGTCCCAATGTCGAACCGAGCGTCGTTGGCGTGCAGTTGAAATATTCCATTGCCCTTTCTTGCAAGGTTGATAACTGCAAAATAGGTTTCCTACCTACCTTCTGCAAAAAAAAGGGAAAAAGCATATTAACTTCACTTGACTTCCCATTTTCTATTTAATGTGCTTGGTGTCACAGTTTGATAGTAAGCGGTCTCATTTCATCATTTCATCTGCGTCTCCGTCTGTCTCTCCATCATCTCTCACGGGCTTAAAGGTTAAGATGCTCGTGTATCCAGATCTACAAGGAAAACTGTCAGCTTGAAAATATTCAACAAAACAGCCACATTCATTGGGCTCTGATCTGTGGTTTCTCTGCAAAAACCATCCCGGGCTCTCGATGAAATCCAAACAGAGGCGGCGACACCGATAGGCCGCTATGTGGACCAGCGCAGATACGGCTGCTAAGCCTTCCTCACAGCTGGCTGCTCAGATTAATAGGCAAGATACACATAGCGTATGTGTTTACTCATCACTCTGATTGCACCTGCCTGCCGCAAAGCCTTTATTTGAACTGGTCAAGATTATAGGCGCCTGTATGAGAAGCTTTATGAATTAAGATAGTATAGGGCACGTGCTGCCAGCGTAATGATGACATATCTCACATCGACCCAAATTCTCAAAGTGATACTTCTCCACTAGATAATACTGGTTTGGTTTGTTTTTTAAAATCCATTACGTATTCTACATTTAATGCAGAGTAGTGAATCTGTTGTGAAATGGCCGTTTATACAAAAAACTGTATAATAATCACGATACAGTGTGAGATGAATTTCCTGAGTGTGCCTGACTGACTTTCTGTTCCATTTATCTCTTTTGTTCAGCGGAACACAGTACCTTGATTGACAAATACGAACTTGTCATTCGAAACGATTGGGCTCCATAAATTCTGCCCAGCAACAAGTGGCAAGCAAACATGTGATGTTAGCATGAAAAACAAAAGGAAAAAAATCGGATCAATAAGAAATCGCTAATAATTTTTTTTATGTCCTATATACCATATACGAGTTGCCCATTTCAGGGCCCAGATTATTTAAACCTCCGTGTGTCGGCTTCTCCCATGTCGAAAACGGATTGTCTGCACTCCAGCATGTTGGAACTCTCAGTGGAAGATGGGTGTGGTGCATTTACACTAAAGTAAAGCCACATTTGGAGTGGGCTGTGATCACTCTCAAAGCAGCGCATCCATCTCTCAGATCCGCCGACCTGGGTTATTCTGCAAAATTACCAACACCAGGTCAAACGTCTAACAGAGTTGCACCACATGTCACACGGGATTTACGCTGTTCACTAAAATCGAGCCCTAAAATCGAGATCATATTATTGGGAAGAATTTTTTTGACCTGAATTCGTCTATAACAACATAATGCAGTATCAACAAGCTAATTACAAATACAATGTAAGAAATGCAAATACCGTAGTGCATTAAATACCATGATATTCACACGTGAATGCAGTCACTTCATCTACCTTCCTGTGCATATCTTTTTGTCTCGTCCTTGTTCCTTGTTGAGGCTACTCCTTTCAGAGGACATGTTGCAAAAAGGCCAAAGAAAAAGCAAAACGGCTCCAAATTTTTTGAATTAATGCTATAATGTTGGCTGAACAGAGGTTGAAAACATGCGCTTGTGCAATTTGTGTGTGTTTGGGGGTTTGTCTGACTTATTTTATTCCTAAAAATGTTGTTCGTTTTGGGAGGTTTGAGTTTTGAGCTACCACAATTTGACATTGCATAGCTGACTTAATTGGTTGGTGCCCTGGCATATACATTTTTATTCCATATGAAAAATGCCCCCATCCTCTGAATATATAAATCTATTTACAGCATAATGCACGACTCTCCATTGTCCTGTCACCCCGCCAGCCTCGGACAAAAAGGACTTTAATATAAGAAACGGCAGGGGTGCTGTGTCAGTAGCTGAGAGTTCAGCTTTGACAAGGAGCTGCTCTTCAGGATGTGACCCGATGCCACGCATATCTTCTGGTTCATTGTAGCGTCTCTCTTGCCGAGGTTAATGAGCTTGACTCGGAGTACCTTCGCACGGAGCTACCTTGCACCCTAATTCTCTGTCTGCGCGCAAGCGCTTCTACGGTTGCCATGGCTGAAAACAGACATTTCATTCAGTCCATGCAGTCAGGGGAAAGTTATCAAGTAGCAGAGTGGCCAGTGTTCAGCAAAGGTCATACTCTTGCCAATTAGCTGCGTCCACCAGGTTTGTCAGCATTCAAGGGATTAATTGTCCTCATTTTGCTTCACTCATGGTCTTTGGCAGACTAATCCATGACCGCTCTCTCCCTCAAAATGGGACCTCGGAGAAACATTTGCAAGACGGCGCTTGCATTTTGTAACAATCCTATTACTTTCATGGTGATTTGAATCTGTGTCTTCATACATTTTTAATTGAACATGGTTGTCGCATTAACAGCTGGATATGCAGCCAGACTTTTCTCTCATTCAACTCGGCCTTAAATAAGAATCTCTTAAATTAAAAGGCCCATAGAAATCAATAAAACAGAGAGCACGTTACCTTCTCCTAATTCATTCTCACGTCATGCGCTGCTCGCTCTTGTGTCTAAAAGCACTTAATGTGCAATCAGGATCAGCCCACCTCAGATGTTGCCAAACATTAGAGATAGCTTGCCTGAAGAAGCTTGAAAGATTGCTCTTAATGAGACTTTGACGGTTTACGGAGCACGGCCTCAAAGAGCGAAACCCATCATGCACATCAGCGGAATATATCAACACCGTGTTTTATGATTCTGTAAAAGCATTTCACGTCAGCGCAGCATTAGGCAAGACCAAAGCACTTTATTCAGTTGTTTGTTCAATGACGTTATTTTCTATCAATCGCATTCCATTTTCTTTCCAGTTAATCGCTGGTCACCGAAGAGCCACAAATACAGCATATGTTAAATTGTGCTTTCAGTTCAGAAAAACAAACAAACAAATAACAAAAACGAAGCCAGACAGAGACTGTAGAGACGGACGGCACGATCGGCATGCAGTTGATCAACACTCTGATGTTTTCATTTATTGTACATTCCCAAAAACACTTCAAGCAGGTAACATTTCATTTTTGGTAATACTCCATCATGAATCAAGAAGGTCACGTTGGCAATTCAGTTACCTTGGCATGCCACAGTGACATCAGCCCAAATGTGTGTTAATGGAAAAGAATTGAATGTTGGCATTAAATCAGCACACAGTGGTACATGAGGGTTCGTATTACGAGCCGTGACTTGCTCAACGTTACGCTTTGTGTTGGGAAAATGAAAGGAGAGGCATAGTTAACGCTGCATTTTCAGTCATTTATTGAGTGAGACATTCAAGCACACAGACACAAAATGATAACACTCGCAAGGAGCTGCATTAACTCCCAACTGCTCACACACCGGCCAGGCTGCAGCAACACGATTTCACCTCCCGGCATCGCTCACCAGACACATCAGTTATAGTTGTGACTTTCATATTGTTGTAACACAGTAATTACACGTCATTAGCTCTTTAATTATGTCTCATTATGTGTTCACCCATTTTCGTGTTTTTATCTTGATTAAAAACATAATATCGCGGGTTGTAACGGATTTCAGTCAAGGTACCACGATGAATCCATCCGAGATTCCCCTTAAGTGCCATGAAATATTTCAAGCTTTGAAATTTGCAAACCTTTTTTTTTTTTGTCCAAAAAAGAAATTCTTCATTGTGAATGAACACAAGTTCCCACATGCAGACACCCTCCAAAATCGTTCTCAAAATCTACGGGAGCGGAAGAGTGTCCCTCTACTTTGGCCCATCCAATGGCATTTTAACCATATCAAAAACACATCTGAGCAAAAAAACAGAAGGGGTCATTTGGGAGACTCAGAAGTTAAGCTGTCTGACATGGACAGAAATGAAAATTTGAGCCGTGCTCTCTTTGTGGTTCGTTCCCCCGAAACAATTTTCTACCCTATTTTGTCCTGCTCGGAGATTGTTTTCTTCCTCTTGAAAGTGTTGTTGCTCTGCAAGTATGCATCCCTCCTCTCGCTGCATTTGGACGCTTGATCCTATGGGTGAACGTACGAGCCGCACGGTGAATCTGCAGCGCCAACGAGCGAGCCTTTGGAGGACTGCATGAAAAGAACTCGTTAAAAGTATAAGGCTCATACACGGAGGCGCTCAGCGTGCGTCGAGCTGAGATCATTTGTGAGTGGGCCGACAACATGCTTCTAATTGCCCCCGCGTACTCTCGCGTGCAGACACCTGTCCGCAAACACAGAGGCACATACCGTTTCCCCCGTCAGACAGTGAGCGTCAAAACTGAAAAATGGATGAGATCTTTGTTCCTCAAATGGCTGTAGGTTTCTTAAGTGCTGTCAGAGTAGGGAAGGGGCCAACATGCATTATGGAAGACGGTGCCTCATAAAGCGCATGGCTCCCTGCCTGCTCCGTAATACCAAAAAAAAAAAAAAATCTAATGGAGTTGATGTGTGTGTGTGGTCACTTTCGTGGCAAACTCATATTCTTGAATAATATCTCAAGTCGGAAGCTAATTAATCTCGGAGGTATACTGCAAACTTACGGCCTCGCAGTTCTGTCTCGGGAGCTAATTCCTTCCATCTTGGGTGTTCAGGAGCATTAATGGGAGTTTACCAGCTTAGCGCTCGACATAGGATCTTAAAAGGGAGCTGTTTGTTCTCCACAGATTGGAGCGCTGTCTTCCTTGCAAAGCATTGGGAGAGATGGGCGAACAAGCCCTAATTGTATGCTTATGTGACTGCAGCACTAAAAATGGAACCCGCTGCACAATAGAAAGTCTTCTTTCTTAATGATATGTAAAGCAGGACGTGTGCTATCCACTTAAATCCACATTGGTTGCAGGCCTTTCCAATTACTCTTATGCTAAACGTGCTTCCAGAATGTACTTGCTTCAGCGGCAGATATTCATCTGTGTAGCACATACGTTCTGAGAAGACACTTATCTTCAAAAGTATAGTGGCAACTGATTAGATGGCAAAGAGCTCTGACATCTCATTATCGATATCATACCGAAGGGGCTTATGTGGCCAAAATTGGGCCTTGGTGACAAATGAGCAATGTTATTTGTCGGCTTGCAACAATTGAAAGGAATAATAAAGTGATGTCATGCCGCTTTGGCTGAAACCTGTCGCGATAAGACCAAGGTCATCTTTTAGTTAGACGTGTCTGCATAAGAAATGAATGTTCCCTGTAGACTCGGCAGAATGGGTTAATAGTCACTGCCCTGGGTTTTAAATTGTGAGAACTGGAAGGCAGAATTGTTTTATTTATTTATTTATTGTTCAAAGAGAGATTTAACATCAGAATGAAAGGAATTCTGTTCGTGCGGCACATCCATCCCTTTTCCCCAAATCAGTTTCAACTGAAGGTTTCACTCCTTATTCCCCACGCAGAAATTCAAATTAGTCAGCGGTGCGGACTGGATCCAGTGTTGACTACGTTAGTTAAGTGAATTTCTCCAAGTGCCATTTTGGGTGGGATGCGAGAAGCCGACTCACCCGCGGTTTTTGTCAGTCACGCAGGGTCTGCAAATGACAAATTATTAAGGTGGATTTGACATGAAATGTTGGACGTAGTCACCCTCTACCTTTTCTCCACCCATTAGTCGTACGAGCGGGGTACTTGACAGGGTGCGCCATCAGCGAGCATCAGCTCAGGCAGTGCAGCTCTCCTTCCTCTCCTCCCTCATCCCCCGCAGATGCACCTTGGGCCCACAGTGGTCTCCTTCTCTTCTTTCGTCCACGCATCTGCTCAGCGTCACATGACAGCACTGATTAGCCTCACTCGGGCCCTTAATAAGACAACAGGAGAGGAGGACAGAAAAACACAACGGATCAGTCGCGTGTAATCGCTTCATACATATGCCCGATCCTGCCTTGACCGGTACTTGTCCATATTGTGAGTTAAGGATATTGTCATTAGACCTAATGAGGTCTGGAACATCTTCCTTGAAGAGGAAAACCAGATCCTGTCGCCTGTGTCTTCGCCTCAAGTCCACTATGTATCAACCAAGAGCGATAATCCAACGTTTCTTCAATGTCATGCTCTGGAATATGTCAAAACTTCATGACGAGTGAGTGAATACTACATGGAAAATAACGTAGGACACGCGCTTACTGTCGTACTCAGCATGGACTGAAACAATCTTCAACATGTCCGTCTGACTTGTTTTATATAAAAATCCTTGAAGGCCATATATTCTTCCACCCCAATGCGAAAGGTGGAGCTACATCTGCTGCATCTGCCTCACTTACGGCCCCAATTTGAGTGGAGTGGAATGACAAAAAGGAATTGAAGTTGTCATTCACTATATCGCGGTTCACTTTTTGTGGCCTCATTGCTCATTGATCATAGATATTTATTATTATTATTATATTTTAATGACAAGTTATTCACACTTTCATAGGATTTTGCTGTTATTATTTTTCCATGATCTGTGACTGCAGCACAACAAGCATGTGCCAAGAGAAATAAAAGAAAAGAGTACAATGCGGCGATTGCAAAGTACAACTGTCTTCATGGGGAACTGAACGTTGCATTTTCTTTGAAAGAATGGGTTATATGTGCTGGCACGAGACAAAACTGAGGGTAGTTTACACAGACCGGCATGAGAAAGTAAAAGAGGTGTGCGTCAGCATCTCGGGTGACTGTAGCATATTATTTTAATCATTTAATTAAATAAATATTGATTGTGAATTGTCGTATTGCAGTGTAGATTTTTGGACCTGTTAATCTCTTTAGTAAATCCTGGTACTTGTGCTGAAATACGGTAGATGAAAAAAAACCCCCCACCTCTGTCTTTTCTTTCATTCGTGCAGATTTCTATAGCTTTTTTTTATATATATAATTTTGTGATGTGATTAGGAGTGTCCCAAACTCACACCTCGCCACGGTAACCTGAATCCAAAATACACCTGAGAATTCATAGAACACCGATCTGTTCTGTAAATTGGACATTTTGGGGGGTTTTGATGAAGCTAGCTAGCTTACTGCATGCTATAATGCTAGAAATGTGCCAAGTTTGTTCCATTTTCAGTAATTATCTTCAAACATGAATCATGTATTTGAAACAAATGTGTGAATTTACAGGGGCTTCAAGGGTACATAGTGACCAGCCATTGTACCGCTAAGCCTCCAATTATGTACTTGTTTTCAGAGAATATATACAACTAAGTTTTAACCTGAAATACTTGTGATTTGTAGTTTTAGTTTATCAGTCTTGTAAGAACCAAGAGATGTTTTCTGTTAGTTTTTTTCCTTGTAAATAGGAGCGCAATTGTGTTTTGCTGTCAAATTCAGGGCAAAGTCTGTACAATGCCGCTACAGCTATTCAGAGGTGGCTTCCTAACAGGCTTGCAAATTGTGTGTGTGTCTCTCTCTCTCTCTCGCAGCATTCATATTCTGTTCATTGCTAGAAGTTTGTTGACATGTATTTTAATCTGAAAAAAAAAAAAAAAAAGAACAGAAGTTCCACAAAAACAAGCAATTTAGAGTTTCCTGGAATGATTGCAACCTGGCTAATTGTTTGACACATTTCCCACAAATGAAACGAGTACCTCATTTCATTTCAAATGAAGCACTGTTTTCCAAACATGTGCCTTCCATAGAGCAGAGTGCAGGAGAAATAAACATGGATGTGGTGTTCTTGGTGCTTGGGGTAAGACACACGTGAGTGCGAGTGGGTGGGCAGCCGCCGCTCTCTTCAGGGCCGTGTTCCTGCGGGGTGAACTTCACCGTCTCTTCCCCCTCTGCATCCTGGCGGATGCTCCTCACTCTGATGTGCGTGTGTCCCGGCCCACCTGTTCGGGCCTCATTACTGTCAGGTTTGTGTTAATAAATATCCAGGTGTAGGTCGCTCCTCTGTGCCTATACTTCATCACCAAGGAGCACGAGTCTACAAGGCACCCCCCTCCTCTCTCGCAGCAATGCTGACAGGAACCATGATTACACTGTAAGCACTGTAGTTATTCACCTTCTGCCCAAACTGCGGCACCGTACTCCATCTTACATCACACCGTGCGGACGCGCACACATAGAGTGTGTGTACTTCCATGCGGTGACGCGCACTGACAAACAAACTGATATTTGTGCTTTCTTTCCCATTATTTTTACCTTCGGTTCATTCCCAGGCAACACGGGCGCATCCTTTTAATTTGCGCTGTAAGAAATATCCTGCCAGCAATGTGGACAATTTATGTCATCTGGGGAAACTTGCAGAAATCAACAGAGCAAAAAGCTGAAAATGTTGCCAACAACTTCCTCTTTTTGTCCTGCACTTCTTTCATTTGGTGTTTTGGGTTGGATGGATAGTTTAATCAATGTAAAAAAGAAATCCGCCGGAGGAATGTTATTTGGACAGTGCTCTCTGAAGAGAGAAAACAGAAAAGTCACAAAAAGTTTCAGAGAAATTGGTTTGACTTTCGATACGATCAAAGTATATTCTTAGCAGACAACAGGCATCATGATAATGTGACAACATTGCACTGCAACCTCCCAAAAGAAAATATTTGGAATGCATGCTCATTTAACACGATGATTATTGTTTCATTTGACGAGTAATTTGATTGCTGATGCTATCCTTGATATTTCCACCATAGTAATGCCCACGAGGTGCCCAAAAAACACGAAACAACACTATAAATCCCTGGAAACTGTGAGGCCGGTGATACACATCTTGATTGTGACTAATTATAGTTTTGGCTGCTGTCTAATCTGAACAGGAAATCAAAAATAGTTACCTATGATTGTCAAAAAAGTTCCAGGGCTGGTGCCAAAAAGCATATTTCAATTCCAAATGACAAACTATAAATTTCCCCCTTGGAAGTAATCATACTGGAGCCGACCGTACATTCCCAGCCTTCTGTGCCATGCACCCTGGAGATTTTCTTTTGGCGTACTCCACAGCTCTATCGTCACTGCCATCCAAGATTTAAAAACACAGCCCACTGATGATCCTCTTGAGCTTGTCCAAGAGGAAAAGTCCTACTGAGTGTGGTCAAGTGAGTCGGGAAGTTGCTCCGACGCAGCGATATTCATCTCGGCCGGGAATTGACAGATGCTCAAGGATTGGAGAACAACCAGGAGTTGTCCTGCCACAACTCTTGAGTCCTCCCTCTTTGTAGTTCATCATCTGAATCTGACCTTTGTGTTTGAATTTGATCTTTTATAACACCAATTCTGGAACTTTTCTGACACACCTCATCTAGCAATGAATGATTACTAAAAGTGAACCTGATATGACATGTTCATAACATAAGCAGAGACAAACAAAAATGCCAAGTGGATTTGTTTAAATCCAGTTATGTTTTGTTTTTTGGAATCAATGCTCCTATGTGTATCTGCATGACGGATCAACGTGAATGAGTCAGAAGCGCCGGTGTGAGGGTCCTCATCTCAACAAGGATGGTGGCGCAGGGATGACGGGGAGGACACACGCGCTTGACTCCGGAGAAGCAATCAGGCGCTAAGGGCTTTAATGCACCGCCTTGGGTCTGAGCCACAGCAATTGGGCTCGAATAGCCATGTCATTATGAGAGGAGGGCGTCTGGAGGTCTTCAGTGGCCAGGGATTAGTGGAGAAGGGAGAAGCATGTTGACGCCGAACAAAGAAGAGCGTGGAGAGTTACTTTGCATCTACCGCTTCTGACACGGGCCTTCCTCACCTCCTTGACTGGCCGGCATTATCACTCACCTATTGACTCACTGATTTAATGCCACAAAAGTGTCAAAGGGCCAAGTCAATCCAATACTTGAGGTCGCTCCTCCACGATTGTTTTGAAGACATACAGATATGCTTATTTCTTTGCTTATCATGGAGTTTGGCATATGGGATAATGTCAGTGACTCTGTGAAGAGCTTTTTTGTCTCGACTTTTTTACATCGTGTGTCTACAGGTCAAGTCTTGAGATGCCGTGCACAGTCACTTAATCAATCTGAGGTTGCTTGAATCTTAATTAGTCAAACATTTTTGTACAGTTTTACGCTTCCAACATTGTAGAAAGAGTTTGGTTGTACAGAGGCATGGTTGGGTTAATTTATTGTGGAAGAACTTAAAACCCCATGTGTCTAAAATGTTTTATATAAAAAAGGGGGGAAAAAAAACAACCATATCCCCATCCTCCGTCCTTTATTATGGATGTAAGATTAACCCTAACCTTATCTATCACCTCTAACCCTACCCTTAGCCCCAACCATGCCCACAATTTAACCCTAAATTTCTATCAAATTTAACAGAGCCTGTCCTGTTAAGTCTTCTTACATCTGAGTGAGACACTCATTGTGCAGTGTTAATGTGAGCGAGGGAGTCACCATTAAAGGCATGTCATGACAGATACAGGGTGAAGAGATGTCATTAGCGTTATGGAGATTTATTGATGAGAGCCAGGTACAAGGCCCATTTGACCGACTGTGGCTGTGCCGTTTGACACCGCAAAGCTTTGATTGGCGCCTCCATGAAAATGTATGGCCCATGCTCAAAGAAAAGTGGGCGGAGTAACTACCTGTCAGGGAATTCACAAACAAGGCTATACTTGGAACACAGGGCACTGTATATTTTAAAGTGTCATATCCCCTGCCGTTTCATTTCAATCCATTGCAATGGTGATCCTTGCTGTTACCCAACCGCACCCTTGAAAAGTACCCCAAACACTGAGGTGTTACCCTGCAATCCCAGATACAAATAAGTGAGAGAACCTGCGCTCCATCCACCCAACAAAGACTCTGACAGCTGCTGTGAATACCAAAAATCCCCCCCCCCCCAAAACAAAAAACCCAACAACAACAATGAGGTATATAAATTAATCAGTGCAGGTAAATAAATAAATAATGCGCACGAGGAGCTAATTAAATGTGTTTATTCCCGTTATCATATGCTGCCCTCATTTCCACCACTTGAAGCCATAAATCATTAAGCGGCTGCTAAATTGGTCTCTGGGGCCGTCCCGGTGGCAGGGGGCGGTCAAATCCTGTCTGGCAGAAGGCAGGTGTGCGGCGGACGGACGGATGGCCTGTGCTCCCGTGGTCCTTGGACAGCGGCGTCTGACAGAGGGGAAGCAGGCGTCATGCTGGGAGGTGAGTGGCCGGAGGAGAGCCGGTAGCAGAGCGGCTGACAGCGCCGCCCGTCACAGGGCCAGACCCGCTTTGATTAATGAGGGCATTTGAAAGACAATTAGCGGGAGCAGATTTGCCTTCAACTACCTTATCAATCAGAACCTGTTTAATTCAACGTGTGGCGCCCTCTGCACCAAAATGAGAGCGTGAGCATGACGTGGCATGGAAGGAACAGCCTGCTTGTCCACAGGAGGTACTGTATGGTTGTGCATAGAGCGTGTTGTTCTTTTTTATTTATTTTTACTATTCTGTACTTTGTGGTTGAACTCGGAGCAAAAACATCTCATAAATTGCATGTGAAAGTGAGTCCTCCTTGATGCCTATGTGCCGGCTGTTTCCATGTATTCATTGATCTGTCCGTTTTTGTCTTTGCCTTTACCTGTCCTCATAAAACAACAACTTATGTAATAAATAAAATATTGACCTGTTACCTTGCCAGTCTCCCCAAAAAATCCGACAACTGGTCATCACAGTTTCTCGCTGCACAACTTTTGATAATCGGGGGATATTTTATTTTAACTGAACGTATATTTCTCTCGTACTTGATCTTGTTCAAGCCAGCAACCTTCATGGCCATTACACTTCAAATCATTAGAAGTCAAATTGCTTGAACCACAAGAGAAACAAAGGTTGAAAGTTTTCATGAAGCTGTAAACACGCAAGTGAGGAAGAGTCTCTATTGATCCTGCTTCCTGTAAATAAAATGGAGGCAATGGACAAAAAGCAACGAACAACTCTAGCAGAGTGAGCATGGGGAAACCAAAAAAAAAAAAAATCAATAGTTTCCTTTCACTGGTCGGTCTTTTCTTGTCAGATAATTCTCTCTGGGTTTTTCTGCAGCAAGTAAGGACAAAGAGAGCAAACAGTCAACAAGCTCTTGATTTACACAATATTTCTGTTGGAAGGTTCTGTAGGCAATGTGCTCAGCGTATTTCACCAGCACAGCCACCTGAGAAAAGAAATCTAAAAGCGTTTTTCTGTCTCAATAACGCGAGATAAATGCTGACAATCTGTTTTTTCAGTTTTTTTCTCAAGACAATGTGTCTAATTCTTGTTAACTGCAGCCTTGAAAACATGAACTATCAAAAGTATCGAGTATGTATGTGAAAAGAAATTGGTAACTACAGTACACAGGTGTGGTAGCCATGGAGAATTTCGGCCAGTCCACTTCCGGGCTGGTCCACCCCTCCCCTCCTCCTTCTCTGAGTAATCGAATAGGAATCGGTGCATGTCATTCGCTGTCCGTCTACTTGGAAGTCTAGTAGAAGAACTACGTGTACATTTGATTGGTAAGAATGTGATTCTAAAATTTCTTTTATAAGGTATAACACTGAGCGCCGCTCAAAGATACGTCGGATTCATCTGCATCATGTTGTCAGGGCCATGAATATTGAAGCGAAAGCAAAACACATCAGGACAAAAATCGGAATTTTTCAAACACCACAAGTGTGTCTTTCAAATGTGGATATAAATTGGATCCGTATGTTGTGTCTGCAGTATGAATGCTCATGCGCACAAATCCGATATATACGTCATCAAAAGCCCAGTAGGCAATCCGCGTGGGCGCGATAAAGTGCTTGTGAGACGAGTGACATGATGACATCGCCCGTGAATTTGCAAAGTTGTTTTGAGCAATAGTTGTTGCCTTTACATTTGACTTAAATTTAATATGAAGCAGAAAGTGTAGAAGTAATCCATGCAGACAGTTCATTTATGACACGCGGCAATGATGTGACATCATCTTTAGTAGGTGTCTCAATTAAATGAGACCAAAGGGCAGTGCCTCGTATCCCCAAAATATTTCTACCTCCTCCCACCTGAATATTCGGGTGATTTGATAAAATGACCCCCTGCACGCTGGTCAATCGTTACTTCTGTAATATATAATATATGCCATGTGACATTTTTTTGTGTGCACCTCACTCGAAGTTGTGCTTTGCGTGCATGCGTGTCAGATCATGGTCACGTTGCGTTCACATTAGATGTCGCATTTGTTTTTGTAATGTGAACGCGACATAAAAAGATTTGATTTAACCAAAAAACAAAAATAATCCAGCTTGGGCATCACGCCCTGCAACGTGAGCGTAGCAATACAACGACAAGGAAAATGGTAATATCTAGTAATATAAGCTCGGAAAGATGTTGTTGTTTTTTACTTAGACTTGTTCCTGTTTCATTATGAGTGTGATGGAAATTGTTCTGAATATGTGTGAACTTTATGTAATGAATCCCTGACTGTCGATGGTATGATTAAAAAATGATGCTTGCCTGCATCTACAGGCACCTCTCGATGAGATGGTTTGTCACCCTGGCCACCCTGCTGAAAGATTTCTGTCTACGCTCCTGCAGACCACCGAAAGCTTGCTCTTCCTGGTCTTGAAAAAGACAAATGGTAAGAAGCTGGAAGATGGCACAGTCCACTGAGACAATATAAATAAATATACAGCAGTATCATGAGCAACTGTTGGTTCACTGTTTTGCCCAAGGACAGGAAGTACAAAAACTGTCGCCTTCAGACTTTTAAATGCAGATTCAAAATAAAATAAGCAGCAGAAACCGTAAATGCCTCGATCAAGTACGGACCTACTGTAAATAATTACAGTAAATAACATCATGATGAGGACAAATGAACTGACCATCTCTGATGGTCGATGATGAGTTTTTCTGTGGAAAGTCATCGCAAAGTCTGCCTGCCTCCCTTCCTTGTTCCAGCTTAGTGGGCAAAAAGGAATGCCGCCTTCCACCCTCCATTTCCCATTAGCTGTTTTATTTCACGGGAAATTTGCTTCCTGCTTGCTGTAATAGGTATGTAGGCACCTCTTGATGTGGACATTAGGAGTTTTGATACAATGTTTTATGCAGGAGAGAATATGCATGAGTTACTCTTTTTTTTTTAGAGGACTTCACAGGAACACATTATGTGACTATTTAGCTCAATTATTTAACTCAAAATGCATTTTTTTCCCCCTGACACACTTGCTAATGATAAGGATGTTTGCTCAGCAACAGCAGAGAAACTGACCCAAAAACGGCAATCAGCATGAGGACATGAAAACAAAAATGAATAATCAAGTCAAAGTCATTTCATTTATGAAGCGCCGATTCACAACAATTCTCAAGGCACATTACATAGTGAGCAGGTGAAGAACCACACATTTCATACATCATACCAGTGGCAGGTGGTGAGTTTTGGACCTGGGCCTTTAGTAGGTATTTAAGTGACCTAATCCACCTTTCATAAACACCATCCTTGTCTCATAAAGTGCACAAACAGCGATTTCAACAGTTTGTGTGTGTGTGTGTGTGTGTGTGTGTGTGTGTGTGTGTGTGTGTGTGTGTGTGTGTGTGTGTGTGTGTGTGTGTGTGTGTGTGTGTGGTCGAGGCCTGCACTGAAATTCGGAAGGCATTGGGGAAAATAAGTGCATGGCAACAAATCGACACTGAAATGAGATTTTACAATATAAATAATAAAATGATCAACAAACGACGAGACAATTTTTTCCTTTTGACTTGTCAGCACAAACTTCAGGTACACCATCTGTATTCAAAACAACCACATAGCTTAGTTTTTAGGTCGCTAGTTGAAGGCTAATGCTAACAGAGGCAATGATTATAATCTCTGTGGCTGTGGTCTAACCTTTAAGCTACTGACATTTGGAAACCAAACGGTACAGCAGCACACGTAGACCGACGATATAACGGCACTGAGTCATGAACTGTATTCTTTTTCATGAAGAATGATTATATGAATCTTATTTGAGTTGTAGGCAAGACACGCTTGGCTGCAATATGAACAACTCCCTCTAAGCAAGAAACATCAAACAGAACCCTGGCTCTGAGCGGTGATCATCAGTCTCTGCCAGTTGGTTTGAGATGGAAAGACACGGTAGAAGGACAGAGTGTAGGTAGACATCACATAATTGAGTGGTTGCACAGCCATGGGAAGGACGACCGCGCAATGGGCACAACAACAGCCTTATCGACAGCAGTAATAGTCCCATGTTGACAGCCACAACGACGACGACCACCGTTCCCGGCCTCACCGCTGATGTGGATAACAAACAGATAAATATTAAGGCATACCTCCAGAAGCAGAGAGCACCAGAGAGAGGTAAAGAGAAATGTGCAAGGAACATACAAGGTAATTATTGTATTTGGCTGTCGGGCTGCCCTTGCAGTATAACTTTGCGTCTTAAAATGAACAAAATAAAATGTCTAATATCCTAAAGATTACCACTAAAGGCCAGTTTAGTAGAGTTCGATTATGTTCAGCACGGTGGGCCAACAGTGTCTAAAGGGTGTTGAGACACATTTTTTTGTTGAATTGATTGCTACAATGCTACTTGTAAATTGCCATCACGTCCACAAGGCCTGAAAATGCGAGCCGGAATAGTTTACCATTCCAAATTGTAACGTGCCAAGCCTAACTAAAACTTAAAGTGCATGATTGTGGTTGCCATGGCAATCATAAATATTATATTGTATTCTGTTCTCATTACAAGCCAGCATCGAATCAAAATGTTCGCAAAAAGCTAAGACCAATACGTGACTCATAAAGATACATAACTGTGAATAAAGTGAAAGCAAATCGCAAGCAAAAAAAAAGTAAGCTCCATCCTTGTAATTGACTCTGACTGCGTCCTTTTTAATTCATGAAATTTCTCCGTTTGCTTCCTGAAAATTGCTCGTCAATTGAGTGTTTGCGATTCAGGACATGCAGTATTGAATGGGGAAATTGTAGTAAGTCTTTCTCAAGCAGACACCAGAACCGGGCGCCATTATAACATTCATTTTCAAACAGGAGAACATTCTAATGGGCAATTAAGATGATCAAGCCTGCCAAGATACATGTGCAGAGCAGAGTGCAGGTGCCAGTGATTGTGTGTCCTTCGCCCCTGCTTCCTTCCGGCGCTGGCCCAGTCTCCATCTTTTCGCATGTGCATAAGTAGCAGTGAAGGGAAATCGGGGGGGAAAAGGCTCCAAACGCACAACATAATTGAACTTTCCACATTATTTCTCCCTAATATGTGCTGCCACTTGGTCTCATTAGTGGAATGATGTGCTCTGCCATTCTGGAATGAACTCTTTGCCCGAGTAATTAAGGCTCCTAAAGTTTCTAGTCCTTTGTTTAAAGAATTCGTCCTTGTGCTCTCCATGCCCCATCAGCTGCCTAATTAGCAGGGTCTTTGTGTGATTAAAAATTCTCACAGAGATTCCATTGGATATTTTCCTCTGTTAATGAGTGTTTGTGGACAGCTGGGAACGGACTGAGGATCCCTCCACGTTGGACCTCCTGTGCGTTGGGTGGACCTCTGTCAGGGCCCAGGAGTGAGAGCTGTCATTTCTGTAATGGGGATGGAAATTGGTCAAAACCGAGCGAGGCCCCCGCAGGAATGGAACCTCTGAAATATGAATGAGAATGAATATTCATAATGAAGAAAGTGCTGAGTCTGTCCAGGACTAAGAGCTGCTTGTGCTACATATGTCCATAAACGCTCATGGCTGTACTGGCTAACCTTTCCTTCCTAATGTTCGGGTGACCCTCTCTACTGAGACCCCCCCCCCCAGACACACACATTGGAACCATTCCATTTGTTCAATTACTCCAACTTATTCTGAATGTTTATCGCAACACACCGAGCGACACGGCCAAAGCTGACTGAACCATTGTGCAGTGTGTGGGGGTTTTATGTGAAACTTTAATTGGAGATGAATAGCATTACAACTGCAGAGAGTAGCAGACAATCAAACATGAGGATTCCCAACAAACATTTACACATTAAAACAATCGAGATTCAACCAGCCCTTGCCAAGCCATGACAATACAAGAGGTCAAGTTATTTCATATGTGCCTGTAGAGGAAAAAGTAAATTGTGGAGAGTCTCTGTCGCTGAAATGCATGTCACCTTTCACAACAAAATTACATTTCTGGGTAGAAGCGACATCCACCCACCGTCTTTTTTTGTGGTGAACGGTGTTGCAGATGTAACTAACGGCCAATCAGAAATATCATGCCGTATCACACAAGCTTTATTCAGCAAAATATATTTCCAGATATAGGCCAAACTGTACCATACAGTATATTGTATATTTAGATATTGTGTTTTCCAAGAAGAGTTATCTACCTGTGACCAATAAATCATGACAAATTAATTGTAGTTCAGTTACAGAAAAATAGAGACAAACGTAAGAACACCGGGGTTCCGTTTTCTGCTGCAGCAAGTTGATATATGTGTGCGAGGGTCAGTCGCCTGGTGTGCAGTGGAGAGTTGCTAACTGTTGTTTTTCACAAGTCCGGTTCAGTCAGTTTCAGTCGCATCGCTCAGTGTGTGATGGGCCAAGGGAGAAACAGTGGGTCTTAAAAAACTGCATAGAGTTGTCAAATGACATGGACTGTCCATCCAGATGGAATATCAGTATGTTTTGATGTACATGTCTTTTGAAATTAAAATATGCTTTCAGCATTAAGTAATTCAAGGTTTTGCACCTGTCGACGTCGCGCACAGGAATCGTTCCACAGTTAAAAGCTCTGGGGGGTTTGTTTGTTTTTAATTAAAATCTAATGTAGCTTTCTCAGAGCCTGGCAGCTCTGCCCAGTGACTCTGGGATATTTAATAAGCCGCAGAGCTGAAAGTTGTTTCATTAGGTGTGAAAAGGCCTGATAACTCAATAGCCAACAGCCAAACATCCTCTATGTGTCAAGTTTCCTACCTCTTTAATCTGCTTTTCATTCTGCCTGGCATGCCGCAGCGGTACAGGGACTCCACAAAGAGGGGAAAAAAAACATCCATCACCATTGGGCCTCCAACCAACCAGAGGGTGACAGAGCGAGACAGCCAGTTTGCTTGAAGAGGGCAACAATCACTGGAGTGAATACACCTTTTCAGCCTGCATGCACGGAACAGCACATAAACTCAGAGGAGTGTTGCCACTAAAGCTTTTAATCGTCATCAATTTGCAACTATGTTTAGGGGATTTGGTCACATTTCCACCGCTAAACTGCAAAATCTTTGCCGCATTGAATGTATCAGTTGAAACAAGACCAAGGAAACACACAACAGCAATGGAGGTGAATGATTGATCTTTAAAGTAATTTTCAGCTTTTACTCATTTTACTCAAGAACAGGGCAACAACAAATTAACATTGACTGCTTCAGCAGCGTGGAGTCTGGAGTATGATAAAGCCACGTCTACAGACCTAAGGTTAGGTCAAAGAATTGTTGATGTTGGAGGTTGCCATGTTGGAGGTTGCCTAATTGTTTTGTTGCGGTGCCGAGTGTTTGAATAGATACATTTGACATTCAACATCAAAAATAGCAAATAATTAAGTGTCGTGGGGGATTTTTTGTGTTTTTCTGCCACCAATCACGAGGGTTGCCGGTGTGCTGGAGCCTATCCCAGCTGTCCTCGGGCAGTCGACGGGGTACACCCTGAACTGTTTGCCAGCCCATCGCAGGGCACACATAGACGAAGAATCACCCGCACTCACAATCACACTTGCATTGGAATGTGGGAGGAGACCGGATTACCCGGAGAAAACCCACGCAGGTACAGAAGATGCAAACTCGACAGGGGAAGGCTGGAGCCAGAATCAAACCCCATACCTCTGCACCGTGAGGCCATGGTGCTAACCAGTCGATCACCGTGCCACCTGTATCTATACATACACACGTATACAAACCCCACCATACTAACTGCTATCTTGCTTTGATGCCATTGCCACACGATGCTGCGAAGTTAAACAGCCTCAATTTTATTTCTGCTTCACTTTGCGCACAATTCGGCCATGAGAGATTTATCAATTGTTGAAGGATTGCTCTTTGTCTGCATCCAAGGTTTTTCCACTTTTAGAGCATCTAAGGAGAGTGACAATTTTAGAACTGATATTAACTGATGAGGGTTATTCAAAACAAACATGAGTCGGTCAACCTGTCTTTTCCTTTTTATGCCAAGGTTATCCAAACGATCTCAACCTCCAACATGGACAAATAACGATCATTTCATTAGGATTTATTAGGATTTAATATAAAAGAACAAGTGGCATACCTGATTTTTGAATAAGGGAATTGACTTACAAGAAGACCGAAACTTGTTCATGAACTGGTATTTAAGGGAGTAACTAAAAGCATTGGTCGACTGAACAGTGAAACACAAACTTCCCCAATACTATCTTGCATTATAAAATGTGTTCGCTGAAGTCAGAAAAGGTGGCTTGAATGTCTCATCTTCTCTCTTAGCTTGAACCCTGTGCTCATAATTTGTTCCTTCCCTTGCTGCTTTAACTTGTGAACTTTCCCCACAGTGGGACTAATAAGGGATCATGTCTTATTTCTACCACCCACATGTACATGTATCTCAGCATAATGTCAAAAGGGAACTAGGCCATTAATTTCTTGGTATATTTAGAAATCAGTGACATAACAGATGACGGGCCACGTGAACTAATGAAAATAAGATTGGCAATGCAAATGTAATGACTTCACAGTATTTACAGGCATTTATTGCTTTTGTGGTTTATTCCTTTACGTTGTCTTTTGGGGACTTGGTTGCGCGCTTGGCTTATTACTTTTTCCTTGTGATGCCTTTGATTTGAGTTTGAGAAAATAGTAGGAATTTATAAAACAGTGACATGCACACCTCTAATAAAAAGTTGTCTGTTCCAAACAAACCTCACACTCTTACACACACGCTGGCACGGGTTCCATAGAGTTTTTGGGGTAGCGGTGAAGCAGTAATGATCATTAAAGTAAGACTCCGCCACGGAGTTATTCACCCCCTCCACCTGAGAAATGTGACAAGACTTGTATCTCATGTCCTCTTTTTTAACATATTGAATAGATAACGCAGCACCTAATTTGTGGAGTTGCTTCGGGTCCCTCATACCTCCCTCTCTCCTTCAAGGAGGACGTGAGAAGCTCTTACGGTAATAAGGCGACATGTATTCCTTCATGTGTACTACATCAAACCCATTAATCCTTGTAGATTGAAGCCGCCCACTGATTTAGATTGTCATTAAGTGTTTCATAGGCGTTCCACTCGGAGGCTTTATATTCATAAAATCAGAAGAGGCGGATGTGTGAATTGTTCTTTCATTACCCCATCTGTGGGGAGAGTTTCAAGTAGATGTGCTCGCTCAACGGCTTTGTTCCACCTGACATGAAAGGCTATTTACATCCATCCATGGTGATGACAATGATGATGATGATGGCTGTGGGGGCAGCAAGGTTTCCATGCGACTGGATTCCCCAGCTCGCCCCCATTTGAAGAGCTCTGAGCACTCTGTTTAATCTCTGTGGATGTTGAGACCATGGGGCCTAATTGAGCAGAAGGGCTGTGCCTTGAGTGGCACGGTGCCTGTCGGCGCAACCAGGATGGCGTCTACCAAACATGCTTAATTGCCGTGCAGCTTATTTTGCGCCTCATGGGAAGGGTGGATGCAAATATATGAATTTAGCCCGCGCAATGTGATTGATCAAACCTGAGATGAATAGCGCTCTCTGATTTTTACACCTTTAGATAGTGGGCCCGAAAGTGCCGACACATAAATCCGTGCCAGCATAATGCAGGCAAAGTGAGCGGCTGTGGGGAGAACTTTTCAGCCCTTGCAAACAATTTTGAAATCATCGCACCACATCATCCATTCAACAATGCAATTTTGGAGCTTCTGAAAGGCAATGATTCCCAAACACTCCCGTGGCACATTGGTGTGCTGTCAGAGATCATAAATTGTGTGGTGTGAACTTACCCAATTGCCACTCCCAAGCCTGAAGTTTGCAACAAGATGGTCTTTTTGTGGCTCTGCCTTGCCCATGGAAATTAAAACAGATACCCTTTTATTTCGTGTCTATATGTGTTTAAATCTCACTTCAAGTCTTATTTCTACACTCTCGCATGTGAGTGCGACCCACACCTATTATGCAACTCGTCTCTTGCCCCCCCCCAACACAGATTTTGTTATACTGCCGCTTCGCTTCCATTTTAGTTTGGTGGTGTGCAATCAGATTTTATTTCTGGATAATATGTGCTTTGGCGGCGGCCCGGTGGTCCACTGGCTAGCGCATCGACCTCACAATGAAAAGGTACCGGGTTCGATTCCAGCTCCGGCCTCACCTGTGTGGAATTTGCATGTTCTTCCTGTACCTGCGTGGGTTTTCTCCAGGGATTCCGGTTTCCTCCTACATTCCAAAAACATGCATGGCAGGCTGATCGGATAAGCGGATCGGAAGATGGATGGATGGATGGATGTGCTTTGGCCCAATGAATGTTTGGAAGCACTCATACAAGGGCTGTCTTGGAGCCAGACACAAGAAGGAGTCATGCCATATCACCTGTGACAAAGCACTTCTCAATCAATTTGAATTCTCAAATGACTTGATTGACCTTCCTTCTTCATTACAGATGTACAGCAATAGTGAAATAAATACAAAAATGAACGCTGAAAGCTTGTGTATTGTATCAACTGACGAAAACGAAGGACATGTTTGCTATATTGATAGTTTTAAATGGAAGATGAAGTCATTTCAGTACACTTCTGGCCTCTCCAGGGGCAATTTTACAGGTGTTGCGCACTGTTAATAAATGTGATTGAATTTTCAGAAAATGTGTAAAAGTTGTGAATTTTGCCCGATGGCAACGTTTGAAAACGTAAGTAGAAGATGAACTGAGTTTTGTCGGATTCACAGATTACCGTATTTTCACGACCATTCGGCGCACCGTATTGTAGGGCGCAGTCTCAGTAACGGGTGCTATTTCTGTATTTGACACATACACAAAACGCACTGTATTATTGGGCGCAGCCAGGCATGGTAAAACATACGCCAGCTTAAACATACGGCATGCATGCACGCATGCTAGAAACACGTTTTTAAAAAGGCAATGGAAGCAAAACTGAGTTCGGTTGTACTTTATTTAGCCATTTTACAATGCACTCACGTTTTTCTCTTCACCTCTTACACGCTCACCCTTCACTCATTGGCAACTGGTACCTGCTAGGGGCGTGCCTTTAGTGTCCTCTTACACGCCCACCCATCACTCATTGGCGGACTTCTGCATGCCTGTCGTCACTCATGCCCCGCCTTTTCTCTATATAAACAGCGTGTCGGCCAGAAGCGCTCTCAGTCAGGCTTTGGAACTTGGCTCATACACTAGACGCTCCGCATTATAAGGCGTCCTGTCCATTTTGGAGAAAATGTAAGCGTTTTAATGGCGCCTTATAGTCGTGGAAATACGGTACCAGAATCCGTTGAGAATATTTGGCCAAACACTGATGTGCACACTAATTGACAAGTGTCATTCAGCAGCTTTATGAAATGCTGTCTCCAAATGTGAAAATACGACACTGTCTTTATGGGAGTTTGCTTTTTTTTTTCAGCCAATTAAGCAGTTAACGCCCAGTGCATGGAAACACAAAGGCATAACCATTTGCATGAGCCAGGATGGCCTCCGCAAAACAGGCTGACTCCAAACGGGCAGTAAAAGAGGGGGCAAATTCACCCGTGTGCTTAAGTCAGAAAAGGACCGCTGCTGCACACTTTTTGGGATGCGCTGGTTCTCTCATCGACTTAAGTACGTCGCTTACGCACCTTCATGAAACGTATGAAGTCTGGGTGGAGCGACCTTGAAATGAGGGTTGTTCCTTGACAAATCTGTCAGTGCGCGCCTTCTCCCACAGACTTAAGCATCTTTTCTCTTCAGCGTTCAAAATATTTGTCAGCGCAGGGTTAGTCCCCAGTGGTGCGACTTCAGAAGCATTGAACTTCAGAGGTTTCAACGACATTGAAGTCAAACATAAAGTTTGGGATGGTCATGTTCATTCTTGTTTTGTGTCGCTTTGATAAGCTGATGGCTGATAAGTGCAATTATTTTTCAATGAGTGTGCCAATTAAAAATGAAGTTTTATCTACTGTTATGGCTAGGCATAATTTGCAAAAGTTTAGACTGAAATTATTCGGCTAAGCATGTTATTTAAATCAGCGTTCCACTTTTATTTATGGACTATAGAATTAAAAAGGGTGAAGCGTCGTCTTTCTTATGACACCAATCTATTTGGTTATTTAATTAGACGTTTTTGCTGCTCAGACATGTGCATAAAGCCAAATCCCATATACCCTACCAAATAAATGAATAATTAAAATAAATGTAGGCTTCAAGGCAATTATAGTGATAACTGCTTGAGCAGCACATTAATACCATTTGTCCTGCAAATTATCTACGAGGGAGCACAAACGTGCACGATGTTAGCACTTCAGGTGGAAACCGGTTCCGTAGCAAATAAGAAGAAAATGGAACAAGTGAACCGGGCTCCTCTATTTTTCATGAATAAGGTCACTTATCAGTGAATGTAATGTCACCAAGTTCTCTTCATCAATTCAATAACAGTGGCAAAAGTGAAAAAGTAGTCAGGTCATTTCTATATAATACACCCCTGGGCTTTTTTATGATGACTTCATTTCCCACTGTAATATTGGAACGTCTCTATAATTGTAAAAATGTAATAGACTCTAATATAATTTCATTTTGAACCCTGAATGTTCTATGCCATCGCTGCTCAATTTGAGAAGAATAATGATTTTTAATGTCCACACATGGTTTCCCGTGACCTTATTCAATCTGTGGGCTGATCAGGAAATATATTGATTCAATTACATTGCTGATGACAAGCGAACAGCGGAGAGGAGGGAAAAAAGGTCAGCATATATTTGAACATGTAAATCTTAACAATGTCTTTTGGGTTTCCTGACAAAAAAAAAAAAAAAGCCATTACCAAATGCCATTCGGCTCCAGTGGCATCTCTCTCTCTTGCTGTCTTTTTTTTTTCTCCCGAGCGGGCGTAGTTAAAATATTTAGGATAGCCAAGGCAGACTTTTCCTTTGTCAGCATGTGAGACATATTCAGAACATGTGTCTCTGTTTAGCTGTGTGGAATATCATGGTTCGTGTCATTATTATTTTTAATTTTGCATAACATCTACCCTCTGCTGGCCTTTGTGAGATTTTCCCAATGACTTTCAGCAAGTGACTTTCAAGCCAGCTTTGTATGTTGAGCATTGCTCTTCTCTAGCTGAAGCTAGTCGAGAAGTAAATTAGCCCGTCTTTGTTCAAACACTGAACAAAGCTCTTAAATTCATTCCTGCTCAAATTACATGCACACCGGGCACCTCTAATTATTTGTTTGGTCATTAAAAACTCATTAAATTTAAATTGTTCATTTGCATACCACTGAGTGTTGCATCGTACATTATTAATTGAAGATAAATAAATGAATCCAATTATACAAAATAAGTAATGCAACATATGCAGCGACAGGGATGGTGTACTTGTCTTTCTTTTGACATTGAGGCTGTACTTCAGCCGGGCATTTTAAAAGTGAATAGGTGAGCAAATCAGAAAAAAGTATTTCTTTTGTTCAGAGTTGCTGCGGTTTAAGACTGCACTGCATCATATTGAATTGTGTTTCTAATATTTGGCTCATCTTTTGCAGCAAACTAAGATCAGCTGTTGGTATAATTTTAAGCAACTACAATAAACCTACAGTGGTGCCTTGAGATACGAGGCGAACTCTTTCCACGATGACGCTTGTAACAAATCATCTTTCGCCATTGAATTGAGTTGAAATGCCATTGCAGTGTTCCAGCCACCCAGAGAAAAAAAACAGTTACGAAATATCCTTGACTATTGGGCTTGATAAAAGCCTTCGGTAATTACATAATTAAGTAGAACATAGAAGAAATTAAACAGCCTTGGGGACCTCTGATCTGGAGCACCGCAGACGCACCCCCGCCCCTTTTTTTTTTCCTTTACTGATGGACCTCCAAACATGCATGAATTAAATGCCAATGTTCTGATTAAATTACTCTAATTGGATTTCGGACTGTTTGGCTTTAACTGAAGTTTAGTGAGTCAAATTGAATTGGGATGTAAATGCTTTTTTTGGGTGTACAAATTTTAGATTCTATCTCATCCGATTGTTCAGGTGGAGTCAATGTTACGTGTGGGGGGGAAAAGGTTGCATTATCTGTGCAATCTTATCGGTGAAAGCCAATTCTTCTTGTACTCGTAACCTCCCATCTGTTTGATGCACGTGGTTGAATTGTCTTTTCTGAGAACTGAAATCATATTCGATGTTATTGTGACCAATTACTCAGCAACCCAGGTGGAAAGCACTCTTCCTTGTTTACTTCAAGCTGAGGCTGTTGTTTTTCTGTTCGCTACAGTCATTTCTGTGACTTTCTCTTGCCCACTATTCAACGGTTCCAAGGATTGATAAACACTCACCCATTTTAAAATCACTTCATTAATTAAATAGGATTGGGGAAGGTTCTGAGCTAATGGATTAGACCGGGGCCGGCTCGTTCAGGCCTTTTTACCAGAGGTCACATTTCATTTGCTGCCTATGTCAAACGAGCGGCATCAGGACCTCATGGGCAATCTAATCAATGTCTGCGTGCTGGAGCCCTCAAATGAATTCATTAAAGTTATGTGGATGTGTCCTGCAGTGAAGAAAAATTAAGTCTCCCGATACCACTGATAGAAATTAGCCATGAATTAAGAGGGAGGCTGTGCACATTCTGGATGCTCGCCAAAATAGAATTAATAGGCCATCAGAGCCTCATGTGTGTTGAATCCCATTTGTTTGCTGGCGTGTTATGAAAGCACCTCTTCTCTTGCAGCTGGCCCTGAGCGAGACCCTGAACAACCACCACAGACTTATTTGGTTAAATTCAGTGCGGGGAGGTGAGGCAGGACGGTCCAAGGATGAGTAAGATAAGTTGTTTTTAACATAATTTCCACCTAGCATGACGGTTGAATTCAGTTTGCCATGGTACTCATTTTTTGTGTTTTTATTTTTAGTCGCAGACAACTAGTCACCAATGTGTGACGGTCATAACTCAGTTTTGGCTTCACAAAAACTACGTGTGCATGTAGATGAACTCCACGTGGTGTAATGACACCAGGGTTACGTTTGTAATGTTTTAATATAGACTCGTCTAACCATCAACTCAGTTTGAGGATTTAAGAATGAGTAGTTTGTCTCTGATTTGTCATCATCGTTTTTATTTTGTTTTGACCTGGGTGTGTCGGGACACAAAGCAGCCTCGTCCCCGACACATCTGATAATTTAGTTACAGAAAGGATTTTCGTCATTGGCGTCATTTTCGTTCCGAGGAATTTGGTCTAGTTCAGAGTATTTGGGAATTTGGTAGACGCGTAGACTACATTTTGGACTGGCTAAAAGGTTATGTCTTTCGTAGTATGATTTTTTTGTATTTAATCCAGGCAAAGGGGAGGCAGACATGCATGATGGACCTCAAGGTATTTCATTCATAAATATGACACCAGCATGGGACAATCCCTCTCAATCATTATAGAAATCAATTTATTGAATGAATTGTCATCATTATCATATTAAAAAATATTAGCGCACCCTCGTTACGATTTAACACACGGATGCATGATCGGGAGGTGCAAGGCAGGCTCCAATTGCACAATTGGAATACTACCCTTTACTCAGTCGTGCGTTCTGTACTTCCATGATTTTGATTCAAATGTAGGATTAACCGGTAAACCATTACGTTGCATCCCCCAATCTAGCACAAATGCGCAAATGCCCTGTTACACCTATTTTTATCGGCGCAGTCTAGCAACATATCAAAAGAAAGAAAACTCCACCCCTGTGCACAGTTAATAATAGAATAAAAAAGATCCCTTGGAATGTTTGTCTAGTGCGAGAAAAAAAGGGCGGGGCGGGGGTCTTATTATTGTGTAATAAAATAAATTTGAATGCTCAAATGACTGTTTGACCTTCGTTCTTCATTACAGATGTACAGCAATAGTTGAAATAAATACATTTAAAATGAACGCTGCAATCTTGTGGATTATATCAACTGACGAAAACAATGGACGTTTGCTACACTGATAGTTTTAAATGTAAAATGAAGTTTGAGTTTCAGTTTTTGCTTCATTAAAAGCATTTTTATTTATTGAGATCATGAACATTTTTTGTCCATTTTTGTTTTTTGATTATTTTTCGTTAACTTCAATAACCTTGTTTTGTCTCAATTGTAAACCTTCAAGATTGTTGGTCAAACCTTGCCATTGTCACGAGGCCTAAAGTTTTTTATCTTCTGAGTAACATTTGGGGTTGTCATTGTAAAGACTTGACAGATAGGTTGCAATGAAATTTACTAGTGGCATTCGTGTCCTCCTCAGGGTACTGCCATAATTCCATATTATCCATAAAATCTTCCTTGAGCACCACCATTATTCAAAATGTTAATTTGCAAGCCTTTAGTTTAGGACCAAATATGTGCAAAATGAATGGCCTTCCCATGGGTCCTTCCTGCGCTATACATTTCTGTGACTACAGTATTTTGAAACATGGCAGGCAATACACTCTGCCATGATGGCCCATTATGTATCGGCGTATGACGACACAAAAAACATGAACACGCAATCAGACAGACAAACATGAGCAAATTCCGAAATCGTGATTGAATTACTGCATTTGGTCTCCATATCATTAATCTCCTTCTGCACTTTACTAATGCAAATTAACGCTGAGTACGCAATAATATAATATACAAGCTTTAATATACAGGAGAGCAGTTGCAGCAACCTATTGTCACGCTTTTGTGACGGCGAGGTGAATTAAAAAGCACAGTCAACTAATTGACTTTGGCAATCTACACTCTGCTCTTAAACTTAACATCGCTATCAAACCTTATGAAAGGTGAGGAGTTTTACTTTATTTTTGCTTCTTTAGTTTCGTGATTAACTCAACTCAACTCAACCGCCTCAACCAATGAAATGTCCCCCACTTGTACGACCATTGAAATGTTATTTAAAATGTTTCTTGTATAGTTTGAAAGTTGTTATGATGGCCACTGTCTATGTAACAGATCCCATTTTTTTTTTTTTTGCCTATGTTGAGAATTGCGTTTGCTAAATATGAACAAATCCATGGGGGGATATAACACGACAGCTAAAAATGTGACAATGATGAACTTGGAACCTCATGCTTTTTCATTTGAGCACAGACTCACCTTGACAACTTCCAAAGGAGCTGGCCGCTCCCAAATCATGCAGTCAAGCAAAATAAAACCGCGCTCAGAGGAGAGGCCTCAAAGTGCTGCGGCGTACAGAAGTTTGCATATTGAACCCACCGGAGGGCCATTACAGTTCAAACATTCTCTCCACTGCACTGATAAACAACGATTCCCACTTTGCATGAGGTTTGGAGGCTTCAGCTCATGTGAGTGCTGGAGGTCAGAGAAAGGGTGTGTACTGAAAACACACGCAACTCCCAGAATGATGGCCATCACAAGTTCTTCCAAGGTTCCAACACGCGTCTACGCTAGTCAGCTGTAATGCGTGATGTTGATGCTTGTCAAAGTGAAGTGACTGTCATAGACTTCTTTATTCTTTCACAATAATGACGTCAATAGTTTGTTCAATATGCATGAAACCACTCATACCGCACACCGCTTTGCTCAACTCACCTCACTTTCTGCTTTGTTGTTTTTAAACTTCACTATACACTACCACCAAACTTCCATATAGCACTGAATGCATTAATGGGAATGACATAACACAGATCTCTTTTCTTATTCATTCCTTAATTGTTCTTGATATGCGTGAATATTGTCCATGGTGAGGAGACACTTGCGATCAAATGGAGTCACTACATTTTAACCAAATATTTACCTGCAAGTCGAAGCAAAAAATCAGCCAATCAAGACGTGTGTTTCACGCCGGGTCACCATTGTATTTCATGAAATTTATACACGTGGCAAAATTCAAGACATGACACTTTACTACAATGCAAAGAAGTTTGTGTCTAGCTTTCATCACCCTCAAAATGTATTGTCCCCTTCAGTGACTCAACAAATTATTGTCAAAACCGCCCCCGACAAAAGTAAGCACACCCCCAAGTGAAAAGGTCCAAATTGGACCCACAGTGTCAATGTTTTGTGTGGCCACCATTATTATCCACAACTGTCTTCACCGTCTTGAACAGAAAGATTATCAGAAGGTCACAGGCTTCCAGTGGAGTGTCTGGCTAGAATGTTAAAAATTCCGATGAGAACTTTACAATAGATGCTTGATGAATACTATGAGTGGCATTACTCTCAAGATAGAGTCACCGTGTAGACCACAGTAGATAACACCACCAAGAACAACATGAAGATGCACATCAAAAATAGAAGAAAAAACCTGGACGCACGGTCATTATATTCTTCCAATCCATAAATTCAGTTGCTTTCATGGAGCTCCATTCACACAATCCTTCACAGTGTATGTGGATGAGATCTCAAATGGCGCTCGCGCTTGCCCCCTTCCTCCGGTGCCAGAGTCACGCATCATTGTCAGCCAGCCAGCAAAACAAGATGAAATAAAATTCTAAGCCGTCCTGGCAGTCAAGGACACCATTCCCTCACCGTAATAGCCTGTATCGCCTAGCCACTCCATGTGTAGCTTTTCTTCATTGCTCTGGGCTTTTATTCCTGGCAATAAGCTCTTTATCACTCCTCAACACAATTCATTTAAAACCAGCGTCAAGAAGCAATCAAACCTTAAGTAAGCGGATTCAAAGTCAGTGTGTTATTGTTAAGCATAGGAGCGTTACTTCATTTCCATAATGCAGCCGGACAGAGATGCCAAAGAAGGTAATAGTCATATTCATAATAGGAACGATAAGGAAACAACAGTTCATCAAGAGAATTCTTATTTTTGGGTCACAACATTGACATTTTTTATCCATACAACGCAGCTTCTGTCTCTTGATTCCCTTCTTCTCGTACTCCCGAATGACATTATGTTTGGGCTTTGTTGTCTCCCCGCCTTGGATGCCGATGATTTAGCAATTCTTGACATATCTATTACACCTCGCAGATTGGCTGCTCTCCTTTCCTGGGGTGAGTTGGTCACCTATAGAAATGACACGTACCGTTCCATTTTTTTTCCCCGTCAGACGTCCTCGATTCACAGGTGGCACATTTAGGAAAAAGTGGATTCTAATTTCAGCAGTGTTCCCTCACTATTAACCATAGCTACAGGAGACACATCAATCTTGACAAGGTCTTTTTGCACAACGTCTAAAACTGCAATACCGCGGTGTGTTTTTCACCTGCTCACCACAACGATGCCCATATATGGGCACTTCGGCTGCTCGGTTTATGATTAGCCATTTGCATTATTTTGCTCCGGCTGTTTCCTCGTTGTGAAGATTTACATGCAAGATTTCAGCGGCAAGGATAAAATCACATGCGCAATCGTCTTTGCAATGGTGGTCCAATGCGGGTGGACTGATTTTCAACTGAATGTTTGTACAATTGTTTTCAATCTTGCCTCTGTATTGGTGGTGCCCATCAATCAAGTGAACAGTCATTGGTCACAACATTAGGTACACCTGCACAGCTAGAACTTGACAAAGAAACAAGTACATCCAAAATTTGTAAAAGAAAAGAAATCAACTAAAAAAACAAAAATATTATTGTGGTGAAGTGTGCAGTGGGGTGTACCTGCAACATACAGTGAGCTGTATGTAATATTTTGGTTAGCATGCTCCATTTAGCAACATGAAAAAGGCGCAAACAATTCAAACAGACAGAATGATGCCGCACACTTCCACCAGTGCAAACATAATTCCGTTTCAACAGATTCCTCCCTCTAGTGTTTCCTAGTTAATACGCCTACTTCATTACCAGGGAATAAAGGCTAATGCCAACAGAAACGCGGCCCCAAATTGAAAGGAATTAGTGTAATTAGCATGCTACCAAATGGCTAATGTGATTTCAATTGTAACATTTCATTAGACAACATGTAATCTTACTCTTGAGAACCTCCTTTTTAGATCATGCCTGAAGATGTAGCTTCCCTTAGCATGAGACGCTACCGCGGCTAAACAAGCAGATAGTTCTTCACAGTGAAAGGCCATACAGGACATCAACACCAACACCCAGTCAAGTACCTGAAACAAAAACTTGAGCAAAAGTACAATTACCATTTTCTGATATTAAATAAACTTAAGTATTGAATGGAAAGTATTCAAAAAAGCAAGTGATTTTACAATTTTGCATATTTGTATGGGTTTTAAATTAGTTTACATCACTGGTGCAAATAAGAATTTGCTTGTTGGCTAATGAACAAAATAGCCATGGCGTCTGCTGAAAGGAGCAAAGAAGGCGTGAGTTAGAGCGAGCAACACGCAGGTACACACACACACACACACACACACACACACACACACACACACACATTCCTGCATATTACTTGTCTGCATGTGTTCCTCCACCATTTGTGTTCACATCTCTGAAAAGGGGTTTTAACACAGCAACACTGATGCTGTTCGTTAGCCCTCCTATGGCAAAGTGCATTGTTTAGCATTAATGAAATGGACTTTCCTTAAATACAAACTGTGATTTGTGCAGCATGGTGGTCGACTGCTGTACGCTACACTGTGAGGCGGACAGTGTAGCGTACAGATGGGCTTGCTGTGTGGAGTTTGCATGTGCCTGCCTGCGTGGGTTTTCTCCGAGTACTCCGGTTTCCTCCCACATTCCAAAAAGATGCATGGAAGGTTAATGGAACACTCCAAATTGTCCCTGGAGTGATCGTAAGAGTGAATGGTTGTTTGTCTACTGTATGTGTGCCCTGCGATTGGCTGGTAACCAGTTCGGGGTGTACCACGCCTACTGCCCGAAGACAGCTGGGATAGACTCCAGCATGCCCGCGATCCTCATGAAGATAAGCGGGTTAGACACGGATGGATGGATGAATGGATAGCTCCTATCTCCTCGGTATTTTACATGGCTGCCACCACCACAGCAGGTAGCAGAGTAAAGAAAAGACTGCTAAGGTTTCTTTTGGCTCTTAAACTCAGCTAATTAACACTAGCTTCATGCTTTATGTATTTTGCCAGCTCTCTGTGTTCTATTTTATTCATTTATTTTTTTCCACAAGGCCGTCGCCGATCTGCCAGCCAACTGTCACCGAAAGAAAACGTGAGACGGTCACTCGATGGTTGGCTGCGATTATAATTATATGCAGTGTCATTCTCCACTTTTCCCACCTTCTGCTCAGTGTCGCCGCCGCCGCTCTCATCTTTTTGCACCAGGCGCATTGAAAATAATAATAATAATGATTAAGAACAGCATCACTTCAATCTCACTTTCAGTGATTACATTGTTGCAGCCGTTTCCGTTTCTGCTTAAATTATATTTAACTTCATCTGCTGCGCTTTGCAAACAGGATTACTGGTACTTATCTGAAATGAAAGTGCATTTTTAACGCAGTTTAATAACGAGAGTGGAAAATCCACTCCATTGCAATAAAGCTGAAACTAATTCATTGCAATGGCTGTCAGCGGAGAGCGCTGGGAATCTCCCTCACAGCCTACATGCTACAAACGGTGAGAGAAAAGAGGCAGAGGGCCACTTGTGTAATCTGACATGAGCGTTGTGATCACAGCAACACTGAGGAATCATCCTCGCCCCCTTTTAAAAGCCTCTTCAAAGAGCCAATAAAGGCGACAAAGACAGCGATAATCAAAGTGGGCAACTTTTCTTAAGAGTCTGGAGGTGGCTGCTTGGCCTCATGCATCTCAAGTGGACAGCAGCTCGGAGCCCTCCGTGCACGCTGTTTCATTATGGTAATAGTATAGCGGGCGGCCTGTTTGTTCGCCAAACACAATTAACAAGGTTTCTGCTGCACATCAATAGTGCCATTTGCATAGGATATTGATCTGCAGTCCTTATAATCACAAAATGTTAATTGCACCAATTAATTCTCAATCTGTTTGTGCCCTTGTCTGGCCTTCCTTGAGCCCTGAAGGTCAGCGTGAAAATGAACTGCTCTTTGATTCTCCTCCAGGAAAAGATTTTTTCCCAAGACAACACAGTTTGCTACTCTCGAATCAAAAGGCCTGACCATCCTTTATCGTTATTATCATTCCCTGTGAGTAGCGGCTAATGGGTTTGAAATCGTCTGATCTGATTTGTCCTTTTAAACAAGGTTTTTCTTGTCTGCTTCATTAAGCAGGACAGCCTCCGCTTCTCCGCAGTGCCGGCCGGACGTATTTACACCTCAAAAGTACACTATCCGCAGCCTGTGGTGCTGCTGTTGCACCATGTTATTACATGCTGAAACATGACCTCCTGCTTTATTGTCTCTTTGAGATGATCACAATAATAGTGGCCAGATCTGTCGGCTTGGCTGCTCCTCATTTGACACAGAGGAAGGTACTGTAAGACTCATCTTTTTAATGATGATACTATGTTGCCGTAATGATTGCAAAATATATGAGCTGGGCTGGCACATACCCACGATGTACAGTGATAAGATCCGATCCAAGAAGTGTGTAGCATTTCCTTTTGTTACTTTTTAACTGGAATGGCTCTCAAAGCACATAATTCTGCCAAGCCCACGTATTTAGTTTTTAAAGTTGTTATTTAGGAAATAATATATAGCATTCATCAGTGGTGGTGGGAACAGGTTAGTCAAGAATGTCTGCTATTCCAACAATCTCGTATTGTAACCTTACTCTATCTATCTATCTATCTATCTATCTATCTATCTATCTATCTATCTATCTATCTATCTATCTATCTATCTATCTATCTATCTATCTATCTATCTATCTATCTAGATAAAATGTTTTTCTGTTAAGTCAAAAGGACTGTCTTTATTTTATTTTATAATAAATATGTTATTTTGTCATTAGTATTAATACACCACTTCCAATTTCAAATTTGGCTAAATCTGTTGTAATTATTATGTTAAGTGGGCTTGTCGGTGTCTGTTGAAAGTAATTAGTAAAGCGACTTTTAATCTCACTTATTTACTTTTAAAATTAACTAATCGGTAAAGTAATTGACAAAGTAACAGTATTTTTTCATGTTAACTGAGGCTACAGTGTCTATATTGTGCTTTATAAAGACACACAGTCATGACAGTTATACAGAATATTTTGCTTCAGTTAAATGGACATTGTGCAGCTCCTTCTGAAGTGCACGTCGTGGCCACGTGGGGGCAGTATAATACCGACTTACATACTGTATTTTCCCATTTAAGTCAATTTCTTCAGGCCGTATCTCACTGAACAGCGAAGGTCTGCAAGTGTGTTCGCTTGCATCACCTTATTTTCCCTTGTTCTTATTGGGGAAAGTGTCTTGCACACTACAGGTACAGTATACAGAAGGCTCCGCACTTATGAGCTGTGGCTGGTGCTCTTTCATATTTCACATTGCCTCTTTGGGGGATTTTAGGGGAGGGAGAAAATTGTGTGTTTTTATTTAATTTTTTGAAAATTAATATTCATATAAAGCAATTCATTGCTGAGATGGACTGCAATCTATTTCTAAATGAAGGCGCTTGATAGCCGGTTGGTTTGGAAAAGAGAGTGCGCTCTGCTATCATTAATTTCCGAATGCAGTCAGCACTGGCTCACCGTGTCCACAGTCGGAGCGCCGAGTGCCCAGCACCATTTTTGATGCACTCTGAATAGCCAAACATCAAATTTGAGCGACGCTCTAAGTTCCCGAACGGTCGCAGTGAAACAGTGCGGTTACTAGATTCCTTCCGAATGACCGCCAAATGCGCAAGAAACTGAAAGACTCATGCTGCCTCTCCCTGCCCTCACAAACACCAACACAGATAGATAGATAGATAGATAGATAGATAGATAGATAGATAGATAGATAGATAGATTTGATTTCACTTGGAGTGGCTCTTGCTTTGCATTCAGACATGCCAAACCTTTCCAATATTTTCTCAATATATCTGGATTGGTTCAATGTGATTGAGCCCACATTTTGCTTGAAATCAATCCCAATGAAATGAGTGAGGCATCCGAGATCTTTCATCCTAAACTTACTCTTGAGTTTCTCTTTGATCTCGCATAAACACCTCTCATTGCTGGCAGCCACAATGATATCATCGACCCACACTAACAAAATTTCTTTTTCTTTGTCAGACATTTTGGTGTAAATACAGTGGTCTGCTTGACTCTGTACAAACTCGTTCAAGTAAAAACTCATGAAGCATCATGTTCCAATTTCTCCCAGACTGTTTGAGGCCATATATGGATTTGTTTAACTTACACACAAGTTGTACACCATCCCTTTGTTTCACACAAAAACCTTCAGGTTGATCCATGTATAGTTCGCAGTCAATAGGTGCATGTAAGTATGCTGCCTTCACGTCCATTTGGTTTAACAGCAACTCATTCTGTGCAGCAAGCTGCATCAGTAGTCGCAGTGATGTCAGATTAGCGGTCGTGAAAATGTCTCAGAATAGTCAAGTCCTTCTCTCTGACTGTACCCTTTGGCTACATATCTCGCTTTATATGTTTCATTGCCTTTGTCATCCTCCTTTAAAGCATACACCCACCTTCCCCCACTGTCTGTCTACCCTCCGGTAATGGCACAAGGGTGAAAGTGTCATTCTCTTTAAAAGAAGTCATCTCATCTATCATCGCCTTTCTCCACTTTTCTGACTTTGGCGATGCCATTGCCTCGTAGAATGTTTGTGGCAATCCCACTGTTGCTCTATAGCAGTAATCAATTGTGATCTCATTGCCTTTTATCACACATTCATAATCCTCTAAATATTTTGGTGTCTTCCTTTCTCTACCAGAAGTACGAGGAGTCTCATTACCATTGGTTGAGTCCGTGTCGCAGTCAGGTTTAAGCTCTGGTTCAGTGTCAGAATCTTTTCCTACATATTCCGTCTGTAACCGACTTGCTTTAGGCATAGTTACCCACTCTACATAGTGGTCCTCCAGTTGGGTCTTCTCGGTCTGCGTCTCACTCTCAGTCACGGTCTTTGTGATGAAGTGGACCAGTCTGTGTTTCTGAACCTTGTTTGTCTCTGGAAAATAAATCAAATAAGCAGGTGAATGACGGTCAAAACCAACAAAGATCCCTTTTGCCCTTTGGATCTAGCTTTCTCCTGTTTTGCTCATACACCATGCATTCTGAACCAAACTTTTTCATTTTTGACAAATCTGGTCTTTTTCCTGTGAAAAGGAAATAAGGAGTCTCCCCTGTTCTTTCGCAGTAACATCTGTTCCGTATAACTGCTGCTGTTCTGGCTGCATATGGCCATAGCTCTTTGGGTAAGCCTGATTCTATCAGCATACACCTGACCATCTCAAACAATGTGCGCCAGTTCCTCTCTGCTGTCCCATTTTGATGTGGGGAGTAGGGCGCTGATCTCTCATGTTTTATCATATTATCTCGAAGTAGAGATTGATATTCTTTGAAACAAACTCTGTCCCATTATCCGATCTCATTCGCTTCACTTTACCATATGGTGCTGTGTCTGCCAAGAACTGCTTTGTAGCCTCGACTGCCATGTTTTTGTTCCTGAGAAAGTATACAAAAACAGCTCCAGAAAAGTCATCAGTAAAAGTGATGGCATATTTGTACCGTCGAATGACTCTGGGTCAATAGGCCCACCTAGATCTGTATGTACCAGCCCTAATGGCTCTTTAGCTCTCACATCACTTTTCCTGTTTCTATTCTGGGTGAATTTCCCTTGAATACAGGTTTCACACTGGTTAGGTCTAGTTTTGTTACTAATTTTCATACCTTCTACCACAGCTTCAAGCTTAGCAATATCACCATAGTTACAATGGCCCATTATCTCATGCCATGTTTTCATGTCTAAAGACGCATTGCAGGAGTCCTCACTGCATGCAGAATTTTCTGTGACAATGTCAAGATAGTACATACGGTCCTTTACAATCATCTTGCATATTGTCCCATCTGAAAGAATCATTTTGTTGTCATTCTTCGCAAAGTTGAACTTTGCTCCTTTCGAGTTGCTGCATCCACAGAAAGGATATTCTGCGGGTATTCTGGGATGAGGAGAGCATTTGTGAGCTTGACACTCACTACTCGTCCACTGCTGTCGGCCAGCTTGATTTGCGCGTCCCCCTCTTCTCGACACTTCCGGTGATCCGTCTTCCATCAGCCAGCTGCATGATGTGATCTTTAGGCCGAAACTCTCATCAAATCGGATGAATGCGTTCTTGTCGGTGATTATGTGGGCAGAAGCACCGCTGTCCACAAGTAGTCCATATTGCTGCGCTCCTTGGGTCGCCATTCACTCACCGGAGCAATAATGTTTCTTCTTCTTCCTCGAAGATTTGGCTTGGTCTCTGCCACGGAAAACTTTTTCCGAATCGTCCATAACTGTAGCCAATAGATAGATAGATAGATAGATAGATATCATCCAAGCAGCCGCACAGTTCAGATAGATGTGATAGCGGGCCTCATCTCCGTCAAATCGCGGCGGTAATCCTCTCCCATAGAACCCACCTAGTTGATCCTTCTGCTGCGGAAGTCCTCGCTGTTCATAGATAGATAGATTCTTATTTTTCTTTGTGTGGTCGCTATAGATCGCTAAACACCTGGCGTGCTACAGTGCACCTTCACTGCCAGAAGCGAACTGCAGGGAAGCTCCACCCCCTTTATTTACATACACCCCAGAACATGGTATCCCTCCACACAAAATAGTACCAACACTAAACTCTAATGCTAGTGGCATACATCGTCACCCAACATAGATAGATAGATAGATAGATAGATAGATAGATAGATAGATAGATAGATGATGGGGGGTCTGATGGGGAGTGGGGGTTACACAGGATTTCTGACAGGGCATTATAAAGGCTATAGCCCCGGTTCGTAGTTTCCCATCGACGTGCGCGTCTCATCTCATTCGCTAAAGAAACATGAAACATTGTGTGTCTCATAAATACAATAAAATTATTTTCTTCAGTGGACTTTCCTCACGACTGTATCTGGAGCTGTTCCGTTGTTGAAAAGCAGGTGAGCCAGCTGTTGTTTAAGGTTTGCTCAGCAACGCGGCACTTCTAAGGATTTCACGACCGGCATGTGTCAAATGCAATGATGAAAACTCCCCTTTGCAATTAGAATGACTGCAGTCGTTATGAGCTGCCCCTCCGGACAAACTCCAAGCCACCAGTACGAGTCAGCAGCCGCTCCGTCACACGGCTGTTACACTGCGGAGCACGGAAGCCGTTCATTGAATCAAAACGTGCAAAATGATGTTTCACCTTCAACACGCGCTAGCCTCCTGAGCACGCAAGAAGTAAAGGTGCTTGCTTAAATTTCTGGGGCAATACGTGCAACGCTAGATTTGACAGGGGATGCCCGTAATTCAATGTCGCGCCACCCAAAGGGCGTACATTTCATCAAGGAGCAGAACTGGCACAAGTCTACTGATGAATCAGCTCAGAGGCAAAACTGCGTCGCAGCACAACTTTTCTGATTAAACTAACTTTCACGCTATATGGCGTGATGCCCACTTTGTAGTTTTTGTTACATCCAATTTTTTATGTACCTATTCGTTTACATTACAAAAAAGCGACTCTTAATGTGAACGCAGCACGTCCGTGATGTGACACGCACGCACACTAAGCGCAGGGTCGATATCACGTGGTGCAGTGTTTACGGAAGTAAATATGGTACCTTGTGTAACATTTCAAATTGAGTTGCGAGGTGCGGCACGGGGGGGGAGGGAGTTACGTTCACACTAAGCCTGTGCAAATTCGCCACGGTTTATGCGGTCCACAGACGCTCCTGGATCTTATTTAATGGGGACATCAACTAAAGATGACGTTTATGTCATTTAATATAAATGAACCGTTTGTGTGGCCGAATTACTACTGTCACCACAAATGTTCATTTTTTATGTTTCGTATTTCAAGTAGGATTAAAGTAAAATGTTAAAGACAACTGTTACTCAAAACACGTTTGCAGATTCATGGACAATGTCAGTATTTTCACCAACATTCTGACCTCCAACTTTGCTTTGATAAGTCACCCATTGCATGAAGTTGAACAGTCTTCCCTCAGGTAAAACAATGTGTTTTGTTTTGTTTTTCACAAACCGTGGAATTGTCTATTGTTTGATCTATTTTATTTTATTTTGGCAGTAATCGTCAACTGGGAGGCAACTTTTTTTGGGTACATTCTCTGGCAAACTGCTGCTTCATGGAGATGAGGTGAGTTCACTGACACCTTATAGTTGTTAATAAAGAAAAATTGCACTGTAATGTAAAATGTATACACAAAAACTAAAAAGAATGTAAATAAATAAATTGGTTTTCTAAAGTCTAATGCATGTAATTGAAAGACTTCAAGAGCCGTGGCCTAGTGAGTGATGTCAGGAGCTCTGCATTCGGATGGTTTACCATTACCACATGGTTGAGTCTGCTCCATGCTCCTTAGAAAGTATTTTCATTTTTTGTTTGCATGTTCAGTTGGCCCGGTCATTAAACGGCAGAATAAGTACCGGTAGTTTCATTTCACTTATTGTTGCTATTGAGTATTTTTTATTTATTACTATTCATTCCTATGCATTATTATGGATTATTATCTTTTGTATATGTAAGAAGTATTGGGGTCTGATTTAATTAATTTTCACTACAATCAGCAATACCACACTGATGATTCTCCCCACCCGAGCAACCAGCCCAAATTACTCTCCCAACCTCAACATCAGTACATATCAGAGCAGTCGGGGACCTTTCCAGTGGCCGTCACCCATGCCTGAGCAAAATGACAAATGAGGCATACTGCGTGAAAGATGAATTTCAATCCACTACACCTGTGCAGCCCCACCAAATGAAAGGCCTGATTGCCTCAAATTGCATATTTAGAATGCTTAATTCTCCCATTATGAAACCTATTTACATGAATTAGGGACAATTAGCATTTTCAGACCCACTTCAACTTTGTTCGCCCCGCCCCATCCATTAACATTTGAAAGTGTCGACTGCCTGACACCAGAAAGCCCCACCAGCTGATTTGCGCTGACCCAGTATGTCGACTCTCTGGAAATACTTTTTTATTGTAACACCATGCTAAATGAAGGGGCTGGCATAGTAGTTAATTGACAAAAGCCAGTGTGTGGGAGTCAGTGGTCGGGAGAGAGTAGCCAAGGATACTGTTGCTTAAGAATAATGTCTCAAGTAAAAGTAAAAAGTAGTCTCCAAATAATTACATGAGTGAGAGTAAGAAAGTATTCAGGGAAAATAATGACTCCAGTACTAAGTAACTGGTTATTAACTTCTGATTCATTCATTTTCAAACAGTACATTTAATGTCATATAGTCAAAAATACAAAACAGGAATATGCAGAATGAAAAAATTGCCCAAAAATATCATCTTGAAAAATATTTTTTGGGATGAAGTAACAGAAACGAAGGCAGCTTAATCACAATAAATTGTTTTAAATTAACTTTATTTGTTTACACACAACCAAAACATGAAACAACCAAAGCATGAGATTATTAATTGTACAGTTAGATATAATTTGCTAATAATGTAATTCCAAAAGTGAAATAACCTACATTTATCAGTAATATCGACCTCTGTTACACTACTCAAAACAAAGCAAGTTCTGCCAACTTATATCTTTATCTTCAGTGCTGCGCATACAGTACTTATGAAAATCATTTCAATTTCTGTTATTTCCAATATATAGGGTCACTTTCATGATACTTTTTCGATACAGTGGAAAGCTTCACAATTTCCTGGTACTATATGACAAAGATAAAGTAAATGCCACGACATCTCACTGGATTTAACCTTCTTGTGCTCTCTTTGTTGTTCTGAATGAAAATGACTTCCATGGGTTTTGTTTAGCATTCATACGATGCTTTACAGTGAGCTATGAGTTTGTTTGTTTTTGTTTTTGTAAGGCTCATCAAATATTTAAAGAAAATCCCTTAATAAGGGAAAGCACATGTCAATCAGGTCCTGTGCACATAATAAACAATATGCGGCCTTTGAGTGCATTTATTGTCTGTATTGAAAGGATGACGCCCTCTTACTATCATAATTGTGCTATTGATTACACATAACTCACGTTGTCTTATTATGATTACATTTTAACGGTGACTTTGTGCGTGAAAGGAATTCTCTCCTCTGGTGTCAGTCTCGTTGACTTGTATGATCTATGATTCATCAATACCATCGATTTTCCCAAAGTTCATCCGAATCGTTCAATACAGCCACATCAGTATTTTACATTAAAAAAAAAAAAAAGATGGTTGGCAAGTCAATCTGCATGTCAGCAAAATGTCACCATAATTGAGGCAGGCTGATGTTTTTGTCCCTTAAAAAAGTTCTGACTGTTTTATAAACAGGGCTGGGAGAGGAGACATCAGTCACCAGGGAGCCTGTTAACATTACCAAGGACAGGAATATGTTGAATCAAGCAGTGAGGTGCAGATGTGCTGCACTCGACTCTCATGTGGAATTTTAATGTTCCATTGTGTGACTGTGACCAACATTGAGTAAATGTTTGCTCAGGAACCGGCCACATCATTAGGTACACCTGAACACCCATGTGAGATAGAATTAGACTATTCTGCTCTTATAAAAAAAACAAAAGTTCAACCAGTTTGTGCATATTCTACTGTATTGAGTATCATGAGCATCGTTATATGGACTGCTCACGTGTTGCTCAACCATTTGTGTTCAAAGATCGATCGTTTAAAGGCTTGAAACACAGAAATGCCTACGCTATTCGTGAGCTTAGCTATTGCATTATTTTTTAACATTAGGTGGTCGACTGATTTGCGCGCCGGCCTCGCAGTGCAGAGGTGCAGGGTTCAATTCCGGCTCCGGCCTTCCTGTGTGGAGTTTGCATGTTCTCCTCATGCCTGCATGGGTTTCCTCCGGATACTCGGGTGTCCTCCCACATTCCAAAAACATGCATGGCAGGTTAATGGAACACTCTAGATCAGGGGTAGGGAACTCCGGTTCCTCGAGAGCCATATCCTGAATGTTTTAGATCCCTCTCTACTTCAACACACCTGATTCAAACGATCAGCTCATCAGCAAGCCCTGGAGAGGCCTGAAACAATCATGAACGTTTGAATCAGGTGTGTTGGAGTAGGGAGGGATCTAAAACAGGCAGGATATGGCTCTCAAGGAACTGGAGTTCCCTACCCCTGCTCTAGATTGTCCCTAGGCATGAGTGTGAGCATGGATGGTTGTTTTTCTGTATGTGCCCTGCGATTGGCTGGCAACCAGTTCAAGGTGTCCCCCGCCAACTGCCCGAAGACAGCTGGGATAACCTCTGGCACCCGCCGTGACCCTTGTAAGGATAAGCGGATAAGAAAATTGATGGTGTGTCAACTTTCCGAAGACAAAGCTATGTGGTTATTATGTTTAATGTTTAGTTTGACAGTTAACTCCAAATGGGAGTGATAATTAGTTGCTTGCAGCTTCTTCCAAAACTGTTAACAATCTACTAAACTGTTGCTTGTTTTGAAGTGAGTTGAGTTCACTGCCACCATACAAATGTTTTGCTCTCAAGTCAAAAAAGACAGCTCGTATCTCGAAAAATTCTCAAGTCAGGTCACTCGTATCTTCCACAGGTTCCACTGTCATTTGTTCTGACATTCAAGGAATTAATTGTATATAACAAGAATGGGTCCCAGTATTGACCCCTGTGGGTCCCCATGTTATTTTTGTTCTTTCACAAAACATTGTTCACTTCCATATCGGAAGTTGCATTGATAATCTTTCGACCTCGGTCTGCCTTTATAGTTATCCTTGTTATGGCTGGAATTTTGATAAAACTGTGTATTCGATCTCATTAGATTGTACAAGTGTACTAATGAAATGGCCGGTGACTATATAGGTACATCCCTGCTGTGTACTTTGCAGGGGTGTGTGGCTATTTGGCGCACGCACATCTGGGTATCTATAGCTGTTGCTCTGCTGGTGGACACTGTGGTGACAGGAGGCTGCCCTCCGAGGGCTCTGGATATCCAGTGTAAATCTGGCCCAGTGGAGCTGTGAAAAAAAGCTAATAATATGTTATTGCAGTCTAGGTCCCCCTGTCGCCTCTCCATCAGAGCACCACTGTCACTTTACACATGGACCACAGTGTGATAATGGACAATAATACCGAGTATAGCTGAGAGTGAGAAGTCCAATCTGCCTCCTGAGTGGTAAAAGGGTTGAGAGAAAGTACACCTCTCTGCTGTGTGAGAGCACGCAGTATGTCATCCTAACATGTTCCTCTGGACATCACTTCCAATCAGTAAGCATACTTTTCATTTGTTGTCTTATTCTATAAATCATAACGTTTCTGTGGAAGCCGTGTGAGGGTTTTCCCCATCCAAAAGTCACAATTACCCTATATTTCAGTGCAGAGGCTCATTATTGTGCTTTGTTTTTGTTATTATTACAGTTTTAGGCCTCCATATGGCAAGCAGCAACTTTGAAGACCACCGGACAATTGTTTCATCATGTGTTTATTCATATTTAATGTAGATGCATTTTCTACCCACGAAAAAACACAGTCATTAGCTGGAGCTTTGCAAGGCTGTAAACACAAAGATTTGTAGTGATGGGGGTTTAAGTTTCTCAAAGAGAATTTAAAATTACGTTATCAGCAGTGACTGGAGGCGCTACCCAACACGCACTGTGGACACATTTTTCTACAGTGGTCGGGAAGTAAAAAAATAAATAAAATAACTCCAAAGCATGAATAAAAACTGTTTTTAAATATAAACATGGTAAATAGGCTTCCTTTGAGCCATGAAATGTTTGTGATTCTCCATAAGAAATGTAAAAAAACAACAACTTGATGAGCACAAGTGAACATGACCAAAGAAAAATGTCCATCGGGGGTTTCATTTCTGCACTCAACATATTCCTTTCCTGGGGTGTGGTCTGACTGGATTTTTAGTCACTGTTCATGCATTCAGTGGACAGACTTCATGTCAATATGTGCAACACCAGTGATCACCAGTGATCAACACCAGTCTGTGCCTGTTAATCGGCACTTGGGCAACCCGATTTACAAGATTTGCCTGGCTGTTTCATTTCATAGAAAAATGATCTTTTCCAATTGTTTTACAGGACCAGATAGAAACATTTAACATTGTTTGGACAAAGGGCAACTGCTGAAAGCAGGGTTTGGTCAAGTACAATGGGAGGACAAAAGGCTGAAGGTGCTTAGCTTTGCTCAGAATATGCATTTTCCAAAGCACTTGTCGTTACAATTCACTCCGTGATTGCCTTTCCCAGTTAAAGTTGAAACATGTAACAATGGGAATTTCATGTCATATATTCAATCAAATCATACTTACTAAAGTATGTTAGCCTAATGCTAACGCACAATGCAAAATGCCATTGGCAGGCAAACAAAACTAGCATTGTCGTGGCGGCGCAAAGCAACCATGTTTGAAGACAAACGGAGCAGCGGCACATGTAGACAGACATCACACTCAGATGCTTCCTCTGTTATAAATGTGCGGGTAACACAGTTGTAAAAGTCTTCTTTGCTGAATCATGAAATCATCATGCACAAACTGTTCACTTCTTGTTGAGGGAAAGTAAGACACGGCACCAGTTTGGGAGTTACAAGTGCTCCTCTATTACTATTACCAAAGGCCACGAGAGGATAGCTTCAGGAGCTAGTTTAGGGATGATTTGTTAAATGAGGTCATATATTGCATGTGAGCATTTGGCCTCAGCAGGTGCAGCATTTACAAGCCCCTTTAAGAATGTTTCCAGTCCTCACACAAGCGTTTCTAAATTCATCAGCTCGGAGTAAATTGCAGTCCCTTTGTAATTATTGCAATGTTGAGAGGGCACAGGGGCCATTTTATTTTCTGTCCGATGATTGAATTTCTGCCCTTCTTCTGAGGAAAGTAGCATTTGGTGCACGACACCAGCCTTTGTGCTATTCCAAGCCTCATGGGTCCAATTCCCATTATTTACTTGACTGTGACCCCGTATCGTGACCCCTGGAGTCTCTCATTCTCCACAAGTCTACTTTTAAATTGCCCGCCTAATGGCAACCTGCATTTTATACTGAACTGTAATGAACACCGCAATTATGCTGAAGGTGATGGAGGTGATTTGTATAAATGAGAGACGGGGTGATTGGATCCCCCCTCCACCCTCCCCACACTCAATTTGACTATCTCTATGCTCTTCTGGCATTCCCACAGACCTGTGGTCAGCACTTTCAGGTGGAAGGAAACGAAGCCTCCACTTGTGGTAATGCACCCACTCGGTGCGCTGCCAAGCTGCGCACCAATGAGGTGACTGCAGAATTAAGTGCTCGGAATAAATGAATTCATTCTGGCAGAAATGTGTCAAATGACCTTTCCGCTGCTCATTACACATGGCGCGCATTACACCAGAGAAATGCTTCTGTTGTCAGCTCTCCTTTGTTTCTCTCATCCTCTTCCCTCCTTGTCAAACGGGAGTGGTAATTAATTGAAATCATTTCCATGTGTAAGGTTGCATGGATCCCTCCTCAAGGTGTGTGAGCGGGTCGATAGATATTTGTGTGTATGGGGAGTCAGGTGCTAAGTACTGCAGTCGCACAACACTAAATGACTGCCCAACCTCTACAAAACCAATTGGAGTGCAGAAGCGTTTGAGGGTAGGAAGTACCAGAGAGAGGAAGAGAGACGGAGCACGGGGGGTGCGTTGGGGGGGGCGGGGGGCTGCCTCCAGCCGACAATATTCTGACGGCGGCCAGGGCAGTCGCCGTCTGAAGAAATTGAAATGTTTTGTACCATTCAAGGCTAGCCACATTTTTCATTTCCCACCATTTTTCTCGATGATTAAAAGGCTGTTTATGAGAAGTGAACAGTCTCCTTGGAGGAGATATCCTCATGCCTCACCTGACTGAATGCACATAGTAGAGGCTGAGCAGAGCTTATCCTCATAGAGAGCCTCCTTGGCAAGGAGCGCTGGGGCTTCATGAGGCTCATACATGCTGCTGATAATTGCTTTTTACAGAGTGACTATGCAGAGACCAATAAATATGAATAAATTAAAAATGTACTCTGGTAGAAAATTGCTTGGAAAACAACCACACGCCATTAAAATATGTAGAATGCATTTTATGTGAAGCAACCTGGGATTAGATATCACTGCAAATTAGCACACCGCCCAACCATACTCAAGAATTTTTCATTTTCATCACTGGATTTAGTGATTAAAGTCCTTGTGAAGTGAAAATAAAAGCCTTGTAAATTTGGCATACCACGGAGAAGGCTCTTGTTCACAACCCTGACAAAATTGATGACAAACAAAAACAAAAATCATGCACTGACTGTATGTAATTATTTTTCACAATTTTGAAGTCTCAAAACATCGTTGCTGCCCTCAAACGCTGTGGGCGTGTTCACTGAATATATGAAATTGCACCCTCCTGACAAATTGATGCTACTTCCCTTAGCATATATATATATATATATATAAATCCCGGGCAATAAACAGCTATGCCCTGCCAGTGATCAGATACCCTGCAGGAATAATCAGGTGGCCAAAGGAAGAGATTCAGACCACGGATGTTAAGACCCGGAAGCTCCTAACCATGCACGAAGGGTTCCATCCCAAATCCATCACCCTGAGACTGTACGCAAGCCGAAAGGAAGGAGGCCGGGGACTAGTGAGTGTGAGAGCCACTGTCCAGGATGAAACATCCAAGCTCCGTGAATACATCAAGGAGAAGGCTCCAACAGAAGACATACTCAGAGAATGTCTCAAACAATGGGGAACAGAGGATGAGATGCTGGAAGAGGAGGACAAGCCCCTACACGGGCTTGTCCTCCCATATATATATATAACCTTTACCTTCCAGGCTCTCTCCAGCTCCTCTCTGAGCCCTTGGTATTTCTCGAGTTTCTCGTGTTCCTTCTTTCTGATGTTTCCATCACTTGGGACCGCTACATCCACTACAACGGCTTTCTTCTGCCCTTTATCAATGATCACGATATCCGGTTGGTTCGCCATTACCATGCATGAAGTCAGTCTGGATCTGGAAGTCCCACAGGATCTTCGCTCGGTCATTCTCCACCACCTTGGGAGGTGTTTCCCATTTTGACCTTGGGGTTTCCAGTCCGTACTCGGCACAGATGTTTCGGTAGACTATGCCAGCCACCTGGTTATGGCGTTCCATGTAGGCTTTCCCTGCCAGCATTTTACACCCTGCAGTTATGTGTTGGATCGTCTCGGGTGCCTCTTTGCACAACCTACACCTTGGGTCTTGTCTGGTGTGGTATATCTGGGCCTCAGTGGCTCTGGTGCTCAGGGCCTGCTCCTGAGCAGCCAGGATGAGTGCCTCTGTGCTGTCCTTCAGGCCAGCCCTCTCTAGCCACTGATAGGACTTCTTGAGATCAGCCACTTCACTTATGGTCCGGTGGTACATCCCGTGTAGGGGCTTGTCCTCCCATGATGGTCCCTCTTCCAGCACCTCATCCTCTGTTCCCCATTGTCTGAGACATTCTCTGAGTACATCATCCGTTGGAGCCTTCTCCTTGATGTATTCATGGAGCTTGGATGTTTCATCCTGGACAGTGGCTCTCACACTCACTAGTCCCCGGCCTCCTTCCTTGCGTACAGTCTCAGGGTGCTGGATTTGGGATGGAACCCTCCATGCATGGTTAGGAGCTTTCGGGTCTTAACATCCGTGGTCTGAATCTCTTCCTTTGGCCACCTGATTACTCCTGCAGGGTATCTGATCACTGGCAGGGCATAGCTGTTTATTGCCCGGGTCTTATTCTTGCCATTGAGCTGGCTTCTTAGGACTTGCCTCACCCGCTGGAGGTATTTGGCCGTAGCCGCTTTCCTTGTTGCCAATTCGAGGTTGCCATTGGCTTGTGGTATACCGAGGTACTTGTAGCTGTCCTCAATGTCTGCTATTGTTCCTTCAGGGAGTGAGACCCTTCAGTGCGGACTACCTTGCCTCTCTTAGTCACCATCCGACTACATTTCTCAAGCCCGAATGACATCCCGATGTCGCTGCTGTAGATCCTGGTTGTGTGGATCAGGGAGTCTATGTCCCTTTCGCTCTTAGCATACAGCTTTATGTCATCCATGTAGAGGAGGTGACTGATCGTAGCTCCATTTTTGAGGCGGTATCCGTAGCCTGTCTTGGTGATTACTTGGCTTAGGGGGTTCAGTCCTATGCAGAACAGCAGTGGGGAGAGTGCATCACCTTGGTATATGCCACATTTGATGGACACTTGGGTAAGTGGCTTGCCATTGGCTTCAAGTGTGGTTTTCCACATCCTCATCGAGTTCGCAACGAAGGCTCTTAGGGTCCTGTTCACCTTATACAACTCCAAGCATTCAGTGATCCATGTATGTGGCATCGAGTCGTAGGCTTTCTTGTAATCAATCCAGGCTGTGCACAGGTTGGTATGTCGGGACCTGCAGTCTTGTGCGACTGTTCTGTCAACCAGGAGCTGATGTTTGGCTCCTCTGGTATCTCTACCAATGCCCTTCTGTGCTTCGCTCATGTATTGATCCATGTGTCCACTTATCTTAGCCGCAATGATGCCTGACATGAGCTTCCATGTTGTGGAGAGACAGGTTATTGGCCGATAGTTGGATGGGACTGTACCCTTTGAGGGATCCTTCATGATCAGGATCGTTCGCCCTTCAGTTAGCCATCCTGGGTGAGTCCCATCCTTCAGCAACTGGTTCATTTGTGTTGCTAGGCGCTCATGGAGTGCTTTGAGTTTCTTTAGCCAGTAGGTGTGTACCATGTCCGGGCCTGGTGCTGTCCAGTTTTTCATATCTGAGACTCTTTCCTGTATGTCTGCCACTGTTATGGTAACTGGGTTCTGCTCAGGAGGTTGCTGTGCTCCTCTCTCAGGGTCACCAGCCATTGTGCACTGCTGTTATGTGCAACCTCCTCTCCCATATTCCTTTCCAGTACCTTTCAGTTTCCAGTCTTGGTGGGTCAGCTCTGCTGTTAGGACCCTGCCACTGAGCGTACACTTCGCAGGTTGTGTTGCGAACAGCCTGTTTATTCGCCTGCCCTCATTCTCTTTCGTGTACCTCTTTAGGCGACTGGACAAGGCTTGGAGCCTTTGTTTGGCAGTTTCGAGTGCTTCAGGTATGGTCATCTGGGTGTACCTCTCAGAGTCGGCCTTTTAATCACACCTCTCTGGGCCTCCGTCAATTGACTCACATCTTTCCGAGCCTCCTTGATCTTAGCCTCCAACCGTCTTTTCCATGGTGGGTAACGTGTCTCATAGTTGCTCCGATAGCCAAGGATTTCTAGGATCACTGATGCTGAAGCGTATATCAGCTCATTGGTTTCGGTGATCGTTGTGGTAGGAATCGCCCTCAGTGCTGCATTCACACTTTCCATGAGACTTTCAGGTGGTACTTCACATAGCCGTTGTAATCGGTTTCTAGGTTGCCCAGCTTTCATCCTCGCCATGATCTTAGCTTTCAGGTCAGTTGCTGCCTTGCTCAGCATTTCATTCATTGGGGCTGGCCTCCCAATCTCATCATCTGCATTCATTGGGGCTTGTCTCCCAATCTCTGGTATGACCTCCTCCTCTGATCTGGCAGCCTGGGGCCCTTCACCATGGAACCTGCGTTGTACCTCATCAATCTCAAGTTGTGACAGCAATTGCCGTTTGTGGATGTTGGAACACTGAGTTACTAGTTGTTTCGTGGTCAACCGTGACTGTGGGTTTCAAGTAACCATTCAGCCTGCATTCTCTGCATGTAACCCCTCTGACTAGGGTTGCTTGAGTAGTAGCATTCCAACAGAGCCATGTTATCGCATCTCGCCCATCTCCGCTTTGTTCCAGTAGCCCATTTTTCATCAAGGTGCTCTGGTTCCCCAGCACCTGACGCAGACCTTGTTTGGCCGGGCGACGCCTGAGCCGGCATGTCATTCATTTTATTGTCTCTCATCATTGTATGAGGTAGGCATTAGCGTGAAGGATCTTGCCCAGGACCCACACTGGATGGTGTTATGTGCTCATTTTTTTGCCCCAAGCGGGATTCGAACCACCGTCTCCCGTATGCCAAACCGATGCCTTACCAACTGAGCTATCCAGCCGCTTGGCTCCCCGTCAGGGAATCGAACCCTGGTCTTCCGTGTGACAGGCGGAGATACTGTCCACTATATATATATATATATATATATATATATATATATATATATATTTAAAATCCTCGTCTCACCCCTCGGGTGGTGTCCGTCCCCATTCAGCTCGGGTCCTCTACCAGAGGCCAGGAAGCTTGAGGGTTCTGGCGCAGTATCCTTGCTGTTCCCAGCACTGCACATTTCTGGACCGAGATGTCCGATGTTGTTCCCGGGATCTGTTGCAACCACTCATCTAGTTTGGAGGTCACTGCCCGAGTGCTCCGACCACCACAGGCACGACTGTCACCTTTACCTTCCAGGCTCTCTCCAGCTCCTCTCTGAGCCCTTGGTATTTCTCGAGTTTCTCGTGTTCCTTCTTTCTGATGTTTCCATCACTTGGAACCGCTACATCCACTACAACGGCTTTCCTCTGCCCTTTATCTATGATCACGATATCCGGTTGGTTCGCCATTACCATCTTGTCAGTCTGGATCTGGAAGTCCCACAGGATCTTCGCTTGGTCATTCTCCACCACCTTCAGAGGTGTTTCCCATTTTGACCTTGGGGTTTCCAGTCCATACTCGGCACAGATGTTTCGGTAGACTATGCCAGCCACCTGGTTATGGCGTTCCATGTAGGCTTTCCCTGCCAGCATCTTACACCCTGCAGTTATGTGTTGGATCGTCTCGGGTGCCTCTTTGCACAACCTACACCTTGGGTCCTGTCTGGTGTGGTATATCTGGGCCTCAATGGCTCTGGTGCTCAGGGCCTGCTCCTGAGCAGCCAGGATGAGTGCCTCTGTGCTGTCCTTCAGGCCAGCCCTCTCTAGCCACTGATAGGACTTCTTGAGATCAGCCACTTCAGTTATGGTCCGGTGGTACATCCCATGTAGGGGCTTGTCCTCCCATGATGGTCCCTCTTCCAGCATCTCATCCTCTGTTCCCCATTGTTTGAGACATTCTCTGAGTATGTCATCTGTTGGAGCCTTCTCCTTGATGTATTCACGGAGCTTGGATGTTTCATCCTGGACAGTGGATGAAGTATATATATATATATATATATATATATATATATATATATATATATATATATATATATATATATATATATATATATATATATATATATATATATATATATATATTAGAGCTGTCAAACGATTACAATTTTTAATCTAATTAAAAACTCAACTGTCATAATTAACTCAAATTAACTAAAAATTAATCATGATTGCTCACTCATTTTTTATCGTTTCTGAATTTCCTTTATATTTTTTTGTCCTATTTTCCCCATTTTAATGCTCTCATCAACATGGAATCATGAATCAGTTTTCTATGTGCAAAATGCAAATATTTACTGAAATAACAATTTTGATTTTCAATTTTACATGAACATTTTTCACTTGGAGCAGTTATTCACACATTATCTCTCACACAATATTACTGTCCATCAACAACAGTGAAAACAATATTTTGTCACACAACAGCTGCTTGAACAGCTCTTTTAGGAATCAAAACAGCGCAATATAACATTATAAAGTGCACATCTAAGGTAAACTAGTACTCAGCCTATAATGGATTTAAGCCATGGTTGCATACTTCGTTTTTCTCAAATTTGCTTTGAACACAGCAGTCAGGCTATGCTGATTCTGTTGGTCCTTCTTGCTCGGAAGTCTCTCTACGGTTTTGTGTCGACATCATTTCGGATTCTTGTAATGGAGGCTCTCGCTGGCAATCAGTAATGGTTGTTCAGTTAGGGATTGTCGGTCAGCATGGAAGGATCTCTCGTTCTGTACTTTTGGATCATTTATTGGAGCACTTTGCAGCAGAAGTAGGAGTAGTAGTAGTTGTAACAGAAGTATCAGAAGCAGGTAATAACCTAAACTACACATAAATGCAGTAAAAAATTAATATATCTATCTTTCTGCATCGCAATGTAAATATGTATATAATTGACATTAATGAATACCTTTATCTAACAATACGTTTAATAAATAATGTAATCAACCCTGATTTCACTATGTATCATTATCGTCATCATTATTCATTGTTTTAAACGTAAGAAACCATTCAACACAAACAAAGTCGAATCGAACAAAAGAACTACAAGTCCCAATACTCAATCCCGGAAGTGGAGCGCCGGCATGAACATATCAAGTCGAATCGAACAAAAGAACTACAAGTCCCAAAGGTCCAAGTGGAGCGCCGGCTGCAACGCAATTTACTTCTTTAAACGTCAGATTGCAGACGGACAAACATGACAACTATGCACAAATGAGCTAAATAAAGACACCCCTGTTCTAGCAACATTTTAGCCCACGCTGTTTAAATTGCCGATTGCTTCAGCAACTTTGTTCTTTGTCGTGTCATCCATTTTCTTCGCTTTGAAATGATCCATAGCCGTCTGTCTGAGACGAGGGGGGCGGACTACTCACGTCAGCGGTGTGCTTGGCCATTAATTAAGTGGTATTTCAGACTCGATGTGCTATGATGATAGCTCAGTTTACGACTGCAAAACATCCAGGTCATTTTGGTCTTGTCAGTGGGACAATCTGGCAACTTTTTAAAAGTAAACTTTCCATTCATAAACTATTTAAATATCCGTTTTCGGTGTCTCGCGCTGCCGTGGCTGGCAAAACACACGTGCGTGGACTTGTGCAGCGCGCTTGATGTTTTGTTTCTGGTTTATTTATAGAGCAACGTCACATCCGCTGTGACGTCTGCCGCGTTAATCTCGCGAGAACATTTTTGATCCCGATAAAATTCATTTAAATTAATGTCGATAAAAACGCGCTAAACTGACAGCTCTAATATATATATATATATATATATATATAAAATAATATACAATATACAATTTTGACCCATATGCTCCAGTTTTTCGGTTACACAATATGTGCTATTGTTTTTTTGTTTTGAATGCATTTATTTAATTAATTTGTGGGCTGTTTTGCTATGCTACTAGGTAGCAACGCACGGGCTTGGCCACGCAGTTAAAAGGGAACACTGCGCACTGCTAACTTTTAATGGTCCAAGAACATTACGTGAACTGCTAAGGGATTCATAGAACATTGTGTATCTATTAGGCCACTCCAAAGAGGAGATTTCACCTCACTTTGCTGCAAGGATAATTGGAGCATATAGTGTTCCATTAGCCTGTCATGCATGTTTTTGGAATGTGGGAGAAAACCGGAGTACCCGGAGAAAACCCACGCAGCCACGGGAAGAACAGGCAAATCTGCCGGAGGCAGTATATATATATATATATATATATATATATATATATATATAAAATCCTCATCTCACCCCTCGGGTGGTGTCCGTCCCCCATTCAGCTCGGGTCCTCTACCAGAGGCCAGGAAGCTTGAGGGTTCTGCGCAGTATCCTTGCTGTTCCCAGCACTGCACATTTCTGGACCGAGATGTCCGATGTTGTTCCCGGGATCTGTTGCAACCACTCATCTAGTTTGGAGGTCACTGCCCCGAGTGCTCCGACCACCACAGGCATGACTGTCACCTTTACCTTCCAGGCTCTCTCCAGCTCCTCTCTGAGCCCTTGGTATTTCTCGAGTTTCTCGTGTTCCTTCTTTCTGATGTTTCCATCACTTGGAACCGCTACATCCACTACAACGGCTTTCCTCTGCCCTTTATCTATGATCACGATATCCGGTTGGTTCGCCATTACCATCTTGTCAGTCTGGATCTGGAAGTCCCACAGGATCTTCGCTTGGTCATTCTCCACCACCTTCAGAGGTGTTTCCCATTTTGACCTTGGGGTTTCCAGTCCATACTCGGCACAGATGTTTCGTAGACTATGCCAGCCACCTGGTTATGGCGTTCCATGTAGGCTTTCCCTGCCAGCATCTTACACCCTGCAGTTATGTGTTGGATCGTCTCGGTGCCTCTTTGCACAACCTACACCTTGGGTCCTGTCTGGTGTGGTATATCTGGGCCTCAATGGCTCTGGTGCTCAGGGCCTGCTCCTGAGCAGCCAGGATGAGTGCCTCTGTGCTGTCCTTCAGGCCAGCCCTCTCTAGCCACTGATAGGACTTCTTGAGATCAGCCACTTCAGTTATGGTCGGTGGTACATCCCATGTCGGGGCTTGTCCTCCCATGATGGTCCCTCTTCCAGCATCTCATCCTCTGTTCCCCATTGTTTGAGACATTCTCTGAGTATGTCATCTGTTGGAGCCTTCTCCTTGATGTATTCACGGAGCTTGGATGTTTCATCCTGGACAGTGGATGAAGTATATATATATATATATATATATATATATATATATATATATATATATATATATATATATATATATATATATATTAGAGCTGTCAAACGATTAACATTTTTAATCTAATTAAAAACTCAACTGTCATAATTAACTCAAATTAACTAAAAATTAATCATGATTGCTCACTCATTTTTATCGTTTCTGAATTTCCTTTTATATTTTTTTGTCCTATTTTCCCCCATTTTAATGCTCTCATCAACATGGAATCATGAATCAGTTTTCTATGTGCAAAATGCAAATATTTACTGAAATAACAATTTTGATTTTCAATTTTACATGAACATTTTTCACTTGGAGCAGTTATTCACACATTATCTCTCACACAATATTACTGTCCATCAACAACAGTGAAAACAATATTTTGTCACACAACAGCTGCTTGAACAGCTCTTTTAGGGAATCAAAACAGCGCAATATAACATTATAAAGTGCACATCTAAGGTAAACTAGTACTCAGCCTATAATGGATTTAAGCCATGGTTGCATACTTCGTTTTTCTCAAATTTGCTTTGAACACAGCAGTCAGGCTATGCTGATTCTGTTGGTCCTTCTTGCTCGGAAGTCTCTCTAAGGTTTTGTGTCGACATCATTTCGGATTCTTGTAATGGAGGCTCTCGCTGGCAATCAGTAATGGTTGTTCAGTTAGGGATTGTCGGTCAGCATGGAAGGATCTCTCGTTCTGTACCTTTTGGATCATTTATTGGAGCACTTTGCAGCAGAAGTAGGAGTAGTAGTAGTTGTAACAGAAGTATCAGAAGCAGGTAATAACCTAAACTACACATAAATGCAGTAAAAAATTAATACATCTATCTTTCTGCATCGCAATGTAAATATGTATATAATTGACATTAATGAATACCTTTATCTAACAATACGTTTAATAAATAATGTAATCAACCCTGATTACACTATGTATCATTATCGTCATCGTTATTCATTGTTTTAAACGTAAGAAACCATTCAACACAAACATAAAGTCGAATCGAACAAAAGAAGTACAAGTCCCAATACTCAATCCCAGAAGTGGAGCGCCGGCATGAACATATCAAGTCGAATCGAACAAAAGAACTACAAGTCCCAAAGGTCCAACCCAGAAGTGGAGCGCCGGCTGCAACGCAATTTACTTCTTTAAACGTCAGATTGCAGACGGACAAACATGACAACTATGCACAAATGAGCTAAATAAAGACACCCCTGTTCTAGCAACATTTTAGCCCACGCTGTTTAAATTGCCGATTGCTTCATCAACTTTGTTCTTTGTCATCCATTTTCTTCGCTTTGAAATGATCCATAGCCGTCTGTCTGAGACGAGGGGGGGTGGACTACTCACGTCAGCGGTGTGCTTGGCCATTAATTACGGTAAGTGGTATTTCAGACTCGACGTGCTATGATGATAGCTCAGTTTACGACTGCAAAACATCCAGGTCATTTTGGTCTTGTCAGTGGAACAATCTGGCAACTTTTTAAAAGTAAACTTTCCATTCATAAACTATTTAAATATCCGTTTTGGTGTCTCGCTGCCGTGGCTGGCAAAACAAGCGTCGTGGACTTGTGCAGCGCTTGATGTTTTGTTTCTGGTTTATTTATAGAGCAACGTCACATCCGCTGTGACGTCTGCCGCGTTAATCTCGCGAGAACATTTTTGATCCCGATAAAATTCATTTAAATTAATGTCGATAAAAACGCGCTAAACTGACAGCTCTAATATATATATATATATATATATAAAATAATATACAATATACAATTTTGACCCATATGCTCCAGTTTTTCGGTTACACAATATGTGCTATTGTTTTTTTGTTTTGAATGCATTTATTTAATTAATTTGTGGGCTGTTTTGCTATGCTACTAGGTAGCAACGTACAGGCTTGGCCACGCAGTTAAAAGGGAAAAGGGAAAACCCTTTGCCCTTCTCCCTAAAAGCACTGCTAACTTTTAATGGTCCAAGAACATTACGTGAACTGCTAAGGGATTCATAGAACATTGTGTATCTATTAGGCCACTCCAAAGAGGAGATTTCACCTCACTTTGCTGCAAGGATAATTGGAGCATATAGTGTTCCATTAGCCTGCCATGCATGTTTTTGGAATGTGGGAGAAAACCGGAGTACCCGGAGAAAACCCACGCATCTATCTATCTATCTATCTATCTATCTATCTATCTATCTATCTATCTATCTATCTATCTATCTATCTATCTATCTATCTATCTATCTATCTATCTATCTATCTATCTATCTATCTATCTATCTATCTATCTATCTATCTATCTATCTCTATCTATCTATTCCAATTTGACAGCTGCATTCTACTACATTAGCATGTTGATTTGAATTTGAGTAATTGTTCCTCCGCAGTCTCCTGCGTCAATGCCTGCACGTACTGTAGCTCAAATTTCTGAGAAAACCCTTTGCCCTTCTCCCTATGACTTGATGTTCGCATAATACTGAGAAACGTTGATGGAAATCTTCGGCTTTTCGTGACCACTCAGCCTCTCTTTCCATCAGCCCGAGTCGCCTTTTAAAAACTCCTTAATTACATCTGCTAATTACGTATTTGCAGTGGAGGTACAGAAGCATTCGAACGCGCTCGCCTGTGCTCGGAAGGCAACACAAACACGGAAGGGGATCAGGATCATCAGCATGTGTGATGAGCTCACACAGATAACGTGGCCACAACACTTCCATGACATTGTGGCTGTGTTACCTCATTACCGCAATGTCACAGCAGCAGTGTGGGGATGTTGTGTTTGGGCAAGTGGAGGGGGCCAATGGGGGCATAATAAAGGCGGCGTTCAAGGGGGTTGGGGGTCCGCTGCAGGTATCGGGCCTCTGCAGAAGAGCTGATTAATTAAAAGGAGCTCAATTAAGGTTACTGAGCTGATCCCCTCCCCACCCCTCGATTTGCTCATTGGATAAAAGTGGAAAGAGCAGAGGGGGGTTCTAGGGAGGGGAAGCATCCTTGCTTCTTTTGACATTAACACGCCTGCACTCGCTTTACACACACACACGCACACACAGTGTTGACTCAGTGCAGTACACCCCACCTTGGCAGAGTGACAGTCTTCAGGGTCTCAAAAAGGGCCCACAGTGTTTTAATCCCTGCAGCCCATCAAGCCACCCACCCACACTTCCATCTGTCAGGGTGGAAGCGTTTGGGGGAAGGGGCACACGGGTACATCTCGTTCCATCCCGGCGGATTTTGTAATTTCCTTCGCCTCCTTGCATTTGCCAAAATTCACACCCCTAAATGAGCCACTGTGGCCTCTAGTCACTGAAAGCCTACTCACCTTTTTGGGGGTGAGGGAGACAAAATACTCTTTGTCAGTACCATGATACATCTGGACCCACCTTCAAAGTAAAAGTGTCCAATTGTTCCAGATTTACTCAACGTCTGCTTTCCCAAGGACTTCAAGTTTGATTTTTTTGTTCCTTTAGTTTTCATTTAACATGTCGAAAAGACAACGGTGTGCTGAAGTCTTGTGTTGTAAGGACTAAACCTTAAGATCGTCTTAACGTTTACTCGATTAAAAACTTCATTCCAAATGTTGTTTTTAAACGGGCCAAAATGTTAATAGAGAATTGACTGTGTATTTTTTTAGCTTGGAATGAAGCAAGAATTAACAAAAGACTGCAAATTGCAGTGAAAAGTATTTCAAATACTGTTTGACATGCTGATAAAGTTCCATGAGTGTTTTGTTACAATTACAATAAAGTACTGTAAGGAAGGACATTTTAAATGTTATGGACAGATGAATGTTTTGAAGTCTAGTTTAAACATACTTTTTTCATGCTTGCATTTGAGCTCCCTTAAATATTTTTTAAATCATTTTTCATCTTATCTTAGTAATGTTAGTACACTGTCTTTTATTTTTGTACTTTTTTTGGGGGGGTGGGGGGGCCTTTAATACAGTTTTTAAAGGTTTTCCTGCTTTGCCTTGTCTACAATGTTCAATTATTCTTAGTGTCCAGGATCTTCAAGAATGGTTGAAATAGTCACAGATGTGAATCATTTTCAAATTACAATGGATATTAAAAACTCATATCAAATGCTTTGTTTTTGATTCATAAAAATGCGGTTGCACAAGTATGCACAGGGGGTGTGGCTTTGTTCAGAATTAACATTCAACCTCATGTTAAATGGGAGTCAGGACACACCTGTCACCATTTAAAGTGCCCTCGATGAACACTCCATGAAGTTCTGTTGTTCTCGTAGGCTTTTCTTGACATTTTTTGTTGTCCCATTTTACAGCTCAAGCCATGGTTTGCAGGTTATATGCCACAATGGTAGAAAGTTTCAAAATGATTTATCTTGGTCTAATTTTTTAATATTACAAAAACCTGGCATTTTAGCCTGGGTGTGTAGACTTTTCATATCCGCTGCATATTTGAAAAAGTAAAATCATGTGGGCTATATAAAACACAAAATGTGGATGCTTTTCATTGAGTAGTAGTGATATACATTGAGATGAGAGATTAAAGCATAATCACTTTTTATACCTGGATTTTTATGAATAAGACAGGACGGCGTATATATCTTGGCCGTTTATTTAATTTTTAATACCAAAAAAAAGCTGATTCGTTTGTGAGACAATGCACAGCATCACAGTTTGCCATTATACAATGTCAAAAATACAGGAAGTAAATTTCAGCATCATCTCCAGGAAATGAATTCAGCAACCTCAAACAAGAATGACTCATACCAGTGAGAAAACCCCAGCTTTCGCAATTACAATAAAGTCTTCAGAATCTTAATATTTCATGGTTTGCTCCTCCGAACAAAACAGTGAGGAGAAAAGAACCCATTGAACTTTGATAAATGTTTTACAGCCGTCGTTTCTTGTGTGCAATACAAACAAATAGCAGCTTGTTTTTTTGAACACAGGCTTAAAAAAAAAAAAAAAACAAGACCCCATTACTGGCACTCATTCACTTCCAAGATGCAAATGGACGGATTTGAAATTCAGCCTCTGTGTGTTCTGCTTGGCTACTTTAATGTTGTATCTATGCGAGGGATTATTCTCTCTACGGCGGAAAAAAACCTGTGCTTGAATGGAAGCGCCCTCAAAGTAGCTCCGGCTGCTTTCAACGGCCTCCAAACAAGATTAGAGCCGTGGTGCCCTCCAGTCCCAATCCTCTGCATTCACACGAAGCAGAACCAGCCTGTGTGACAGTCTTTCTGTTTTGACACCGAGTGGGAGCTGTGTTTGAAATTGAGAGGTCACCGCGTCAGAAGGAAAATCCCCATCGCCCGCCACAGTGTTGGGATATCGTTTCATTCAGGATCTGCGTAATTGGGTAAATGTTGCTTGATAAAACCATTATATTGAGTTTTTATGGAACAAAAGTGTCACTGTTCAAGATTTTGGCATACGGTCCCCTTCCAAAGTATTGGAACAGCAACGTCACTTCCTTTAGTTTTTATTGTATTCGAAAGACATTTGGGTTTCAGCTTTTATTTCATTGACATGAAGATGTGTTAAACAATTCAGGACAGAGCACCTTTTGTTACAAGCCACCTACTTCTCAAGTGAGCAAAAGTACTGGAGCATGTGACTAATGAGTGTTGCGAGTTGCTCAGGTGTTGCCTTTACGAATGATTGCTTCAACAACAGATAGCGCTTGCGTTTGACTTTGGGTTTCACCTGTGAAAACTGCCATTGCTGTTCAGCAAACATGAAGACCAGAGAGTTGCCAATGGGAGAAAAGCCGACCATTTGGAAGCAGAGCGAACAGGGAAAATGAGTTATTGCACAAACACTGGGCATAGTCAATACAACAATTTGGAATGTCCCGAAAAAGAAAGAAACTACCGGTGTACTGAGCAAGGTCAGCCAAAGTGTATCAACCACAGTTGATGACAGAAATATTGTGAAGAAACAACCTGTCAGTGACATCACTGCCAACGTCCACAAGGCAGGGGTGAAGGGATCACAACCCAATGTTTGAAGAAGACCCAAGAAAAGAAATTGACATTCCATACCACAAGATGCAAAAATAATTGAAAGGCCGGACTGGATTTTCCAAAGAATTGTACAGAGATGAGCCACAAAAGTTTTGTAAATTTTATGGACGGATGCGGCTAAGATTAACCTCTACCAAAAAATGATACGACCAAAGTATGGAGAAAGAAAGGATCTGCTTATTAGTGGCAACTTACAGAAAAATTCATCCAAACTCATTGGGAATAGCTTCGTCATGTAAAAACACAATGACGCAAAAGATACTGCCAACACAACAAAGGACTTCACCAGGGCGAAAAAGTTCAAGAGAGCGTGTATTTCACCTCCTGCAGAGAGAAACCCCGAGAAATAAACAGGAGCTGAAAGGAGCTGCAGTAAAGAGGCTTGATGCAGTTATTGCAAGTAAGGCTCATGCAAACAAATGTGAAATGTTATTCACTCCAATTTAATCATGTCTGTTCCAATACTTTTGAGAATTTGAAAAGTGGGCGGCTCTGTCCTGACTTGTTAAACTCATCTAGCTGTAAATACCAAGGAATAAAAACTGGACTTCTGAACATTTGTTTTGATCTGAAACCCAAACATCTTCAGTATACCACAAAAACAAAGGAATTGACGTTGGCGTTCCAATACCAGCAGAGCTGAGTGTCTGAGCTAGACCGGGATGCATTTTCAACAGTAAAACATCTTAATGTCATGAATATGAAGTTCTAGAGAGTAACCTTTGGGGCGTGAAATAGGAAGTCCTCAAAGGACATTTATGGAGACAGGGAGAAAGTTGGATCCAGGATCCGAGTATAGAGGCGTAATCTATTTGTAACATTGAGCCTTGATGACACCCCCTACTTCCTGAATGCTAACATAATATGAACACATTTCTCATCAACAGCCTTTGCTGCTTTAAAATGAGTCATTTTCACATACCACCATGGACATTTGTTCGATATTTTCTGTATGTGAGAAGTGTATTTGAATACCTTAAAGAGTCCCTTGTGTTGTTTGGGCAGCCTGGCAACAGCCGGTGGTGAAAAAAATAAACATTTGCGCAGTCAATCTGCTCTGTCCCGCAGATTGAGGCCCTTTGGCAAAAACAGGACAGTAGAGGAGAGATTCTGGATTCATACGGTAGTTACAAAGTGCACACACTGGCCTCGTCATTAGGTACATCTGAAATATATTTGTGACTAAAACATTAAAAACTATAGCTCACAGTATGTAGAGACTACAGGTACAGCCACAGTGATAAGCCTCTTGTTAAATGAACAGCAGCTCTTTGACAGTTTGAAAAGAAAGCATTTGAATCAAAGGCAGAATTTGAGCAAGTGTACACGAACAGGCCACAGAGAGCATCGTACTATTTATTTGGCATTGCCATTACAAGTGTATCTCTACTCATTCCCGCCAGATTGAATTATTTGTTCACATCCCTGTTAAACCGTATCATTAAATACAAGAAATCTCTTTCCAATCATTTTTTTCATCAAACACTAAATCTAGTTTTGAGGTCCTTCTTTGTTTCGTGAGGCACCTCTGTGCCTTTAGTCTTGTTTTGACAGTCCCCGACAGTCAGTCATACTTCTAGAGGAGATGGAGGAGATCTCTGTCCGTTTTGATGGGAGGCTGCTTTCTTCACCGAGTTGACATTTGTCTTGCGCTGAGACTTGCGCGACTTTACACTCGACTGTGGGCGGGGTTTCACGCCAGTCTGCGGGGATCAGATTCATATTCATCTTACGTAACACAATTGTCAATCACATTCATTTAAAGGGGGAAAAAAACAGCAGCATCATGGTCATGTCTTCATTGCTTTAGTGAAGGTTAATTTGGCACCACCTAGCGGTGAAAACAAAAGTAAGCAACATGGAGCCTTGATGCTTCAACCCTTCTGTCCCCTAAAAAAACGTAACATCCAAGAAAGGTTTTTACAAAAAATGTACTTTATCGTTGGCGTGAATTTGACCCCAGCAATTTGAAAAGGGTTAGAAATCAAGTTCCTGTGTATCTGGTAAGCATATACCATGTTTGTACAAGCCTGGCAGCTTGATTCTGGCCGTCGCCTGAAACTGGCTTTGGATCTGTGGCCAGTCTAGCTTATCATACATTACTATGTTTGTTTGTCTACTACATAAGTACCGGTAGCTTTTTGAACTTGAAACCCCCTCAAAAAAAAAAAAGACCTCAACCAGAACAGTTGTGTAAAATGTTCATACTTTTCTAGTTTTTATACAGGTAACCCAGTCTATGTTTTACCAAGTTGTCCGCATTTAAAAAGTATGATGAAAAAAAAAACTTCCTCCAAACTTCACTGTTGACCAGAAAATTTAAAAATGTTTAAAGCGGGGACAGATCCTACATTCTTCAAAAACAAGCAGCCAAACAGGACGTGTTTAAAAAAATGAATACAATCCATTCTAATTAGAAAATATTAAATGGACAAAAAATATCCACGTTTAGAGATTTCAAACACAGAATGGGGTCAAATTGACCTCCCAGAAATAATAAGTGGGTTAATAGGATCAAATGAACAAAAACAACTTAGGGCCATATTCTCCCTTTCGCACATACATTTTTATTTACTTTACGTGTCTGGCTTTCGCACCTTTTACCTACACACATTCTCCTGGAATAACTTCTAACCCAAACACATAGGTGGCGAATGTGTGCACAGCAAGCCAGGGAGTGTCGTCATTGAAGCCTGAGACTGGCTGTAAATCATGCCGCATGGAGTTTTCCCGAGACTTGTGAATGCCAGACAAATGTTGGCCGTCGATGAGCAACAACTAAGTAATGCACACTAGATAGTGGATCTTTTACCTGTTGATGGCCGCTGCCCTCTTTGGTCTTAAAAGCAACAGACAAGGGTACCAACCATAAATAAAAAAATTCCCCCCAAAAAAGAAAAAGTGTGTCCTAATAGCGGCGCGTAACTCAAGCTTTAACATTGTATGATCCGTGTGGATGTTGTGGTGTAAAAAAAAGGGGAGAGGATTGCAGAGGACAACATTTTTTCCACATCCTGCAACACCACTCCGCAAAGTGTTGTGAAAATAGCTTTTGTAGTTTGGTGCATAATCCTATGTCAAAACAAATGCTTTAAATGAACTCAAATAAAGTGTGTCCTCTCGTAGTTTTTCCACTTTCATAGGAAATTTCCGTTTTATCTGGTTGTGTACCTGTCGGCAGAGTGAAAGTGATAAATTATGTTTGTGAATTGGAACTGCTAAGCACGGCGTCCTTTATCATTCGAATGTAAAATGCGTATGCAGCTGACTGAAAGGCAAATCGTTTTTTTAATGGAAATTTGATATCATGTTTACACGAGAGCCATACAGATCCCCCAGTTAGGAAATGCACGTGTGGATCTAGTGAATGAGTGTAGTACCAGTTTGTTGGACGTGGAAGGAGTACAGCAAGAGTCATTGAGATCATCATGGTTCAAGCCGTTGCTTTTGACCTCGGGTGACACTGGTGAAGCAGTCCTGGCAACACGGGAGAGGTTCTGGGTTCTGTTTGGGTCCTTCGTACCTGTCATGGATAGCAGCAGAAGATGGCCTTGAAACTGGTTCGTTTGTTTGAGGAAGGTGGTGCTGTACTGACTGAGTCTCTGCGTGTTTCTGATGGCCAATCTTTGTTGAATTTTCAACAAATTGTCGGACATTTTGGTACATTCGAGCAGGGTCGGGAGAAGACGCTGCCCTCGTTCAGACATCTTCTACATTCACGCTCTTCATTAATTGCCTCGCCACGGCAAAAGCGGCAGTCGGCTGGTGAAGCTAAAACAATTTTTGTCATCGGTTCGTTCCCGAACGCAAGGATTTACTTTGACGTGGCGCTTCCTGGATCCTGTCAATTTCTGCTTGGTACCGGTCGTTGGCTTTACTGTGGCTCCTCGGCTTTGCTGCCCTCAGCACTTCGACCTCCAGCTCCCGAGGGAGCTTCCCCTGAGCTTGTCGATCAGAAGAGCCACGTAGTCCGCTACTCCCATAAGGATGGCTTTGTTAAATGTCCGGTCATCAACTTTTATCCTGAGGGAGTCCTTCCTTTCCAATGACCTGCATTTCCTCTATCTGACGGAGACTTGGACAAGTAGCGCTGAGTGCATCTTTTGCTGAAATTATTGCCACCTGACTGTACTTTTTTTGACTCCCGAAGGACATGGGGCCTTGGTGGTGATAGAACGGTGACTATGTATAAAAACAAGTTTAAATGTTAACGGTGTATATTCGCCACATCGATCACCGGCTTTGACGTCGTCTTCTTTGAAGCGGGCCGAGGCGTCCAGTCATTTAACCGACCTCCCAAATACTTTGTATAACTGCTGTGGCTGTGTTCAGAATCACATTCAAACTCATTGAATGGGAGTCAACGCACCCAGAGCCTTCGATAATTTACAAATAAAGTTTAGAAGTTCTAAGTAGGATGTGCAAATGGGTATTTTTGATTCATTTAAAGTTAAATGGCCTTACTCTTCTCCTGTTCGTGGAAGTTGTGCATCATCTCCAGTGCGTTGAGAGGCATCGCGGGCGTGCTGGTGTCACCCTGTAAACAAAGTAGCTAGTGAGCACCCCTCATTCCATTCCCGGGGGTGCTTTGTGACTGCAATCAGAAGAGTCGTCGGGTGTCTTACTGTAATCCACGGGTTGTCTCGTAACTGATTAGCTGACATGCGGTAAGCAGGGTTTTCTTTCAGGAGGCACGTCACTACTGTTTTGGCTGTTGACAGAGTCAAGTCATTCAGAGCATTTGTCAAGCCTTGTCTATGACACAAAAGTTTCCCTCATATTTGAACATCAATGTATTTTGCCTTTAATTTGTGAGTCTTTAGAAACGGACATTTGTGATAAAGTGTCACCTGCATCGCTGACTGTGTCCCAGATGGGTGAAGAAAATTGGACTCCTATTGTTCTAATCTCCTTAAGTCGGTTTTCTTTTGATTTGGATATAAATGGAGGCTCCCCGCACAGCCTGTTGAAGGAGACAGATGAGACTCATGTATTCATAGTCCATGGATGCATGAAGAGTGTATGTATGTCAATATTGTATATATGTACGGCTTATACACACGTATGTGTGTCTTTAAACACACTTTGTCATTTTCGTCTCATGTGAAAACCAGAATAAAAGCATATTTAGATTTTTGCGCACGTATACATAGCTTTTACAAACCAGAATACTGCCAATATTCGCCAATATTCGGATTTAAAGGCTTGTTGACTGCAGCTAAACATAGTCACTATATTTTGCACCATTCTGCAGGATATTCACGCATAATCTATGCCAAAGATTCTCGAGACACATTTTATGTGCCTCATTGTTGGCTGCGAGTGCATTCAGGTCGCAAAGAGAAAAGACTCAGCACGTAGACTAGAGCGCCTCATTTTCAGCCATGAGTGTTCACACGTCATCAAGAGAAAGGCAGAAGTGCGAGGGTGAGCCGGGGGGATGGGATGGTTGGGGTGTTGTGAGGGCATGGGTATGGGGGGATCCGATGTGACAGCCAGCATGTGGACTCGGGCTTTACGCTGGCATGGGCGGCTATAGCACGCCTTATTGTCGGCCATAAGTGGTGAACTTCAACTCCAAATTTGGCCTGGGTATGAATAACATCAGCCTTAACTGTGTATACTTACAAAATATACATAATGACTCCTACGCTCCACATGTCACACCAGTGTGTGTAACCACGTTGGCTCATCATTTCAGGAGCTATAATTAGGGATATGGAATTATTTGAAAATGGCAATATCACATTTACAATCCCAGCTCATTAAGTTCCAGCACAGGCCCCCCGGCGGTAGAATCAAAGACAGCTGCAGGCGTTCACGCTGCAGCTCATACCACCCTTGCTATCGTCATGATGATCATCACTGTGAGGGAATGCAATTGTCATACATACCCATATAGACTGGAGTGCCACAAATGTCTGACAGAATATTATCACTTCCAACACCCAAAGTCTTCACTGATAAGCCAAAGTCTGCAACCTGATTGGAGAAAAGCAAATCATCTCATTGTTCCATAGGGATCTGGAAAAAATGTTTTGTTGTCTCGCTTTTGTACAACAAGTCCAGTGTGCGTGGGCCAGTTTATGCTTCCATATTGTTCAAACTATATTTGACCCTTTTTGACATTTGATCGCAGTAGAAATACCCTAAAATGCCATTCTTTTAACCTGAAATGTGATAACCTTTCCTGAAATACACAGTCATGAAAAACTTTAAATGCCATTCTTTTGTACAGGTGCCGCAAAGTTTGTGTCCACTGAGGTTGTACTGGGTCAGATTTGCAGCCCCGATGAGGTGTCCAGGAATATCCAACAATATTGTAGACTGCAGCAACAACAGAAATCCGGATCCTCAGAACAGTTTGACTACTATGCTTCCCCTAAACTCCATTCAAATAATTGCATAGTTAAAAAAAAGCCTTTTCACACATAAAAAGGAAGCTGTGAAATAAAAATCCATTTATTTGCAATGTTTTTTAGGTTCACAAATCAGATCATGTAACTCAAGTAGACAAAGATAACACGTCTTTCTCCCAAATTGGATAAGTTTAGAAATGCTCCCTTTCAACCTGCATGGCCCGTATTGCATTGTTGGCTTGTTATGAATGCACAACATGCTGAGCTCAGCTGGTAGTTTGTTTTAAGACACTGCCTTTACTTTTGTACAGGTGTTTGACACCAGAGGGAGCCTGTCATAATGAGATCTAGTTATTGCTAAATATAGTGGAAATGGTGGGTGAAGCATATTCAAACACAGGAGGAGACAGAAGCTTTGGTGTATAGTTTTAGAATAATTGTAACCTTACCTTAATGTCAAGCCTGCCATTGTAATCATCAAGAGAATTTTTCACCAAAATATTCTCAAGTTTCAAATCCCGATGCATTATGTCTGCAAGTTGAAAGAAGCGTATTATTATTACACCCACATACAGTATATACGGTAATTACTTGACGTCAACATGCAATGTATCCTACCGGCCTAAAGCCACTGATTGCCTCACAACAGTGAGGGACCACTGAGGTCAACAAACCAAATTTGACGACATACGACTAAAAGCAGTCCCTTGATACTTAAAAAAAAGTTGTTTTGCGTTAGTTTTTTTCAGAATCCAAGCATCGGGATGTCACAAAGCTTCACATCAATGCTTAAAGAGGTACACTGATTGCAAAGTATCAATGAAGAGAAATGTTACTTTTTTTGTGAAGGTAGGTGATGGCGTCAGCTAAGCATCCGATGATGTGTCTCGCCTCCTCCTCAGGAAAGAACTGTTTCTGCTGTAGCACTTGCTTCAGTTCACCTCCCACACACAGCTCAGTGATCAAATATGTCATCTTGGGAGGAAGCATAGATGCACCTCACGACCCAAAGTCGAAACGTATCTGAACGTCCCTGGACATGATGATAAATGCAAACAACGGCAAAGCTTACCTGGGCGGTCTCATAGATCTCCTCCAGGCGTAGTATGTGAGGGTGGTCGACTTGTTTGAGTATTTTGATTTCTTGCTCCAGCATCTTGATCTTTGTACTTCCTGGCTAATTAATTAATAAAAACACAGTAATGATCAACATTAAAATACAGTAGTGTAGTAGGTTCGAGTGAACATAAAAAATAAGGCAAAAGTATATTGAATATTATTTTTTGAGCCACCGCAACATTATCATTCACTAAAACGTTATTAAGAGCGCTTTTAATACATAAAAATGCAATGCAAAAACACACATGCAAACATACACAAGATAAAAAGATAATGCATCCAGTGACCTAAGGACCTGAGGCTTGTGCACACTTTGAACATTACCGTTGCACATACGTTTCACGTACCACACAGGATTAAACACTTCATGCCATTTTATGATACTCACTTCTGCCTTGCAAACCGTCTTGATGGCCCATTGGGTCTGTGTCTTAATATGTGTGGCTTCATACACCACCCCGTAACTTCCGTGGCCCAGTTTCTTTCCAAACATGTATATATCCTTTGGAGATGAGAAAATATCCAAATTTATAATCTCCATTTGCTTCAACTCACACACGTCAAAGACAGCAAACAACTTTTACTGTGATATTTTATTGGAATGAAGGATCATTAAACTGCTTTGGATTAATCATTAAGCAGAATTCTGTATGCGCTGTACCAATTTAAAACGCTGACAACGTATTGCCCCCCCCCACCCACCCTTCCCAACCCCACCACCACCACAATCTGCGGAACTACAGAATATAGCAATTTCTATTCAAATGACAAATGATGAGTTTGCGTCCGCATTTGGTTTCAATCTCAGGTCTAATTAACTCACTCATTATCTGTGTTCACGCAAGGCTAGCCAATAGTGCTTTGTGTGTACAAGTAATGTGAGCTCCTGTATACAGCAACAAAATGAACTTTTGATACATATGGCCTGTACTGCAGATGTAAAAAGGTTGTGTGACTGTGACTGATTTATGTAAAAAAAAAAAAACAACAAAATCTCACTTTACCTCCACGTCGCCATCCCCAACCAGACGAATGTGAGGCACATCCCTCTCCGAGATGCCCTTAGCCGCTATGTTTTTTCCTAAGCCACTAAATGCTGCCTCTGCCATCTAGACACAGAAAAACAGTGCTGTTATTTTTCTTTGTCATGTCTTGATTGGTTTATAATGACAGTTTTTAGTGCTAATCAATTAAAACAAAAGTATCTGAAAAAAATTGTGAAATTGTTTTTCAAGTAGTGCTACACTAGTGTTTTATATGTTTAGTGTTTTTTTCCAAGGGATAATACAGAATATGGTCACCTTTTTAAAATAAAAAAATAGCCAAAATCATATTTTTGACTTTTTTGCCATAAACTTTGACATTCTAAGTTAAAAAAGATCGTCCCATAATACCCCACAAATGAAATAATTATTATAAATAATGCGTATTTGGTTCTGCTTATTGTTTTCTGAGAAAAATACTTTATTTTAGGCCAATAATGATATAAACTACATTGAATTGTCACAAAATATGTTAGATCACAATACTGACTAAAAATTCACCAGCATCACTACTTTGCAGACTCATCAACAACAGCAATTGCTCCTACTTATCCTACAGAGACAGTATAAATGTATCTGATGTTGGTGAATTGCTAATGTACATTTGAGATATCAAGGATGGGATGCATAGTACTATGAAACAAAATGTTGTCCTCCCCTAAATTAATGAGGTTGGTCTGTAATTGGTTTTAGTGGTTCCATCAAGATTGTCATCTCAATATGATTGCAGCATGCAAGGGAGGTTGCCCTGCTGTCAAGACTTGGAATCGACTTCCTTTATCTTCAAGACACCCCAGTGGCTTTATAAGATGGGAGCCTGATCTGGTGAGTGACGTGGGAGCCAGCAAATGAGTGTATAGCTACATTAGTTAGGTTTCTTTTGCAGCAGACACATTGCACTTTTTTTCACTTATTTTCATGTGTAAAATGATGACAAACGTTGGACATTGTCTATCAGACACTCTTCCTTCCTGCCTTGCCACAATATTTCTACACGGACTGATGTGTGAGTATGCAAAAGCGGAGAGAAATTTTCACTGCAAATACTTTGTGCTCAAATTATTCCAGTTATTCGATTCATCATTTTAGATCTATAATAGGTTCATACAAGATTCAAAATTATCCATAGGTGGCAAAGTGAGGATGACTGCCATCCAGCCCATGGATGGATGGAAACAGTCTTCAAGAGTGGTTGGTCTGTGGTAACTGTAAAAAATGCCTTGAACTGCTATAGCAGAACTTTTTTCAATGTGGTGTAAAATCACCACCTCTGAGTAAGAAAACTACATATTTAATATCTGACAACACACTTTCTAGATCGGTTTTCAGTTCAAATGAAAAAAGTACTAACCCATGCTTTGAAAAAAGGACCTGTTCTCCGATGTATGTAACTTACAGTATGCAGGTATGTCTAGGGATTTGTTTTTCTTATCAGCTTAAACGACATTCTTGCATTAGCTATGTTAATTAAATGAGTAACTCTGACTCAATCTCACACTTAATACCTTTAGTGTAGCTTGTCATTTTTTAATCACTCGTCTATGACCAAACTGCTGTCTCTGTCTGAGCCTATATTAACTTGAAGTGCAATTTAACCACCTTGAAAAACAGTCTCTGTAGCCAAATTAAATGTAAAGCAATTATCGAGTGATGACTGGGCGCAATGAAGTGGATCCACCATGCGCAGAGCAATTAATTATTAACAAGGAAGCTGTGTCTTTAACCTCTTCACTCTGGTGCATCATTTTAGCCCTGACAGAGCTCTAATAACAGGCCTGTCTTTCCCATTATCTCCTGTCTATTTTCACATCAAAATGATTGTGACAGCCTCTGGAAATTCCAATCACCACAATCATATCTCATTTGTGCAAGGTAGATGCGTGTGATAACTGTATCAGTGAGGTGGTGAAAACCAGAAGAGGCAGGTTCTGGGTACTTCCGGTGTCGCTACGGATAGGGCGATGGCTCTTTTAGTCTCAGTTCCTCATTTAAATTGGAAGGGGTTGCCTATTCAGAATTATCCAATAACTGATTAAAATGCCTGTGGCAATATCCAAATGACATAACTGTACAGTTTCAGATAAGCGCTAATATCACACTTAAATACACGTAATGCAACTTAATAATAATAAAAATTAAAAAAACATCACATACCTCTGACCAAAAATAATATACACAAAGAAAACAGTGTTTTAAAAAAAAACTTGCAATATGTCATTTATAGCCCTTCACAGTTCAAGGAATAAAATGGTGTTTCCTGAACTTCAATGTAATGAACATAGCAGTAAAATGATCTGACTCGAATGATTTGTCCTTGCCTGCATGATTATATTTTAGTCCTTTTTTTTTAGAAATGTTCCTAAAATTGGTGAGTTAAAATGTGTCATTTTTATTCATTTATCTCATTAAACAATTGTTTATTCAATTAATAATACATTGTACACATCCTATTCTAAACAAATGGTACATTAATACCCATCCATCCATCTTCTGATCCGCTTTATCCTCACAAGGGTCACGGGGGTGCTTGAGCCTATCCCAGCGGGCAGTGGGCAGGGGACACTCCGAACCGGTTGCCAGCCAATTGCGGGGCACACAGAGATGAACAACACTCACACCTAGGGACAATTTAGAGTGTTCAATCAGCCTGCCATGCATGATTTTTATGTATGTATTTATTTATTTATTTATTTTTTAATGTGGGAGTAAACCCGAGTACCCTGAGAAAACCCACGCAAGCACGGGGAGAACATGCAAACTCCACACAGGAAGGCCAGATCCGGGATCGGGTTCGATCTCTGCATGGTCAACATGCTAACCACTGGATCACCGGGTCGTCCGGTACATTAATAATAATCAAAAATGTTAACATTAAAATAATCATGATTGTATTATTAGTAACATTCATTAATAAATAAAGAGCGATTTTCGGGTTTACCCCTGTCTCATGAAGGCATCTTTGAAATTGAACTGTCAATCTTGTACTTTTTATCTCATTTATTCAATCCGATATGTTAATGATTTTGATAGACAGAAGCTGCGCCCAATCACGTGTTACATTTATGTTCTAAAAAATGCAGGTCGTGTCCTAGTTTATACCGGCTATTTCCCCTAGTAGAATGAACAAATGTATTTTAACTAGCCCTTACGATATGAGTCGGGTTACAGACAAAAAGCTCATTTGTTCCGAGGAAGTGTCAACCTACCAGCGTTGTTCCAGCTCGTCTTTCCACTAAAACAACAACGCCAATAAGAGGACACCAAATCGATGGCATGTTTCACTCGCTTGAAGCCACATTTCTCCGCCAGCCAACGCGAACCTGGGAAAGGCGCTCTCCCGAACAAAGATACCATAAAATACATAAATACATAACTTAAACACACGCGAAAGACAGTCGTGACGTCACAATCACGTTGCGTCAACAAACTGCTATTTTTAATCGTTTTGTCCTTCATGAAATACATCACGGCGGTTCGGCGAGCAACTCGAGTGAAACTATACCAGCTGACTACCAAAACCAGGTAAAGTCAATTGCCACTAACTACACGTACAAACTTACACAAAATATTGTTATGACTCAGGTAATGTCAAGAGAAATCCTTGATTCAGAAAGACACCAAACCACAAGTAAACACGTCGTTGATAGTGTCAACTGTGCATGTGTATCTATTCATAGATACAGTTGGGTTGGTACAATACCTTGACATAGGAATGTAATTAATTCAATGACCAAGCTAGTCAAATTTATTGTGTGCCAAATACATTTTCCAAATTGAAAGGAGTTGATATTTCATTATTCTGTTCCACCTACTGAAACCATATGCTTTATAGAATTGCAACTTTGTCATTGTATGCAATAAAAATTTTTTGAAAAACTGCAACATATCAATTTAAGAACATAGAAACGGCATGTCTGCCTCACAGTACAGAGATCATGGGCCCCGGTCATCCTGTGTGGAGTTTGCATGTTCTCTCCGTACCTGCGTGGATTTACTCCGGGTACTCCGTCAGGTGTGATTGTGAGTGTGAATGGTTGTATGTCGTGTGCAATGCGATTGGCTGGCGACCAGTTGAGGGTGTATCCCACCTACTGTCCGAAGTCAACTGGGATAGGCTCCAGCATGCTCCCAACTTTATTAGTCAGAATAAAGCGGCTCAAATAATGAAGAAACAGAACTATCTTCATAAATCAAATTCAGTTTAATATGTGTAATGGCATGACAACCCATCACCATTCATTCAGTTCTGAGCTCTGCTGTCTGAAACAATATCATGAGCGCTTACCAACTAAATTGTTTCCATATATATATATATATATATATATATATATATATATATATATATATATATATATATATATATATATATATATATATTAAAATACAATTCTGAGCCATTCTCGCAACGCTGGGACGGCACAGCTGGGTTTCCATAGCAGCCACTTTATAGCAGCGGCATTGATTTTCAAGAAAAGTCACCATGGTCTCTAGAAAAAAAACATAATAGAGGAGGCATTATATCTGCTTCAAAATATTGACGAGACTTGAGTGGTCTCTGAAAGGCTCAGCTGATTCAAACAGCGAGTCTGAGCGAAAGCACTTCCCCCAGCCCCTTTGCTTGTGAGAATTGGTGAACGCTGAATCTCAAGTATGCAGTGGTTTCACTGTATAATTTCAAATATGCACTCTTTTTTCACAATCGCTCCCCTCGCGTAGGTCCAATTCCTTTACAGGATGTTTAATAAGGCATGAGGATAAGCAGTTTGGAAAATGGATTAATGGATTTACTTGTGTGCCCTTTATGTATCAACCTAGTTTTATTTGATTAAAAAAAATGTAAAAGTCGATTGTTGCAATGCTTAGTTATTATTATTGGGCCAAAATTGACCTAAAAGTAGCAGAGAGAAGTAGAAAAATAAATACAACTAATCATATTTGTTCCCTTTGCAGGAAAAATAAAACAGAAGCAAAGAGCAAACATCCGTGTCGCGCCAAGCAGACTCTGAGCTCTGTCTCATCTCCAGTTTTGGCAGGAAGTAATTAGAGCCCATACTTCATTCAAATCGAGTCCGTTCACTCTCCATCATCCCGTCAGACAGCAATTACTGTTTATTTACACTCTACATGGGTTGAAAAAGCATTGTGCTTGGTTACGGCTGGTGAGTGCGGGACATTCTTGTCAAAGTACACTTTGAAACACATAGACCATGAACTTACAAAGGTTAGCCTTGATTGTCTGGCTTTCTTTCCCCATCAACTTGGGAATATGAATATTTACAATAGAACTATGTGAATGCATACCACGAAGACCAACAAGACCTTTGCAAGTTCTGCTGCGCTCTGCTTCACTGAAACCTGGCTCAGTGACCGCCACCCGGATTCCGCGCTACATCTACCCGGCTTCCGCCTTCTCCGAGCCGACCGCGACACGGAGCTATCAGGGAAATCGAAAGGTGGTGGGATTTGCTTCTATATCAACGAAGAATGGTGCACTGATGTCACGAAGCTCGACGCACACTGCAGCCCTGACCTGGAGTCGCTGTCTTTAAACTGCAAGCCATTCTACTCGCCACGTGAGTTCGCCTCTTTTTTACTCGTCGGTGTTTACATTGCGCCACAAGCTAATGCTAACGCGGCGATACAAACGCTAGCTGACCAAGTAAACAAACTCGAACTAAAATACCCAGAGTCACCCCTGATCATTTTGGGCGATTTTAATAGAGCACATCTTAACCGCGAACTTCCCAGATATAAGCAGCACATCGACTGTTTCACCAGAGAAGGCAACATCCTAGACCACTGCTATACAACAATCAAAAATGCATACCGATCGATCGCCCGCGCAGCATTGGGTCTTTCTGACCACAATTTAATCCACTTAATACCTACCTACAGACAGAAACTCAAATGCGCTTAAACCGGTTGTTAAGACTGTGAAAAATGGACAGATGAAGCAAAGCTAGCTCTACAAGAATGCTTAGACTGCACTGATTGGGGCGTCTTTGAAACTTCAACGGGCACACTGGATGAATACACAGACACTGTAACATCATACATCAGTTTCTGTGAGGACATGTGTGTACCAACGAAGTCCTTCCGTTCCTTCAACAATAACAAGCCATGGTTTACTCCCAAACTCAGGCAACTCAGGAAAGAGAAAGAGGCCGCATTTCGAAGTGGAGATCGGGCACTGTACAAACACGCCCGAAACCAATTGACGAAGGAAATTAACATCGCAAAGAGAAGCTATGCAGAGAGGCTGAAAAACCAGTTCTCTGCTAACGACTCTGCATCTGTGTGGAATGGCCTAAAAGCAATCACAAACTATAGAACGCCATCCCCCCAAACAGTGAACAATAAGGGTCTTGCTGATGAACTAAACACGTTTTTCTGCAGATTTGAAAAGGACACCCCCATTTCCCACACTCACCCACCTCTACCAGATACTACTCTATCTACCCCCCCACCCTCATTTTCTCCACTACAGATCCACGAACAGGACGTGAGACGGCTCTTCAAGCAGCAGAAGATCAAGAAAGCTGCGGGGCCCGACAAAGTGTCCCCCTCCTGCCTGAAAGTCTGCGCTGACCAGCTGGCTCCGGTCTTCACACAAATCTTCAACAGATCCCTGGAGCTGTGTGAGGTCCCATCCTGCTTCAAACAGTCTACCATCATCCCAGTTCCCAAGAAATCGGCAACATCGGAACTGAACGACTACAGGCCTGTCGCTCTGACGTCTGTGGTCATGAAGTCCTTTGAACGCCTTGTGCTGAACCACCTAAAGAACGTCACGGACCCCTGCTGGACCCTCTTCAGTTTGCCTACCGGGCAAACAGGTCTGTGGAGGACGCACTCAACATAGGTCTGCACTACATCCTCGAGCACCTCGACAGCACAGGGACCTCACGCAAGGATCCTGTTTGTGGATTTCAGCTCGGCGTTCAACACCATCATACCGAACTCCTCACCCCAAACTCCTCCACCTCGGTGTCCCCTACGATCTGCCAGTGGATCCTCAGCTTCCTGACGGGACGGACACAACAGGTGAGACTGGGAGCGACAACATCACCAACACGCACCACTAGCACTGGAGCCCCACAGGGATGTGTCCTCTCTCCACTGCTCTTCTCCTCTACACAAACGACTGCACCTCAACAAGTCCAGCTGTCAAACTCATAAAGTTCGCAGACGACACCACGGTCATCGGTCTCATCAAAGACGGCGACGAGTCTGCGTGCCGACAACAAGTGGAGCAGCTGGAGCTTTGGTGCAGCCGACACAACCTCGGGCTGAACACGCTCAAGACGGTAGAGATGATCGTGGACTTCAGAAACATCCTTCTCCAGAGTTGCCCCTCACACTATCCAACTGCCCTGTGTCAACCGTCGAGACCTTCAAGTTCCTGGGAATCACAGTCTCCCAGGACATGAAGTGGGAAGTCAACACCATCTCCATCCTGAAAAGGGCCCAGCAGAGGATGTACTTCCTGAGGCTGCTGAGGAAGCACGGCCTGCCACAGGAGGTGCTACGTCAGTTCTACACGGCAGTCATCGAATCAATCCTGTGTTCTTCCATCACGGTTTGGTTTGGGGCCGCCACAAAGAAGGACAAAATCCGACTTCAACGGACAATTAGGGCGGCGGAAAAATCATTGGCACCGCCCTACCCACTCTTGAGGACTTGCACACCGCAAGAATCAAGACAAGGGCACGGAAAATCCTCCTGGATCCCCGCATCCTGCCCACCACCTTTTCCAGTTACTCCCCTCAGGCAGGCGCTACAGATCCATGCGCACCAAATCCAGCAGACACTTGAACAGCTTCTTCCCTCTAGCCATTAACTCCTAAACAGTCACTGGCGTAGTCACTCTTCTTGTGCAACAAATATTGTATCTCTCTAAAATGGTTCAATGATTTTCTGCACCAACTGTACAAACTGTAATAGTATTGTATTCTACCACTGATCACTTTAGCTCTGCTTGAAACTATGGTTCACTTACATTATGAAATTTCCTTCCATACCAATTTGTCATGTTCTTGTTTATGATGATACTAATGCAGCGTGTATACCGGAGACAAATTCCTTGTGTGTTCTACATACTTGGCCAATAAAGATGATTCTGATTCTGATTCTGATTCTGATTCTGATTTGAAAAAGTAAAAAGAAAACACAATGCCTCTAATTTACGTTTGTCACAATTTTCCAGAAATAATAAACATACGATGGGTATAAAAAGTCGACATACCTCTGTTTCAATGCCATGTCTTATGACATCAAAAAATTAGACCAAGATGGATTGTTTCAAAATGTTTTCCACCGATAATGTAACCTAAACCCGTAAAACTCTTGCTTTTTTTTGGGGGGGGGGGTCTTTTTTTCAAAGGCAAACTAAAACAACAACAAATGTATGTTTTTTGTTTTGCTTTGGGGGGTTTTTGTCAGGGTTGGTTAAAGGTTGCTAAGACATTCACTAGACGCTTGCAAACAGTTTGAATGTTTTTCTTGTCGCCATCAAATTTTGAACATGTTCAAAAGTTCAACCTGAAGAAAAACAATGCATGATGCTCATTCTTTTACATTTGTGACAAACATACATTTTGTAATTATGGTGAAAAAAGTTTGAAATCTTTTATCTTGGTCTCATTTTTGAACGTGGGTGTGTAGAATTTTCCGATCCATTGTAATTGATCAGTCAGTCAGCAGCATGTGGAAATGAAACTTCAATCTTATACCAGTCAGGCCGACTGCATTTCAATCTCAGTCACATTATCGAGCTAACACTTTAATTATTGTACAGACTCTCTGGAGGTTTGTTTTCTTTAATAGCTGAACGCATTTGGTTCGAGCAGGACTTTGGCTGTAAAATAGCAGCCACTAAAATACAGCAGCAACATCAAACAAAGTCTCTCTTCCTAACTGCAATTAACATGTAAGCTCAATCAATTTAGCTGGAGTCCAAAAGTTACATTTCCCAAATGTGGAACTTAATCATTTATTGACAGCTTGGCTTTGATGACAAATGATAAACTTCACAGTCCTAATGAAGCGTGGAATTACATTACCTGATGAGGCAAGAAATTGCATGTTTAGAATGCAAATATAGCACTCATCTTTGTCACCAAGTGATGAGGTGAAATCTAATATCATGCAGGCAGATTATCAAAGCTTGTCGTCTAAATCTGATACAGCGAGGACGTCATGCTGAAGCGCCGAACATCACTGAGGAAAATGTAGTGGACATTTCATTTGGTACACCAGTGTAGTCAAATTCTTCCGATGCAATAAAACAGTGCAAATTCATTTCATTGAATTTTGCTCGCCGTAGTGAACTAGATAATAGAGGGAAACTATTACAAATAGGATCTCAGGATAATACAATCAAGTCCAACTCCACCACCATTCCTCCAAAAAGAGCCGTCAAGCTTTACTGCCATGTTCACTTGTTGTTTACTGTCAAACGAAACATCAAACAAATAATTACTTGTTTTCTGTTTAATAGAACCACATAGCTTTGCCCAAATAAAGTCCATTTAGCTTGAACTTAGAAAACAGTACAAAACACCAGACGGGTTAACGAATAGCATCGGTGTCGTGGTGTTGAAACCCTTGAGCAACAGATATTTGAACACACATAGTGACACAACACATATAGACAAACAATATAGCAATACTCACAGGTATTTATTCTTTATCCTTTACAAAAATTTACGAATATTATTGCACTGCAGCTTATTGAGTCATTTGTGAAACTCGCCGTGTGTCTGTCTATATAACACTGCCGCCAGGTGGCCAAGCCACACACATTATGTTACGTACACATGATATTCCATTGTTAATAATATATGTTTTTGTAAAGTACAATATTATTGCAAAACATAAATTACTTTTTTTTTTTTTTTTGGAAGCTATCACGGATTGCTGGACGTTCCATTCATTTCAATAGGGAATGCTGATTCGAGTGTTTTGAGTAATGAGCATGGTCACAGAATAAAATAAACTTATATTTAAAGTTAACTACACAATCATTATAATCAATCATAATTTCCCCCTTCAATGTGATGATTGAATCGGTAATCGAGTATAATTTTTTTCAAACCTTCTGATCGCTGATGGACCCCAAAAACCCTGATTGCATCAAGTCCATCCATCCATCATCCGAACCGCTTATCCTCACGAGGGTCGCGCGCGTGCTGGAGCCCAGGGACGGGGTGGCCATCTGGAATTTCAGGAAAATATGTTAGTATTCCCGAACGGCCGGTGTATTTCTGTGCATCCAAGCCGCCGCCCCTTGCAACCCTTCCCATCGCCGATCATTTTTTGGCACGTAACTGCCGCACCTTGTCGCCGACTAAGTGTCGGCGCATGACGGCCGTACGATAACTTTTAATGCATGATGGCTGCACCCATTCCGCCTTGCAACTCCAACCCGTCGACGATTATTTTTCAGAAAGTATTTCCGGCCTGAATTTTGTTTCCAGCATTTCCCAATTCACTCGAATCAAGATCAAATTAAATAAAGGTAAACTATGAAGAGGAAAAATAACATTCTAAATATCTGGCGGTAAAACTAATTTTCAAGTAATGTACAGTTGTTTTTATGTACACTGACACATAGTGTGATGTGCAAAGTTGCTTCTCCAGGAGTGCACCGTCAATGTTTATTTGCTGAAGACGCTACCCCAAAACAGTATTGATGATAGTTAGATTTCACTGTCATTCAATGTTCATGCCTTATAAGTGGAGCAAGCTCATACTTTAATGCATTATGAATGACCAACTGTTTTAGGACGACTTTATCTTTTTGCGGGCTCTTTATTCCAGTCATGCCAAAAGTGACATTCATGTTTTACTTGCCTGATTGTGACTTGAGTGAGATGCTGAAGGGTCTCAGAGCTGGCTAACTCCACAGCTAGAACACATCAAAGACAAGGAACTCTTTTAATTCTACACTTCGTATCTATTCATAAGTGTTTGTGATCACGTGAGTATCCACAATTTCACCTTATTCCAGAGTTGTACTGAGTCGACTGGTCATACTGTGTGCATGTGGCCGTGCGTGTGTGCACACACTTCTTCATTCGTTCAGCTACAGTACTTTGTGTCTTCAGTCGGCAGACGTGTAGCTCGGCGACTCGGCTGCAGTCAAAATCTCCTCTAAGGTGCTTGTAATTGTTGTGCAAGTCTATGTCGTCTTGTGTATATCGCAATACATTTATATTGAATTATCATCATCCAGCTCAGGATATATATATATATATATATATATATATATATATATATATATATATATATATATACACACACACACACACACACACACACACACACGTATATGCATGTATAAACTTTAAACGATGGGTTTAGAACTGAATGGGGTGGGTTTTCTTCCGTCAGCGTAATCGTCACTAACCGGGTCAAGTACCGATGGACCTCTCAGTCTGTCACTGACAGACGCCCGTTTTGCTGACAACTGATAGAAACACGCTCCGCCTGTGTGTTTGCTCGTGGAGCTGAATACAACAGAGTTGCTTCCATTGATGATATATGGAATCGTTTTGTGCTACCTGTATAGTAAGTGGTGGTATACACCAAAGAGCTGTAATCCACCAATGGATTATAAGAAGAGGAAGAAGGCGAAGGAAAAGGGAAAAAAAAAGAATACGACAATGATGACTCACATTTCTTGACAGGAATAGGGAGTGTGAGTGACTTGGATTGGATTCTACCATTGGCCACAATGTGGAGCGATTCTGGATGAGGTAAGACATAGGTGTCAAACTCAGGTCCTGGAGGGCCAATGCCCTGCATGTTTTCCAACTCTCCCTTTTGCAACACACCTGATTCAAATGAACAGGTTCAATGTCAGGCTTCAGCAGAGCTTGCTGATGATCTGATCATTTGAATCAGGTGTGTTGCAACAGGGAAACTTGGAAAACATGCAGGGCATTGGCCCTCCAGGACCTGAGTTTGACACCTATGAGGTAAGACATATGAGAAAAATGTACACTAAAGCAGGTTTCAAATGTTTGATGATTTTTTTGAGCAATTTGGTTTAATTACTGGTACACCTTTCAGTATGTGTGTATAGCCTTCAGCAAGGCATATCTTGACTTTTGACTTGGCAAGATTTGTGCATTCTTCCTTGTAAAAGTTCTCCAAATGCCTGTGATAGTGGAGGGACTGTGTACAGTCCTTTGCAGGTCACAGCCCAGATTCTCAATTGGATTGGCCCGGCCAATTTAAAAAAGACGTCTTGTTTGTTTTGATGTAGACATGCTGAAAGGGTGAATTTCCTCTTCATCTTCAGCTAAAGGATTTTCCCAAAAAGGACTACTATTTGAAAGTGTTCATAAGTGCCTCTACCACAATTAAGGCTTACGAAAAAAACACAAGCATGATGCATCCCCACCACCGTACTTCTGGTGATGTGGAGTGCTCTTTTGGAACTAAACATACCGTTTGGAATTGTGGCTAAAGACTTTCAAATCGAACATCATAAGGCCATATCAGAATTTGCCACATTCTTTTGGAAGATCTCAGCAAAATGTACCAATTTTGCTGAGTTTTGCAAGACATGTAGAACACAGGAGATTGTTGTCATGTGTTTCAAAAGAGTGGTTAACAGCCTCTCTCTTGTGGTACGCAAACAAAAAATACTGTTCTAACTACGTACTTTGTTTACTTGAGTTTTATTTATCCAAGAAGTTGAAACTTTTTTTAGTCCAATGCAGTACATGTATTGTGTACAGCTGAAGTGTCATTATTAATATTATCAATTTATGTATTTTTTTATAACTGTTTGTTTTCCAATACTTTTATTTATGTATGCATTTATTTAAATAAAAAAATAGTACTCAATAATAATTGAAAACATACAGTAATGTAAAGAATTTAATCATTTGACCTTTTTTTTTTTTGCTTCAATTCAATGGACCACAACGTGCTGCTCCCTCTGGTGATCTGCAGATTAATGATGTGCCACATACAGTGGACCTCACTGTTCCGTAAACAACATATTATCTACATATGATCATCCAGCTCAGTATATATTAGTCATATTAAAGGTTTATCATGGTCTTTTTTTTACTTAAAACCTTTCTTTAACTGGGGTGTGTTCACTTTATGTACCCACCGCATGTTATGCTTGATTTTTGTGATATTCAGTCAACTTGGTAAATAAGGAACACTTCATTTAGTTGTATACTTTGAATATGAGAAAGTGAAACTTAAATCTGATTCAAGAATAATAGTTTTTGTTTGTTTATTTTTAACGGCTCTTACATTCAATTTCATAATATCATCTAACCATAAGTAATGTTTTGACTTGACTTTTAGCCCCACATGACTACACTGCTAAGAAAATGAATGTAGTCTCTGAACACAACTCATTTACACCCCAACCTTTTCAGAAATTCCGTTTCTAGTAGTCATGTTTGCTAAGTGTCATCTGGCATGAAAACACGCCTTGCCAAAAGGGAAGCAAAAGATCAACTTGTGCCATTTGCTCAGAGCCCTCCACATGTTGCTGGGAGATAAGGGCCAACAAATTCAAATTTTTTTTCCCTCATTGGTTTAATCCCGGTTAAAGCCAATCTGCGCCCTCAGCCTTTGGGACGCGACGAGGGCAGACGTCTAGAGAAATGTGGGCAGTGGCAGAAACAAGTCCCAATTCCGTTGCAATGACAAGCCAGAGAAGTCAGCACATTTCTATCAAGTCACAGCAGCAGCAGCCTGGAGCTTCTGTTATTAAAAATCATAAACTGCTCAGCCCCTCTCGTACCTCAGCGAAAACACTTACACACCGTATAGTATCGTTAATCACCCAGTTTTGGAACATGTACTTTCACCCGTTAACCCCAGCCTCTAAGAGAATACACAATATATCCTACTTTTGAGCTAATTTCCTACCGGGTGCCTTAGCTGGTACACGTCGTCATGGCAACGAGCGTGAAGCAGAACAAACGTGTGCTGTGGACGCTTACAGGCCACCCAAAACACAGACATTTCCACAAATATCGCTTTTAAAGATGACAACATTGACAGGGGCAGTTATTAAGGACCCGATAAACGCGCCTTACCTTGTGGGATTTTTCATTTTTGAAAGACTTAAAATGACTACAGGAAAGGAAGAGGGACAAACAGCTCTCGATTCAAGCAGGCATCAAGAGACGGGTGTACAGCGCCCTCATGAGGCGTTGCACGTTACAACAAGTTCCAACGGGCAGCCCTCTCTTCACTTTTGTCCTGGTCACGAGTCGCCCTCGCACGGGCACAATTTTGACAACATATATTCATGTGAATGTCTTTTTCTTTGCCTGTTAGAACGTTCGTTCATGCATTTATTAAATTGAAAGCATTCTGATAGAGTTGACAAAATTACCCACACGCTGTAGTTAGGTAGATGTACAGATACGGATGTTAAGGTAACCTCAGTCAGGGGTCAGTCGGGTGGGCAAAATATGTCCTGTGGGTTCCGTTCTTTAATCTGTCCCGAGCGATTTTACCACAGTATATACACACAATTTAACCTTTTTTTGCTTGTTGCTTTTGAAACTGCACTATGTTTTCAGCTTTGATTGACCCTTAACAGCCACATTATTAAATGGGTATGAATGTCTTGGAGTACTGTTATCAGAGTTTACCTGGGCCCCCCGTGCTGCTTTTTAGTGCTGTGATGGTTACATTTCTCAACCGCCGTTTAAAATAGATCAATCAAAACTACAATAAGAATAAATATATAATAATACATTTACTAGAACAAGAGGCTACATTTTATTTATTTTCAATTTTTTTGTATTACATTTGATGTCTAATAGTATTCAAATATAGTGGTACACGAAGTTTTAATGTAGAACAACAGTAGGTTGCTCCATGTGAATGTTACTGTAAGATGTTATTGAATTCATACACTGATTAATGTTGAGCGTAAGAGCGCGGTTCCATATGGGTGCTTTGCAAATTCATATTCCACTCAAAAAAGCATTTTTTTTTTTTTACACATTTAGAATTTTTCATCATCATGATGACATTATGTGTGCTGCCCTAAAATGATTTAATCAAAGCATTTCGAACCAGTGCTTACAAAGATTGTGTGATGTCACTGAGCATTTATGTCTCCACTCTATTACTATGCGTTATGCTGAACCATGTTGTGGTTCAGTGTTTGGATGAGAATTAAAAAGTGCATGTTTTTAAAATGACAGAATTTGGAGACCCGCACCAAATTACCTCTGACTGCAAAGTCTGAAGTCATCCAGGAGAGCTGTGTTGCTGAGCTGAAGGTACATGAATGGGACTATCCATCACGGGTGGGCAAACTTTTGTGTGTGTGTGGGGCTGCATTTGACTTTTAACGTGTTTATTTTCATACTAAAATCTTAATTTTCCCGTATTCCCCAAAACACCTTTCTGAGGTAAGTGAAAGACTGACTTGCCTATTGTATGAACCAACTTCTAGAGATCCTATGAAAAAGAACACATTTTTCATCAACAAAGTTGAGAAATTGTGTTCTCGCTTCTTGATGATCACTAATCACTACATTAATGATCAATAAATGACCGGTCGTCTCTGTAACGTTCCATCAATCTATCCCGTTTGCATAGAGTTTGCTCTTATCAGGGATTCAGGTGACCTGGAGTCTATCCTAGCATAGGAAATCACCTCGGATAATTTTGTGCGAAAGTCACGGTACATCCTCGTCTGGCCACCAGCCAGTCGAAGAGCACATTGAGAAAACGCCATTTACACTTCCATTCACGCCTCGGGACCAGAAGCATGTGGGGAGGCTGCGGTTGCTGGAGAAACACCACCAAAAGCACAGGAAGAGCATGCATACAACAAACAAGAAAGCCGGAGCCCAGATTCAAACCCCAAAGCCTCAGAAATATGCCCAATCATTCATCACTTATTCGAAATATCAGAAACGTTTCTGTAATGACCTAACAATGACAGCAAACCTCCACTATTTGTGAAGGAGCCCTCCACAAAGTACCTTAGTAGTTGATCCCTCATCCAAAATTTTTTATAATTACCTCTAGTTGCCACAAGAGGGTGGAAAAGTCCCAACTTTTTGCGAGACGAAGCTCCAGATTTCACAGCAACATAGTTCCTTAAGATGCAAGATGATTGACAAAGCAATTCTACGTACGACCCGTGTGCCAGTGTTGGTCTAACAAGGAGTCCAATGTGGCATTAGCTTTCATTTTTGAATAAAAACCATTGTCGCCAATTTTGTTCACCGGAGAGCGCACTAGCAACCACTCAAATGTGGATGTGAGCTGTTTTTCATCATTTGAAGTCTGATCTTGATTAGTTAACGAAGGATTCCATATTTTAGGAGCAAAGTGAGCCTAAAATACTGTGCTGCATGGGCGCTGCGAAGAATACAGTTCTGTGAAAATGTAAACGCCTCTCGAAATATTTTTGCAAATTATCAACAGCTTCAGTTAAAAAAGAGGTTGGTTTGATGGAACCCTTGTAATGTTTATGCACTGCCACACTTGTATGGGTTTACATGTACACATTTACAAGGCCGCGGAACAACTGCACCATCTTTCTGAAAAGTTCCCACTTGAGTTTGTTGAGTGAGATCAGTCAGTTGAGGTTGCCACAATTTTCAGATGGAAGTGGAAATGTGTGCAAATTCAAAATGGCTTTGAGATCACGAGTTGTTTTATAAATGGTAAATACAGTTTATTGATGCACTCTGATGTGAAAGTTGCACATGTGTCAATGAAAACAGTGATTCGTAATATTGTTGAGATTTCATCCAATTTTATAACGAACTTGTCGATTGTTCATATGCCATGTTATATTCCAATAAGATTCATGTCCGTATTTTGTCAGTCTGTACTTGTAATTGTTTGTGGCCCAAAAATAGGTATCGCTTGTTAAGCCACTCGATATACTGGCCCACTTGAGATCAAGTTTGGGTGAATTTATCCCCTGAGCTAAAATGCGCTTGCTAAGTATCAGTTTTATTTGGTGTTTTTCTTCCACACTGAATCAAGTCCTTGATTCCCCTCAGATAAAATGGGCGCCCAAGGAGACGGAGACTACAACGATCCAAATCGTAAGTGGATGAAATGTGATTTCTTTAGTATTTTGTCTCAGCAACAGTATTTTGGGTGGATTTGGTTTGGGGCAGGCCGCAGCTCTGGCCGCATAGCAAGTGGCAAAGCTAAGATGGACGCATGTATGGTAGAATCATCTCCAAGTCTTAATTATCTTGCAGGCTACCGTACATCCATACCAGTGGGAGATCGACCGCCCACTGATGATAGTGATGATGATTTTGATGATTTTGATGTTGATGATGATAATGATGACCATGATGATGTCGGTGATGAGGAAGACATGGATTCTGTTTTCCTCATGCAATTGCCTGTCAATCATGACATGAAATTCTTTGTACACCCGCGAGCGTCACTGCAACAAGCTAACGACAACGAAAACATTGTGCGTGATGTCAAGATTGAAAAGAGTAACACTGATGATCTCGTTGACCGTGAAGATGGGTCGGACGTCGCGGTCGGGCCCAAGGCCGAGTTGAGTGTCAACCAGCCAATGGAGGAGGAGGAGGAAGAACCCCAGCCAGGACCGTCGAGGAACAGATCTCGGGATGACGAGAAGGAGGAAGACGAAATGAGGAGCAGCAGCAGATATTTCCGCTGGTGGGATGAGTTTGATAACAGCTCCGATGGCAGCACTGACTTAGATAACGACGAACAAGACTCCATCCTCGGCGGAGCAAAGAAGAGGTCACGGGATGACTTGGATGGAAATTTAAGACTGCAGGGCGACCTGTCCCTGATGACTCTGAGCGGGCATCACGTTCACAGCTCAAAGAATCCTGCGAGTGAGGAACGAGCTGCTGCCAAGGTGGGCGACTTTCATGTTGGTGCGCAAGAGACTGTGGAAGACACGCAGTCCAGAGAAAACTATGACAAAGAAAATAAGAGTGGCAAAAAACGATTCAAGAGATGAGGGATGAAGTGGCCAGAAAAAAAAATGACTGCACATGAACAAAGTACTTTTCTCTTCATTTTAGAGTCACTTTTCTTTGAGACGGAACCGGTTTTATTTCAAAGTCGCTTTTTTTTTTAATGAGAACTGGGCTCCATGCACTCTCACTTCATTTCAGCCACTTTTCATTGAGACAGGTTTGTTCTATGTAGTCTTTCATTTCAATTTCACTTTATTGACACAAGACAAGACATCCTGATTTATATAGTGCTTTCATAACCGCTGCAGCTGTAACAAAGCACTTTACAAAACAGTTAACAGAAAGTAAAATAATAAAGACAACACATAACATAAAAACACGGACAGTCATGCAATCTTAACCACTTTTCCCTCATACGCTTCGTTGTTCATTCATTTCACAGTCCTGTCATTGAGCTCCGGCCTCCCTGTGTGGAGTTTGCATGTTCTCCCCGGGCTTGCGTGGGTTTTCTCCGGGTGCTCCGGTTTCCTCCCACATTCCAAAGACCTGCATGGCAGGCTGATTGATCACTCTAAATTGTCCCTCGGTATGAGTGTGGGCATGCATGGTTGTTCGTCTCTGTGTGCCCTGCGATTGGCTGGCAACCAATTCGGGGTGTCCCCCGCCTACTGCCCGAAGACAGCTGGGATAGGCTCCAGCACCCCCTGCGACCCTAGTGAGGATAAAGCGGTCTGGAAGATGAATGAATGAATGAATGGATGTCATTGAGACACAATTGGTTTTAGTGGAACAAAAATGTGAAGGACTGGTGAAAGCATGAAATTTGGTCCATATACTCTTAACCCTATGTTGCATACGGGTTACTTCAGCAACTTCAGTAACTAACTCATATTGGTTATTCAAGTTACCAGTTTTAGTTTTTAAATCCACCGCGAGATGTCACTAGCGTGCGCAACAGCGGGAGGAAAAGGTGAAAGAGGGTCTACAAAATGTTGAATAATTTCTATCCGTGAGATGAAAAGGTCCAACTACCCTATTGTACTTGTGCAGAAGAGTATATAGAACATATAGAACACAATCAATAACAGTTTCTATGTGTTACCTATCAGTACTGCCATGCTTTTTGGCAAGGTAATTGTAGTGACCATTATGCACACAAGTACCCCCCTATTATGTATTTTTTTTCCCAAAATTGTGAATTTATTATGATATTTGGCCATAATCTACCCTAAATTTAAAAACAAACCACAATTGAATAACTCCTGCAGAAGCCATGCAACATAGGGTTAAAATCCCACTCTTTCAAAAAATATAAATAAATATAGCCGGCCATTCCAAATTCCAAGATAAGGAATAAAGCAAATCTAAGATGTCTGGACTAATTTTGTTTTTTCCCCTCATAACTCCTAAATCATTATTTTTAGGCCCTCAAATTGTACTAAAGTTGAATGTAACATTTTTGACATTTTGGTACCAAAAGTACATGTCTATCACAGTTTTTGAGCTAACGCATAAAGGGTAAACCATTACAGACTTAGGAGCAAAAATAAATAATAGCCATAATTTGGAAAACATCTATATTTGTTTTGCATTGATCAAAATCGGTGCTATGTTGTGCGCCTTGTTAGCATATCCGCATCACAGGGCATAGATTGTGGGTTTGAATCCGGCCCCAGCCTTCCTGTGTGGAGTTTGCATGTTCTCCCTGTGCCTGTGTGGGTTTTCTCCGGCCACGACGGTTTCCTCACAAATTCCAAAAACATGCGTGGCAGATTATTGGAACACTCTAAATTGCCCCTAAGTGTGATTGTGAGCACGAATGGTTGTGTGCCCTACAGTTGGCTGGCAACCAGTTCAGGGTGTCCCAGGCCAACTGCCCGAAGACAGTTGGGATAGGCTCCAGGACGCCCGCCATCCTCGTGGGGATAAAGCGGTTTGGATAATGGATGGATGGATCTGTCAAAGTCTAATAAAACTTGACAATTGTGTATATTTTGGTGCAAAAAGTATGTAGCTCTTATAGTTCTTAAGATACAGCAAAAAAAGCCCTACGTGTGATGACAAAAAATGGGTGTACTGTATAATGATTTGGAAAATGCAGATTTTATGCACACAAATATACAAAATATAACTAAGAAACTGGATGTAAAAGTACTGTGGACATTTTGGTCTGCATCTGTTACACTTGTGTAGATGGCATGCAAAATGCACTTTGAGTCAATAATTAAATGTATTTTCACTTCCATTTTGGGAGTCATTTTTTTGTTGATGGAATTAATGTTCTGCCATGCTTCATTTTTTCTCAAATGCGTCTTGACTGCAAACCATTATTCTGGTCAAAGTTAGTACATTCTAATGTGTAGGGGATGATCCAGTTAGCAGATGATTTCACCGTTACATTCTGACATTTCTTGATAAGAGGCAGGTGTAGAAAATACAGTGGAACATGAATGCTCAAATTTTTGGTATCCGTTGCTAACGCCGGTTTACCACTAATCCATCTGACCCAAATTACAGTACAGTACTACTACTGCGCATGTTAATCAAGTGAGCAATAGAAGGCAGACGACAGCGGCTCCAGTGGGTGGCTACTGAGGCCGTTTTGAGACGAAAAACAAAGCTTTTAAAAAATGGCTGACATTAACAGCAACATTGTTGATTATTTCGATTGTGATTTGATATTTGTGACTGGTCAGATCATCTTAGCCTGTATTTAGATTTGAATTACAACCTGACAAAGTGGCTCGTGGAGTTATGCTGTCATCTGTCATGGTAGAAATTGCCCCGCATTTGGTGGTTTGGCGGGCGTTGAAGCAAAGCTCTGGCGATGAATATTTTTTTAATTGAAGTGATTATTACTATTGTTTTAGTCTTAATACAAACGCTTAAAAACATTTTAAAAATGCATAGCCTATTTTGACGGACTATTCTACTTTACTGCCTTGTTGCAGCATTGTGAGGAAAATGAAGCAGGTTAATCCTAGTGGAGGGGAGGGGAGGAGAAGGCGAGGAGAAAACACAATTTCTATCAAGTGGATACACGAAAGGCCTTTCAACCTTTTACCTTTGTGTGTAACCTACAACCGCAAGAGCCCTGCTGTCAGTGTCGGCTGAGGAGGTCCCGTACTAGTGATGTGTCGGTCGCGAACGAGCCGGTACAAAAAGCCGGCTCTATGAAGTGAATGATGAGAGCCGGCTCTCTCTCTCGCTCTCTCTCTCTCTCTCTCTCTCTCTCTCTCTCTCTCTCTCTCTCTCTCTCTCTCTCTCTCTCTCTCTCTCTCTCTCTCTCTCTCTCTCTCTCTCTCTCTCTCTCTCTCTCTCTCTCTCTCTCTCTCTCTCTCTGTCGCTCTGTCGCTCTGTCGCTCTCTCTTTTTCTACGTGTCTGAAGCGAGGTATGGCAGTGGCTCAGCTGCGGAGCTCAGAGAGGTAGACCAGAAGAGGGGCGAGGTGCTTGGTAGGGACTGCGCTGAGTGCACTTGAGCACGTTCTGCGTCGCGTCTGCGCAGCCACAGACAGACTAAGAAATTGACTTTCCCAATTCCAACTCGTCCAGAGGATCCTAAACACAACGACAAAGACCAACATGGTGAGACGGCACCTGATAAAGGTACCCAGAGAGTTGTGAAGTTGAGAGCCACTTCAGTCGAAGGTTTGTCATTCCTATTGGTCACCAGTAGATGGGGGCCTTACGTTTTGTAAAAACCTTGTCATCACCATCGAGGACCTACCCGAAAAAAAACGACCATGTATAGTAAGGTGTTTTTAGCCGCAAAAAATGACCATGTATAGTAAGGCATTTTAACCCCCCCAAAAACATGTATAGTAAGGCGTTTCTAGCTGAAAAAAACGACCATGTTTAGTAAGGCGTTTTAACCTGAAAAAAACGACCATGTATAGTAAGACGTTTTTAGCCGGAAAAAAACCGACCATAGTAAGGCGGTTTTAGCAGATAAAAAATGACCATGTATAATAAGCCATTTTTAGCCAAAAAAACAACCATATATAGTGAGGCGTTTTAACCCGAAAAAAAACGACCATGTATAGACGTTTTTTTCGTCTAAAAATGCCTTACTATATACATGGTCGTATTTTTCGTGTAAAAACGCCTTACTATAATACATGGTCGTTTTTTTCGCCTAAAAACGCCTTACTATTCATGGTCGTTTTTTTCGTCTAAAAACGCCTTACTATACATGGTCGTTTTTTTCGTCTAAAAACGCCTTACTATACATGGTCGTTTTTTTCGTCTAAAAACGCCTTACTATACATGGTCGTTTTTTTCGTTTTAAAACTTCTTACGATACATGGTCGTTTTTTTCGTCTAAAAACGCCTTACTATACATGGTCGTTTTTTTTCAGGTTAAAACGCCTTACTATACATGGTCTTTTTTTCGTCTAAAAACGCCTTACTATACATGGTCGTTTTTTTCGTCTAAAAACGCCTTACTATACATGGTCGTTTTTTTCAGCTAAAAACGCCTTACTATACATGGTCGTTTTTAGTCTAAAACGCCTTACTATACATGGTCGTTTTTTTCGTCTAAAAACGCCTTACTATACATGGTCGTTTTTTTAGTTTTAAAACTTCTTACGATACATGGTCGTTTTTTTCGTCTAAAACGCCTTACTATACATGGTCGTTTTTTTTCAGGTTAAAACGCCTTACTATACATGGTCGTTTTTTTCAGGTTAAAACGCCTTACTATACATGGTCATTTTTTTCGTCTAAAACGCCTTACTATACATGGTCGTTTTTTTCAGCTAAAAACGCCTTACTATACATGGTCGTTTTTTTCGTCTAAAAACGCCTTACTATACATGGTCGTTTTTTTCATCTAAAAACGCCTTACTATACATGGTCGTTTTTTTCATCTAAAAACGCCTTACTATACATGGTCGTTTTTTTCGTCTAAAAACGCCTTACTATACATTGTCGTTTTTTTCGGCTAAAAATGCCTTACTATACATGGTCGTTTTTTTCAGGTTAAAACGCCTTACTATACATGGTCGTTTTTTTCAGGTTAAAACGCCTTACTATACATGGTCGTTTTTTTCGGGTTAAAACGCCTTACTATACATGGTCATTTTTTTCATCTAAAAACGCCTTACTATACATGGTCGTTTTTTTCATCTAAAAACGCCTTACTATACATGGTCGTTTTTTTCGTCTAAAAGCGCCTTACTATACATGGTCGTTTTTATTCGTCTAAAAACGCCTTACTATACATGGTCGTTTTTATCGTCAAAAACGCCTTATACATGGTCTTTATTTTCAGCTAAAAACGCCTTACTATACATGGTCGTTTTTAGTCTAAAACGCCTTACTATACATGGTCGTTTTTAGTCTAAAACGCCTTACTATACATGGTCGTTTTTTTCTACTAAAACGCCTTACTATACATGGTCGTTTTTTAGTCTAAAACGCCTTACTATACATGGTCGTTTTTAGTCTAAAACGCCTCACTATACATGGTCGTTTTTAGTCTAAAACGCCTTACTATACATGGTCGTTTTTTCATCTAAAAACGCCTTACTATACATGGTCGTTTTTTCATCTAAAACGCCTTACTATACATGGTCATTTTTTCATCTAAAACGCCTTACTATACATGGTCGTTTTTTCAGGTTAAAACGCCTTACTATACATGGTCTTTTTAGTCTAAAACGCCTTACTATACATGGTCGGTTTTTAGTCTAAAAACGCCTTACTATACATGGTTGTTTTTAGTCTAAAAGCGCCTTACTATACATGGTCGGTTTTTAGTCTAAAAACGCCTTACTATACATGGTTGTTTTTAGTCTAAAAACGCCTTACTATACATGGTCGTTTTTTAGTCTAAAACGCCTTACTATACATGGTCGTTTTTAGTCTAAAACGCCTTACTATACATGGTCGTTTTTTTAGTCTAAAACGCCTTACTATACATGGTCGTTTTTTCATCTAAAAACGCCTTACTATACATGGTCGTTTTTTTCATCTAAAAACGCCTTACTATACATGGTCGTTTTTAGTCTAAAAACGCCTTACTATACATGGTCGTTTTTTCAGGTTAAAACGCCTTACTATACATGGTCTTTTTAGTCTAAAACGCCTTACTATACATGGTCGGTTTTTTCGTCTAAAACGCCTTACTATACATGGTCGTTTTTAGTCTAAAAACGCCTTACTATACATGGTCGTTTTTAGTCTAAAACGCCTTACTATACATGGTCGTTTTTAGTCTAAAACGCCTTACTATACATGGTCGTTTTTAGTCTAAAACGCCTTACTATACATGGTCGTTTTTAGTCTAAAACGCCTTACTATACATGGTCGTTTTTAGTCTAAAACGCCTTACTATACATAGTCGTTTTTCAGGTTAAAACGCCTTACTATACATGGTCGTTTTTAGTCTAAAAGCGCCTTACTATACATGGTCGTTTTTAGCCTAAAAGCGCCTTACTATACATGGTCGTTTTTTCATCTAAAACGCCTTACTATACATGGTCGTTTTTAGTCTAAAACGCCTTACTATACATGGTCGTTTTTAGTCTAAAAACGCCTTACTATACATGGTCGTTTTTTCCGTTTTAAAACTTCTTACTATACATGGTCGTTTTTAGTCTAAAACGCCTTACTATACATGGTCGTTTTTTTTGTCTAAAAAAGCCGTACTATACATGGTCGTTTTTAGTCTAAAACGCCTTACTATACATGGTCGTTTTTAGTCTAAAAACGCCTTACTATACATGGTCGTTTTTAGTTTAAAACGCCTTACTATACATGGTCGTTTTTAGTCTAAAAGCGCCTTACTATACATGGTCGTTTTTAGTCTAAAACGCCTTACTATACATGGTCGTTTTATTCAGGTTAAAACGCCTTACTATACATGGTCGTTTTTTCGTCTAAAAAACGCCTTACTATACATGGTCGTTTTTTCATCTAAAACGCCTTACTATACATGGTCGTTTTTAGTCTAAAACGCCTTACTATACATGGTCGTTTTTTCGTCTAAAACGCCTTACTATACATGGTCGTTTTTTCAGGTTAAAACGCCTTACTATACATGGTCATTTTTTCAGTCTAAAACGCCTTACTATACATGGTCGTTTTTTCATCTAAAACGCCTTACTATACATGGTCGTTTTTTCAGGTTAAAACGCCTTACTATACATGGTCGTTTTTTCGTCTAAAAGCGCCTTACTATACATGGTCGTTTTTTCAGGTTAAAACGCCTTACTATACATGGTCGTTTTTTCGTCTAAAAGCGCCTTACTATACATGGTCGTTTTTTCAGTCTAAAACGCCTTACTATACATGGTCGTTTTTAGTCTAAAACGCCTTACTATACATGGTCGTTTTTTCAGGTTACTATAAAAAACGCCTTACTATACATGGTCGTTTTTAGTCTAAAAGCGCCTTACTATACATGGTCGTTTTTTCAGGTTAAAACGCCTTACTATACATGGTCGTTTTTTCATCTAAAACGCCTTACTATACATGGTCGTTTTTTCGTCTAAAACGCCTTACTATACATGGTCGTTTTTGTCTAAAACGCCTTACTATACATGGTCGTTTTTCAGGTTAAAACGCCTTACTATACATGGTCGTTTTTTCAGGTTAAAACGCCTTACTATACATGGTCGTTTTTTCGGTCTAAAACGCCTTACTATACATGGTCGTTTTTTCATCTAAAACGCCTTACTATACATGGTCGTTTTTCATCTAAAACGCCTTACTATACATGGTCGTTTTTAGTCTAAAAGCGCCTTACTATACATGGTCGTTTTTAGTCTAAAACGCCTTACTATACATGGTCGTTTTTAGTCTAAAACGCCTTACTATACATGGTCGTTTTTTCAGTCTAAAACGCCTTACTATACATGGTCGTTTTTCATCTAAAACGCCTTACTATACATGGTCGTTTTTTTGTCTAAAACGCCTTACTATACATGGTCGTTTTTAGTCTAAAACGCCTTACTATACATGGTCGTTTTTTCGTCTAAAACGCCTTACTATACATGGTCGTTTTTAGTCTAAAACGCCTTACTATACATGGTCGTTTTTTAGTCTAAAACGCCTTACTATACATGGTCGTTTTTAGTCTAAAAACGCCTTACTATACATGGTCGTTTTTAGTCTAAAACGCCTTACTATACATGGTCGTTTTTAGTCTAAAACGCCTTACTATACATGGTCGTTTTTAGTCTAAAACGCCTTACTATACATGGTCGTTTTTTCGTCTAAAACGCCTTACTATACATGGTCGTTTTTTCGTCTAAAACGCCTTACTATACATGGTCGTTTTTTAGTCTAAAAACGCCTTACTATACATGGTCGTTTTTAGTCTAAAACGCCTTACTATACATGGTCGTTTTTAGTCTAAAACGCCTTACTATACATGGTCGTTTTTAGTCTAAAACGCCTTACTATACATGGTCGTTTTTTAGTCTAAAACGCCTTACTATACATGGTCGTTTTTAGTCTAAAACGCCTTACTATACATGGTCGTTTTTAGTCTAAAACGCCTTACTATACATGGTCGTTTTTTCGTCTAAAACGCCTTACTATACATGGTCGTTTTTAGTCTAAAACGCCTTACTATACATGGTCGTTTTTTCGTCTAAAAACGCCTTACTATACATGGTCGTTTTTAGTCTAAAACGCCTTACTATACATGGTCGTTTTTTCGTCTAAAACGCCTTACTATACATGGTCGTTTTTAGTCTAAAACGCCTTACTATACATGGTCGTTTTTAGTCTAAAACGCCTTACTATACATGGTCGTTTTTAGTCTAAAACGCCTTACTATACATGGTCGTTTTTAGTCTAAAAACGCCTTACTATACATGGTCGTTTTTAGTCTAAAACGCCTTACTATACATGGTCGTTTTTTCGTCTAAAACGCCTTACTATACATGGTCGTTTTTTCAGTCTAAAACGCCTTACTATACATGGTCGTTTTTAGTCTAAAAACGCCTTACTATACATGGTCGTTTTTTCAGTCTAAAACGCCTTACTATACATGGTCGTTTTTAGTCTAAAACGCCTTACTATACATGGTCGTTTTTTTAGTCTAAAACGCCTTACTATACATGGTCGTTTTTAGTCTAAAAGCGCCTTACTATACATGGTCGTTTTTCATCTAAAACGCCTTACTATACATGGTCGTTTTTTTCGTCTAAAACGCCTTACTATACATGGTCGTTTTTTCTAAAACGCCTTACTATACATGGTCTAAAAACGCCTTACTATACATGGTCGTTTTTTTCGTCTAAAACGCCTTACTATACATGGTCGTTTTTTCGTCTAAAACGCCTTACTATACATGGTCGTTTTTAGTCTAAAACGCCTTACTATACATGGTCGTTTTTTCAGTCTAAAACGCCTTACTATACATGGTCGTTTTTTAGTCTAAAACGCCTTACTATACATGGTCGTTTTTTTCGTCTAAAACGCCTTACTATACATGGTCGTTTTTAGTCTAAAAGCGCCTTACTATACATGGTCGTTTTTTTCGTCTAAAACGCCTTACTATACATGGTCGTTTTTTCATCTAAAAACGCCTTACTATACATGGTCGTTTTTTAGTCTAAAACGCCTTACTATACATGGTCGTTTTTTTCGTCTAAAACGCCTTACTATACATGGTCGTTTTTTCGTCTAAAACGCCTTACTATACATGGTCGTTTTTTAGTCTAAAACGCCTTACTATACATGGTCGTTTTTAGTCTAAAACGCCTTACTATACATGGTCGTTTTTTTCTAAAACGTCTAAAACGCCTTACTATACATGGTCGTTTTTTAGTCTAAAACGCCTTACTATACATGGTCGTTTTTTAGTCTAAAACGCCTTACTATACATGGTCGTTTTTAGTCTAAAACGCCTTACTATACATGGTCGTTTTTAGTCTAAAAGCGCCTTACTATACATGGTCGTTTTTAGTCTAAAACGCCTTACTATACATGGTCGTTTTTAGTCTAAAACGCCTTACTATACATGGTCGTTTTTAGTCTAAAACGCCTTACTATACATGGTCGTTTTTTCGTCTAAAACGCCTTACTATACATGGTCGTTTTTAGTCTAAAACGCCTTACTATACATGGTCGTTTTTTAGTCTAAAACGCCTTACTATACATGGTCGTTTTTTCGTTCTAAAACGCCTTACTATACATGGTCGTTTTTAGTCTAAAACGCCTTACTATACATGGTCGTTTTTAGTCTAAAACGCCTTACTATACATGGTCGTTTTTAGTCTAAAACGCCTTACTATACATGGTCGTTTTTAGTCTAAAACGCCTTACTATACATGGTCGTTTTTTTTAAAACGTCTAAAACGCCTTACTATACATGGTCGTTTTTTTCGGTCAGTCTAAAACGCCTTACTATACATGGTCGTTTTTAGTCTAAAACGCCTTACTATACATGGTCGTTTTTTAGGTCTAAAACGCCTTACTATACATGGTCGTTTTTAGTCTAAAACGCCTTACTATACATGGTCGTTTTTTCGTCTAAAACGCCTTACTATACATGGTCGTTTTTTTAAAAACGTCTAAAACGCCTTACTATACATGGTCGTTTTTTTAAACGTCTAAAACGCCTTACTATACATGGTCGTTTTTTCGTCTAAAACGCCTTACTATACATGGTCGTTTTTTCGTCTAAAACGCCTTACTATACATGGTCGTTTTTAGTCTAAAAACGCCTTACTATACATGGTCGTTTTTTCGTCTAAAACGCCTTACTATACATGGTCGTTTTTTCGTCTAAAACGCCTTACTATACATGGTCGTTTTTTCGTCTAAAACGCCTTACTATACATGGTCGTTTTTTTCGCCTCTAAAACGCCTTACTATACATGGTCGTTTTTTCTATACATGGTCTAAAACGCCTTACTATACATGGTCGTTTTTTCAGTCTAAAACGCCTTACTATACATGGTCGTTTTTTCAGTCTAAAACGCCTTACTATACATGGTCGTTTTTTTTACTAAACGCCTTCTAAATGGTCGTTTTTTTTAAACGCCTTACTATACATGGTCGTTTTTAGTCTAAAAACGCCTTACTATACATGGTCGTTTTTTCAGTCTAAAAACGCCTTACTATACATGGTCGTTTTTTCAGGTCTAAAACGCCTTACTATACATGGTCGTTTTTTCGTCTAAAAACGCCTTACTATACATGGTCGTTTTTTCTAAAACGTCTAAAAAAACGCCTTACTATACATGGTCGTTTTTTTCAGTCTAAAACGCCTTACTATACATGGTCGTTTTTTTACTATACGTCTAAAACGCCTTACTATACATGGTCGTTTTTTCTCTAAAACGCCTTACTATACATGGTCGTTTTTTCGTCTAAAACGCCTTACTATACATGGTCGTTTTTTCGTCTAAAAACGCCTTACTATACATGGTCGTTTTTAGTCTAAAACGCCTTACTATACATGGTCGTTTTTTCAGTCTAAAACGCCTTACTATACATGGTCGTTTTTTCAGTCTAAAACGCCTTACTATACATGGTCGTTTTTTCATCTAAAACGCCTTACTATACATGGTCGTTTTTAGTCTAAAACGCCTTACTATACATGGTCGTTTTTTCAGGTCTAAAACGCCTTACTATACATGGTCGTTTTTTCAGTCTAAAACGCCTTACTATACATGGTCGTTTTTTCAGTCTAAAACGCCTTACTATACATGGTCGTTTTTTCAGGTCTAAAAACGCCTTACTATACATGGTCGTTTTTTTCGTCTAAAACGCCTTACTATACATGGTCGTTTTTTTCAGTCTAAAACGCCTTACTATACATGGTCGTTTTTTAGTCTAAAACGCCTTACTATACATGGTCGTTTTTTAGTCTAAAACGCCTTACTATACATGGTCGTTTTTTCAGTCTAAAACGCCTTACTATACATGGTCGTTTTTTCGTCTAAAAGCGCCTTACTATACATGGTCGTTTTTTCGTCTAAAACGCCTTACTATACATGGTCGTTTTTTTAGTCTAAAACGCCTTACTATACATGGTCGTTTTTAGTCTAAAACGCCTTACTATACATGGTCGTTTTTTCGTCTAAAACGCCTTACTATACATGGTCGTTTTTTCGTCTAAAACGCCTTACTATACATGGTCGTTTTTTAGTCTAAAACGCCTTACTATACATGGTCGTTTTTTCGTCTAAAACGCCTTACTATACATGGTCGTTTTTTCTAAAACGCCTTACTATACATGGTCGTTTTTAGTCTAAAACGCCTTACTATACATGGTCGTTTTTTCAGTCTAAAACGCCTTACTATACATGGTCGTTTTTTCGTCTAAAACGCCTTACTATACATGGTCGTTTTTAGTCTAAAACGCCTTACTATACATGGTCGTTTTTTCGTCTAAAACGCCTTACTATACATGGTCGTTTTTTCTCGTCTAAAACGCCTTACTATACATGGTCGTTTTTTCGTCTAAAACGCCTTACTATACATGGTCGTTTTTTCTAAAACGTCTAAAACGCCTTACTATACATGGTCGTTTTTTCGTCTAAAACGCCTTACTATACATGGTCGTTTTTTCGTCTAAAACGCCTTACTATACATGGTCGTTTTTTCGTCTAAAACGCCTTACTATACATGGTCGTTTTTTCGTCTAAAACGCCTTACTATACATGGTCGTTTTTTCGTCTAAAACGCCTTACTATACATGGTCGTTTTTTCTAAAACGTCTAAAACGCCTTACTATACATGGTCGTTTTTAGTCTAAAAACGCCTTACTATACATGGTCGTTTTTTCGTCTAAAACGCCTTACTATACATGGTCGTTTTTAGTCTAAAACGCCTTACTATACATGGTCGTTTTTTCAGGTCTAAAACGCCTTACTATACATGGTCGTTTTTTCGTCTAAAACGCCTTACTATACATGGTCGTTTTTTCGTCTAAAACGCCTTACTATACATGGTCGTTTTTTCGTCTAAAACGCCTTACTATACATGGTCGTTTTTAGTCTAAAACGCCTTACTATACATGGTCGTTTTTTCGTCTAAAACGCCTTACTATACATGGTCGTTTTTTCGTCTAAAACGCCTTACTATACATGGTCGTTTTTTCAGTCTAAAACGCCTTACTATACATGGTCGTTTTTTCGTCTAAAACGCCTTACTATACATGGTCGTTTTTTCGTCTAAAACGCCTTACTATACATGGTCGTTTTTTCGTCTAAAACGCCTTACTATACATGGTCGTTTTTTCGTCTAAAACGCCTTACTATACATGGTCGTTTTTTCGTCTAAAACGCCTTACTATACATGGTCGTTTTTAGTCTAAAACGCCTTACTATACATGGTCGTTTTTTCGTCTAAAACGCCTTACTATACATGGTCGTTTTTTCGTCTAAAACGCCTTACTATACATGGTCGTTTTTTCGTCTAAAACGCCTTACTATACATGGTCGTTTTTTCGTCTAAAACGCCTTACTATACATGGTCGTTTTTTCAGTCTAAAACGCCTTACTATACATGGTCGTTTTTTTCGTCTAAAACGCCTTACTATACATGGTCGTTTTTAGTCTAAAACGCCTTACTATACATGGTCGTTTTTTTCGTCTAAAACGCCTTACTATACATGGTCGTTTTTTCGTCTAAAACGCCTTACTATACATGGTCGTTTTTTCAGGTCTAAAACGCCTTACTATACATGGTCGTTTTTTTCGTCTAAAACGCCTTACTATACATGGTCGTTTTTTCGTCTAAAACGCCTTACTATACATGGTCGTTTTTTCGTCTAAAACGCCTTACTATACATGGTCGTTTTTTCGTCTAAAAACGCCTTACTATACATGGTCGTTTTTTCGGTCTAAAACGCCTTACTATACATGGTCGTTTTTTTCGTGTAAAAAACCGCCTTACTATACATGGTCGTTTTTTCGTCTAAAACGCCTTACTATACATGGTCGTTTTTTCTAAAACGTCTAAAACGCCTTACTATACATGGTCGTTTTTTCGTCTAAAACGCCTTACTATACATGGTCGTTTTTTCTAGTCTAAAACGCCTTACTATACATGGTCGTTTTTTCAGTCTAAAACGCCTTACTATACATGGTCGTTTTTTCGTCTAAAACGCCTTACTATACATGGTCGTTTTTTCAGTCTAAAACGCCTTACTATACATGGTCGTTTTTTCATCTAAAACGCCTTACTATACATGGTCGTTTTTTCGTCTAAAACGCCTTACTATACATGGTCGTTTTTTCAGTCTAAAACGCCTTACTATACATGGTCGTTTTTTCGTCTAAAACGCCTTACTATACATGGTCGTTTTTTCAGTCTAAAACGCCTTACTATACATGGTCGTTTTTTCGTCTAAAACGCCTTACTATACATGGTCGTTTTTTCGTCTAAAACGCCTTACTATACATGGTCGTTTTTTCGTCTAAAACGCCTTACTATACATGGTCGTTTTTAGTCTAAAACGCCTTACTATACATGGTCGTTTTTTCGTCTAAAACGCCTTACTATACATGGTCGTTTTTTCAGTCTAAAACGCCTTACTATACATGGTCGTTTTTTTCATCTAAAACGCCTTACTATACATGGTCGTTTTTTCGTCTAAAACGCCTTACTATACATGGTCGTTTTTTCGTCTAAAACGCCTTACTATACATGGTCGTTTTTTCGTCTAAAACGCCTTACTATACATGGTCGTTTTTTCGTCTAAAACGCCTTACTATACATGGTCGTTTTTTCAGTCTAAAACGCCTTACTATACATGGTCGTTTTTTCAGTCTAAAACGCCTTACTATACATGGTCGTTTTTTCGTCTAAAACGCCTTACTATACATGGTCGTTTTTTCGTCTAAAACGCCTTACTATACATGGTCGTTTTTTTTCGTCTAAAACGCCTTACTATACATGGTCGTTTTTTCGTCTAAAACGCCTTACTATACATGGTCGTTTTTTCGTCTAAAACGCCTTACTATACATGGTCGTTTTTTCGTCTAAAAAAACGCCTTACTATACATGGTCGTTTTTTCGTCTAAAACGCCTTACTATACATGGTCGTTTTTAGTCTAAAACGCCTTACTATACATGGTCGTTTTTTTTCGTCTAAAACGCCTTACTATACATGGTCGTTTTTTCGTCTAAAACGCCTTACTATACATGGTCGTTTTTTCGTCTAAAACGCCTTACTATACATGGTCGTTTTTTCGTCTAAAACGCCTTACTATACATGGTCGTTTTTTCAGTCTAAAACGCCTTACTATACATGGTCGTTTTTAGTCTAAAACGCCTTACTATACATGGTCGTTTTTTCGTCTAAAACGCCTTACTATACATGGTCGTTTTTTCGTCTAAAACGCCTTACTATACATGGTCGTTTTTTCGTCTAAAACGCCTTACTATACATGGTCGTTTTTTCGTCTAAAAACGCCTTACTATACATGGTCGTTTTTTCGTCTAAAACGCCTTACTATACATGGTCGTTTTTTCGTCTAAAAACGCCTTACTATACATGGTCGTTTTTAGTCTAAAACGCCTTACTATACATGGTCGTTTTTTCGTCTAAAACGCCTTACTATACATGGTCGTTTTTTCGTCTAAAACGCCTTACTATACATGGTCGTTTTTTCGTCTAAAACGCCTTACTATACATGGTCGTTTTTTCGTCTAAAACGCCTTACTATACATGGTCGTTTTTAGTCTAAAACGCCTTACTATACATGGTCGTTTTTTCGTCTAAAACGCCTTACTATACATGGTCGTTTTTTCGTCTAAAACGCCTTACTATACATGGTCGTTTTTTCGTCTAAAACGCCTTACTATACATGGTCGTTTTTTCGTCTAAAACGCCTTACTATACATGGTCGTTTTTTCGTCTAAAACGCCTTACTATACATGGTCGTTTTTTCGTCTAAAACGCCTTACTATACATGGTCGTTTTTTCGTCTAAAAACGCCTTACTATACATGGTCGTTTTTTCTATACATGGTCTAAAACGCCTTACTATACATGGTCGTTTTTTCGTCTAAAACGCCTTACTATACATGGTCGTTTTTTCGTCTAAAACGCCTTACTATACATGGTCGTTTTTTCGTCTAAAACGCCTTACTATACATGGTCGTTTTTTTCGTCTAAAACGCCTTACTATACATGGTCGTTTTTTCGTCTAAAACGCCTTACTATACATGGTCGTTTTTCGTCTAAAAACGCCTTACTATACATGGTCGTTTTTTCGTCTAAAACGCCTTACTATACATGGTCGTTTTTTCGTCTAAAACGCCTTACTATACATGGTCGTTTTTTCGTCTAAAACGCCTTACTATACATGGTCGTTTTTTCGTCTAAAACGCCTTACTATACATGGTCGTTTTTTCGTCTAAAACGCCTTACTATACATGGTCGTTTTTTTCGTCTAAAACGCCTTACTATACATGGTCGTTTTTTCGTCTAAAACGCCTTACTATACATGGTCGTTTTTTCGTCTAAAAACGCCTTACTATACATGGTCGTTTTTTCGTCTAAAAACGCCTTACTATACATGGTCGTTTTTTTCTAAAAACGTCTAAAACGCCTTACTATACATGGTCGTTTTTTCGTCTAAAACGCCTTACTATACATGGTCGTTTTTTCGTCTAAAACGCCTTACTATACATGGTCGTTTTTCGTCTAAAACGCCTTACTATACATGGTCGTTTTTTCGTCTAAAACGCCTTACTATACATGGTCGTTTTTTCGTCTAAAACGCCTTACTATACATGGTCGTTTTTTCGTCTAAAACGCCTTACTATACATGGTCGTTTTTTCGTCTAAAACGCCTTACTATACATGGTCGTTTTTTCGTCTAAAACGCCTTACTATACATGGTCGTTTTTTCGTCTAAAACGCCTTACTATACATGGTCGTTTTTTCGTCTAAAACGCCTTACTATACATGGTCGTTTTTTTCGTCTAAAACGCCTTACTATACATGGTCGTTTTTTCGTCTAAAACGCCTTACTATACATGGTCGTTTTTTTCGTCTAAAACGCCTTACTATACATGGTCGTTTTTTCGTCTAAAACGCCTTACTATACATGGTCGTTTTTTCGTCTAAAACGCCTTACTATACATGGTCGTTTTTTCGTCTAAAACGCCTTACTATACATGGTCGTTTTTTCGTCTAAAACGCCTTACTATACATGGTCGTTTTTTCGTCTAAAACGCCTTACTATACATGGTCGTTTTTTCGTCTAAAACGCCTTACTATACATGGTCGTTTTTTCGTCTAAAACGCCTTACTATACATGGTCGTTTTTTCGTCTAAAACGCCTTACTATACATGGTCGTTTTTTCGTCTAAAACGCCTTACTATACATGGTCGTTTTTTCGTCTAAAACGCCTTACTATACATGGTCGTTTTTTCGTCTAAAAACGCCTTACTATACATGGTCGTTTTTCGTCTAAAACGCCTTACTATACATGGTCGTTTTTTCGTCTAAAACGCCTTACTATACATGGTCGTTTTTTTTCGTCTAAAACGCCTTACTATACATGGTCGTTTTTTCGTCTAAAACGCCTTACTATACATGGTCGTTTTTTTCTAAAACGTCTAAAACGCCTTACTATACATGGTCGTTTTTTCGTCTAAAACGCCTTACTATACATGGTCGTTTTTTCGTCTAAAACGCCTTACTATACATGGTCGTTTTTTCGTCTAAAACGCCTTACTATACATGGTCGTTTTTTTCGTCTAAAACGCCTTACTATACATGGTCGTTTTTTCGTCTAAAACGCCTTACTATACATGGTCGTTTTTTCGTCTAAAACGCCTTACTATACATGGTCGTTTTTTCGTCTAAAACGCCTTACTATACATGGTCGTTTTTTCGTCTAAAACGCCTTACTATACATGGTCGTTTTTTCAGGTTAAAACGCCTTACTATACATGGTCGTTTTTTCGTCTAAAACGCCTTACTATACATGGTCGTTTTTCGTCTAAAACGCCTTACTATACATGGTCGTTTTTTCGTCTAAAACGCCTTACTATACATGGTCGTTTTTTCGTCTAAAACGCCTTACTATACATGGTCGTTTTTAGTCTAAAACGCCTTACTATACATGGTCGTTTTTTCGTCTAAAACGCCTTACTATACATGGTCGTTTTTTCGTCTAAAACGCCTTACTATACATGGTCGTTTTTTCAGTCTAAAACGCCTTACTATACATGGTCGTTTTTTCATCTAAAACGCCTTACTATACATGGTCGTTTTTCGTCTAAAACGCCTTACTATACATGGTCGTTTTTTTTCGTCTAAAACGCCTTACTATACATGGTCGTTTTTTCGTCTAAAACGCCTTACTATACATGGTCGTTTTTTCGTCTAAAACGCCTTACTATACATGGTCGTTTTTTCGTCTAAAACGCCTTACTATACATGGTCGTTTTTTCATCTAAAACGCCTTACTATACATGGTCGTTTTTTCGTCTAAAACGCCTTACTATACATGGTCGTTTTTTCAGTCTAAAAACGCCTTACTATACATGGTCGTTTTTCGTCTAAAACGCCTTACTATACATGGTCGTTTTTTCATCTAAAACGCCTTACTATACATGGTCGTTTTTTCGTCTAAAACGCCTTACTATACATGGTCGTTTTTTTGGTCTAAAACGCCTTACTATACATGGTCGTTTTTTCGTCTAAAACGCCTTACTATACATGGTCGTTTTTTTCGTCTAAAACGCCTTACTATACATGGTCGTTTTTTCGTCTAAAACGCCTTACTATACATGGTCGTTTTTTCAGTCTAAAACGCCTTACTATACATGGTCGTTTTTTCGTCTAAAACGCCTTACTATACATGGTCGTTTTTTCATCTAAAACGCCTTACTATACATGGTCGTTTTTTCGTCTAAAAACGCCTTACTATACATGGTCGTTTTTTCGTCTAAAACGCCTTACTATACATGGTCGTTTTTTCGTCTAAAACGCCTTACTATACATGGTCGTTTTTTCGTCTAAAACGCCTTACTATACATGGTCGTTTTTTCGTCTAAAACGCCTTACTATACATGGTCGTTTTTTCGTCTAAAACGCCTTACTATACATATTGTTCAGGTTTTGTGCCTTTGTACAGTCAGTAGGATCAGTTACAATGCATATATGTGAATGATAAAAGTATATTGCACATTTGTCTAAGGAAATCTTAGGTGCTTCATGAAATGTTTTGTAAAAGATATGTTCATTAAATTTCAACATTTTCCTCTTGTTCTTGTGCATGTTTAGACCAAAACAAAGGAAAGACATTATTTTGTTTATTTATAGCAGAGTATGATATCATTTTTAACGGTCCGGCCCACTTCACATCTACTGAGGCCGTATGTGGCCCACAATGTGAAATGAGTTTGACATCCCTGGCCAAGAAAGCAAAATGACAAAACGACACGATCTCTTTGTGCAACTCGTCTTCAATCGAAAACGAAGTTGGCTTTGCAGAGTATCTCCTGATCTCAGGATGGCATTCTTAAGGCAGGCAGTAGGAAATACTGGCGTGGTCGATGGGTTATGGGTGAGGTTGGAGTGCCGTCACATCGCCCTCGAGAGATGCCAACCGTCTCACCAATTATGTTCTTTTTTTTAACCTTCAAATCCTCGTGTGGTTCTGCCATTGACTACATATAAAATTTCGAAATTTTCGCAGTAGAATGGCCAAATGGTAAAAGACCTCGCGTGGTGATCAGGCGAACCGAGCTGGTAAGAAGTCTCATTTCAACAAGCCTCATTTCATTATTCAGAGTTGAAGGAAGATTGTTCTTGGGTCCTCTGTGCAACAAGAGGTGAGCAGGTGACTGCTCACCGCCAGAGTCCACCTATGAGCACAGACCTGCAGGCAAGACTTTTTGCTCTTCTTCCTGTTATTCGCAAGGTGCTGAAGTCAAACTTTGGGCCAGCCTGAAAAGTAGGAGACATTTACACTCGTTCAATGCACCATCATGACTACTTTTTTGACTTTTTTTTTTCTCCCCCAGGCAGCAGTATACATGATCAGCTTAACCGGTCTCTCGAAAGACCCAACACAGAGTCTATCTCCCTGGTAAGTTTCATGCCTAACACATCTTTGTCTGCACAAGAAATTGACTTGCGTGTAACTCACGGATGTCTTTCCTCTCAGGTCATCACACCTGTCCCACGTTCTTCTCAAGAGCTGACCACTTCGCCACTTCCAACTTGCAACTTTTTCCTCTGCTTTTGTGATTGTCTACTCTGCAAAAGAAATAAAGCTTGATTACAAAGAACACTTCAACTCAACTTCATTTTTAAACACATCACCACAATCTAACTTAAAAAAAATGTAAACAAAATTATTTTCATTTTTTTCCTTAACTTCTTTCTGAATTTTTTTTCAAAGTTTTTGATGACTTCCCCTACTGACTATAAGACATTTGACCCTGAGAACAACTTGGACCCGGACAACAACTTTTCAAGACAAGAGATTATTACCTGGATGATTGACTTGCGTGTAAAAGGCATAGAAAACGCATGTAAAAGAAAAACAATTTATATAAACTGTTTTTAAAATTGAGAACTCACGGATGTCTTTCCTCTCAGGTCATCACACCTGTCCCACGTTCTTCTCAAGAGCTGACCACTTCGCCACTTCCAACTTGCAACTTTTTCCTCTGCTTTTGTGATTGTCTACTCTGCAAAAGAAATAAAGCTTGATTACAAAGAACACTTCAACTCAACTTCATTTTTAAACACATCACCTATATATAAATGATATCTGCAAGGTCACAAAACAATTTAAATGTGTCCTATTTGCTGATGATACAACTTTCTACTGCTCTGGAATAAATCTGAAACAGCTCCTGACAACCGTAGAAAACGAATTAAACTGGTTTGACAGAAATAAATTGTCACTTAACCTTAAGCTAATTGTTTTGGCACAAGACCAATCAAACACCAAGCTAAAATTATGGTAAACTCAATTGAATAGAAATAGCGAATGAAACCAAGTTTCTCGGAAATAATAGACTCAAAACTATGTTGGAAGCCGCATATCGATAACGTAAAAGAAAAATAGCCAAAACTATAGGGATCCTCTACAAAACCAAGGAAGTGCTAAATAAGAGATCCTTGTACACATTATACTCTTCATTATTATTACCATATATGAACTACTGTGTGGAAATATGGGGAAATGCTTGCAAAACAAACACACTCGATTCTAAAACTACAAAAAAAGCAATTCGAAATTAATAGATCAAAATATACGGAACCCACAAATCCATTATTTATCAAATTAAATACGATGAAATTTTATGACCTGGTTGACTACAAAATTGCACAATTAATGTACAAAGCACACAATAACCTGCTCTGCCAAAACATTCTAAAGTTCTTTGAAATTCGAGAAAGCAGCTATGATTTAAGAGGTACCAACTTATTTAAAAACTAAAAACAAGAACAAACATCAAGCATGTATCTATCAAAGGTGTTAATCTGTGGAATAATCTCAAACGGACCTGAAAATGAGTAAATCGCTTGCCGAGTTCAAAAACAAATTCAAAAAATAGTACAAACAACCTACATCAATCAGACAAAGAACACTTCAACTCAACTTCATTTTTAAACACATCACCACAATCTAACTTAAAAAAAATGTAAACAAAATTATTTTCATTTTTTTCCTTAACTTCTTTCTGAATTTTTTTCAAAAGTTTTTTTCCTGGATTTTTTTTACAGGTAGAAAAATCCAGGAAAGTGGGTGTGGCCTGGCTGGAATGATGGCTGATGATTCGCTGATAGCTGTGAAAGTGGGTGGAGCATGATGATAACATGCTGTGATTGGTGGAAAGGGGGGTGGGGTTGTTATGCAAATTAGGTGTTCTCTGATTGGTGGGGCTCTGGGGCGTTATTATGCAAACTTGGAGCAATCCGATTGGTCAGAATTTGGAAAGTGGGCACAGTTATGCAAATTAGGATTCGGGTTATGCAAATGAGGGTTCGGTTATGCAAATGAGGGGCCTCAATGCGATTGGTGGATGTCAAATTGGGTGTGGTTTGGGGCGGGCATTGCAGCACTTTTTCAAAGTCCCACTTGAGTCTTGAGCTCAGACTTGCACTTGGGTCACATCAGACAGTCTTTTCACTGTTCCCGTCTGTTTCACATGACCCAAAAGCTCGATTCCTGGAGTTTCGAGTCATGTGGAGACCGACGGGAACAGTGAAAAGACTGTCTGATGTGATTGAAGCGCAAGTCTGAGCTCAAGACTTCAGTCTTTGAAAAGGCTTCGAGTGAGTTGAGGATGGATTTGGTCATGATGGGCAAAGACTCAAATTCAAGTTGAACAATTCATTGGACAGAAAAGCGAACATGACAATGTAAAAGCATTTGACCAGTCAATCTTTGTGTGGGCCAGTTCAAGTTGCACGCACACAAACACTGACGACAGGCCTGAGATGGGAGCATGTGCTTGACCAGCTCATGCGTGATGTCACTGACATCTCATGACACGCCAAGGGGGACATGAGCACGTCCGAGACTTCTTTCACTGAGACAAAAACTAACTGCTGTGTACTCCAAAACAACATGATCACACTCTTCTGGTCAAGTTTTTAAATGACATTGAAGTGGGCCAGGTTAGTCATATGTGTGTGTGTGTGTGTGTGTATATATATATATATATATATATATATATATATATATATATATATATATATATATATATATATATATACACACACTATATATATATATATATATATATTAGAGCTGTCAAACGATTAAAATATTTAATCTAATTAAAAACTCAACTGTCATAATTAACTATATATATATAAGTATATACAGCTCTAATATATATATATCGTGTATATATATATATATATATATATATCGTATATATATATATATATATATATATATATATATATATATATATATTATATTAGCGCTCTCAGTTTAGCGCGTTTTTATCGGCATTAATTTAAATGAATTTTAACGGGATTAATTTTTTTCTCGCGAGATTAACGCAGCACAAGTCACAGCGGATGTTATGTTGCTCTATAAATAAACCAAAAACAAAACAACAAGCGCGCTGCACAGGTCCATGCAGGTTTGTTTTGTCAGCCACGGCAGCGCGAGACACCGAAAACGGATACTTAAATAGTTTATGAATGGAAAACTTACTTTTGAAAAGTTGTCAGATTGTTCCACTGACAAGACCAAAGTTACCTGTATGTTTTGCAGTCGTAAACTGAGCTATCATCATAGCACGTCGAGTCTGAAATACCACTTAATGGCCAAGCACACAGCTGACGTGAGTACTCCGCCCCCTCGTCTCAGACAGACAGCTATGGATCATTTCAAAGCGAAGAAAATGGATGACACGACGAAGAACAAATTTGCTGAAGCCATAGCTAAATATATGGCGACTGCATGCAAGCCTGTCAACATTGTCCACAGCTCCACTCAAGATGAAATAATTTGCATTGCATCGAACGACTCCTGTTGGATTGACCTGGCGCTTTAAGAGGGGCGGGGCTGCCACTGACAGGTGACCGTTCGCGCGATGTATAAATAGCGTTTTGTTTCGTGAGTGATACACTTGCTTCGTCGTCGGCATGGCTCAATGTTAAACTACGTGTGTGCTTCTTATCAAGTCAGATGTGTAAAGTTAGCTTTTAGATTCGGTCATGCTCGGTTGCTTTGTTTGTCTGCTTTTCATTGTGTCCGTTGTGTTTATGTTTGCAATCACAGTCAGTTACCGTTCGCAATCGGCAATTTAAACAGCGTGGGCTAAAATGTTGCTAGAACAGGGGTGTCTTTATTTAGCTCATTTTTGCATAGTTGTCATGTTTGTTCGTCTGCAATCTGACGTTTAAACAAAGTAAATTGCGTTGCAGCTGGGGTTAATCATGCCGGCGCTCCACTTCCTGGATTGACTGTTGGAACTTGTAGTTCTTTTGTTCGATTCTACTTGATATGTTTGTGTTGTATGGTTTCTTACGTTTAAAACAATGAATAATGGTGACAATAATGATACATAGTGAAATCAGGGCTGATTACATTATTTATTAAACGTATTGTTAAATAAAGGTATTAATTAATGTCAATTATATACATATTTACATTGTGTTGCAGAAAGATAGATATATTAATTTTTTACAGAATTTATGTGTAGTTTAGGTTATTACCTGCTTCTGATACTTCTGTTCCAACTGCTACTACTCCTACTTCTGCTGCAAAGTGCTCCAATAAATGATCAAAAAAGTACAGAACGAGAGATCCTTGCATGCTGACCGACAATCCCTATTCAGGGTGCCGTGAAAAACGGAATTAACTGAACAACTCCACTACGGATTGCCAGCGAGAGCCTCCATTACAAGCATCCGAAATGATGTCAACACAAAACCGTAGACACTTCCGAGCAAGAAGTACCAACAGAATCAGCATAGCCTGACTGCTGTGTTCAAAGCAAATTTGAGAAAAACGAAGTATGCAACCATTGCTTAAATCCATTATAGGCTGAGTACTAGTTTACCTTAGATGTGCACTTTATAATGTTACATTGCGCTGTTTTGATTCCATAAAAAGAGTTGTTCAAGCAGCTGTTGTGTGACAAAATATTTTTTTCACTGTTGTTGATGGACAGTAATATTGTGTGAGAGATAATGTGTGAATAACTGCTCCAAGTGAAAAATGTTCATGTAAAATTGAAAATCGAAATTGTTATTTCAGTAAATATTTGCATTTTGCACATCGAAAAATGATTCATGATTCCATGTTGATGAGAGCATTAAAATGGGTGAAAATAGGACAAAAATATAAAAGGAAATTCAGAAACGATAAAAAATGTGTGAGCAATCACGATTAATTTTTAGTTAATTATGACAGTTGAGTTTTTAATTAGATTACATATTTTAATCGTTTGACAGCTCTAATATATCTGCATACATAGACACATTTTTAAACTAACTTGGTCCACTTCAATGTTTAAAAACATATTCCAGATGTGCTTGATGATGCTCAGGTTGTCAATGTGGAGTTGACACTGTTGTGCAGTACACGAAGCAGAAGTTTAAGTTGAGTGACAGACAGACAGACAGCACACTCACCTCCACCCTGTGGTGCAACGTGACATCAGACATCAGCTCAAGCACACCACACAGCTCAGTACTCACGCGTGTCCAAATGCAGGTTGGCGTCCCTTCCGCCTGTCCTCCGAGTCTGGCGGCTGCGCCATTGGCCCAGTAATCTGACTAATCTGGTCAGGCAGAAAAAAAAAGTGGAAAGTCACACACTGTAGTCCATAAAAAAGTTGTTTCTTTTTTTCTTTTTAATTTGAGGTATTATTCGTAAAGTGGCAGACTTTTACTTTCAACCCGTCCATTTCCAAACGTTCCCGCACTAGCAATGCATCCGTTTGAGCGATCCACTCGCGGCTCTCTCCCCACACCTAAAGTACAATGAGCAACCTCCTTTCGAAAAACATATGAACAAAGTCACGGGTGCATTTCTGTGAATACTTTTTAAACAAATCTGCCCCCCCCCTCCCCTAATGTGAAGTCATCACACTTCCACTGCTGATATGATAGCAGCTTTGGTGTGGAAAACATACAGAATAGTATTCAAGTCAAACGCTGTTCGCGATTGCTTTTTGATTGACAGCTGAGGTCTACTTGTCGGCGGCGTGCTCGCTCCCTGCCCCCTTTGCTGACGTTGATTTTTACGTTGAGTCACAACAACAAAATTAAAGGAGCAACGTGTCGTAATAACTCTCCCCAATTGTCTGCATCTATATATATATACACTCCGAGATAAACTGCGAGGGTCAGTTTAAAGTGTTAAAATTACTCACTGAGAACAGGGTTTGTGGACAGCGGAAAAACTTGCTCATTGAACCGGATGTGGTACCGTTCTTGTGCTTGTACTTATTCTTCTTCTTGGTGAATTGGATGTCTTTCGTTCATATCGCCCCCTACTGTCCGGGAAACCACAAGGGCAGCTGATCCATTGAGCTGGTGGAAATACCGAGCTTCCGTCTACCCCCGTTTGATCAAAGTAATGTAGAGTAGATAGTGCATTGTAGCAACCTCTGTCCCGTCAGAGAGGGTGTTCTCAAAGACTTGACAAATTGAAATATTCCAAGTTGAAGTATTTAGCTTTGTTGACTGCAAATTTAAAATAAAGCAAGGAGTAGCTTATGTTGGTTTTATTCACTGCTGCTGTTGCAGTTAATACTCACTATTTTTGTTATGATGCAGCATGTTTAATTGTTGTCGGTTGAAGTTTAATTTTGTTGCTTGTTTATTGTTTGGAGCCTTTTTAATGTTCAATAAAATAAGTAAAAAGCCATGTCTTTGCTTGATAATTGTTGCTATTTGCAGTCAGTAGAGTGCAATATTTAGTTCACCAAGTCATTTATCAAAATGTATGCTAAATTTGTCATAGATATTTAAAAGAAAACCTAAAGTTAAAAGAGCTGTTTGAGAGCCAAAAGAGCCGGCTCTTTTCACTGAGCCGATCTAAATGAGCCGAAAATCACATCACTACCCCACAGAGCCACGTGATGACCATGTGAGTATTAACCCTTTCATGCACCTTGTAACCTGATGACAAGAAAAACTGTCCACTGTAGTAACCGCTGTACCTGAAAGGGTTCAAGTGCTGGAAATGGTAGACCACATTAAATGTTAAGAAATAATGAAATAATTCACTTAAAATAATCCCTGAACGGATTTTACGGGCTTTTGTCTTTTCTGAAATTCACACTTTTTCGGCGATGTAAACAATAATGAAAATCTTTGCAGCATGAATGTGGAAAGCTGCAAGACCGTGTTAGAGTAAGACTTGGTCCCTCAAATGATGAAGTACACTCAATTGTGAATCAGTGTAGACACAGCTATCTTTTATCCAGCGTCACCCTGACAAAAATGGAGACAAATCAGTACGACCATATTAATCAATAGCGCTAAAAGGCCATTTTGTTGATGTGTCAATGCAGTTGGTGGTACATTTTGTCCACTATGACCACTAATAAAATGTAAACAAACAAATCAATGGGACCACCTTAATAAATAGCACAAAAAGGTCAGCACATCAAACAGAATAAATGATCATGAACCATTTTGGAGCTCCAAACTCCAAACCCTAATTTCATAAACTGCTGCACTCATCAGGAATCATTTTTGTTTTCTCTTAGTCCCTTTCTGTCTGTCCTTTTCATTGTTTACCAAAGGTTACAGCTGTGTCTAATTAGCATTCTGTCGTATTTGACTCTTCTGACTGAAAGGTCACCAACCTTGCCTGACAAAGACACTAAGCAAGTTGCCTGCTGACGATTGCTATGTATTGAGAGAGTGCCTCTGACTTATTCCCATGGCGCCTCTATAAAAAGAAACAAAAGAATGGCATTATATCCATGTCTGGGAACAATCAGGTAAAGCTTGAGGATTATACGGCACGTAAAAACAAAAAAAAACTGCCCTGCTCCAAAAATCACTATTTTGCAACTTTTCCATTTTTTTAATTGTTGATATGTGCGGTTTTGGCTCACATTGTTAAAAAAAAAAATCTGGAATAAGATCCGCTCACATGGAAACAGTGATTTAGTATTCTTGTAATAGCTTCACACAAGCGCAAACTGAACTGAATGAATTTCCATTCAAATTACCGGTAAATACATGCCCAGCACTAATACTACTGATGGCACACATTGTTAATATAGGAATGTTATTTCTAGAGCACTTTTCAAAACAAGTTGAACACACAATATTATGAACAGATATTATGAAAGTCCAGCTATCATACATTGAAGGAAGCAAATAAACCCAAAAGGGAAATGTGCGACAGTTACAGAAAGTGGCTTAGCATCATACAATAACAGGTACTTTGTATTATTATCAAGGATGAATGGCAATACTGCATCTTCCACTGTTACTGCATGGGCCTGAGATACTTGGGTTTGCTGGCTAAACCATTTCCTGCAGCTCTGGCAAAATGAACCATTCATAACAGACTCTATTAAAACCCGCCCTAGTTCATTACCATTTGTGCAGTGGCACTGATCATTTAATCCATATCTGGGGCTTGATTTACTCAACTATGGAAAGTCTGTGGCATCTTATTGTTCTAGTGGTCAAAGCACCTGGCAATTATTTTGAGCAAAACCCTACACTGAAGTACAGCGGAGGTCATAACATGAAGAAATAAGGTATAGTCCGCACAATGTTTGCCTCTATATACGCCTCTACAGTATACTGTATGCCACAAGGTGTCATTTACATTTCAAGTTCAATCAATCAGGCAGGCAGACTGACTCCCTCCTGGATTTAAATATTTACATGAATTGGGTATACCATCCTTTTTGCAGCTATGATGAAATCTGAATAGGACTAAGTTGTGTGTTGTTTTACAATACATGTACACTGGACATTGACTCACACAGTAAATACAATACGTTATGTCAAAGTGCGGTAATGAACAAAATATGAAGCTGTTCACTCTGGGCGGAGACATTTTCCCAAACATACAGCAGCAGCATCCTCGGTGTACATTAGAGCAAACCTCAAGGTACGGCATATTAGGCGAGGTGCATATAGACAACTGAGTGATAGTGCGGTGAGAGCGGGGGAATCATAACAAGCAAAATATGATGTCAGAATGATGCAACACGTTACAAAACCCAACCCTAACAAACGCTGGATTCTTGTCCACTGGCTATTCTTCTCAAATGTGTTGTTGATATATTGGCTGTCATCATCATCATTTTCTTGATAGGTACTTATTCTTCCAAGGATAAAAATGAAATATCTGGCACATTTTTGGGAAATCTATTTCAATATTGAAATTGAGTTCTTGGTTGAATATGATCAACTCCAGTTTTGGGGGAGGGATATGCTTCTGTAGGATCTTCATAACTATAAAGAAGCAAAGTTTGCCCAAGATCCAGATTGTTTTTTTCTTGCTCCAATGGAACAAAGCGTCAAGATCACACTCAAAGCCAGTGAGTGTTTTCCCGACTGGAAAAGATTTTAGCCTTCGCACTCTCTGAGGGCTGTCGATAGATTCAGCAATCCATCATCACCACTTGAAGCCAATCCCAGATAAGGTTGTGTGAGTGGCGGGAAACCCCCTGGACCGATTACCAGTCAATCACAAGACTGACTCATACAAAACCATTCATTGTCAATTTTACAGCCAATTGAGACTCAACCTAACAAAACATACTTTTGGACTGTGGAGGGGGAAAAAAAGTCACGATTTGAACCCAGATCCCAACCCAAAGCAGCTCTAACTGATCCATAACTGTCATGCCGCTCCCATTATTTAAAGAGAACACAAACATCCCACCAGCTGTTTCAAAAACAAATATCAAAGTAGACCAGAAATCATTGAGTCCTGGTCACATGTGATGTCTCCTTGACTTAAGCGATTGTCGCCTCTTCCTCTTCCTGTGGCACTGCTCCCTCCTCTCCGGCCAGGGGAAACCACTCTCAGTGGCTCGGACGGCCTCATCATACTCATCGCTGTCACTGTCCGCCTCAGCCACTGGGAAAACTCTGCCTGGGAACACTTCTTTCAGCTTGGAGGTGAAAAAGGCCTCGAGGTTGCGGCCAGCTTGCGCCACCTCCGAATCGGGCTGTGGTCAGACAGGAGAACAGAATGATTGCTCGCAGCGAATCAACAACAATCAGAACACAAACCCAACAAATAGAAGTTAACATGTCAGAACTTACATAGTTGAACTTTGCACAGTTGTGGAACATGAGATAGACGTCAGCCACAAACTGCTCGGTTGAGTTGTAATGTTGCGTGCTCCTCTTGTTGAGTCTTGCTCGGATGACGGACAGGTCGATAGGCCTCTTGATGATCTGGTAGTAATGACGAGCCTGCACCACGAAATATCGCCGTTCGATATGTTGACACGACTTATTTCAAATTCAGCAGCATTCCTTCGTCCGCCGATTGGTTAGCCCTTTCACGCACACTGTAACCTGATAACATGATAAACTGTCTACCGTAGTAACCGCTGTCCCTGAAAGGGTTAAAGAGCGCAAAACGTATTTTAAACGATGTATTTTATTGTACATTTTTATGCTTTTATCATATTGGCTGAATATTGATTCTGAACTGTCATATTGACTTTTTGGAGAGTTTTGATGGTGTCTATTACGGGGGCCTGATCGCGGTGGGCTTTGAGAGGCGGATCGTGTCCCCGCTCAAGGCCAAGTTAACAAATGGACAGCCCGCAACGGTGGCCATGACATTACATAATCACTCAGCTCTTGATAATCTTCAGACTTCTTCTCCATTCACCTCGATAAGCGAAGAGAGAATTTTGTTGCCTCAAGGACAGCATAAACGGCATAGCGCAAACCATTTAAAGCACTTTGCTTTCTGCAATAGGGGCTTTCTTTCGGCTTGCAGTGAACGAAACGAAAGAATGTATGAAAAGCACTCACAAGCGGACTGACAGGCTCGTGAAAAGGAGCACTCTGGATGTTATTGAGGATCAGGAGGGTCAATCGCTCACATTTCTAAGAGATCATTGAAAGAAAAAAAAAAAAAGCAAACAAACCAAGAACACAAGTGAGAATGTGCATCATCACTGATGTTTTATAAAAGGACTTGTCACTTACTCTCTGATCGCATGCAGACAGGCCATGCCCTGACGTATGCTCCCCGGACGCTCTTCTACTTTCACAGTCATACTCAACCTGCGGCTGCACAACATCTCTGCACAAGCTGCAAAACCAGTCACCTCTGAAGATGACAACAAATCAACAATTGCTTTGGAGGTTAGCGGTGAGTCAGTGAAAATGCGCACTCTGTATGCGGAGCGAGAAAATGGCACACTTACGACGGGAAGCTTAGCAGAGGTGGGATGTGACATGACAAATGGTAAACTTTTGGACAACCATCACAGCATAAAAGGTCCCCACCGATCAGACAGACTCCACAGAAGTCCTCACTCTCAATTTGGGCACTGTCCTCCTCAACGTCTTCGGTCCTCCTCGGCAGGCGAGGGTTTGCAATGAGGAGTGGCCTCTGACCAGGTCCAATGGGGTACTCTTCCTCGAGGTCAGAGCGCAGAGGTTGTGGCTCGTCCGTCGTTTCATGCTCTGATTCGATGTCAAGTTCAGACTCCACAGACTCCTGAGAGTCCACGTGCTGATCGGACAAATGGTCTGAATCTGTTTCTGCCTGGAACAGGATGCCAACTTCCGGTTGGCCGTCCGACTCGGTTTCTGCAGCACCCGAGTCTGCATCGGCGTCCGGTCCGCTTTGCACATCCTCCGATCCTGCTCCTGAAGCCGTTTCTGAAAATGCGTCGCGTTGATCATAGCCCCCCATCGATTCATTTCCGTTGCAGCTTTGCAGAACTTCATTCTCCCCGCCTGGAACTTCCAGTTCGGTCTCTGACGAGAACTCGGGCGATGTGTCCGAATCGAGTTGCGGTTCGACTTGACAACAGACAACAGCCTCTTCTGAGACTAACTGGGGTTCAGAGTCCGAGTCGGAGTCGAGCGCAGAGTTGATTTCGTGATGGTCATCGGGTGGCAGTGTGGATGCTTTGGCAAAGCTGGCCCTTGGGCACGTATCCCACTCACTGTCAACTGTGAGCCACTGACGATTGTCTGGAGACTGCGATGCTGTGGCCGCATGGGTCCTCGAGGTATCGGGGCCTCTGGACACGCCCTGTAAGGAGAAAAATGTCGATCTCAGTCCACATCCAATAAGGCAACTCTTTCACCGATGTTTCAATCAAAAGAGTGGAATGAGAAGAAATGTCAATACGTTACTTTGTATTTCACCTTGTGGGAGGCAAAACTCAAACCTTCTCTGAGTGAAGAAACTATGATGTTACTCAACAATGGCCGAGCAAACTGAGAAAATAGGATCAATGGTTTGGTGATTTTAGCCTTCTTTTCTTGTTTGAAGGTGTGAAGTGTCGGTTGAAAACAAGAGATTACACGCGGTAAACTGCTTCAAAAGGAGACCCAAGATTGGCCCTAATTTCAATTTCGACAGGCGAGTAGTTGAGAGACAGACGTGATAGAAATTCAGACGTCGTCGGTGTTGATGATGACTGATGATCAGCTCATCAGCAAGCTCTGAGAAGCGCGATCATTTGAATCAGGTGCGTTGGAGGAGGAAGACATCACAAACGTGCCGGATAGGGGCCCTCGTGCAACGGGGTTCTCATGGAGGGAGATAACGCACCGTCATCTCCTAACAGGCTTGTCATTCGGTTTTGCTAGATTACTCATAGACAACCCATCAAACATTTTTTGACATACCTGTGGAAAAATGTCTTCCACAAAAGTGATTATGGACATTTGGTGTCCAGTTTGTCCCTTGAGAAGTGGCACATCTGCCTTTCGTCTTGTTTCATCTCTAACAACTATTTACGTCATCGTTTCGGTTCATGGCGGAGGTAGCCACTCATTTTTCTGCCAGCCCAAAGCACCCCTCACCCCTGCCTATTGTTTACAAACATGATGTCATGGTATAAAAACACATCCGCAATAACAGAATTATGCTTTTGTGGCTTCTGCAAGCAGGCAAACGGCAGAGAGAACCACATTTCTCACTAAGTAACTTGATTCCTGTGGCTCAGTTTTTATGCCAGATGGGTCTTGGGGCATTGGCTGAGACCCGAGCTCAGGGCAACAACCTGCAGCACGACCAATGGTTCATTTTGAGGGCGGTTCCATCAAATTGCTTTCTTTGCTGTATTCTGCATACCCGTACCTTGTACGTGACATCCTGCCAGGTTTGCTGCTGCAAAGTAGCCTTCTGCGTCGTGCTTGCAGGTAAGGGGTCGCTCTGCCTTCGTCCGTGTGGGGGAAGTTGAGAGATGAGCACTTTCAGGCGTTCGAGGCAAACCACTGGAACTCTGGCTCGTCCAGAGTCTCCCTGGGAATTTGTGCTTCTTCACAGGAACGCAAATAACACATTGTAATTTCTGTATGGATTGTGTAAACACCACAGGTGACTGTACGTACCCGTTATGACCGTTTCTGGACACACTGTACTTTTCCTTGGCATCATGACGCACGTCATCATTTAAGTATGAAGGATCTAACAAGGAGGTAGATATAGAGCTTATCGCATAATCAGTGAATGTAAGAATTAGTCACTTCCCATCACCTGGCTCCGTTTTATAGGAGAACAATGGAGACCGCCCACTTCTGCTGAGGATTACGTCGGCTGAGGTTTCCTTGACAATGCAAAGAACGCCATCTGAAGCTCTTCTCTGCCTGGAGTCCGCGCTGGCATCCTAAACACAAAACAATCAGCGTTGCAAAGTGTGTTTGAAGACTTCTCCACTGACTTCAACTTACAGTAAATGGGCATTTGTGTGGAAGCTTGTGTTCAACTCAAGAGCTTTCTCGTGGTCATACCACGTGATTTCCTCAAGTTTAAGCTTTTTCAATGACATCATTACTGATGAGACGAGGCATAAATCCGAGCCGAGGACAGGATTAGATCATCTACCTTGCTCGTTACCATATTCGCAGTTGGCTCATCAGAGCTGTGAGGGGATCCCGTTGGCCTTTCAGAATAAGAGCTGCCAGATGGAGCCGCGAGCTCGACAGGGGTACTCTGAGAACATCTCTTCCCGTTTGTGCACGCTGAACTTGGGTCGAGTTGACAGTGCTGCGCATCGGAGCCACAATTGTTGGCTGTCACCGAAACCTCCAGGGACGTGGATCTCTGCGCGGAACACAAATGAGCATAACTCAAAAGTGTTTCAAGCTGTGCCACATCATGCACAGGTGCACCTGTTTGTGTCATGAAGAGCAGAAAGAGGGGGAGGATGTGCAAACAAAAACATCACTCGGAGCCTATTCTGGCGCTGATTCAAAGCAAGTGGTCCTTCAGAATCACTGCTGCATATATTACTCGCAATTGTTCACGCAATGAAAGGATTGGTTTCCAGCAATGATCACCACATGCAAATTCCTCATTTGGAGAGCAGTGTGTTCAAGTTGAAGCTAGGAATAGCTTGTAGGTTTTGGGGTGGTGCTTGTTGTTGTTGTTTTTAAATCTCTTTTTTGTTTCTTGCGAGTGGAATCCTGCTATAGTTGTAAAGTTGAAAGAAACACGAGCAACAAAGACCTGAACCGAATCCAAAAAGCCGAGCCAATGAATTAAACTCATTTCAACAAGCAGCGGTTTGGCAGATCGACTCGTGAGCTACAAAAAAAAGTAACTTCAAGCTGTTGAAGTTTACCGTCATCCATAAACATGACACAAAGAGAATAGGTTGTGCATTGAAAACAACCCCGTAGCTTGGCCTTTAAGTCCAGGAGCTTAATGTTAGCACGTAATTGGAAATTCAATCAGCTGGGTTTCTTTTTTTCAAACCGCTGTCCCTGAAAGGGTTAAAAGTGGAACATCTTCAACAAACATGGAGAGCCCAGTTGCCCTGATTCATGCTTTGTGCATTACCGTGGTCTGGATGGACCTCCTCTACCACAATTACAGATACTGCTGCCAGACAGTATTTTGCTTCTTTGTGTTGGTGCTTTACGCCCAAACTACAAATCATTCCGCTGCTCTCTTAGATTGCATTTGAAGTCAGCTATCAAATCCAGTCTTCAGCTGTTGTGAGCCGGAGGCTTGAAAATCATTTGCTTTTTAGACACGCCCTTCTTTCCGCATCGAGGTCAGGCCGATAGAGAGCACCTGCGATTAAAAGACTCACCTGATCCGCACCTCTTCAGAAGACACATGAAGGATTGTGACTGCTTCAGAACATACTTTAATCCTTCTTTGGGAATACGGTGGGGAATTGGAGGAATCTATCTCGGCGTGCTAATCGGAGCTGAGATGATACTTTCGCTATTCCCTGAGTGGCTCATTAATGGCAGGTTAAGTACAGGAATGATTACGCTCAAGTGGTTTTATGTCATATGCACAGGCTGTGACACAGAAACAATGCATGTCTGTGTTTCTCTCTCGATTGTGATCAAGCATCTCGAGGATTTCGAGAGGGATCATTAACTGATTGCTCAAACCACTGGCAGTAAATCGGGGCTGTTTTCTCCTAAATTCTTGAAAGCTTTGCCGTGAAATGTGAAACTCTGTTTTCCAGTCATCCTTTCTTCATATAAAAAAAGAAAAAAAAGAAGCGACGTTCTGTTGTGCCATCTGTTTTCAGGCAGGCTGTCAGCTGTGAGAAGTGATCATTCTGGCAATAAATTAAACGGTGTGTGTTTAGTTAGAGGACGTTGCAGATTTTAATTAAAATGGAATAATCTTGCTCTCTCTTACAATAGGTCAGCCAAGTAAATCAGTCACTGCCTGGCTGCCGCTGTCGTATTTATTTCGGCTTGGGTATGAGCTTAGTTGCATTTCCAAGGGTTTGAATGTTTTAATATGAAACGGTCTTGATCTGCGCACATTTTTTGAGAAGTCTATACAGTGTGTATTGTCCACTCACTGAATATATCATGTCATTGATTGCAATTATATTGGATTGTGCTGTTTGATTTAGGTGTTTTCTTTGAAATTATTATCATTGGGATTGTTGGGAAAACTTTCTCTCACCCGGCCAGTCGTTTGACCTCGTAGCATCGGTGCAGGAATGATTCTCTGCTGCTCTTTCCTTACTTCTGCTGGAGGAGAAACCTGAAACTGTTGTTGTTGGACAGGACTCTTTTCACATCTGCCGGGCTGTTCCTCCTCAAGTTCTGCCACAACCGTTGGTTCATGACTCTCCTCCACTCTGCATCGCTCGTCCTGGCTTTCCTCAGCTGCAATATCTTGCACCTCCTGCAGACTTGCGCTGTTCGGCAACATCTCCTGGCGCGGGACACGGCTCGGGCGTGACTGAGGTTGGTTTTCACTCTGTTGACACTTGCTGACTGAAAGTGGACCTCTCTGGTGATGGCGATGGAGATGAGATTCAGGAAGCGACTGGGACTCGGAGGTGCTTGCTTGAGGTTGCGATGCAGGTCCACGACTGCAATTAGTCTGGATTGGCCCTATGATTGGGGCATGCGATGGAGGCGAAGGGCATTGGGAATATGTTTGCAAGGCAGAGGAGTCACTTGGGTGCCAGCACTTCAGCAACTGCTGGCTCTTCACCTGGCACCCAGGGCCAGTTGGAACATAGCTGGAGTTGTAGAGCGGACCTCCCAGCTGGCTCTTGTCCAGCTCTGACTGAGAAGGGAGACCATGGATGCAACACACCTGGGGCTCATAGCACATCTGGTAGCCACAGGCTGGCTCACGTCCTCTGTGGTAAACAGGCGTCAGGGCCAAGCATGTGATAGGCTGGGGCCTTGGAACGGTGGAGCAGGCCAAGCCCTGAGGGTAGGGGCAGTTTCCACCTTCCACAGTCAGCTGGCCTGCGGAACACACAGTTTACAGTAAGCCATATGCATGCAACATACTTTTTATTTCATTCAGGCTATGCCACCAAAATGGACAAGTAGTGCCAAAACAGCTCTATCAGCTGTTAGCACGATAAGCCTCAATTCTATGTCTTTCACACATACATATGAAATTTGAAATGCAGTCAAATATTTTTGTGGAGAAGGTGACAAAGTGGGTATCGAGGATGCGGCCATGCAACCACACAAAACAATGCCTATAAAAAAAGGGTCAATAAGAAAACAGTAATCAACATGCAATTGTTATCTTGATGACATCTGACCTAAGGAGGACATCTGTTTGGTCCAGTAGCTGGCGTCCCAATTGAACTTGATTTTCACAGGACTCCAAGCTTCAGACTGCAGTGATGAGTCAAGCAATTCTTGGATTTGCAGAGAAATCTGAAACAACAATACATACTAATGTCAAGTGATTTATCCATTCCATTTCCTTCTGCTATGATGGAATGGATTGCCAATACATGACTAATATGTAAGACTGGAAGGAAGAGATTGCAATTTCTGCAAGTTTGAGCAAGATTTGAACGTGGCCAGGAATAAACCAAAGTACAAAACTGAAGGCTTACCTTTTGAAAACTTCAATATTGTTGAGAAGGAACGGGCTTATGTTAGTATAATCATATTTCATACAAGTATCGTATAGTATCTTGACTACTGTAATACCCTTGCATGTTAGGCAAAGAGAGTGCTTATTACAAAATAAAACATTTCTAAACTATGGACAGAGCCCCTAAAGTAACATGACAAATAAAAGTTGGATGAGAATCTTTCACATTTGGTAGAAATTTTTTTTCCATGTCACCTTAAGGGCTCTGTAGGATGTTATCATCCACATTGTTTGTCTGTGTCCTTCCACCAATCTAAACAGCATCACATTTTCTTCTGTTTACATGCCACAGGTTCTGAATGTACTCCTGATGAAGTGTCCTTTGCTATGTGAATGATATGGAGTTTTTTTTTCACCGTCGTCGTATGAGTTTGAGGGTTTCACCGTGTCCGCACGGAGGCATCTACCTCCACATATGCATTTCTCTGAAGCTCACTGAATGTTAACCTACTTGTATGTTTTCCCAGTACTTTTATTTCCACTTGCAGTGAATGTCACCGCATCATTCTGATGGCGTACCAGTCTCGTGCTGAAGAGCACCGGGCCCTGGCAATGGTGGGTGGTTGCCCAACTGATGAACTTCTGCACATGGTCTAATTGGGCACAGGTCTCTATCGCCCCCTGCAGCTGGTCCTCCAGAGGCTGCTGCAAGTCCTCTGAAATTTTCTGCAGAAAAACAATAACATGCAAGCAGTCTCTTGTGCCTACTGGCACACAAGGAGCAATCACCACTCACTCTACTCTATTTCCGTACATGTTGTCTTAAGATAATTTGATTGAGCACTATGGGCTTTTGTTCGCTTTCTCTCAGATAGCAGATTCTTTACACGTACAAACGCTAACTGGCTAAGAGATAAGGAAAGAAAAGGAGAAAGTAATTACCTCCAGTTGCTCTATTAATAGGTTAGCTCGTTTGTTAAGCTCGTTCATCATAATCATCTTTGCCATCTTAATCTGGTTCTCAGCCTTCCTGTGTGCAATCTTGACTCCATGAACTCTGCAAAAAGGAAGAAAATGGAAAATAAATCTCATAGGACAGGTCAAAAAAAATCCCACTTGCATAAGATTGAAAGATAAATTCACAGGCCACAATAATCAGCAGAGAATGGATATAAAAGGTCTACAAAAGGTCCTGGTCAAATGCCAGGTTTTTGTGACACTTAGTTGAATGATTCCCAAACTTTTTCCATCACTGTGTCCGATAACTTGCATTACTTATAAAAAATATATACAATTGAAAAAAATCAGTTTTTCATTGTTTGCTCTCAAGCAGAAACCTAAAAGCTTTCGTGCACACACTGACTGTTCATAATTCATTCCACCTGAAGAAAACACCCCCAGAGCATGATACTGCCACCACAATGCTTCCTTGTGGTTATGGTGTTCTTTTGGTGAATAACAGTGTCATGTTTGCATCAAAACGTCGCTTTTGGAATTCTGACTGAAAAATTCAACCTGATGATTTTTTTTTTTTTAAATAAAAACCTGGTATTTGAACAGTGGTGTGTAGACCTTTCATCTCCACTTTCTACACAACCCAAACAGATTGAGTACAAGAACCCTGCCAGCGACAAGAGAAGGACAAAAGATGTTTTTCCCAAGCTACAGCCACAGTAGAGTAAACCTTCCCTTAAGTTCCAATTCAGCATAAGCAAATTTGTTTATTTGTGAATTTTTTTAGGAAACGTATCCTTCATTATTCCCTGTACTTTGGCACCATTTTGAGGCATCTTGGGACCTAGGAAGTATGTTAAAGTGAGGGGCGGGGTTTCATTTAACCAGGCCATAGCCTTGTCTAATGGATGGGTGTAAGTTGTTTATGGATTTGCGGCAGGGCTCACTCCCTGTCCCCTAACAATAATAACAAGCGTATTGTTAAATTAAGACATCTAAATTCAAATGGATTTGTAATGAAGCTCATTAGATCAATTAATTGTCTGGAAAGTGAAGGTGCGTGTATTGGTTCAGTTACATTCTCGATGTCACAGTACAGCACAGAAGTGATCTCATTGACGTCAGTTTTTCTTTTTTTTTTTTTTACATGAACCAACCTGTCCTCTATCTGCTTTGCGTTGTTCTCCACTGCAGACCTCCTCTCTTCCACCTGTACCATCAGGCTTTCAAAGAGCCACCGCTGATCCTGGAGAGCCTTCCCAATCTGCACCACCCTGCACACATGAGGTGTAGCATTCACAGCAGGCACCACAGAGGGGAAGTTCATGAATAAACAACGCCAGAAGGAAATGTGTTTCTCCCGGGATGCAGGTGACCTTAGAGGCGACTGCTGTGCTGTAACATCACCGAAAAACACAAGCATACGAATACTGAATAGATATGAGGGAGGAGAAGGGGAGTGTTTGTGCAGATACTGATGATAAAAGTGACAGGGAACGTTTTAACCTTCACTAAGCCCTTCTTTGCCGTGTCCTTGTGTTATATGAACGTGTGTGTGGGAGGTCTGACCTGTGGGTTTTATGGGAGGACAGGTGACAGCTGCTGCAGCACAGGAGGTCACATGACTCACAAAGCAGCTCCAGGGGCTGCTGTCTATGAGAGTGGCACATGAGGAGGGAACAAGGATACGACCCTGTACCTGGGGCCGACCGGGGGGAGACAATATGCAACGGCAATTAGAAAATAAGTGACTCATGCGGACAACTTGAGACACACCACACAGCAGCATTTGTGCAACTGTTGCAGATACCTGCTGACTAGCCTTTTCAGCAGGTACATCTGCACTGTGGATATAAATGATTGAACATAGAGAATCATTCATTTTTGATTGAACAATTAATTTAACAACAGCAAGTGCTTGGTAAAAATTGTGCTTTTCTTTGTCCATGTAGATTCTCAGTCATCCACGAGTCGGTAAGTGGATCATACAACACGACAGTGTCTTTCGAGAGAACAAACAACTACTTTAGCAGCCATCGATCCATTTTCTAGCAAGTATGTGTAGGGGCAGGGCAGAAGCTGGAGTCAGCAGCAGTATATGAACGACAACACCAACAACTGTTGCCAGAAGTGAATAAGATGTTGTGGAATGCTGCCAGAAAATGATGATGTCATATTGATGATGTCAGCAAGGTCATCAGGGGAGATGATTCCCCCACATCTCCACAATTGAGTACTGCTTAGTTCATGTAGAATAGTAAAACAAATATCTGAATTCACTTTACTGTCTCTAAACCTCTGGCATCAAAAGTGAGTACTGTACATCCCCAAATGACAACATCCAAAGTAGGCCCAATTAGCCAATTTCCCTCCCCGGTCTCAAGTGACCTTTTAGAGTTACAAGGCCCAATGTGATACACACTCTCATTTTGGTCACTGGAAGGTCAATATAGCTATCTGACGATCTGAAAAAAAGAAGTGTTGCTCTCCAAAAAGAGGGCCTTGGCCAGGGGTGCCTAAGTCCGGTCCAATCAGCTCATCCGCAAGCTTTGCAGAAGGCTGATAATGATCCTGAGGATCGGGCTTGAGCACCCTGGCCTCGGCTAGAAGAAGACAGCCAACAACCTGAAACTGAGAGCATAACACTGAGTTGATTCCAGGACAGGTTGTTAGATTAGAATACAAACTCTACTTTGCTACACCGACTGCATTGAATCAGCATGCTATTTAAGTTTGACTCAAACAGTTCAAGAGCAGTCTGAGTGACAAAGCAAGTGAACAATATTTCAAGCGGTCCAATCAATTCTTTGATGCAGCAGCCAGCTGCACTCCAAAATATCTTTCAAACACTTGCAAATAGGTCAGCGTGGAGAGTGACGAGCGCAGCCTTACCGCTCGCTGTTGGCCGCCTCACCTCGGGTGACCCGCTCACACTTGTGTGGCTTACAAGCGCAAAGCATCGTTCGGTGTTAGCAAACCCAACGTGACTGCCCACATCCTGTCTGCCAGCTCTTCTCACACTGCACATACGAAGACTAAGGTCTCACCGTGAACGAGCGCAGAGGACAAACGAGTGGTCCACAAAAGCTTCCACTCCCCTTGAGGCTCTTTAAATAGCAGCAAGCTAAAATTAGCAAATAATGAAACCTTACAGCCTCTTTACAAATCTGGGACATTTATTTCAGTAAAGGAGTGATTAAAAAAGCGATCTTCAGGAATCATTTGCAGCTATTACTAAAAGTCATACCATGATATTTCCTTAAATAATAGCATGGGGTGAATTTGAAGGAAAACTTTTGTGTTTTTAAATAAGAAAAAAGTCAATTACGTTTGAGACCTTGACTTTGTGCTTGAGCTCTTGAGTAGAAACCAACAAGGAGAGCCGTGACATGGAGGATCATGAAAACTAAACTGTCAGCCGGGCCAGAAAAGAAAAGCCTGCTTGCCTGGTCCTGTCGTCGGAAGGGAGCCAGAGCCTTTCTGGGGCAGTTCAGGCCTGTGATGGTCGTGCAGGTCCGTGTACAGAGATGACGCTGCGGCTTTCTGATGCTGATGCACATCCGTGCACTGGCAACACAACCACTTGTTGCACAGCGTGCACAAGCTCTGTGCAAGTGTCATCTCCGAGCACTCTGAGCAAATCTGGTAAAGGGGGATAAAATAAATAAATAAATAAATAAATGAATAAAAAAGAAAGAAACCCCTTCAACTGATAGACCAAAACAAAGAGCTGAGATCTTTTTGCATATTGTCACTATTCTAGATTCCTCACCCTAATTTTTGGAAACTGAAACAAATGACCTAAATCCATACAATGGCATACTATAATAAAATATTGAGCGGTGCTTGCTCAGAAACATTTTGTTTGTCTATAATTTTGTTTGTCTATAATTGCATTTTTTTTTTTTTTTGGTTTCAACTCTTATTTACATGAAGAAAAGGATGTGTGAAATCAGGAAACAAAGAAGAAAGGCGCTTCTAAATGTCTGCCTATGCTGTTATCACGGGATTATTACAGCTATTGTTGTGCCTATTGTTCTCTTGTTAGCCTCTATCCAAGAGGCATCTAAACTATGGCCTGAGGGCTATTTGCGGGCCGCCGTCCCAGTTTTAGTAGCCCTCGGCATATCGTAAAATTCATGTCATTCGCCTGCATTGCACAACTTACTTTCTACACAGGGTGGGAAGCAGGGAAAGAGAAGAAGACATTCCAACTAATTTTTCACTTCCTTGTTTTCCACCAACAACACATTTTAAAATTAGTTACATTTTTTTTTTTTCGAACTGTGAATGCAGCAATGTGAACCGCAATTGATTGCTGCTCCACTTTATGTTCCATGTCAAGGTCAGTTTAGGACAGATTGCTCTCATCTTGGTTCTGAATGTGAAGCTGAAGTGATTGTGATGCTTCTTAGTGCAGGAGCGGGTCTGTTCGAGTGGGATACAAAGCCAATGGGCATCCTAAAATATTTTTTGTTGAAATAAATACAATGTATATGAACATAATATATAACTGCCAATCATATGTCATTCTTTCATTTTTCTGTATGTTACCCTTGAAAGAAAAAGTTTGTACACCACTGCTCTGCTCTCTCTCTCTTGTCTCAAGCCCATAAAGAGGTTTCTTCCTTCGAGGGAGTTTTTCTTTGCCTCAGTTGCTGAGAGCTTGCTCATGTTGGCTTCGTTCATTTTCTTGCAAGAGGAGTTTGGTTCTTGACTCGCTCACTTTATGAAGTACCTTGCGATCACCTCGGCTATGAATCGGTGCTATTGAAATCAATCAATACAACATTTACGATAATAACTTGTTAGTTCCTATTGTCATCTTGAAGGTTTAACTTCTGTGAAGCTCTCACCATGCAGGAAAGATTAAACGATGAGCAGCGACCAGCATGAAAGATAATTTTGAAGAAAAGGAAAACAATTCTGCATGCATTTAGGAGTGCCAACAGAAACATAATGTCAAAACCCCCACCCAAAATAAATAAATAAATAACCCTGCATATGACACACCAAAGGAACAAAGTACACAGCAAAACAAATCATCAACGCAAACAACAATCTTACCTTCTCCATTTCTGTGGCTTGGCAGAGCGGCGTCGCCTTCGCAGAGAGCAGCGTGTCGCCTGGCGCCTCGGCAGCGGGAACACTAAGAACACTTCTACCTGAGGCAGGAAGCGCTGTGCCCCGGCGGAGACCGCTTACATGACAGCCTCACGGCGCGTTCTCCCTCGTCACTTCATCCGAGTGAAGGTTCCCCCCCCCCTCGCCCCGGTGCGGCGGAGGAGAGAGAGAGAGAGCGGGTGTCACATTCAAATTCATCCCTTGCTTGCACCGCGCAAATTGGGAGAATTTTTTTTTAATATGCCTGTGCATAATAATTGGGAATTAGTGAAATGAGATCATTATTTATTTATTTTTTATAGGGCAAAATATCCCCGGAAGCTCTTTTCATAGGATGGAGGAAAGAGGAACAAGTGAAGGGGGAGGAGGAGGAACATTTGCTTGCCTTGCCAGCAGGTTGGCTGGTCCACTAGAAAGTAGAATGTTTGGGACAAGAGTGAGGCAGCTGTGGCCTTCTTCTGCAGCCCTGCATCAGCATGTGGGCATGTGGGCCCACAGGAGCTAACGTGGCTCATCCAAACCAGGTCAGCCTCTGATAAGCTCCAGATGGGACCGGGTTACACTCTTGCAACCCTTGCTAAAATTATGAAATCAATTAAGATTCTCTCACAGACTTACTGAGATGAAGACCCAATTTAGACCGCGGCTGCACCAATTAATCGGTCGGCCATTTATGTCAGCCGACAGCAGGCCTTTTTTGTGAGTTTTGCCGATTAAACGCTATGTAATGTTTAATCGGCAAATGAAACGGGAAATACTGTTCGGTCGGTATGGGCAGGAAGGAAAGGACAAACATGGTTGACACAATGTTTTTCTGTGTGCATGACATCTTTCTCCATCCACTCATATGCCCATTAACACGCAAAGTATACTTATGATGAGAATGTTCATATTCATGCTGTCAAAGATGACATGTGGGAAAGGTGTCTGTGGTTTTTAGTTTGAAGTCATCACTTCATGACAAATAAAATAATGAAATAAGAGCAATGTGATTCGCCGTTAGAATGCATTATGCATTGTTTCGCCAATAACTTCTCACTCTTCATGTTGCTTATGTGCTGCATACGTTTATGGCCAGAATGTAAATCTAAATTCAGAAGTTCATGCTCTTTTATAGGTCAAACTTTAAAACCAAAAATGGCAAGATCTCAAAAAGCTGATGTGCAAGACAAAAATAAAATACATTTTTGAAAACAGCTTCCAGAATACATTTAGGGACACAGAACGCCATTTCTGATTAAAATTTGCTATTGACCAGTGTAATAAACCAGCGGAATTCTTTTTCCTGCCAAGTATCCGAATCAACATCGGCCTACAACTATTGGTCGGGAAACTAATTTAGACACGTTGCTTGAGTGCTGGAAAAAAGGAAAATAGTTGAAGCTCTCTGAAGGTGTTATGAGTTTGCCTGACAACAACCTCTGCAGCAGCCTGACCTACAAATGTGGCAAATTTCACATCCTTGGGTGCTTCAACGGGGAGTTCAGAGCAATCCTGTTCCCCGCGGTGTGCCCATGGACCTAATTTGAAAACACAATTAGTTGCTCGTTATTCACTCTTTAATATGGGCACACTAGAACAAAAGGGGCACGCAGCTGTATCCTACTAGCTTCCACTGCACAAAATTGGAATAACATGCCAAAGCTCAAAGATTAAAAAATTGCATTGCCCCCAAATTATGGAATGCACTTCCTTTTGAGTTGAAACCTACCACTTGAGGCGATATTTTCAAAAAGCAGTTTAACACACACATTTGAGGACATTGCAATAGATTGCTTGATTTGCAGCATTTAGTATTTTAACTATATTTAATTGATTTGATTCTGATTATGTTTGTATTGTTTTATTTACTTTAAAATGTGATTAATATTTCTTTATTGTCATTCGTATCTCATTGGTTTTGGTTATTTTGATTAACTGTAAAATATATGACTGAAGAGGTATGACGGTATTCCATAAATAGATTGCTTTGAATTACTGTGTAATGATTTGTTACTTTGAATGTAATTTTAATGTAATTTTACTTTGGGATTTATTCTTGCTTTTGGAATTATTAAATCACATTTTAAGTGTAGCAGTGATAGAATACATTTTCCGCTCGTCTTATCGTCATGGCGATTTTCCACGTGAGCACTAAACAGTCTGGAGTCGAATGCAACAACAAGTCTGTCAATCAATGACAAACGAGTCCCGCCCCCCGCATCCAGCATCTGCAGCTTCAGCATCGCAGCACATTTTGGGAGATGACGCACCTATCTATCATGGCAGCGTGGCGCAGTAAAAAAATCAAACCAAAACAAAGCACACAAGCACCCGATACAACGCCACCCACAGACACAAAGTTAATCACTAAATGTTGACAAAATAATATTCGGCTTAGTCCGAATGTGCTAGTTAAGGTGCAGCGTGAAGTAAACATCTTACCAGGTGTGCGTCAATTCCGTCTGCGCTGCTCCAAATTCGCCGACACTTTCTTCCTTCCTCCTCCCCGAGTGTCACAGCTTCAATGTCAGCCTCGCAAAAACTTGTTCTGTGTACACTTCTTGGTAAGCCGACTTGTTTTTTAGTTTGTTTTCGGACCTTGCTCACAGGTAGCGTCCCCGTGTGTCGGTCACCGCCAGCGGATGTCGCTCTTTGGTCCGGCCAAATTTGGGAGCTTTAAATCTCGCTGTTTATCGCGAGACTATGGGGTTCTCGTGGATTACTTCTTACATAACTGTGGGTCACAGTAATATTTTAAGAAAAATAAAATTGGGTCATCCCAAAACTGGAGGATAATATATGGGAAACTGACAATTCTCAAAATGTTTTTGTTTTTAAGAAAAGCAGAAACAAAGAACGTTTTATATTTTTTATGTTTTCAAGAAAATAAATAGGTAATCAACCCCAATAAAATGTTATTATGTAGCTGAACCATCACCAGAAGTTTTTTCTTCAATATTTTTAGCTTGCTGGCAGCACGGTGTCAACTTGTTGGCATGTCCGTCTCACAGTGCAGAGGTTCAGGGTTCGATTCCATCTCCGGCCTTCCTGTTTGGAGAATTTATGTTCTCCCCGTGACTGCATGGATTTTCTCCGGGCACACTTTAAATTGTCCCTAGGTATGATTGTGAGCGTGAATGGTTGTGTGCCCTACGGTCGTCTGGCAACCAGTTCAGGGTGTACATCACCTACTGCCCAAAGACAGCTGAGATAGGCTCCAGCATGCTTGTGACCCTCGTGAAGATGAACGGATTGGAAAATGGATGGATGGATTGGCTAACAAGTGAATCATTTCAAAACTTTTACTGTACTGGCAATAGAGAGGAACATCCATCCATTTTCCGATCCGCTTATCTTCACAAGGGTCGTGGGGGGTGCTGGAGCCAAACACAGCTGTCTTCAGGCAGTAGGCGGGGGACACCCTGAACCGGTTGCCAGCCAATCGCAGGGCACACAGAGACGAACAACCATCCACGCTCACACTCACACTTAGGGACAATTTACAGTGTTCAATCAGCCTGCCACGCATGTTTTTGGAATGTCGGAGGAAACCGGATTACCCGGAGAAAACCCACGCGGGGAGAACATGCAAACTCCACACAGGGAGGCGGGAGCTGAGGTCGACCTCTGCACTCTGAGGTCGACGTGCATACCACTGGAGCACTGGGCCGCCCAAGAGACGAACATGAACCAACATAATATAATTTACCAATTTGACCACTTTAACACTCACATCTTCATGATTAAAAGCATCATCACTCTTACCGTGAGGTTTAGAATTTTTGCTTTATTTCACACTTTCTTTCTCCTTTTCTCCACTACACTGGGATAATTCTGCTTTATTTTCCTCCCAACCGTGCGAACAAGTTCATTTTGCAGGCATGTTTCTGACTCAAGTCTGCACATGCATGTAAGATGGTATAGTCCATTGCATGAGAAGAGGAGTCGAAACACGTAAAATCGATGATGCATTTTAATACGTTCGTTAGCAAGTAACTCGAGACTAAAACAACTGCCTTAAATCCAATACACATAATATTTTTCTTTTTAGGAGACATTGGAAATACGAGGCCCACCTTTGATTGCCTAACGGTATGATTGACCCTGGGTCGATAGTAACACAACAGTAGTTGCACACAGTGATTCCATGTTACTTGGAGTGAAGAGTTAATTGCAGACAAGCAAAGGAAAAGAACCATGTCAGCCCGAGTCAACGGCGAACTAATGAGAGCATGGCAGTGACAGCCAACAGTGATGAGACCAGACGTAATTAGGTTAACCTAGCTGCTGTTAGACTTACCGGGCCTTTTGGGATCTCTGCAGTGGCCTCAGTGGATGCTGGGCGTAACCTGCTTCTTCTCTGTGGGACACTCAAATGATTATTTAGAGGGGATAACTGAAGATAGAGATTAAGTTAGAAGTATAACATGCAATTCTGAATTGTTTTCATCATTTAATTATTTTTTTATTGAAAGATTGCAAAATGTGTTTACAGTTCACCGTCTTGATGCATTTTGATTCTGATAGTTCTGTCTTGAACTGATACAGCATTGGAAGCATACAAACTGTACATTTTATGCCACTGTCGTGTCACATAGACTCTTTACAAAAACACCAGTGGTTTCCGAGTAGCCCGACTTCTGTGTACAATCCTGCCATGGCTATAGTTCATGGCCAGCTCACTGTGATATCTGTACTGCACAAGTTTACACACAATAACGGGGATCACGATGCAAAGATGCAGGACGAAAGGCTTGAAATCGGCACGCGGCCATCTCAGTTTTTCTTGTGGAGAAACTTCATTTTGTTTCCTGGAAAAGTCCAAACAAATCAAGAGTAATTAATAATGATGTAAGACGAATTAAGTCATCTCAACAGCCCACTTGCAAAATACATGATTATGATTACTATTTGAAGGTGGATATTCTCCCATCCAATTTGTATCATTAGGGTCATGGGTGAGTTGGGGGCTATCCACAGGTGGCCTCCACGGTCAATTGCAGGACACATCTCGACAAACAACCACTCACATTCACAATCACACCTCGTGTACGAGCAGTTTGTTTTGAATTGACATGCACTCATTCTTTTAAAAAAGGCCTTCAGAAACCTCACCGAGGCCTTTGAGGAACTTGTTGACACCACTCTGCTCCGTGTCCGGCAGCTCCTCCAGGTACTGATCCACCCTCTGCTCAAACAGACCTGTCACGGTATTGCCACTAGGGGTCAGTACTAGTGCAGCGGTAAGCATTGCAGCGGAAGCACAAAGGAGGTCAACACCAAGTGGGAACATGAATAGCAGTTTCACAATTCAGCACACTAGGAGGGGGACTACAGAATCTTTTTTTTCTTCTTCCACTTACTACCTTCCACTACTGTAAGACATTTATGCCCACTAGTAGGACAACGTTGGCATACTAGTAGAACTAGGCCTCAGATACTCCTCATGATGCAAAACTGTGCACAAGTTGACTTTCTGTGTGTTACCTGTACTACTAGTGAAGCACTAGATATCTAACTGGTACAATGTTGTCATTAGTAATACGAGTCGTAAGCAGTTGTCAACTCTTTGAATGACAAAGGCACAATGCGGCTGCTCAACCCGTATTGTTTTGTGTTTTTTGTTATTGTAAAGTGTCCTTGGGTGTCTTGAAAGGCGCTTATAAATAAAATGTATTATTATTATTATTAGTATTATTATTATTATTATTATTATTACTATTATTATTATTATAGTAGAATAACTACGTCTGACGACTCATATTTTTTTTTCCTCCACTCGAGCCACTTTTGGTTGGTTATCCTTTATATTGAATCAATACCAATCAGGATAGTAGCGCAGGAATCTCAAGCAGTAAATGGTCAAATGGCTTTCCGAATGTGACAAACTGAGAGTCTAGCGTACCTTTGGCGCGAGTCTTCCTCAACTCTCGATCTTGAATGAAGCCTGCGAACATCTGCGACTCCATAAAGACACCCAGGAAGCGGCGGATACTCTTGGAGGCCACCGATTTGCGGAAGGCTTCTCTCTGGAAAAGGCGCTCGCTGCGTTCGTTCTGGGTGATGAATAGAGAGTAGTGGCCGATGGTCTCCAGGAAGAAGCGAATGAAGGCCTCTGACACCAAACTGTTTAAAGAGTTGTACTCTGCAAACACACAAAAGGGGAAAATAACTTTGGATGGCAGGTTGACACATGTGAAAGGAAAGAATGGGTCTTTTAGTAGCTCGAGAGCAGCCTCTCCTTAAGGAGAAACAGAAGTTTGGCTCAACCGGGCAATAAAATGCCCCCACTGCTCTTGACAGCGCAATGCAGACTGAAAGACGCAGCTCGTAAACTCTCCACCCACTGAGTCTGAAACTAATGAACGAAGTGATCTCAATTAATGAACACTGCATGTTTATCATTATCCCACTATCTCATCATGCTCACAGAGGTGCACGACCTCACGCGTTTCTCCAGAGTCTACCCAAGGTCAACGTTTCACAGTTTGCTACCTTTCAGAGACAGTTTACTGTTATGATTACTGTTTTTTTATCGTTAGTGTTTCACTCAAAGTTATTGTTTGTAGTTTTAGGAAACAACCGAACTTGTTCTAGAGTTGTGAAATTGAATCTACTTTACATAAAATCCAGAGAGGTAATCGTGTTTTTTTAACGCAGTGAATATGACATTAGAAGATAAAGAGGCTAAGCTAAAGCCCCTGTCACACCTTGACGATTTAGCCAGCGTATGCCGACGTAGGAAAAATTTGGCAAATACGCTGGCGCACGTCGAATAAGTTATGGGTAAGTTTTGTATACGTAACAGCACGCTGAAGCACGTTGGTATACGCCGGCACGCCGAGGTCGTCGAGAAATTTTAAGCATGCTTAAAATTTCTCGTCGTATGTCAGCGCATGGCTATACGTCCCGTATATGCAGGCCATAAGTAATAGGTAAGTTATGCGATCGTTGCACACGCTCAAACACGTTAAGTGTAGGTTACTCATAAGTCCATATACGCCGAGAATACCTACTAGCTGTTCTCCAACATCCGTGTTTCGAACTGCAATACGCTGCTGCATAGCGTGCAGCAGCGTATTGCCGACGATCACGTGACGTAGTCTATAAAAAGGCTGGCGCTCGACGTTGCCGACGATCACGTGACGTAGTCTATAAAAAGGCTGGCGCTCGACGTTTCAAATCATAACTGCACTAGACATTGCAGTACCAACATCTGTTTGGGACTACCCCGCCCCGGTCTAGTTAAAATGGTATAACCCAAGAGGCAAGGTGCGGCTTGCCATCGTTCCTGTGAGTTGCTATTCACACTATTAAAGCAGCAATCAAACGCCATTATGACTTGTGTCATTAATAAACCAAACAACATCAGCGTCATGCCAAAGAAAAGTCTGGGGAGCTCATCAAAGGTCTCGCAGAGGCTCAGCCCATCACAGCCACTGCAGCCTTCGCCAACTACGTGCGTGACAGCCTGGTCAGCATGTCCAAGCGCAAGTTCCGAAAGGCACGGATGTTGGAGAACAGCTAGTAGGTATTCTCGACGTATTTGGACTTATGAGTAACCTACACTTAACGTGTTTGAACGTGTGCAACGATCGCATAACTTACCTATTACTTATGGCCTGCGTATACGGGACGTATAGCCATACGCTGACATACGTCGACGTACTTCGACGTATACCAACGTGCTTCAGCGTGCTGTTACGTATACAAAACTTACCCATAACTTATTCGACGACGCCAGCCGTATTTGCCAAATTTTTCCTACGCCGCATACGCTGGCTAAATCGTCAAGGTGTGACAGGGGCTTGAAACGTCGAGCGCCAGCCTTTTATAGACTACGCCACGTGATCGCCGGCAATACGCTGCTGCACGCTATGCATAAATTAGACTATCGTTGGGCATAAGTTGTGTACGCCGCAACACGCTAGGCATTCGTTGGAATAAGTTATCTATAAGTTATCGAAACGTTCTATATAATTTACTGATACGTTATGTATACGTCCAGCCCGTTATGAATGCGCTATGTATACGCCCAAAATTGAAAAAAAAAATCGATAATTCAGCGTATGCCAGCGTTTTAGGGAAAATCTGAACGTCGGCATACGCTGGCTGAATCGTCAAGGTGTGACAGGGCCTTAAGAACGAATGAAACACCCTGTCCTGAAATAAATATTTTCAGATTATTTTAGTTCGTAAAACCACTTAACGTTACGTAAATGCTCGTGATAACAATGTTAGAAGTGTCCTGGATGATATATTATTTGTTTGGTTACTAGAATTTATGCACACACATAATCTCTGACTTCTACAGGTTATAGGTCATATAGGGTGGATCGAGTTTTAAAATAATTTATCTTGGTCTCATCTTTTATTTGGCAAAAATATGACATTTGAACAAGGGTGTGTAGACTTTTTATATCCACTGCATATTGTACAGAGTCATTTTTCAACCTTATCATTTCTTGAGACGGTGAATTTTGGGTTTTCGTTGTTAGCTATAATGATCATAATTATATAAAAACAAATTAAATCTCTGCACAGTGAATCTATAGAATAGTTTTCCACAATATTAAAATGTGTTGCTATGTGCCTTTATACCATTTGATGTCATTATGCGAAGGGTCATGGAAAGAACAGCAAGCAGTGCAACTTTTTTTTAACTACCGTACACATTTGGATACAGGAGCTGTTGTTCTCCCGAAGATGGAAAGCATCAGTCTCGCCACAGTGAGATAGTTTGTCACTTATTTACCTTCGTCCGACTCGCTGTCTGAGTCCTGACTGATGATGTCGTTCCTCTGCTCCAGCGCTTGTTCGAGAGCTGCTTGAAGTTTCCGCGGCAACAGTGAGGCCTCGTCATCCATCTTTAAACAAACGCATGAAAAGACAAACAGCACAATGGCCGGAGATCAACAACATTTTATGGGATGATTTTCAATAAGTTTCACAGCCTTTGAAAGGTCTTCTTCCACGCATTAAAAGACAAACCTGTCTGATGAAACGGTCAGTTCCGAGGTCCACCATCAATGCCTGACGAGAAGAATTAGACAAGTCAGAAACCAAAAGCATCTCCTCAAAGTTGTTTGCACTCACCAAGGACAAGCTAATGACATTGACTGCATGAGTCGGATCAAAATATCTGCCTATACAAACGTCAATTGGCAACATGGGGAGCAACGTGGATGTTGAGCAGATGTGGCTGACAGACAGACAAATCCACTATCAGAATATGGCAGCCAAGATTTTAATGCTCCCCACCTGCTTGTACGCTTGCGTATTTCAAATAATACATTCAGTAGAATATTTCACTTCCGTGCCCTGAGTTACTCTTACGTACTGCTCATTTTCCATGGGCGTATATATAGAAGAGTCTATTTTCCCCTGGGCATATAACGCTGTCATAATATTTGCCTCTAGAAAATGATGGACTACATTGATGCTTTGAAATATGAGTGCATTTATATCTCAAATCATCTTTTATGATTGAAATGAATGGATATGCCATGAATCCACGATCCAGACTTGCGGTACCTCCAAAAAAAGCACCCAAAAATGCTGTCATGTGTATTTCAATGAGAAAAAAATTGTACTATATAATACTGTATATAAATAATATTTTTAAAAGCATACGGTAATTACAGTCATTGTCACAATGAATCACTTGAATGCTGCACCCTCTGGTGTGCTTGCCTTGGCTACTCAGGGGCAGTATAAAACAAACGGATAGACTGTTCATTGAGACATTATTATGAATCTTGCTTGAGTACGAGGCAGAACATGCCCAGCTGCAATATGATTGGCTGCTAGATGTCAGCCAGCCAATTACATTGCAGGAGCAGGTTTCCTGCCTAGAACTCCAGTGGGATTCATAACATCCTAACTCCTCCCTCAGCTTATCGGTACGGCACTCATGCTGCTCGTGATACACGGGGGGCTACAGGGTATAGCAACGTGAGTACAGTACTGTAAAAATGTCTGTGTACATGTTGCTGCACCATTTGTTTTCAATCACACTTTAATGGGACAAAGTACCACACCGCAGATGCTAAATAGCATTAAGCTTGTGGGCCGATAGGCTAAGCTATGTGGATTTTCAAAAGTCCCTTTTGTCTAATTATCTTATAGGGTATTTTCTTTGCTGTCAAATGTCAAAACAAGTCGAATTTGATCCGACCCGTAAAAGTGTTTTACCATAAGTGAAACGAAAGCTGAGTGAGCGGGGGCCCAAAACGTTTTGGCTAGTGTTCCACTGCTTGAGACACAGTGCCAGCTGGACATCTCTCATACAGCTGCGTTATCTATGTGAAATACTGCGTACAATGGGGATTTCAGGTCTAAAAGGGATTTTAATAACTCAGGAACACACAGGTGCCAATTTTATCACATCCAACAGTTGTATTTTAACAACTTCAACACGACCAAGGACACAATGCACTCTAAAAGGACTCAGGTCAAAAAAAAGAAAAATTGGGTTAAATTTGACCAAATTTCTGTGTTTAATCTAAGGACTAACCCACACTTGGGTCAATTTGAGCCCAAAAATTGGGGTATACAGTTTTGACCTATGTTTTCGGGTTAAATGAATTAATATCTGTTAGTGTTAAGGAACCAACAATTTTAAATTCATATTTATTTTACATAAGTGATTAATCGGATATTTAAATTGTATTCTGACAAATACCACCTAAAAAAATTCACATCATTCAGCTCCTAATGTCTAAATTATGAAGCAGTTAAAAAGCAACGTCATCGTTTTCAAAAGATTAAAATGTGTAAAGTATTTACCAAAACAGCGATAAATAAAGAAATCCAAATAAAAAAAGTGTCAACTTGAACATGGTGCGGAGCGTGCAGACATATAAACGAGAAGTTGATGGCTGTCATGATCGCCAGTCAGACTTGATTGGTTGATTTTTGACCCAACAAAAACATTACAGGCATATAAACCAATAAATGTTTTATTTGAACCAACAATTTGGTTACTTTCATAATAAATAACCCAGATTTCAACCAACACAAACAATCCAAAAATGGGGTTATAAGCAATAATAACAATAATAATGAAAAATAACCCAACTGTTTTTCGAGTGTGAATTGACAGCATTTGAACTCAATGTTAAAGTAGATCTTGATAAAAACTTTCAATAAATGTAATAGTTTTCCTGTTTTGACAGATTGATCCGTGAAGGTTTAATGGCAGTCAAATGCTAACCTGTGACACACTCAAAAGAATCCTCCACAGTCGCTGAAAATCAAATTAAAAAGATATTGGAGTGGGGGGTTTTGGGGGGTTAATAAAGTATAGTACAATTACTGAGTCACTGACATTGAATGGCAATTTATTTTTGATGGGATTCGGGTCAAGGGATACAAATTGTTCCATGAAATCGGTAGAGAGGTGAGGAAAAACAGAGAGAACTTACTTCCTCGACAGGCAATTCTTTGAGCTTCGGCAAGGAGCTGGAAAGAAGCCCCACCAGGAAGGGAGTGGGACAGCAGACGATGTCCAACATGGACCCGGGCAGAACAGGAATGAAGGTGTGTTGCCAGGAGAATGGGTAGAGCAGCGCGACTACGGCGTGCATGCAGCTGGACAGTGTACTGATGGTGGGAGACAAACATGCAATTTCATCACTGCTTTGCAGAGGCCAACGCCATAAAATAATTATGAACATGAGTATTTATATTTATGAGATTTTGTTCGACAACAGGGTTAAGAAAGTTGAGATACTGATATGCCAAAGTCGTCAAATGTCATATAGTATTGGAAAACCAGTACTGGTAAGAGTGTGAAAAAGAAACAGACAGACAGTCACCGCTGAATTTGTCGTACATTAAAATGCAGTACAGTTACTCAGAAGAGCTCAAACCTCTGCCAAGGCTAAGGTTGCAAAATTCTGAATTTGCAAACTTTACACGGGAATTATCGAGAATGCACAGGATTTAAAAGGAGAATTGCACAATTGCAGCATAGTCGGTAACAAGTGTCTTAATCGGACACGGGAAAAAATGCTGATTAATCCTTTGTAGAGCGGCAATATAGCATCCAGATAGATACATTTGAGCTTCATGTAATCAGTGACAAAGCAGAATTTTTTTTATTATTAGTGTGCTTTATTGTTGGAAAATGCATTTTATTAATTTTTTTAATTAAAATATTTCTATGAGGGCAGCACGCTAGGCGACTGGTTAGCACGTCTACCTCACAGTGCAGAGATCGTGGGTACGATTCCGGGCCCCGGCCTGGTTGTGTAGAGTTTGCAGGTACTCCGGTTTCCTCCCACGTTCCAAAAACATGCATCGTAGGTTAATTGAACCTCTATATTGTCCTTAGATATGATTGTGAGCATGAATGGTTGTTCATCTATGTGTGCCCTGCGACTGGCTGGCAACCAGTTCAAGGTTTCCCCACCTACTGCCTGAAGACAGCTGGGATAGGCTCCAGCGCACCTGCAACCCTTGTGAGGATGAAGCGGTTTCAGATAATGGATGAATGGATGGGTAATTTGCATGATAACTCAACTTTTGTTTGTTATGCATTTGCATTTCCATTTAATTCAACCCTTGATTTTTTTTCATAATTCAAAATGCATTCTATATCTTTTAACATTAAACATTACATACATTATATTTTCTACTCCTAATTTAAGAGCAATAATGTTTCAACATTGAACAAAATTATTTACAATACCTTTCTAATGCCACTATGTGGCAAGCCAATTAACAAAAAAGAAAATGGACATGTTGCTACACACTTCACACACGGTCCATTTAGTAACTGCTGTAATAAAGTGAAAGACATGTGTGAACCCACGTCAAAGCGCACGGATACAGAGGAGTTAGCATGATGAATTATTGAGTCATGACCACTGAACATGCTGCAACAGTTACATCGGAGCCCCGTTGACGCAAATAGCCCCAAAAATGCAGCAGTTCTGGTCCCCTTTGACAGCTGTGGTATAACATCCAGATCCCAAATAGCAGCCCGTCTTTCTCACGATCCGTCACTTGTTGACAGTGGCTGACCCTCCTCCTCCTCCCCATCCCCCCTCGTCCGCTACATACGGTCCAGTCTGTTTCACAAGAGAGTGAAAATAAACCGTGGGTCCGATCACACACACACACACACACACACACACACACACACACACACACACACACACACACACACACACACACACACACACACACACACACACACACACACACACACACACACACACACACACACACACACACACACACACACACACACACACACACACACACACACACACACACACACACATAGCAGAGCACCAACAAATCAGTATGGATCAAGAAGAAGACCCGGGATCAAACATGGTATGCAAACACACCCCACTTGAGATACACTTTTAATGAGAAATGTTTCTCTGTGCTCAGTGTCATCAAGAGTCAGCATAAACAAAATCCGCTCTCTTCTATGTGACTTCACACACGCACTCACACACAGCCCAGTGAGACATAATCAATCTGTACTGATAAACCATTATAGTCTGTTCCTGTTCACGGCGGCATTTTGGAGTCAAACGACCGGCACTAAAATATGATTTCTTGACACAGTAAAATGAAATTAAATTGGCAAAAACCCATACCGCAGTATTTTCAGTATCTTCAGAATAAACAACAGGCAGCACTTGTAGTTTTGTTTTGGCCTGTGGAAGGTTTGATAATACCAAACAGATCCCATCCCAAGAGGCACTGACGGGGGCACAGATCTTGGTTGGAGTAGCTGCGCCACAAGCTACACGCAGACACACACACACACACACACACACACACACACACACACACACACACACACACACACACACACACACACACACACACACACACACACACACACACACACATGGTGATACCAAAGGATCAATTGCAATGAACTCCCCCATAACACCACCACTCACACTGCTGGGAGAAGATGAACTTGCAGGGAAAACACTCGGCACGAGCAGCGGTTGCCGCTCAAATCTACATAAAGAGAAGTCCAACACATACATAATTGTGTCATAAAAACAACAACATGACACTAAACTTCCTGCCGCAAATTTAAAAAAGGCAGAATAGATGACACCCTGCAAACAATGTTTATCATTACCTATAGATGCCACAAGATGGCAGCAAACACTACTTTTGTCTGACTTGAAACTCCTGAACTCACTTCAACATACCTCCTTCGCACCAAGGTACCACAAGGTGGTGACAAAGCACGATATCCTGTTGAAATAAAGCTCCTCAGTTCTGATCAACATAATTCTTTAGCACCAAGATGCCACCAGAGGGTAGCAAAGCCCTTTCTATGTCAATGAAACGCCTCAACTTACTTCAACAAAGCTCCTTGGCAGAAAATTGCCACAAGAGGGCAGCAAATAACTATTTTGTTTCAACATGTCATAAGACATTACAAAAGTAATACTTTCATTTCTTTGACCTGAGCATAAAAAGTCAAAACATAGTGAGGGATAGGTTCCATAATGGTTGTTTTGTTACAGCTGCAGCTGTTGTGAAAGCGCTTTATAAATAAAGATGTATTGTCTTGCATTGTGTAAAAACTATCCCCAAAAAGATGAATTCATGAAATGTCCACCTCCAAATATGCAGAGCTTCAATTGAGTTACTCATTCTTGTAGTTAATTCCCTGTAAATTCGGCCTAAGTATGCGGATAGTATATATATGCAGGAAACATGTTGTCAAAATACATTTTGAGGGATAAAATGAGGCAGTCAAAATCCCGCATTCATGTTCCACAGAGTAAAACTGGCACAACTCCATAAACATCAAAACAAAGCAAAGCAGCACTGTTAGACTTAACTCCGAGTAGGAGTACTGTTCCTGCACGTCTAAACTTTTAATGGAACTCTGGTTCGATTTCCTCTTTGGCTTGTTTGTTCAGATCAGCTGATCATACCAAGCTCATTTACCGTAGGTTGTCTAAATAAAGTTCCAAACAAATGCCGGCACAGTTTATTGTGGTGACAAAGTAACCTCCATCCAAACCAGCTGGCAAATTAATCCGTTGGGTTTGGCTCTAATTGGCATAATGGTGTAAGTATCTACAAGTTGCAAATAGTTGACACTTTTTCCTGGTCAAACACGTTTAGCGTGTGGATGGTTAACGAGACATTTATTTTCATTTATATGTCAGCTAATTTTAGAATTAGCTGACATATAGGAGGTCATGAAAAGATCGAGCTACTATTATTTTTTTCCTACTTGTAGAGAGGAATAATTTAAATTAGGGTGGCACAATATATAAAAAATATCAGCTTTGTGAAAATGGCACATTGCAGTCCAGAATGCAAAAGACATGCAAGAAATTAATATGGAAGTAGTGTATATTTGAATGTAACTTTGACTAATCAAGTGCAACCTTAAATACACATTGCCATTCAATAGAAAAGAGGAGAACAGTACCAAGGGGCATAGCTAACACGAAATAACTGAATTAGATAAGAATACATTTATAATTTTCTGCATTAAAAAAAAAATTCAGAAGATGTTGTTTTTTTAAGGCGCGTTCCCACATTGCAATTTGTTTTATGCAACGTGTTGCATAAGACAAATTGCAAATATGATGTTGCAAACCGGGCGGCCCAGTAGTCCAGTGGTTAGCACGTCGGCTTCACAGTGCAGAGGTACCGGGTTCGATTCCAGCTCCGGCCTCCCTGTGTGGAGTTTGCATGCTCTCCCCGGGCTTGCGTGGGTTTTCTCCGGGTGCTCCGGTTTCCTCCCACATTCCTACTCCCTTGAACATAATAACTGTGTTTAATGATGACTGTGTTGAATGATGACTGATTTCTCTTACTTACCTTATTATTACTGTATATGTTTTATGTTATGTTCAATAAATAAACCAAACCAAACCAAACCAAAGACATGCATGGCAGGCTGATTGAGCGCTCTAAATTGTCCCTAGGTGTGAGTGTGAGCGTGGATGGTTGTTCGTCTCTGTGTGCCCTGCGATTGGCTGGCAACCGATTCAGGGTGTCCCCCGCCTACTGCCCGGAGACAGCTGGGATAGGCTCCAGCACCCCCCGCGACCCTAGTGAGGATTAAGCGGTTCGGAAGATGAATGAATGAATGAATGTTGCAAACCGAATGTGTTCCCACGTTGCAATGTGTTGCAAACAATTTCAAATCTGGCGGGAATAGTTTTCCGAATGCGAGTTTAACGTTATTTCGTTCTGCGACCATGGCGGATAATTGTCAATACGACAGCGACGATGATCTCCTCGAACTGGCAGCTATTGGTCTACTAGCCGAGCTCGAGGAGCCAAAACCCAAACGGTCGTTTTGGGTACGACCGTGGATCGGCAGACGGAAAGAACTCGGCGCTTACAACGCGCTGAGTTGGCGGCCGAGGACCCCGATAATTTCAGAAATTTCCTTCGAATGGATCGCACCAATTTTTAACTTTTAATAATTAATGAACCTTTCGGTGTCGCCCCGGGGAGAGCTCGATTTATTTGGATTTCTGTGTCGACGCCATTATACTTCCCGCGTTCCGTGTTTACGACGCGATGGTTTTGTCACGTGATAGCCCAACGCGTTCTGATTGGTCGGGTTCATGCAACACGTTGCAAGAAAATAGAGCAAGTCCTATTTCATGCAACACGCATACAACACGTTGCATGCCACAAAAGTCTGTCCAACTTTGGGGTTCACACGTTGCAATGTGTTGCATGCCACAAAACTTATGCCACAAATTGCAACGTGGGAACGCGCCTTTAGTTACACGTTAAATGTCGCAATATCGCAATTCGTCTCTGTGTGCCCTGCGATTGGCTGGCAACCGGTTCAGGGTGAGCATAAAGCGGTTCAGAAAATGGGTGGATGGATGGATGGATATATAGATACACACACACACACACACACACACACACACACACACACACACACACACACAAAAATATCCATTGAAGGCTCAGGTCCAAAATTCAAATTCACCGCCCGCACCCGCTGATGGCTGTGTGTGTGTGTGTGTGTGTGTGTGTGTGTGTGTGTGTGTGTGTGTGTGTAATTAGACTGACACATTTTTGCATCCGAGGGGCATTTATAGGATGAGGGGGCTTTATTTGGTCTCTCTATTTTTCTATTTGTGCATACTGTAATTTGGTTTGCATTCCCTTAATTAACCTGACAAATGAGAGCGTTCGCTTCCATAAGTATACAGCATACAACTTGTATCCAACCTCTGCAAGCTGACTGAGTTTGGCGTGCCAAATGTGACTTTGCCAATGGATAGGAATGTAGGATAACAATGTCGTTGAAAGTGTGTGATATTCCAGTACAATAGTTCCGTGCACCCAGTATGGCTACAAAACAAAGAACTATTGTCCAAGCACTTTTCCTCTCACTGTTTCCCTCTTTTTCTGGATGTCCATTTCTCGAGAAAGACGCATACATCATGGAAGAGCTATTCTGGGAATGAATAACGTCGCAAAACCCCAGAGGGAGAAGCCTTTTTATCATGGCAGCCATTAATGCGGCATTGATGTCAGGGAATAAGAGCTCAGCACGTAAGCACGCTTACTAATCCAAACAGAGGCCCATTATTTAGCAATTCGACCGACTCTATCGTTAAGACTTGTAGATTTCATAATTACACATAGCTTGTAATTGTATGATGCAGGTTGTGTGACTCATGATGTTATCTCCTCTGACGTTTGGTTTCATGGTTTTGTGTCAACACGCACACGTGGGCCGCCGGGCAGGGCATCAGAAGACAAATGGTGACGGTCGAGCAGCACACAGGAAGTGCATTCCGTCCCCTGCGCAGTCACTGCCCTCACTGATGTTTGTTTAAACTGGCCTCTTTTTGCATGGGGACTCACATCTCCTCCCTTGCCTCCGGCATTACAAAAACGCCTCACTCGCCTGCGACAAGTCGTCCCTCGAGACCCCTCATGACTTGTTGAGCTTGACTGAGAGAATATGACTGCCGTATTTATCTTTGCTCATCTATTTGACAATGCGACTCCTTCCGGGTTCATGGAGGATGACGTAGGACCTTACAAAGGGATTCGAATGGCATTTGTTTTCCGAGTTGCTGTATTGGTGCCACAATGACGCACATGTTTAACAGTCAAAATGCATCGTGTAATCAGCTCCTTGATCTGGATCTCCACCTCAATTTAACAACTCTTTCTGGCCCCTGCACCACGCCTCAAAAAAATTTGTGGCAGTAAGTAAAGTAAAAGCACATTTTTTTAAATTGTGATATTGGGTCTTATCCCTTTCACTTACTTGTTCACCCAAAGGGTTGACATTTTTGTTGCAATGTCGTTAAACAAAACAAAACAAAACAATGTGCGTTCTAAAAATGGTGTTGTTTTCTAAAAATATTGAAAAATAACTCGGGCAATTATGCTATTATGTGGCCGACAAGATGAAAACGTTCAGTCTGAAAGACGAAAATTACTAGGAGAAATTGAAGATTTACAAGAAAGCATTTCACATTTCCAGTTACTAATATTTTGAAAATTATTCATATCCCCGATAGGCATTTTCCACCATTCTTTATGATCCAGGTAACTTCTAGCATAATCTATAGCAGCATTTTAATTAATCATACATTTAGCACTTTGTGTATGCCTCCATTGAGGATGGATTGTAATAATTGGACATGGAATAATTTCAACACGAACTAATTTAGAACAGTCAACTCAATACACACAGCTTGGTGGTTGGCATCAGTACCGTACGTCACTTACAATTTCATATTAGATTTTTCATATTTTGTTATTGCATTCGTACCCAATACTGAAAATGTTTTCAAAATATATGCTCCCGATAATGTTTTTATCACATCACAGGGTGATGACAAACCGTTCCACCTTTTAGGCAAAGGTTTAAATCTCTGAAATTGCTTTAAGAGTTTTAGTGAACTACGACAGGGAGCCTCACCTGAGTTTATCAGCCACAAAGATGACCCTGCGCTCCAGCAGCAGTGACGCAAAGACCCGAATAACCTGGCGAACACCGAGGCAACCAAACAGGCTGTCAAAGTCCACGTGCTCCAGTCTAGAGTCGGTGGGCCGCCTCAGTTCGATGACCTGAGCAACCACAGAGTTAACATCAAGTTAACAACAAGTGTGCAGAACCTGGCAAGATCACACATAAGAAACTAGAAGAAGCTTTCATCACGTTTCCTTTCAAATGAGAAGTACGAAGAGCACTTAGTGCATATGATGAAAGTCCTGACACGAACAGGCTCTGTTCTGACCTCATTTCCCGCACCAGGAAGAAAGGTCTTGACTTTGATGAGCTTTCCGGGTGCAGGAAAGGGCGACTCCATCAGGCTCCTCATGAAGGGATAGACCAGCGCTGCTGATACGCCTCGCCGTCGCTCGACCTCGTCTAAGATCTAAACGGCGGTGAGGAAAAGAGTGTGGTATAAATATGAAATATGGACATTATGGATGGAGGTATCTTTGAATAACACAAAGCCTGCTGCAGTTTGAATAATAACGTTGCTGTCACGACAAAATATGACCTTTATATAAAAAAACAATTCAAATAAATAAATACATTAAAAAGAATCTACAGAGAACAATAAGGTTGCTTCCTTTACATTTTGCTACAACAAGAATTCAATACCTTTACTTAAAATTAAACAACAGTTGCATATTTGCACATTTATACAATTAGGCCTACTAAAAACAAACTTCAGTTAACGACACAATATAATGGCACCCACTAGATGTTTCAATATAAAAAAACTGCAGTTTTTTTTTAAATCCTAAAAACTGCATTTCTACTGTCCTGTGTATATTGTTTGTATGTACAATATATATTGTTTGTTTGTATCTACGGATGTAACAACATCCAAATGTCACAATACGATAATTATCTTGATAGCGTGGGAGGATGGCGATGTTAAAAAGCTCACGATACTGTGTAAATATTCTTACTCCACAACATACTGTATTCATTTGGCAAATGACGCTTGTGTGAGTGGCTGTTTACTGAAATGCCTCTAAGGGTCTTACAAAGTAGTGCGGCTCACGTTGAACAGGTTAAAAACCTTGTCACAATTAGTTTGAACGGTATTCAGACAGAGGGCAAAGCATGATCTAAAACTAAATTTGTTAGCTTAGCATAGCATGCGCCCAAGCGCTAGATAGCTTTTTTTCGAGATGGCTAAACAGTGACCGGCTGTGACTGTAATGCGATATGATTATTGTGGGAGATGGGTACGAAAAATGAATAAGGTCCAGGCGAGTGTGACAGTGGAGCAGCTATTTATGGAAACGGGAGGTACTGGTAATGTGAATGACACCAGATCCCTGAAAAGCAACATTTAAATGCTCTTTGCTTTGAAATTGTTGTGCAGTGTTGGGCAGGGGTTTGATTCCCGGATTAAATGATGGAGTAAGCGATTGGCTTGTGACAGCCCTGTTATTATCCAAATGTTTTAATTATTGGGATTGTGCTTTGCAAGAGCTACACTGTATCATAATGTGGGGAGCTACTGTATATTACAAAGAAGCAAATTATTACATTATTAGGCTAAATGAGATGAATCAAAATTGAGCATTAATATTTCTGCATGCATTTGTATACCCCAAGACGTGTCTGATTAAGTTTGCATCCAATTGTTTTTTTTTTTGGGGGGGGGGGTCATTTTTCGTTTTGTTTTGTTGTCATGCTTTGAACCTTTTTTGGACTAAAGTGCAAACGCTAACTTGAAGCGAACTAAAAAAACTAACAAAAAACAAAGCAATACAAGGTTTCATGGACAGAAATAGAGTTGAAGGTCAAAATTCAGCTCAAACGCCACACTATCTGGGGTATATGTGCTCGAGTGTGTTTGCATGAACTCACTGTGGAGAACAAGTCAAAACAGCCGAGCCTGCTGATGACACAGTACACTTCTGGAAGGCGTGGTCCTTTCCCACTCGGCTGAAAGAGAAAGACCAAATTGAACAGCAGCGATGACAGACTTATCAGCTTTAAAGGACTGTAGTTTTACGAGTGAAAGAAGGAAAGGGTAGCAAAGGTTAAAAGGTGTGCAATTCACCTAAAAATAGAACTCCGACAGCTCAGAGATTGTCGCAGAAATATCAAAATGATTTGAGGTGAACCGCTTGTTAAACACAGGTGCTTTTTCTGCTCCTGCCGATGCTATCTACCTTCCCAACATTCACTCGCACGCCGAGACGATCCTCGAGACACTAACACAAGGCCCTCAAGAAACGCCAAACCTCGTGTCCATATTAGGTATACCAGTTTCTCTTGTTTCTCCTCTGCCTTTCCTAATGGATGATTAAATCAACTGTGTGGAGCTTGATTCAAGTGCTCAGGAATGCTCGCTTGCTGCCAACGTGCTGGACGGACAGGAGGGAGGAAACAAAGCCACCGACGGAGAGGGGCTCACCTCTTCTTCTACCTTCATTAAAGTCTTCGATCAACATTCATGCGGTCTCATCGCGGGAGGCAAAGTACGAGTGGAGCCGTCCACTACATTGACCTTCCCAGTGACTCTTTGAAAATGTACGTTAACATTCGCAGAACGACCAAATGGCAAATTCCACATTATGAAGCTCAGCACCCGCAAGTTATCAACTGGACAGGCAGCTCAATCAAAAAAGGTCAATTAAAAAAAAGTTGAAAATGCTCTGTGCCCTCATTATGAGAAAGAGATGTCCTTAAATTACACAGTTAAGATCTTTTCCGTTGGTTTTGCCACCCCCACTTACACTTATAAATTTAAAGAGGCTCCGCAAATGTGTTGAGCAAATACAATGGACAGCAAGTAAAAACTCCCCACGAGCGAAAAGAAGCCTTGAGGAGAATTAGACAGGATCAGGCTTGATCGGAGGTGAATGAGAGGCCAAATTCAGCGGCATCTTTGACGTCGCTATTTTTAGGACAAATACGGCGATTGCAAATTCACTATTTATCTTTGTTTCAGACATCTCGATGAAGAAGGGGACAGTGTGTAGTCCTAACCAAGCGAGGACTGATGTTTGGATTTGGTCAGATTGGTCAGATTGAATCAGAATTCCTTTCAGTAATTTCCTCCCTGGGGTACAAGAAATACAATCCTTAAAAGTATGGAAAGCCATTCAGGCATTTATTCAATTTTCTTGATATCTATCTTCAGTTCCATATAAAAGTATGCTCTCTGTCCTCGCTAGTAAGAGGATTCAGTTCTTATTTTATTGCACTACTGCCTTCTTTCTGTGTAACATTTCCGCACACAAGCAGGACATCTTTGGCATATGAGCAGGACAACTACATATTGCTATTGAGGCAAAAGGGTGTATTTATTGACATCTACGCTGCTTACTACTACTAGTAAGAATGACGCGCTTGAAAGGCTTTATGTGAAGCTGTCCGAGCATTTGTTTAACATCAGCCAAAAAAATCCATATCAGTCACAAAAAGACTTGACCTTAGGCGTTATAAAAAAATCACCAGTTTTCTTGCATGGGGAAAAATGAAGAAATAATCGCTGAAAGTTTAATAGCATCGAATACTGCTTTTAAAAATATGAAAGGAAAAGCCAGTGTCATGTTTCAGTGTCATGGTGGGCAAGAAGATTGACGTAGCACAGGGCCAGTGCGAGTGATTGTGTGAGCGGGACGAGTGTTGAACCCTTTCACAAGGAAAAGTATGGGTGGTGACACCCATATCCACCATGGGTGCGACACCCATGTCATGTCAATCAACAAGGGCACTCTAAAAGCCAACAACTAACATTGTTCTATGCTAATTTTACTCGTAGTCAATCAAGGAAATGTGGTGAAATGAGCAGAGTTCACAATAGAGGAACCGTCTTTTATGGCTTGCCTTATTCAAGCCCATGCTACTTGGATGGTTCTGTTAACATTTTTCTCCTACTTTCATGCTAATCAGCTGAATCGTTTTGTGCTAGAGGATTCACACCAATGTGAGTGTGCGTGTTTATTTATTTATTTTTTTAATTACACTGTGTTCATATACCTTCCTCCAAGCCCAGAAAATCAACTGTGGCGTCATTGGAAAACCCTATCTCATGTGCAAATGAAAATGTCTGTCAAAACAAACAAGGCTCAGCAGGGTGTACATGGAAGCACAGAGAGGGTGGGGAGGTGAACGGTAGCTGACCAGCAGGCGTCTGCAGTAGCCAAATCTCCTGCTGCCGTCTTCTCCGGTCAACATGAAGGAGAAGGTCTCACTGTAGCGTAGAACAACAATTGACACAGGGTAAGGCATGGCAAAGAAGGTTCATATGAAAAGCAATCCATTGTATTCTGTAGAAAAGTGACAAATCATAATACTAAAAACAACAGATTTTTTTCCTAGATGTTTTTATCAGAAATGCAAGTAAGATTTTCTTGACTTTTTTTTATGCACCAATTCCTAATCTGCTCTCGTTTGTCTCTAGCCCCTCAAATTTTCATCATCATCATCATCATCATAATAGTATATTTAGTAGTATTTATGAATTGAGGGTTGGTTTTAGCAACAGGTGGAATTTTTATCTGAAATTTCATGTCTATAAATTGCAATGCATGGTAAAAATCCTTTTTGCACATGCTTTTATGGGTCACACTAAAATGGAAATATATAAATGTTTAAATCCACATCAAATATGTTTAGGGACACAAAAATCTGTTGACCGGTCATGCAACTGCATTGAAATTATTGTCAGAAATACTTCTGGGGTCGTGTTGGGTTTTTCTAAAAGTCAAGGTATGAATATGCCTTACTATGAATATTTATGTAGTATATATATTTTTTCTATTTTATATGTATGTGTTTATAAATACACACTCAGCCATACCTGGAATACTCCGTCACGGGATTCCAGTCTTTTGCATCCGGGAAACAGAACTGAGGAATAGCTTTAAGCCTCTGTTCTGCTTCTCTCATCTGCTTGGTGAGCCTTTCGAGCTGCAGGAAGACAGAAGTCGTTCAAAATAATTCTGTCCACAGAGATCTTCGTTTGACATGATTGTTTAATATAACACCTACACGTGGGCAGTGCCGTTGTGACACAAAACAATCGCTAATACTTATTTGCCTCTGAAACGATTGGGCACAAAACAGCGCTATTTGCTATTGGTACTTTTATATTATAGGTATTTGTAGTACGTGGCCAGCTGTGTGACAAGATGTTTCCTTATGGCTATTGTAACCAAAGATAAATCATTGCTGCGTTATTGTAACCTTTGATTATAGATGGCTAGAAAAATAAACCGGTTACCATTTACTTCCCCTTGTTTTCTGAATTTGCTCTCTGTTTGAAATGAATGGTGCTTTGTAATAATCGTAGTAATTGTGAATTGTGGAGTTTTTGGCCACTAGTCTGTTAGGTGACTGTGTTGATGGGGATTTTTTCCACTTTATTGTGCACATCTACTAAGACAGCTATGGCCCGCCGCTGCACACCGTGCGACATGGCCGAACGTGTTTTAAGCAAACCATCGCGAAAAAAAAATGAAGGTGATTGAGCACCGCTCAGCTACAGACATGCATCAGCTTTTGAGGCTTCACACATAATATATGCACCTACTATTTTTATTCAATGACAAAAACATATTGAAGTTGTCAAGGAAGACGCGAACAAAAATACAGGAGAGAGTGTGGATCGTTTGAAACGCTGTTCGATGACCCCATTCACTAACTGCCACTGTGCATTTGGTCAGAAATTATCAATATAATCTGGCATTAGTGTAAAGTGCAATGTGTTCATGCTTATTATTTGGGGGGTTCAGGATAAGTGGTGTTGAATATGGATAGATCGAGAGAATGTGACTGGTGTTTTGTGTTTTATGATTGCAATTTGGTAACTAAAACACTTGAAGCCTGATCCACTCAGGGCATGCACAAACAGATGGTTCATCTACGAACTGAGCGCGATCACAATTGCGCCTGCAATATGTGCTTTATTGTAGTGCACTTCATCTTGTACAGTGTGGGAAGAGGATATGCACATAGGTGAATTTAGAACACACAATGTGATCTATCAGACGTTTGATGTATTTCATGAGCTGATTTCGCATCTTTAAATAAAGCATCTGAGAAGAGAGGGCAGCATAGCACAGGCAAAACAAATAAGAGGCAGCTGGGAGAATGTTTTGGCTTGTGTAAACATTTTTGAAATCCCAGAAACAAAAATTATTGCAACATGTCGTCTCCAGCAATGCAATTTTGGAGCTTCTGAATGACCTAACGTCCAACTTGGGGCCAGTCACAGGAAAGAGCCATGCCATAAGGACAGAACTCCTCTTCACTCATTTTTAAATGTACACATTTCCTATGGGTCTTTCAGTGTCCCAGAGCAGAATTTTGTCTGTTTCAGCACACGCAGGATGGGCACATACTGTAAAAATCAATTGCCTCCCACATGGGATGAGTGGCGTATATGTGGTGGCTGGCTTCCCAAAATTATCAAGTGACAGATTTATTTTTTGTAACTCAGTAATATGTTTTTTTTTGTATTCCACTAACCCTTCCAGTTCCATCCCTTCAAACTTCATTTTGCACTTGCAGTACTCTCCCACGGTGAAAACCATCAGCCGTACAAAACCCAGCGCAAAAAAACGATTTCAAATGCGGTGGTCTCCACCCCTTTTACACCCGTTGCCAAGAGCGTGTGCAATCTGTTAGAATGAGTGAACATGCAATTAAGCACCCACTATTTGGCTTCTAAATAAATCAGGCCTCAGGTGAGGCGCTGGGTTGAGAGAAAAGAAATCACGTCACTTGAAATTCTTGTCAGGTGTAAAATATGTGAAAAGACCAGCAGCGGGTTACGATGACCAAGTCCTCACCTTGGGGAACTGGTAGGTGACTTCCGGGGAGTAGGAGTTCTTGCTCTGCTTCTTTTTCAAAGACACAACAACAAAATACTCGAAGAGTTCTCTCTCCTGCCACTCGATTAGTTGCAGCTCCAGCGTGCGGTAGCTGGGGGCCCGTCGAAGGATGGACTGCAATTTCAACAACCTCTGGGTGTGAGCTGAGGATGGGAATGAAAGAAGAATCCATGAAAAGCAATCTTAGATCATTTATCAGCAAATAAACAGATGCAATCTTATGAGATCTGCAGATTGAATTCACTTTTGCTGGTAAAACTGCTCTACTTTCACAGAAGTGTTGCACCACAGCCCTGGAAAAAACCGGCGATGTGGTCACTCACCTTTGAACCTGTCATCAGAGTCGCTCTCACTCTCGCTGTTGTCATCTGAAGGGCAAACGGGAGACAGACAAGAAGCTTTTCTTCAGTGCAAAGGGCAATTTCACACACGTGTGTTGAGGCATTGGGAAAGATGGCGAGAGATCTATTTAAGGCGGTTTGGATGCTAATAACCCTGCTTTGAAAAAAAACGCAAAGCATACCTCTCAAAGATGAGGTGTCAAGATTGGTCATGGACAGCTTTTTGAGTCTCTTCTTCCCACGTTTACTGCAATAGATGGAGTTGATTCTCTGGACCAACTGTAAACAGATGACAAAGTGGTTTGATCTTAACAAATACAAAAAGCAGTCGTGCGTGTCTACTCACAAATAATGGTTAATAAGCGTATCAGTACTACTGAACAGAATACTGGAGATATGATTGACTGCAAGCAAAGTTTTACTGTGGGGCAGGAGGTCTCCTTTCGGAGACCATAAAACAGCCTAGCTTGTCCCCCACGGTTAGTGTTGCGCACCAGTACAATGCTGCCTGTATTACAGTTTCAACATTGAATGTTTTTTAATATCAGCTTTTGTCAATAAAAATGTTGGCTCTATTTTATGGATTTCTCAGCTATTCCAAGGCCCGCCGCACACCAAGTGGAACCTGAAGTAACTGGTCCGTCGCGGAAAAATTACAGCTGGTGACTTCTCGGAATGCATGGATAATGTTAATCCTGAAAGAATGAAGCCATGTTGTTGTTTTTAGCCAATACTATGAAATAAATCTACTGAGCGAGATTCCATTTTTGATGTGAAATATGCAGTGCGGGATGGTGTTGTAATGGCACGAAATCCACTTTGAAGAAGAAGTGGTTCGGGAAGTGCAGCGGACATGGTGCTCATTCGTAAGCCATGGGCAAGGCTGGGATAATTAATATAGTTTGTCCTCCTAACTTCAGCACCTCTTTGCTGTTTTTGGTCGACCCCTTAGAATGTTTAACAATGCATTATGACATTGTTTTTTTGTTTGTTTGTTTTTGTGTGTCCTCCTGGTTGTCCAGTGTTTGTCTATTGTCCAGCAGTAATTTGCACACACAACGTCTTGTTGGACCCAATATGGACAAACCCGTGTGTTGAAATCGTTGCCATAGAAGTGAAATAGTGCAATATGAGGTGTATTTTTCGGTTCTTGGGTATTTTCCAAGCTAAACTAATGAATACCAATCAAGGTGGACATAATATCTGAAATTAATGATGCCAGGCAGGTGGCCAGCTGAATCTGACTTGATACTCTGACTTGATACTCTCACATGATACGACATTTCTGATTGGCTGTTGCATCTGCAATGTTGTGACGCAGGTTTACCAGCAATTCGAATTTTAAATCTCAGTAAGATCAGTGGGCGACAGTCGTGAAAACTATTTGCTGAACCCTACATACGGCGCAACAGTCCGGTCGGTTTCGGCCCCGTCCATAGACACTCGTCTCTCATCAAGGTAGCAAAACGTCAATCTTTTTTCCCTTAACACGTACCTGACGTTTAGACGCTCAGCAGGTCACAGTTTTATATGAACGCGTTTAAAATGTTCTTTTTCTCATTCTGCTGCGCCTGACACTGAAGTCATCTGGCACTCCTCACGGGAGGCATGCCTCACGCTTTGGAAACCACTGCTCTAAACCAAAGCATTATAAGAATCCTAGAGGCCTCGGAGGGAACACAAGTAGGTCTCTGCGAGGGCTAAGTGGAGGTGTTTGTGTTGGATCCAGCTATGTGTACCTTGGGAATCCGCCAATGCCTGTGTGAGGCCAGGTTATCGCTGGTGCCACAAAGGCTATCATCCAGCAGGCCACAAGAGGAAGCTGATACACCCATCTGCGGGAGGAGCAACGTTTCATCATGACTGTGGCGTTTGGACAACTGTGATATCCGGTGACTCTTCCGGTCGACGGTGCTCAGGAGGCGAAGGGACTGACTGCTGGGTTTAGATGGCAACTAATGAGAAAAAGTAGAAAAAGAAAAGGTTAATACCAAATACATCAACGGCAATCTATAACCCAATATATTTTGCAATTGAAATGAATGGAAAACCCATCTGTCTGTTCCAGTGTACCCCCCAAAAACAACTACAGTTTGTGAAATGTGTTTTTAAAATAGCACTGTACTATAATATTGTACAAACATGGAGTAATAACATCATTAAAGATGTATGTCGGAATGTAAAGAATTCAACATTTTGAGCATCATGACTGAATGCTTCCATTTGATTCATGGTGCTGCTCCATCTGGTGTTCCACCGGGCCACCAGGATGCAGCATAATAGTAATACAGACAAAAAACGAATCAGATTCACCACTATTCTCAGGAGCTGCAACATTCGTGTTTTTTTTAAAACATACGATAAATAATTAACACCTGTGAGTGTTGTGATATTGTCTGTCTACATGGGTTGCACCACAGTTACACAACTATTGATGCTTTTCATTAGCCCGTCCATGCTGTGCGAGCATTAAGAAAACAAGGGCATTCTTAAGGCAAAGTAGTTTGGGGGTGTTGAATACAAAACACTTAATTTGCTTTTTTTGTGTGTTTAGTTTGACAATAACCCTCGTTTGTGAGTGGCAGTTAACAGCTTGAAGCCTCTCTTTAGAATAATTGTTGAATAACTACCAAACTGCTGCTTATTGTGAAGCAAGTTGAGATGAGTTCACTGCCACCATACAGCACTGGTATTCAGTCATGTCAAAGCACAAAATCGGCCAAACGACAGCTCGTAAGTCGAGTCACTCTGTCTTAAAATCGCATGTAATCTGAAGAGCGTCAACCCCATAAAGCCTTTGGTTTACCTGAGGTGGAGAGTTTTGCATCCGGTCCATAGCAGTCCAAGATCTGCTGCTCTCCAAATGACAAGTTTTCCGACTCACATTCCTCCGCTTCAGGTCAACATCCTCGTATGGGTTCTCCTTCTCTGTGGACACGATGTTCAGATTCAGTATATCTTAAATTACAAAAAAATTATCATGGGATGAAGTCCATAAGACAGCACAGACTGTGTGGTCAAAAGGGGCAGCTGAGGGTGTCCGGAACTTCAGAAGATCTTACTCAAGTTTGTGTGTAAGGCAAGGAGTCAAGGAAGGTAAGTCAAAGGTCATTCCCAGCTGGAGTTCGTTTCTTCAAAACAGTTGTTGTTGGCATTGGGCCCCACAGAACCCAGTGAGCCGAACCGAAGCTGATGAGTCACTGTCCAGGCATGCAAACCGTCTGCTCCAGTGAGGAAGAGGAGGCTCATCTTCGTAAAGATTTCTTAGTGTGATAAAACCTTTGTGATAAGTAATTTCTGTTCCTGTGAGATTATAAATCAGATCAGGTCAGATCAGAATATATTAAAAAATGAAAACGAGCTTGTATCCCATCCAATGTTGCTATTACAACCAAAGAAAGGGCAGTACCACTGATGTAAACAAGGACCGGGGTTGCAATTTTCATTTCATCTCACAGCATTGTTAGGATTGTGCCGTTCATATCTGGCTCTCTAAAAGTCATTGTTTATCTTACCGATCCGCAACTTTTCTTGTTTGGATTAATTCTCAACGCTCTCAATGTGCTGATTTTGGCTTTGGCAAGGCAGCTCTTTTCAGACGAAAACAACGACAACGCAGTGTTTACCTTCCGATGCCAATCTGGTAACAAGAAACAGTTGGCGGCTAGATCTTTCTCGTAAGGTTGATGTCAAAATTGGAGCTGAAATTGCATGAATAGAAACTATCAGCAAGTCAGAACAAGTCTATCTGTCCATCCATCCACCCATTCATCTATCGAAAGTAAATCTACAGTATCTATCTTTGGCTACTTGCACTCCGCAATCACAATAAATTTGTGCTTCAAATGATAACAGTGGAGTCTGGATTTTGCCTGTGCCTTTCAAAAAGAATCGACACAGCCAATGGCGGTTTGCTCCATCAACGAGTTGTATGTTGACAATTCCTTTCAACACAAAGGGCCTTGAACAAATGAGTCTTAGGTGTTGAATGCATGCCCTGGTCACGGCTTGCTACATTCCAACACTGTTAAGCCTCTGATATTACTGTATATCAGAACCTCACAAATTCGCAGGTTGACGTCAACCCTCATCAACTCCCAAGCCGGGAAAAAAAAAAGCAGGGAAAATGCCAGCTTCCGTCTGTATAACCTCAAGTGACCATAAAGTAGAGGGCACTTTTTGGGACTAACATGTCAAACGTGACACTGTACTAAAAGTTCATGTGTGCTAATGCACTCTCTTACTTAGTTCTCAGCAAGTAAATTATGGTAGAAATGGAAAGAATATGCACATTATAGAGAAATGCAGCCTGACTGAGGGCCAACTTAAATAAAGGGAACATTTGTCATGAGTCCAGGTCAACTGAGATAGCTACACTGAGAAAAGGCTTTTGGCAGCCTCTGACAACTGTGAGAAAGTAAGGGAGTCAAATCAACGAGTGGGACTTAATAATCATTCGCCTGACTTACCGATGCCGAAGCAAAGACGACAATCGCTTGCTCTAAGTTGCCTGTGACATTTTTCTTGGCCCACATGGAAATCGATATACTGCAAGCATCGAACCTTGCAAACTGATATAATAAGATGGGATGGGCTGGCGCCTGTTGTTAACTTATTTTAAATGTCAGCCATAGCATATTTAAAAGAAATAAATGTGATTATAACTTTCATAGGAAAAGAAAACATATCAGCTATTAAATCTGTGCTTTAGCTCACTCCAGAAGGGAAGCACACATGTCCAGAGGATGTCAAACAATGAGTGTATGTGGCGTGTGTATTCCATTAACCTGACGCCCGAACTTTGTTTTGTTATTTTAAGGTTAATTTTTAAACTTTAAGGGGTAGGGCAGAGACAAGAAAAATTGCTTTCCTGAGTGACATTGTGTCTTTCATCAGAGTTGAGCAGAATGAGAAAGACTTGCATGGATGGCCCCATGCTGTGCAGCAAGTCCATTACAATGAAGCAGCGCTGTAATAGGAGCCTGCTGGGAAAATTACACGTCTCTGAAGCAGCTAATGTACTGCAGGGTACTATTTACTCCTCTCTTCCACGGCATAGTGCAGAGGGTGGATACACCTCGACTCCACTCTGTGATTGAACATCTCTGTGTACACAATGAAATCTCCAGGCCAGGGTGAGGGACTGAACAAACTATGTTTGTATCCGCTTGCACTATGAAATGGACACACTACAGTATAGAACCCTGATTGTGCATGGCAAAAAAAAAAAGTACATTTGGAAGTAGTATGCACACAATTCAGTTTATCTTTCCTGAAGTCATTCTGCCTCCAATCTCATAAGACAAACTGCATTGAGCAACAGAGAAGTTTTCAACAAGGTTACAAGCTAAATAATGCTAATGCAACCCGATACTATGTATGCAAAAACCTTTGGCCAGATGTCTTTACATGAGTCTAAGCAGGAAACTATGTCAATGACGGTTACACATTAGACTAATGTCACCGAAATCAACAACACAGACGGCTGAATCATAGCATCAGTGTTTTAAAGAGCATGATTCATCCTCTGCTTCAACGATTCCCTCATTGACACATCATTAATACGTTACACTTGTCTGGCTCCTTTATCTCAGTGATGCAACACGGCCACAGTAGAAACACAACTGACTTCAATTCTAATTAAAAGTAAGCAAAGACCAGCAGTTGTCCGGTGCGATTGTAATAAGCAGCCGACTAGCTATGCCTACGCCCAGAAAAGGCATTGCTATCCCTTCGGATAATCTGCTGGATTGAGGCACTTTAATGCTGTGAGTGAGGCGGAAGTAGAAGTCAGGCACAACATTTTCAAAAGCCTCATTTGACAGCCGGGCGTGTGGACCGGAATTTCAGGCTGGTGTGGCCACTTTAGAGTGCCTCATTGCCGGCTGCAAGTGCACGCACACCACAAAGAGAAAGGCAGAATTGGGAAGAGGGTGTGAAATTTAAGTCTGTGTGACAGTTGAGCAGGGTGTGATTGCAATGTATGCCTATAGCGTTCGAGAGCGCAGAAAATGACTATTTTTCATTTCATATACAGTATGTTGGGGGCAAATTGCCACTCTACCGTAACCTCTACGTAACCTGGCAAACAATGAGATCTTGATGAACACAGGTCGGATCAGTCATTCAAAAACAACTGGAATAAGTGGTATGATCACACGATACAACTTGCGTGTCAAAACATGTCCCAATATTTGGATTTTATTAAGAATTTATCATTCAGGCATTTTTCTCACATTACAGTTTGAGACATAGTATCTATGCTATTGCAAGCCAAGCTTTACTCACACCGCCACTCACTTCCAGCACATTAAGTATGCCCATGGGAGCTGACAATGGGAATGGGCAGAAGGCCTGGGGGCATTTGCTTGCGGAAAGGAATTTGGCTTCAACGTGTCCAGCATTTCATGTACATATGATCTCACAAGTAATGACTCAGTGCAATTTACAGTAAAATACTCAACATCCATGTCCTATCACCTTCAACTTTATTTCTGTTTTCATAGGCCAAAGGAAAATCAAGATTATTGATTACAAAGTGTTATTCAGCTGTAGATTTGGTTTTCAAATGTAAACTGTTTAAAAAAAAAAAGGCAAACGTTCTGTCCAGGAGCCAAAAATGTGTTAACTGTTAATCTCCTAAGGTCTCAGAAGGCTTCACAGACCACTTCCAGGCTGACACAGTTGCAATGTACATCACGCCTCTACACAGGACAGATGCAAGAGCAGGGACAACCCTGACAAGGGTTATTAGCACATTAACGTTCATCTTCCACGTGTGCCTCATCTACACCCTGCAATCAACTCTGGATTTGTTCAGTTTTCTACACAATATGCAACTATTGTCAGTTTAAAAACAGGTATCATTTCCTTTTCATCTTTTCAAAAGTGTAGTAAGTAGGAAATGGAAGCTTTCCCTCCTTCAAGTATGCTTACCTATTATGTCCTCATACGCATTCTCCTCTAAAGTGCTTTTGGAACTGGGTTGACTCTGCCTCTCTGTGGTTAACGTGCCATTCTCTGCTGGTGAAGAGGGGTGTGACGACAGCGGGCTTGTCGTGGTAGCATCCGCCGATTCACAGGGCTCTCTAAAGGATAAGAAATTAAAAAATGAGGCCGACTGGAGTACAGATACATGCAAATAGAAAAAGTTAATAGTCATCTCACCAGAAGGCATCCAAAGACTCAATTTTTAATACTGACAAACTCTGCAAATTCCTCAAAAAGCCCGAATCAGCAAATGCTAACAGAAATATGCCTCAGTAGTGTCATGGGGATGTTTGCTTGTTTTTCTGAGTATTTGTTGCACATTGGTGCGCACATATGCAATGGGGTATATTTTTGGTGCATTAGTGCTTGGATCTATATTATGGCACTGCTTTAAAGCTCATGCCTTTTAAGTTTGGTCTGAAATTGCTGAAACCACAGGAATGTTAAACACAGTCCAAAGGATGAATGATATTTCACATTAGGGGCACTCTGCAAACGCCCCACCCTCTCAACATATTGTATTCGATCTTGAGAAGTCAAGTTAAAAATAAAGGAAAGTTGCAAAAGTCCAGTTGCAAATGTTGCCGTGCGAACACCCTAATAGGTACTGGACTTACTGGGTAAGCCGTGCTGCTTGTTTCGATTAAGCTGAAAAATGTAGGAATTTTCAATGCAGTCCAAGTGAGAATAAGTGCAATTTGTAAATAGTCGTGAAAGAGCCAAGTAAATATGCAAATTGAAAATGAAACCACCAGTATTAAAGATAGCATCTAAACAGCTGAAAGATACTAGTTGCGTGGCAGAGTATTTGCATAAAGTCCCCGTAACCTGAAAATGTCTTCAAAATTGGACACACCACAGAGAAGAGTGCTAACAACCTTGTCAAATGTTTAAAAAAAAATCCGAAACAAATAAAATCCTTCAAAACTGTTTAAAACTCACACGTTTTTTTCCCTCCACGCTCAGATGATGTGGGCGTCCCACCTGAAAGCACTGAAACTGCGCCCCATTCAACTGTCAATCAAATAAATACATTTTGTATGACCTGAAAAAAAAGATGCTACTTCATCTCACAGCTTTCTTACACCTACACGTAACTACATGTGAAGTCTCTAATGACTGGAATATATCCCACAAGGTCACCACGGGGCTTTTCCACGCTGCGACAATAATGCCCTCTAAAGCGACCATGCCAACCCAAAGCCCTGGTCTAGACACTGGCGGTAATTGTGAATTAAGGAAAAATACATGAATAATTAATTAAAAAAGAAAAAATACTACCACCTTTCTCACCATAACGTGCGCACACTCACAGCTAACAACAACGCGCTCTAAAGCGCCCATCACTTACAGACTATCTGAAAAGAAGATGCATTTTTGGGGTGTAGGCATCATTAGCTAGCCAGCTAACTGCACATTGAAATTGCATGAGTCACTCGTTTAAGACATGTACAAAATGGTGAAATTGCTGTAACTTAAATGCTACATTTGTTATTTAGAAACATATCTATGAATGTTGTTTATAGGGTTGTTAAAAAAAAGTACATGATTCAGTAGGAAAGGAACTGCTCAAAGATCCTCATCTCACCTGTCTTGTGATGGGCTGGAGTTGCTGCCCACCAACTTCCCTGGCCGTGTGGTGCTGGGTGCAGGGGTCGAGGGCAGGGGAGGGGGAGACTCACAGTCTGGAGGTAGTCCATTCACTGGCAATGTGCCCTTCTGCTCACGTTTGGCCTCGTACTCAAAAGTTCGCTTGGGTTTAGGTAGGGGGTTGATAGGAGATCCACCAGATGTCTGTTTGCTCGCTGGTTCCGGGCTCACAGACCTGACTGAAGTCACACTGAACCTTTGCCTGTTTTTTGCGAACTTATCAGGCGCCAAAAGAGAATCTGGTTCCGTGGTTATCGAGCAAATACTACTGCGCTTGCTGGCGCATGTGCTGTCAAAGTCTTCGCCAATCACAAAAGATTTTTGTCTTGTCTTGTCTGAAGCATAGCAATTACTCAGATAACGTGGAGGGGGTGGGCTAGGATTCTCCTTCAGGGCTTGTTCTATCTTTTGTATCCTGTTGAGGACGGCCGAGGTCTCCTTACGAGCGGACAGGGAGCGAACAAATGCCCCGGATGACTCAGTCTTAGTTATCCGTTTCTGGAAGCGACCTAAGCCGTCTTTGTCGGAAGTTCCTTCTTCTTCCTCCGTCTCTGTGTAGGAGCATTCTGAGAACGCTGTGCTCATCCTGCGAATCCCCTTAAAGTCAAATGCCTTCTCGCTGCAGGGAGAAGACAGCAAACTTGGGCAGCCTTCACTGCCTCCAATGCGCTCTCGTCCTGGCCTTTTATCCAGACACAAGCTCATCCTAGGCAAAGAGACTCTCCTGCACTCCCATTCTGAGATCTTTTTGCGCACTGTGGTGGGGAGAACACCCGTTACAGGCCTGTTAAGAGAAAGGGTGCGCTTGTGACCTTGGGTAGTAAGAGATCCAAGTGAGAGTGTACTCCAACTCAGGGGTCGACCATTAAGTCCCTTTGATGGAGGAGCACCCCCTAGGTTCTCTTTTTGCTCCTGGCCGTCTTGACTTTCGGGATATTCCTGAGCCTGAGGCTTATAGATGGATAGACGGTTGTCTAGGCAGCTGATGCTCTTAGACTTTGTGAGGGGCGGTCCACTGCCAAAGCTCGTGGTCTTGCTGTTCCAGCCAGCACGCACCAAAAAACGTCCGTCTGTCCGGAGGTACTTGCTCTGTTTCTGATAGTTCTTCCCGTCACCAAGGGGAGGTGGCTCGCTCGGACCCTCGTCACCGGACACAGCAGGGCAAGGAGATGCAGACTGGCACCTAAAAAGAGATCATGAATAAGCAATTAGGGGATTCAAATATTTATTCACGACAACACTCAGTAGAGCGCCGACCATTTGCCATTTGCTAGACAAGATAGACTCTTCTTTCCTTCTACTTCAGGAAACAGTTAACAACACAGAAAATGTTTTTGAGACTCGAGTGCTTTTGAGTTTTAATTTCCTATTGTGAATATCACAAAAAAACATGTTTGATTGAGTGTATGAAAATAATCGTCTCTGGAGTGCCTTCCCATCTATCGACTGACAATATACAAACAACATCACTGTTTTCTGAGTTGCCGATGTCAGAAAACGTGCCTGTGAGCGAGCTATTATGAATTTTGCCAGAGTGTGACACAGTGTGGCGAATTTAATACCGTTCTCCCACACCAAGGTCTGTACCTCTGACTTGGCATCTCGGCTGTGCAATGATCCACCACATTCAAGTGACAGATGGAAAGACTGAAACACTATGTGAAGTGGTTGACAACTACCAAACAACTGAGAGAAAAAGCCATTCCCTGCCATCTTTGCACAAGATGTGTCACAATCCATGGACAGCATACTTGGGGGGGCTGCATTTAAAGGCCAATGATGTCATACTGGCATATTAAAGCTGGCCCATATCAAAGTTTCCCCAAATTCAGCCCACAAATGTGGCTTCTACTTTTTTTATTCGTATTTTTGGTAGGTTGCAAAACATCCCCCAAGCTAGACCCTCCTGTTTGAACAAGAGTTGACACAGCTTTCAGAGGTGCTTTCAGAGGTGCACAGGCCAGGTCCTCCAAAGGATGTTGCCCATGATTTGGGTCTTGGAAAGTGACCTAGAAAACTCCATCTGTTGTGTTCATCCGCAACTACCGGTACATTGAATCACTTCCAACTCAGCCCACACGCACGTCCCCAAAAAGTTTTGGAAATTAGTTTTGAAGTTTAGTTATGTTGATAACAACAGTCCATACAAATGCGAGGAGATAATCAACCACACATGTGAAAAGAGTCAGGCATTTTCAATTCATTTCCAAAATTGTTAGCCAACTTTTTAGACTATTCACCGCAAACTATTGAGTATTCTCGCAGCAGGAGTGTGAAATTCCGGCCAAAATAAATCTCCCCTGCATTCCAATGCCAGCATAGGTCTATCCGGATCTCAATATCTCAGCAAACAGTAAACTATGTAAAGATTAATCAAATGCATTTAGTGTTTTACCTGTAAGTGTCTTCTGAATCCTTTCCTGTCCAATGCGCAGCGATCCTTGCTGTTAAGTGATACTAGATGCTTATCCCAATGCTGCCTGAACCTGTCAGTTTCTCACAATGTTTCTTCAGTGAGGCAAACTTTCCCTGTAGATGCCGGTCTTACCTCACACACCGTACGACTCATAAATGTTGGGTAAAGTTATCATGACTTGGAAGCTGGGTTTGTATTGCAAAAGTGAAGCATTACGAGATCTGATGTCACAGCTTTAGTTCGAATAACAAGCAACGTGGGAGGAGGAAGCTATTAGTTGTGGCAATGCGATCCAACAATGCAGGTTGGGACAAATCTCTCCTCACACCTGTCTGCCCTTCCCTGGTTTCGATCCGCATGCTGCGGGGTGAAAGACTTTCAGAACGTATTGTAACCTGCTTACTGCTAGCATGAAGTTAACTTAATGTATATAAGTTTAAACAATGAATGTCTAAAAATGACTTGATTTGTCAAGTGTAAATTAATCTATAAATTGGTTTCTGCTTGATGTTATATTCTCATGAGAATGCAAATTCCGTAAAACAATTTTGTTTGATGAAGATTGCCATCAGATCCAAAATAAGACGTGTTGCATTAGAGTCAAAGGGAGGATAAAAGAAGGTATTCTGAAGTAAATCGGTCCTTGGAATCATTCCAAACTAAATGAGCAAATCACATGGATACCATGGGAAGCAACGGAGAACTTGAAGCTAAATATTAATGGGGATGTTTAAGATGTAACCAGACACAAAGACTCACTGACTTTTCAAACGTTGATTATTAACTTATTCACCACTAAAGTTTAGCCTCTGGGATTTTTAGTTTAGGGGAAGGGAGGGGTTGCATCCATAACTTCATCTATTGCAGTTTCATTCCAACTATTTTGCAGGTTTTCTTGCTAGTTTTCGTCCCGTCATCCCTGTCTGGTTCTTGCTTGGCAATCGCTCCATGTTGTTTGTGGTTAAAAAAAAATAAAATAAGAGTAGTATATGTGGTTCAATTTTTAAAAAATACAATAGTATATGTGGAGTTCAGGTGTTTGCAATTCCTTCAAATGTTAAAAACCAAGAGTTTCTACTCTTGCAGCGATGGGTTATAACGGATGAGGGAGGTTAGTTTTGTGTTGATGGGTTACTTGCCTGGTGTGCGGTTGAGTCAACAACTACATTGTTTTTTTTTGTTTGTTTTTTTCAAAACTGTCCAATTCAGTTGTTCGATGTGCAGCAGGCCTATGTGGACTCCAATTGAATTGGATGTCGTCCTAAGTCCTAACACATTTGTGTTCAGCCTGAAAGGGTTATTGGTCATATCGGGAGAACAGGTTAAAAAGTTCTGCAGTTAATACAATACAGTATTGCTTTGCGCATCAGGCCAAGACTCAAATCCACAGCTCCAGCACGATACAGAAGTGGGCTACGAAGGAATTAAAGCCTCAAGCGTGAGCATCAACTACAGTCTCGGCATGTTTAATAACCACAAGATAGAACACTGCTTTCACTATAAGCTCCAGTTGGACCACATTTTTTTGCAAACCAAAAATCAGCCAGGACTCAAGCTGGTATGATTGTTGACATATTACATTTCACAGCCATCGCTGTAACTTTATCTTTCAGATTGAATGAGTTTCAGAGTGTAGAGAAAACAGATGACGGACAAGCTAAGCAAGATATCCTGTATCATTCCTTAAGCTTGTTTCTCTCATCAGCTCACAACATGCTGCAGCTTGCTACTGTTAATAGTTTGGATGGGGCCCTCGTCCAGGATCCAGAGACATACAGTGCTTGCAAAGGATTTTCACTTTTTTTTTTTTTTTTTTAAACATGGTTGATAGGAATGTCGGCCCAATCACGTCATTTTCAGCAGATTGGAATCAGGGGTACAAAACCAAGTTTTAAAGGTGTTATTTTAGATTTTTAAAATTATTTTTATGGATTACAAAGCAACAAAATAGCACAGAAGAGTACACAGGTGGTAGACTGGTTAGCATGTCCGCCTCACAGTGCAGAGGTCATGGGTTAGAATCCGGCCCCAGCCTTCCTGTGTGGAGTTTGCATGTTCTCCTCTTGCTTGTGACGGTTTTCTTCGGCTACTCCGGTTTGCTTCCACGTTTCAAAAACATGAAGTCAATTTGGATGCGCTCTTTTTTTCTACATACTGTAATACATTACCGAGATATTGGATCGGGACTCGTTATCAGCAGATCCTCAAAATCGGGTGACTCGGACTTGGACTCGGGTGCAAAAAAGTGTGATTGTGACATCCCTCATGATTGACAGTTGTTGCCCCTTGTTTCCCAGGAGTAAAAACAAATATTCATTGAATTCCAAGAAGTAGTTATTTGGAAATTAGGAGACATGACTGTAAGAGCATGTTGAAGAATCGTGGGGTGGTCACTAACCTGTCGGGGGGGTCCTGTGGAGCTTTACCCCCTCCTGCATGAGGCACAGCCTTTGGAGTCTTGTTGGCAGTCATGCTTGCCTGCAAACTGCCCACTCACCTAGTGGACAAACACATGCATGTTCATTGACTCGTGGACAAAATTGTAAATCATAGTACAACATAGAACAACCAAAATAAATTTCCTTTTTTTTCCCCAACTAGCTATACAAAGTGGTTTAAAAATGTCAAATAACAAAAATGACAATTTGACACATTATGTCAGCTGAGTTGAATTCAAGACATTATTATGCCAGATACTATTTGCCAAGACAAATGAAAACACAGCATACAATGTGGCGAAATCCCACCAGATCACAGGTACATGTTGCGTGCTGCGCGTGAATGCACTTTGCGGTGATGGGGAAAAAAGCAGTTTCACCGCCTGCATGTTCGCCCTCGGACAAGAGGCCATTACTCATGAAAATCACATTTCCCAAAGTAGTAAGTGACCCTTTGCAGAAGGCTCATCACAATTGCTCTCCAGCACAATGAGGTCAGATGGAGCTCCTTCAAGATCAGAGATGAAAAATGGGTGGGCACTGAGTCGCATGTCATGTTTACAGGAAGTTGTTGTATGAAGAAGCCAGCCAACCAGAAGTGTGGCTGAGACCTATAGAGACAGATGAGAAGAGAGAGGGAGCATTCCTGCTGTCAGCTATTTCCTGTGACTGTGGACCATGCTGCGGGGACGGTGCATGCATCATGATTAGCTTCGTGAGACAGACTATGGGTTCAATGCATGACAATACAAGGGCAAAAATTAAATTTGGCACAAGCAAGTGTGATGTTCAACAATAAAATGTACATTTAATGAATAATGTGCGCACAAGGCACAGATGACCTGACATCTTTTTAAATCCCTGTTCATCTACTGTATCTTGGATTGATTTTCTACTCCATTTAACAAATATATTAAGATGACAAATTGCAAAGAATTCCAAGGAGTGTAATACTGACGTTTTTAATTATAGCAGCTCTCAATGTCCCATACCTGGCTTTTGGTATTTAAAGTCAGACCACTGCTTGAATGACTTGACCTTTGCATTTATTTATTTATTTACTTATTTTTAAAAGCTACAATCAGTGAGTCGCAGGGGCCCAGGATGGACTTTTCAGTGTAAACAACAAGGCGTTAGCCAACTGACTTCCTGAGCTCTGATAGTATCTCCCCTCGCAAAATCCCAACGAGTAAAGAGCTAACCTCTGGAATACTATTGCACAGCCTTGTCGCAGAGCTACGATGTTATTTGAATAATAACTGAATAATGCAGCTTCTCATACGAGCAAATAACCTAACTACAAATGTTTCATCAGAAATTGGAACATCTCAACATTTACGCTGTACTTATAATAATACAAATGCAACGGCACCTTGACTTACAGGCTTAATTCATGCTGTGACCACACTAGCAAAGCTAAATTGAGTTTAAAAAGAGTAAGTCGTTTTGAGACGTATTATTGTGTAGATCTCAAAACAGTCCTCGGTACTCGATAGTACAAAAGAGTGAGAATAAAGCAAATAACTTTGTTAATATTGTAAATTTAATAAACTTTGAACTCCTCATCATGGCTGACGTCAGCCATAAGCGTATTGTGGTTTTCTAATGTAGCTGTTATCTTATTTTATCTATCGATACTTTAATTTGTTTATTAATTGTAATGCTAAGTTTTTGTTCATAGCTACTTGCTCTCCGCCCGACTTCTGTGAAAAGTGGGCTTAATTGGGTCTTTCCTGACTGCATTTCATATTAACGATTCACGTTAACTTCTCCATCTTCTCATGTTCTCTCTCCTTGCATGGTGTGTTGCATGCTTGACGACTCCTTGTCCCCCTTGAGTGAAGGTGCTACTTGTCAGAAGGGTAGCTTATGTGTCACCACAGAGCTAAAGATTAGTTGGGCAGAGGAGAGAGCTGCACATTGCAGCGCAAGCTAGCTTAGCTTGCGCCGCTATGAGCTGGAAGTCATTTCTAAATAAACAACCTCCAGGAGTATGGGTGACTCCTGGAGTTTTATCAGCTCAGAGCTGGTGAAAGTAACCTGTTCACAGTCCCATGATTAGTGAGCTTGGGGAATAAGGATCTTAAAAGAAAAACAGCTTTGACAATCACAAAACCGCATTGTCTGAGATCACGATTTTGATCCCAAAACGATTATTTAGCCCTAGCAAACAATGCAACAGAATTTGGTTAGTTGGAAATTCAAATGTTTTCCAATGAGACTGCAGCACTTAGTGGCAATACAGTGCCATCTCAAAGGAAGCCTGAAGTCATCAAAATATGCAGATCAATGACATCTATCAATGACATACGGTTTTCCTCAAAACTACACACCAAACAGCAATAACAATAACAATTCTCAGCACAAAACTGCATGAATGTGGGAAAGCCAAGAAAAATGTTGCAGTTTTTAGGAAGACAAACATAATTCAAATTTACAAAGGGTGACTCAAAAAAATGCCCCAGTCATCCTCACAATGACCTAGCTAAACCATTTCAGTTTTTTTTCCCCCTCAGGTCTTTCCATGCTCATGTCTACAAGTGCTGGAGAGGCTAACGAGTTTTCCCTTATACTGGAAAGCGGAGAACAAAGATGCCTCTATGAAACAAACAGAAAATTGCATAGAGGAGTCCTTTGTGTTCAAAGGTTATGTCTTTGAAAGGGAGGCAGGGTAAGAAAAAAAATGTACTATCAGCTTATCTTATGCACGCATATAAGTGTGTATAAGACAGAGACTTAATTAAGTTGAATGTCTTTCAAAAAAGGGCCAATGCGTCCTTGACCCTGTCACGTTTGACAGATCATCTGATATCCAGTTCACCGCCCAACATGCAAGAATGTACTAATATTTGCCCAATCCATCAGGCCGCCTCAGTTACACCGAACTATATCAAAGGCTGTTTTCATAGAATGGAAGAAACAACAGAGAGGGATGAAAACAAATCATCAACTGCATAAACAAACTCCATGAAAGGGCACTACAACTTTTCAACAATTTAATAACGATACGATATGTCAACATTTCATTTATCATGCTATCTATTTTCATCCTGTAAGACAAACAGAATGATACCGTAGCCTCTCCAAAGGCTTAAGTCCCCTCATTTGTCTCCAGCTACTCAACTATTTAGGCCAAGCTGGTCCTCAGTTTCTGCTGATCAGCAACCTGCTTTTTAAAAACCACAACCAAGCCCTGCAAGAGAAGCCAAGACTCAACGGGGAAACAAAGGATTAAAACGATCAGCTATTTCAGACCTCAAACTGATCCAAACTGTTGTTTAAGTATTTTGGAGATAAACAAGAATTGTCCAGCATGGACAGTGATGCTTTGTTATGTTTTGACTGTAAATGCTGCGTTGGTCCCATGCAGCGGAAGCGGGGCATTAGTCAAACACCCATTCAATTATATGGTAAAGCATCTACAGTCCACGTCAACTCTGCATGACAAACCTATGACAGAAGGTTTATTCTGTTCATAGACCGACCATATAAAGCTCTGACAGCTTCCACAATGTCTACATGTCAAAGAGAAAACAACCGCGGTTGACGTTTCTAACGGTTGCGTAGAATCATGCCTATATAATTACCCACGTCAAACATATGCTTTGCCTTTTTATCTCCATTTTAGCTTTAACAGTGTAGTCATGATGTATTTTGGGAATCACGGCATAGGGGGAAAAAAACCTTCTGAGTAACCCAGATATGAGCATGCACAGCTGCAGAAGCAGGCATGTGGAAAACAGGCTTTTATCCATCTGTGCTGCAGGGGGGGGGGTCAAAGACTATGTGTCATCTGACCTCAGAAACACAGTCTTTGGCTTTTCCAAGGACATTAAGTGGATAAGATGAATTTTTGTTGCTGTCTGGAAGTCTGAGTTCAGATGGTCTACTGAAAAGACTGACGGAAATTTTGTGGCTGACATTTCTGCCTTAGCAAACTGCCAGAAGTACGGAAAACACAACTGCAACTGGAGATGATCTTCAGTCAGCAAGATTTATTGTTGATGCCCTGCAGCGTTTATGATTTTGAAGAGTTAAATCAATTAAGTTTTGTGGGAGCTGTTACTGAACTGAAATACCAAATTGATCGCCTCACAGCATAATTGCTGAAGTCATTTTGAACTTACTGTCACAATATCAATTAAAAAAAATTGTTTCCATCTATTCACAGCCATCCAGGATATGGTCATCTGCAAAGGTTTACTCGAGTGGACTCTTCTTGCTTGTAGAATTTGTTGTGTTTTTGTTTTTGTTATTTTTTTACATTCAACAATGACTTTAGCAACTGCGCCATTAGGCTAACAAAATAAAGAAATAAACTGAGGGCGACAACACATCAGAGCATAGCATAGCAATCCGTAAATGCCATGCAAATAAATATGCAGCCGACAGTCTGTGAAGAATGACATCAAAGCAATCTGATTGGAGTATGGCTAAACACTTGGAGGCGATGCCATGACTTATCCGCTGCATCAAGGCTTTTCTCTCCTTCAGAGCCTTGGATCTTGGACTTGAATATTTCAGAAGCGTTTGTGAGTAGAATAGCATACTCAAAACAAATAAGCTTCATACAATCGGTTCAATCTAGAGTTCAAAAGTGTTGAGTGATGGTTCTGCTTTCCTCATTCACTGACACTGACAGCTACAGTGTGGCTGCCCTATTATCATCGACTGGTGCACGTGCGCATGGCGTAAAAATTGGCTGTCACACAGACGGATGATCGGGGGGTGCCTTGCAGCGGTCAACTTTACATCGTCTGCAAGTGGAGAGCTTGCGGCAGTTCATTATAAATGTACTTTGCACACGCTGATCTCCAGTGAGTGTATTATGCTTCCGCTATGTAGACCACGCGCCTCTCCTGCGGTGAATTTAAAGAGAATGAGGGGAGCCGCTTTGATTGGCCAGGAATCAAGCCAGCTGTGTTCACTCCCACAATGGCACCAACACCCAGGTCGACAAAAATACCTAAAGAAAGAAGACTCCACCCATGCACACAATTAGACAAGCCTTTGCACTAGACTTGGGCTGGGCATGAAAATTCGGTCCTATAATGTTAACTGGGAGGGTTGGTGGTGAATGCGCCACAAAAAGAAGATAATAGTGTTACTGTGACTTCTTAAATTCACACAGCGTTCAACCAAAATGATGATGAAAAATGCCTCACTTCAGGTAACCGGTCAGCAGTGAGCCACTGCAGCCTTGCGCTGACCCGGTAGTGTGGGCATCAGGACCTTTGCTTAAACTATGATGGAAAATCCACCATGGGGAAAAAAAACACAAATGCCTCTATTCCTTGGTCGCCAACAAGTGGGTATAAGAATTAGCAAACAGAAGCAGCGCAAAACGAACTGCTGAGAGGATATAGAAGTGACACAGAATTTGTGACATTTCTGGTAAAGGTACGCTGATCACCACTTTTCGATTTTTAATTGATTGCACTTTCCCAAAAAATAAAACTTCAAATCGATAACTTTTAGTGTTTTGGGAATAATCTATGATCAATATGTCACGTTTCCATCATAGGAGCCGTGGCTAATAACCTTGATGCAGTGACACATGGGAGAATATTTTGTGTCCAGGATGCAAATGCAAAGATGGTTCTTCTGCATGAAAGCAGGCATTGCTCAAGAAGCAAAGCTTTACTGCAAAGCTCACATTTCACCAGTCATTATGGGTTCTAACCTCACCAGTGGTCAAGACCTTTGGGAAGTGACTGAAAGAATGAGATTGTGGGTCCAAGCAGCTGACAGGAGTTTCCTCTGTGAGGTGGGTGGGCTTGCGTTGAGACATCTGGAGGGAGGCTTGGATTCAAGCTCCTTCGGTTTCCATCCAGAGGGTGGTTTGGGCACCTGATTGGGATGCCTTCTTACACGGTGCTAATGCAAGAACATTAACAAAGTTCCTGCTTGGTTAGAGCGGCAAAGAGTAGCGTTCCAGGAATTGAAACCCGATATCAAAACATTTCACCACGTCCTTCCTTGACGCGCATAACACTCCCAATCTTTACTTGTGGGCTACATTATACCCATGTTTCGAACTTGCCGATTTGCACAAACTCCACACGGAATGTGGAACTGGCAATCATTTGCCGCCCCTGTGAACATGAACAGTCAAGATGCCAAAAGCCGTAGCCAATTCCCCTCAAAAGCCAACACTGTCAACTAATGCCTGTGAGAAATCCTCAAGATTTCTGCTCTTGGGACCAGCGTTTTCAGAACACAATGTCATATTTAGCTGCCCTTGTTGTTAACATGTTTAGGTTTGGATCAACTAAAAAACACAAGCTTTCTTAGCGTATATCTCAAATGTGTTATGTTTGTACGGCTCCTTTCCAGGGATTTCTTTAACACCCAAAACAAAACAAGACATTTATTCAGAAGATTATATGCCACTCAAATGACCACAGAACCAGATTTGAATTTGACAAATACACCTACTCAAAGACACAACGATAAAATCTGACCTTCCATATAAAAGTTTCCTCTTCCATCAACACGCAACAGAATGCGTCTGTACTTTTAGAATAACCACCTACAACTTGTATTCTCACAAAGCTGAATGCTTCTGATGTTGTACAATTTGGAATTCATCAAATTTTATTAGCAAAAATATGCCTCAAAAGCCACATAAAAACCTGAGAGTGAAGTTTATATATTTTTTTAATTCTCCTTGTTTCAATTTCCACGGCTCCTAAATCACAACCAATAGTAGGTTGACCACCGTGAGAGGTTCCGCTGTAGCTTGGAGTTCTCCACAGAATAACAACTTCTATTGATCAGCAACAATTTCAAACATGTACTAGTTACGAGGTCTAATCCCTAAAGTGGTACAATAGATCTGCACTATAAAAGTTCTTCCACAATCTTTGGAAAAGCCTTACATGCTACTTGTGAATTTTGAGTTCAAAAGATGGATTGCATGATTTGCAGGTACTCTGTACTTAGCTGGGGCACGCATGCATCAGCCTTGGGAAGAGATCTTTTATTGTGATTCTCAATGAACAAGAGTCCCTTTGAGGGAAAATGGGGAAAGGCCAAATTCTCTCTTGAATTACTGAAAAGGGACCAGCAAAGAATCTCCTCAATAGATGTTGTTGTTTGTCCTTTCAAGGGACGCGGGACAGTGTCTAATATGCTCTATAAAGAAAATTAATTCTCTCCCGACAAGCCATCACTACACTGAACTCACAATAGTACCAATACTATTCTATGTAGCTGCTACTTTAGTACATATAACACTGTCATTTGCACTGCATAACTTTCAGTAAACAGTCCTTTTTAGATTTGTAGCTTGATTCTTTTCCCTTTCTATTTTGTAATTTTGAAACACAAGCTTGGTGTTGCACTCGAATTCTGTTGTATCCGCACCCTACAATGACTATGAAGGCTTTCTATTTCAAATGAAATGTCAATAGCACATTTCAACCTACAAGGATTGCAAAGACATGAAACATATGCATTCTTGTAAACACATATCATTTTCTCAACATAATAATGCAAGTGAAAAGAAAACACCAGCATTCCTTAAAGGAATCAATTTTATGCCGCATTGTAGCTGGCACATGGTTTAGCATCTCGGAAACTAGCAAGAGCTAAAAAAGTAAAAATAAATCTGTCAGATTTATTGATAAAACTCAATGTCTATAATGATTTATTATATTTAAATATATTGTACATAAAACTTTAATAATATTTTTTATGTTTTAAACAAACATTTCTTCAGGACTGAATGTATTATATTGTACTTAAAAGTGAAATTCAACTAATAAAGTAATTTAAAAATGCATTGTTCTGGATTTTTAAAAGTTCAAACAGGCTGTATTCAAAGGTTTATGCTTTATGCTATTCTGGGTTACAGTTTTTTTTTGTATAAGTTATATTTGTATTTCTAATTAAGTGATTCTTTCACGCACCATCAGAGGGAGCCCATGTACCAATAGCGGTGCTCGTGCTACACTGAGAATCACTGTGACTGTGTGTAGAACATTTAAACTACACAAAAAATGGTTTGTAATATCACAATACAGTAAGATATCAAACATGCTTAACATTAACAAAGACAATTGCTTGTCACCATATACTGTATCACAGAGGATGGGCTGCATTTAAAAGAAAAGCAGTTTCTACTATCACAAATAACTGTGCTCACTTGAGACAAAACAGTGTGCGTCACTCCATGTAGGTATGGGGAAAAACAAACATTATAATTTCCCAGGATCTAAAATTCCCCAAAAAGTGACACACTGTCCCCTTCAGTCAGAACAAACTTTTGAGAACTGAACTTTGATTTTTGGGAACTTAATGCATGTGCGTATGGATGAATGGATGAAGATGTTTATTCATCTTATTTTGAGGACTGACCTTTTCAAAACATATGATAGAACTGCTTCAACTTTTCATTGCCTTAAGGATCACTCATTCCACTTCCAATGAATACAGACATCAACACAGCAGAGAGATGCGATGTCGAGCCACTTAGCTCCACTTGATCGTTAAACATGACTATGACCAAATATGGTCACGTGGAAACCACTATTTTTTTGAAACGCACCTTGAAACTTTCCCACAACACCTCAATTAAAATGTTGCTTCATTTTGTTGCATCCAAAACGTGTTTTTAGCTAACGTGCAGCCTCGCGGGTCGTCGTGAACTTCGGCTTTTGAGTGTGTGCTGTGTTTTGTTTTTGTTTGTTTGATTGTTGTGGTTTTACCTCCGAGTGGTTCCTCGAGCGCACGGCGGCTGACATTTTGAGATGTTAGTCCATTCAAGTTCGTCGGATACCTGTCTTTCGCAATAATGTCCCACTCATGTCTTTGCAAGTAAAACTGACCCCAAAAAAAGAGTGTGCGGGAGAGAGAGAGAGAGAGAGAGAGAGAGAGAGAGAGAGAGAGAGAGAGAGAGAGAGAGAGAGAGAGAGAGAGAGAGAGAGAGAGGAATGAAGCTCTCCTGCCGCCTTTTTGGAAGGCTGGACATGTTGTCATGGAAACGGGTTGTTTGCCCCCACTTTTGTCGTGATTTGGCCCCGGCGTCTTGCTCCTCCTCCTGCAGGCATTCATACTCGCTCTCTCGTCTTGTTTATTGTCCCGCTGGATGGATGGCAGATTTCGGATGAATATTCACTAGTGAACGGCTGCGCGCACGAACGTTCGCCAGCAGGCAGCAAAAAAAAAAAAATGTCACGAGGACCTCCCCATGTCCACTTAACAAATGCAGTCTTTCATAAACACTTGAAGGCGTCTGAAATCATTTGTGGCCTCCAAGTCATTAACCGAGACACTTAAAAATGTGTGTGTCGTAACTAATTGACATGTTGAATCGGGTGCGTCTTAACCTCCATGGCAGAGGTTCCGTTGAACCCCTGAGACCGATTCACCGAACCCCTGGGGTTCCATCGAACCCAGGTTAAGAACCACTGGTGTAGACCCTCAAAAACAATATCATTTTTCTTTGCAAACGGCCCGTCGCCACTGTAATAGCGTGGACAAAATATAAAGCTTTCAATAACTTTTCAACTTAAATTTTAGCATATGGATCCAAAAGACAGACTTTTTGGGATGTCTTGGATCGTTACACAGCTCACGGGTTTAACAGATCTAGGTGACACGCACATCCAAGATTGCATGTTAAAAATTTGTAGGGGCGCTTCAGAGACATTTTTGGAAAATTGTCCAAGAAATTTCTAAAATACTGTCTTTTATGCTCGGCGTCATGTGTTTACATAGTTCAATGAGTTTTCACCCAGCTGTAAACCGCCAAAAACAGCATATTTATTTGCTTTATGGGAAGCAAATAAAAATGCAGTTTCAATATTTTTCTTCTTGATGAGGAGGCTGCTTGTGTCTTACACATCCACATACATGGTAGTTTACTAAAAGGTTTAATCATAGGCCAGGAGTGGCACTACTGGTGGTGAAACGTGACTCGAAAGATACAGTCGCTCTAGTAGTGTGCCATTGTCATTCTATTAGCATGTTGAATTGTCTTTCTAGTAAGGACAAAGAGCATACAAGTACATGGACCTTAAACTGGATATCAAGGATCTTCAATAAATTCTCAAACTGATTTTTGAGTGCATTTAAATGCGCTCCTGAGACAACGCTTTTTCAAAAGGATGCAGATGGCCCCTCCCCAAACACTAGTTGCATTTTATTTGTCCGCAGTGGGACTGAAATTGTCATGTCCTGTAAAGATCAAGTGTGACGATGAAGTACATGACAGCACTACAAAGCGTTCACGACACAATATGAATACATTAGATTCTCTTGCCGTCATCCCGATTTGCATGGCCTGTCGCGGTGCCTCTCATCCATAAAAGTAGCTCCACTCACCCTCTCGGGGAGTTTTTATCATCTGACAGGGTTGGACGGGAACAGAGGAAGTCAGAAAATGCAGACATCCGTCATGGCAGTGTGTAAGATCAAGTCAGCAGGAAGCCTCGCAACTTCGTCTTGTAACGATTGTCCTTCCTGAACCATTGGAATGTCCGCACACAAAAGATGCTGTGGGAAGCAGTTTGAGCATCCGTGCCTTATCCTACGTAGCCCAGCCTAAGGTTCATACTACCAGTAAGCTTTTTGTCCTTCTTCTAAGTAACACTTTGTCCAATCCTCATGCCATGATTCACCACTTGTACACAAATAAACATGACTAGTAATCTACTGTCCTGCAATGGTAGCACTAGTAGACCCAACTAGTAGGTAAATGCCACTCACGAGTCGCCTCCTGGATACGACTAGTACGACCAAAATGCCCTCTTGCAATTTTGCATCAAGAGTAACATGTAGTTGTCAAAAAACGTTAATGGATATGCGGTGCCATGTTTTTTTGTTTTTTTGTTTTCCCACTGGAGTGCAGAAATATCATACAGAAGTGTAAAGGAAAACGACATACTACTAGTACTTCTACTGACATAAACGTCTCCTAGTTAACATTCAGTGCTTTACTTGGAGTACAAGTACAGCGCAGATGTCAACGACAACAGCGCTTTGTTTCACTAATACAGTATCTTGTAGGTGTGCTTGTTGTTTGCCACAGTTGTTCTACTGGCGTGCTGAAAGTGGAGAATGTTACTTGTAAGACAGTTATTTCACCCGTACACTAAGGGTAAATGGTGTACGGGTATATGGACCTTATGATGGCTGTTTAGGATATCACACAAATGTTCAAACGGCATTAGATTTGTGTACTAGTGTCTACTATGTCTTCGCTAGTAGAACAACTGGGCATACTAGTTGGACAAGTACATGTTACTAGTGAGCCAAAACTGTGCACAAGTATGGATATACTGTACCTGTAAATGCATGAAAGAAATTGTACTAGTTGACATCAGGGCATCACTAGCAGCAGTACTAGTGCCCACATATCAAATAGTGCCCTTTTATGCCTCACTAATAACATTTTTCTACTAGTATTCCAGAGTTGTCTTACTAGTGTTCAGAAACATCATTCAATATAGAAGGCAGTAAAAAAAAAATGTATTAGTAAGATGTTGTTCCACTAGTGCACTAATTGATTTACTTGTGAGGACAAAGAGCTAGTTTATATCTAGCACTTGAGTGGTAATACTGTACTAGTAAAGCGCAGATGTCAGTTAGAGCAGAGTCTTGCTCATGTACGCGTAGTTGTCCTTCTAGTTGTTCAACTATTCGTGTAAAAAGTTCATACAGTAGTTTAAAAAACTATTAGTAAGACAGTCCCTTTATGTGAATTGTCTTACTAGTGAGGACACAACATCGACCAGTACATAATAATAATAATAATGCTAACTGCTGCTAGCCACATGTTCACCGTAGGCCTCATTTGAATTGAAACGTTCTGTGAATCACGTCTGGGTTCCTTCGCACAACGTCCCTCTGGAGCATATTACAGGAGCATCCTCCAATCAAATCCGTGCAAAATTCTTCACGTCAACCGACACATGAAGCTGTGCAGATTTAAAGACTTAACATCCTTGATTTCCGAAGTGAGCTGAGTTAACAGTCAATGCTTGGACACCTGCTTAAGCCGCCATCACATTTATTATGTCAAATAAAACCGCTGAGCTCTACACATGTTTGTTTAGGATTTAGCACCGCGCCAAAATCCTCAAACATCTAAAGGGGATTATTCCACACGGCTCCGGGGCTTTTGCCACCTACTCTACAAAAATTCATCTCGGATTCTCTCGAAAAGGTGGAAATATTGAACGCTCTGGTGTAGCTGACTTTCTTAGACATCATATAATCAGCATGTGCCTCCTTACTTCCAAAGAAAAGTGCATATTCATAGTTGGACCACTGATCCTAAACCACACTCACTGTCAATTTTGCAGATAATTTTGCAATAATGCAGAATTCGATTTACAAGAATAATAATACATGTTTGGCCTCAAATGTGTCCCACTCTCATTCAAAGTAGCTCATGAAAGCATTCATTTGCATCAATATCACTTATCAATAGTCAGCAAAATTGTACTGACCTCATCTTTTAACATTAGAGAGATGTAATGGATCAAACTGAGAAATGCTTGAAACATTTGGGCCCTCATGGAGATAAATGAAGAAATCAAAATATTCGCAACACCTCTCAGCTGGGGCACTTCTAGGCCGTCTCTAGAGTCAAGCACCCAAAATGAATGCACCTGGGAATTTAAAATGACATTTAAAATTCTACTCGTTATCATCTGATGATTCACGAGTAGCACAAAGTAGTGCACAGGTGATTTTCCCCAATATTAACATGTAGATGTCCTATTGCTATGCCAAAGCTGCCTAGCTACAAGTGTGCAGAAATGTCATAAACTTTAGTCCGTTGTGTTTTATACCGTGCATTTTAGCTTCAAAGTGCTTTTTTGTAAATCTGTTGTTTTGTTGTGTAAACATGTAATTTTATCTTAGAATTACTTTTAGTAAACGTGTTGTTAATGGGGTTTTTTCAATTAAGATGACACCATCTGTCAGGGGTCACCAACCTTTTTGAGAGTGAGAGCTACTTCATGTGTGCTGATTGTGTGAAGGGCTACCAAATTGACTGAAATAACATTCGTTTAAATTACATTTAATAATATTAGAATGCGTTATTTTTAATACTTAATGATTTTAATTGTCAGGCTCTGATCATCTTAAACATGTCTCACAATAGTGCCCGTGTTTGCATTTTTAAATCATAATTTCTACTAGCAATTCAGAATCCTAGCACTGGCGGGCTATTGGTGTGGTCCTCACGGGCTACCTGGCGCCCGCGGGCACCACGTTGCTGACCCCTGGTCTAGTGACTGCAGAAGAAAAATTGCCTTCTGGCTAATTCTGGCATGTTTATGTTTGTGTCGAATAATATGTATTGTCTCTGATGGAAAGAAAGAAAGAAAGAAAGAAAGAAAGAAAGAAAGAAAGAAAGAAAGAAAGAAAGAAAGAAAGAAAGAAAGAAAGAAAGAAAGAAAGAAAGAAAGAAAGAAAGAAAGAAAGAAAGAAAGAAAGAAAAAAGAAAGAAAACCCCAAAAAAGAAAGAAAGAAACAAGTAGGCCATATTTGGCATACCCGTAGGACAACTACATGGTACTTGACAGACAAAACTGCACTGGTTGACAACTGTGAACTACTGCACAGACAACAAATTCTACAACAGTAATTAACATTTCGTGACTTGCTGGTAGGACTAGTAGTGTGCTGATGTCAGTCAGTGCATAGTTTTGCACGGATAGTAACATGTAGCTCATACTAGTGTGCAAAAATGGTATACAGTCGTGAAAAAACACGACTACTAGTACTAGTGACTAGTACAAAGGGCCTACTTAGTACACAGACCTTAAAATGGATATCAAGTATAAGCAGCTTCCCATACAAGTCATTTCCTAAAGATCACATTATAAGCCGGAAAACGCTTCCATTCATAACGATTGCGTTCAAGTGTCCACAAACTGAATCCGCCCTGTCATCAAATGAAATGCAACTTGTTGAGACAGACAACAAGGGAGTGTAACGCTTTCAAAGAAAAGAAGGGAAAAAAAGCATTCATCTATTTAAGCACGGGTGGTTTGCGTTGAGACATTTCATAGACTGAAGCGCCGCCTGTAGGCCAATTTTTGTAAATGCAGCCCTCGACTGGAAGTTTTTCCGATGCGTTAAATGTGACATTTCGTGATGTGAAGACAAATACAATGTAGGCGTGTACAGTATTATGAACTGTAACTTGTGTCGTTTCAATCATGGACAATATGGAACAATTGAAGACATCCCGAACTTTGTTTTGACGAACACGTAATCCCGGATGGTGAGAAGTGTCAACTTTTCTAGTTGATGTTGACATTTACAGCCTCAAGTGAAGAAATGATCAAGCCCTACCTGCTTGTTTGCGTGGTTGACGTGTTTACTCAGTGATCCATTCTCCAGCACACTGTCGCTCTTCTTCGCGTGTGCAGCCCCAACACTTTTTTTCCCCTCCTGTGGAAAAAAATCGTCTCCTCCGTGGAACTGCAGAGAAGACGTGAAAGAAAAAAAGTGAAATGGACAGGAAACGATGACGCAACGTTGTGTGGATCATTTCTCTGGATGAAAAGATGCGAATGGTGATTACTGATTACATATTTGCCCAAGGATCCGCTAATTAGATGTCCGGCTCGAGTCCAGCCGGATGAAACGAGCTTTTGATTTGAGCTTGGTGATCTTTTTCCAATAGTTGATTTTTTTTTTCAATTTAACAAGCAGCTCAGAGATGATGAAGGGCATCGCGCAAATTCAGCAAACACCCCGCTGCTCATTTTGGTGTTGCATTGTTGACTTAACTTGAAACTTTAATTACTGTAACCTTCTTATAACTAGACGACATTCAGATTATATTTTGGCGCATATGCATAAATCAATATATGCACATGTGGCCAGGGAACTGAAAGAAATTCAAGAGTGGTTTCCTGGAAGTTGAAGCCAAATGTGTTGTGGCAACGCGTGCTGAGTGAACAGTGTCATTATTCATCAAATTTAGTTTGAGTGCTGAGCGTTGCGATCATTTGAATGTGAACAATACTTTTGGCGATGGGGATAACAAATCATTACATGGAAAAACATGAAACTATTATGAACAAACTTCATCAATACTTTTCAATGGTTCAATAGTTTTTATGACACATTTTTAATACATTTCTAAAGATAAACTATTGTAACCCAAACAAATTAATCTCATGCTGTAATTTATTTTATCAGTGCGAAGGGCTCTCTTGCATGAAAATTGCCATTCAAGGATGGCACACTGCTGCTGAACAAGAAACCAATAACAGTGTAAAAAGTTATTGTACATTTTTTTTTCACAAAAATCAGCTTACTGAAAATTGTAATATGATTGAGGTACTCTGTCTTGCAGACATCATTTCAAATCTGAAAACAATATATTAGGCCTACTCGCATAATAGAGGGCATAAAATCCGTGTAAGGGCAAATAAGACATGTCTGCCATCTAGTGGTGAATGATGATATTACAACTTTAAAACGACATATTTGGAATTCGGTACCCGCAGATTTGCGTATTTAAATGTGTTTCCAATATGTTATCATATTTTGGACTCACCGTATTTCTTGTGGAATATGTGTGTTGAATGTTTATCAGCATTTTAAAAATCAAGGGCGACTCAGTGCAGTCACATGCAACTTGCTGGTTGCCCATCCCTGTGCTATTTCACTAGCCCATCTATGGCATTTACACAGGTGATGAGATTCAAACCCGAAACCTCTAAACTGTGGAGCAGTCACCCTGACCACTCACTCGCTCACTCACTGTACCATTGTCATGATCATTTGGACTGTTGTAATCCTTAAAACTGAAGCTGAAGCGCACCATAAATGTAATGGGATACTGTTATTTTTCTTATTCAGCAAAGTTATAAGATGTTTTGTTTTGTTTATTTCTAATCTTTATCAATATGCTGCATTTTGTGTCAGACTTATGTTGAGAATTTGTGGATTCAACATATTTCCATCCCTTGCCTGAATATGTCCGTTTTTAACATTTACCATTTTAATGTATTCTTTCTGTAAGGTAAGCGACTGGATGTTGGAATTTCCCTCACGATTACTAAAGCATCAATGTTAATATAGCGTAGCTGGCCCTTTCGCGCTCTCCTGCAATGGATGTAACACTATCATCTTCCTCTTCAATTCAAAAGGTCATAACAATAAATCCAGATTGACATTTTTAACGATTAAAACCATTTTGTAATCTCATCCAAGTATCTGCACATGTATGGCTCAAAAAGCAAGTGGCGAGGAGGAAAAGTGGCACACATCCCAATGAAAAGCATTGCTGGCGCATACTGATGAGGTGACTGTTGTTACAAGGTGCCGGATCAACTTTAATGCGCCACATTCTGCTGAGATTGAAGCCAAATGCAGCAAAAAAGTGGGGGTGATTAAACAGCGTTTCACAGTGCAGGATGTCTGATTACCCAAAACACACAAGCCAAAGCAAATCGACGGCTTTTCAAGGCAAACAAATGGAATATTCTTGGCCAAGCAAGTCACCTGACCTCAACCCAAATGAGTCCCACAAAATTGCAGCCGAGGCCTGGCGCAGCAGCCGAAGGAAGGCCACGCAGCATTTGGTGACGTCCTTTGGGGCTCAACTTAAAAAAAATAAAAATCACCCGTGTCTAAATATCACTGGACTTAGAAAATAGAATGTGGTTTCAAATTCTAAAACACAATGGCTGTGGGGTTAGGGGGGTGGGGGTCGCGCCATCAATTACAATCACGTGATTTTGTTTCCAATCCATTGTGGTGGTACATAGGAAAAACTCTCAAAATAGTCAATGTGTGTCTGTTAAAGATCGCTAACAGATGTGACTGGATACATTCACTTTGTGTACAGACTGCACCTGGAGGGAAAGTTTGGAGCGCGATTCACAAAATGGTGGCGGCACAATTGCAAGAATCACAAATATTCACATCAATTTATTTCAAAGTTAAAAGGTAGCACACATGTTACAACGCTTAGGAACGGTTCCAGAGGCCACCCCAAAGCAGTTATTATAATAACTGCAGTGTGTCGCTCGCGTGGCGGGTGTCCAACTAGACATGTTATTTAGGACCTTGATAAAAAGAAGTCAAGTTAACATAATTGGAACGGCTATACACCTCTTCGCCATCTCTATCATTACGTTCACATTCGGCCTCACTGGTTAACTTCCTGTCCCAAAGTGGAATACATCTGGTGGATATCAGTCGCCATACAGTTAATAAAAATAAAATTTAAAGTCCAAATGTCACTAAAAGATGCACAGATAAATAACAAGAAATCACCTATTTCAGCAACTAAGATCAATGAAATTGTCAAATATATTCAACATCGACTTACTCAGTACAATATTCGCGATCAAAAAGGAAACGCCTTCATAAGATGTCTTCAGTCCGTGCGGATTGTATTCGGACAGCCAGTTCAGTGTGCAAAATATACGAGGGTGGCCCAGCTTTGATCCAATGTGGTGCTGGTCCAGCAGATATAACAAATCATTGTCTTGTAAGGTTTTTATCTGGCATTTATTAGTCACATTCTCAAGATATATTCCTTTGAGAGCTTCCGTGCATGAGTTCAGACGTATCATTGAATACAGTGCAACAATAGTGTTATAGAGAGAGAAAAAAAATCTAGGTGATCGCTTGTAATGTCCCTTTTGATCTATTTTGTACTTCATCGACACTTACGGAGATACAAACCACAAAATGAGAACCGGGAAGAGATACAAGTCACAGACTCGGTCACAGTGTGTTGTTGTTTGGGGGATTTTTTTTTTTTGTCCTCTCCACCTTTTAACTGAGGACGACATGACGGTCGAACACAGACTTTCTCTGTTCCTGGACTTGCCTCCTCCAGCGCTGCTGGGCGTGCTCGACCTTGTTCAGCATGTTGGGTCGAGAGTGTGAGCGAGAGAGGACGTTGTGAGCGTTTGCAAAAGGCTGCTGGTCCTGAAAACGCAGACGATTATTTAGTTACGATCTGTATGACATTCCATGCCTTATATTCCAAGGTTTATAATGTAGCAAATCCCAAACTTTCTGAAAATGCTGCACTAGAGTGGATATAAAAAGGTGACACACCCCTGTTCAAATGCAAGGAATTAAGAACCGTTGCAAATCATTAGCGTAACAGCAGACCGTAATTGTTTTAGCCTAGTAACATAATTGCCAATGCCATGTTGTTTGTAAAATGTGAAGAAAAAAAAAATCAAATTCAATAAACAAGAAGAGGATTTGGCACTCCAGTGGGAATTAAGAACAATTACAAATCATTAGCCTAATAAAATAATTGATTTCTCTTCATGACATTGTTGCCCAAATAATTTCTGAACATTTTTGGAAAACAAGGGGAAAAAAAAAAACAAACACATACGAGATGAGTCTGTTTGCATGCCAGGTGAAATTAAAAGTCGACATTCCCATGTTCAAATGCAAGGAATTCCAAACAGTTCCAAGTTGTTAGCTTTACAACATAATTGCCTCAATTATGGTAATGCTTTGATTTATATTCTAATAGTAAGTTAAAAATGACTTGGGCAATTATGCTATTAGGCTAACAATATGCCTGTCAGTTTTAGCACAAACCTTTGAGCTTCTTCAAGTCATAAAAACCCTACAAGCACACCTCAACCTTATTTTGGGTTAATCAAAGGTACGATACATTAAATCACAGGTGTCAAACTCAAAGCCCAGGGGCTTCCATGATGCTTTCTATGATGTCGAACAACATTTTGTATTCTCATATGTAATAAATAAGAGATATTGGAAGCATTTTCTTGTTACCAAACCCTTCATGATGGTAACAAACAAGAGTTGAATCAACATTCTTGACTTCTTGATATGGCTTCAGTCATCACAGCCCTCCAAGGGAAATGGTAACTAAAATGTGGCCAGCGACAAAAATGAGTTTGACACCCTTGCATTAAACAGTGGATGCTGTGTGATGGCTCCCATTGAACATGAGTTTGAATGTGATTGGTCGAAACACAGTGTGCAACCACATCATCTATATTTATTTTTACTTCCCTCTCAAATGTTTTTTTTTTCTCAAATGCGGCATACAAATTGTAGGTCACATTACTGGTTTAAAGGATTCGAAATGATTCATCTTGAGCTCTCTCTCTCTCTCACTCACTCACTCTCACCCCCTCTCTCTCAAAAACCTGTCATTTGAACAAGGGTGATAAGACTTGTAATGTCCACATCATGTCCCAGAAGAGTGTCACTTTCCAGGTCAAAGATTACATGAGTTCATGTTTTCTGTCAGCATTTCTTCCATCAACTGAATTTTCCACAGTGCTAATATGAAAGCTCTTCAACGGCCAAAAATTCTCCAGGACAGTTCGTATTCCCTGGAGGAATTTCAGAATTTACATTTCAAATTTCAAATTTAAATGTTACTTGGGGAGATGCTAGTCAGGTACTGAATCCCGTCGAGATGCCAGTGAGCAGGTTTCACGTCGTGAATTTGCTCACTCTCTTTTTTTCATTACGTTGGACTTCCCCATTTTTTCCACAGATTCTTGGTTATTTCTCAGAAGGTTACACATTCAAAACAGAATCTGATCCCCGACGTTACTGTTTTCCAATACATTTTTGTTCTTCTCGAGCAAAATTTGCCAAATAAAACACCTCGAAAAAAAGGAGTCTCGGCTCCTCTGAACAAGCGGTTCAGAATTCCACCTGTAACCACACAGCCTTGCGTTTGATTCTCGTGGGTGGCATCGGTTTATGTGCTGGGGAGTGAATAAACAGCAGAGGTATGTAGGATGCTGTAAGGCTTAATGAAATGAAATGAGTTTGAGATACGGTGGCATGTTGACTAACAAGTTGAATTTGTTGCGTGACAACACTTGTAACTCAACCTGCATCTAAAATCATCTTTCTCCATTGAAATAACTGAAAATGCAATTCATCCATTTCCACGGTGCGCGAGCCAATTAGGAAGCAACCTAAAGCCCGCGCTGTTGCAAAATCGAGGAGGAACTAGTTGTCTCGAATAGTTGTGTTTACGTTTTTCCCAAGTATCACTGACCACAATTTACATTGGTAACAAGATCTAAGAAAGGAGCAGTACATTATCGTTGTTGTGGCAGATAATTTCATGCAACAATTCTTGTGCGGTATTGGATTTCATTAGATTGTGCAAGAGTACCAAATGTTGTTTCCCATGCTGGCCTGTAGGGAGAGAGACATAACTGCATTGACCACCTCATGCTAAATAATGGATGTGCTATGATGAGAAGCCGACTCGAGCACTCAGAAAGTGTGCAAGTGATTGGGCTCTCAAATGGATCCTACAGTCGGCTCTCCCGCGCAACACATCTGCTGCCGCCACAGAGAATGATGACAAATAACACATCGCTCATTTGCACTGACAACTTCATGCCTCAACCCGTTTAACCAGCTGCTTTAAAGTTTGTTTCCTTCGTAATCCTACTTTTATATTTACATTTCAGTATTTCAGACCTACAATCTTGTTAAACTTGATCTAGATGTTTGACGAAGGGGAAATCTTAGCTTATATACACATCCACAAGCCCTCACAGCTAAGTGTTACCATGTAAATAAGAAAAACATCGCATAAATATGACTGATCACATACCCCAACATCATCGTCACTTTGAATGAGCTGCGAGTGACCAAACAGACGTCTTTTCAGGATGGGCTCCAGGAGCGTCAGGTAGACCATGTAGAGAAGCAGCAAGCCCAAAATGGACAAGTAGATGATGATAGTGACCTTGGGGGGGGGGGGCAGTGCAGGTTAGAAGGGTTGCAAAAGGCCTACAAATCTCCATATATGTCCCTATGGCCCATTTGGGGTACTTTCCACAGGAATTGATGATAAGTAAAAGTAATTAGGTAAAAATGTGGACATGACTGTACAAACAATAGCAATGGCCAACCGCACATTTTAATCAGAAATGGCTTTGTGTGTCCCTAATAGTTTAAAAAAATTATCAAGAACTACTGAAGCACATTTTTGACACCAATTTCAAAAAGGTCTTTTTCTGGCACTTCAGGTTTTGCAGATATTTTCTTTGTTGTGATTGTTCCTGTTTTTGAGTTTGACTTATAAAAACCTTGCACAATACAGATTTGACCATGTGTATGAATTTTCAGCATTTCAGAAAAAACATCACCGGTTACTGAAACTAATATAAGTTGAAAATGTAGATTAGTCTTTCTCAGCGTGTTTCAGACAGCAGTGAAGTACTGTCTTTGTGCTTAAAACACTCATCCAGTAAATGGTTGTACAACTTACCTTAATAGTGCCTGAGCTTCTCTCTTCATATTTACACTCACAACGTAAACAGTAAGCCTCCACGTCTTTTCCATCCACCGGCATTGGTTCCACTACATGCAGACAGTTACTGGAAAAGGGTAAAAAAACACATTAAAAAAGACATTCACGCTGGGACATGCATTCATTCGGAGTGGGAAAAACACTGAGCATACCAGTCTTTAAGAGACACATTCTGCTTGTAGATCTGTCCCTCGATGTCTCTGTATGGTGGGCAGATGCATTTGCAACGGATGTCTTCAGAATTCTGGAAGAAATATTATCTCATATTATTTTAAAATATACTGTCTATTTTTATTATTTATTAACCCTTAACATCTAGTGTTTCACTAGTAGTGTGAAGATTTCAACTTGTGCATAGTTTTGCCAGACTAATAGTGACGCCCTACTTGTATGCCAAGATCGTCCCGCAAGTGTGTCAAAACATCATACAGTAGGCGGAAGGCAATATGGGAGGAAAACGTTGCTTGTAAGACACATTTCTACTGTTCTCCTAGTGCACTGAATTATCTTACTAGTTAAGACAAAGCGTGTACAGTGTTCCCTCGCTACTTCACGCTTCGGTTATTGTGGATTTGCGGATTTTCATTTGTGACTATAGTTTTACCTCTCTGTTTTTGTGGGTTTTCTAACTACTTTTCTTACTTTTAAATCGGACCAGTCAAGACTTTTTTTTTCAAAGGAGAAGACCGTGCTCCGCTTACATTTATTCATGAATTCAGCCCGCAGTTCTGTATTTATTCAGCATTTTGAATTGTGAAAGTTAAATTTATTCAGTGTAACAAGTGTTCCCTGAGGGCTTTCTATCAACCTAGTAAGACAACATTGGCATACAATAATAGGACAATTACAGGTAATGAGTGAGGCAAAAACATGCACTATTTGACAACTGTGACTTACTAGTACTAGTAGTTGTGTTGAAAAATGTCATACACATGTTACAAATACACACACGCTCTCTACAGGGTGCTCAATTGTGTACAAGTGAGGAGGACACACGGTGTACTAGTACCTGAAGCTGGATGTCAAGATTACCAAAAGAATGCTCAGGCGGTTTTCCACAACACTAGTAGCACAACTTTGACACATTAGTAAGACAACTACATGTTTGGGGAGGCAAAACTGCTCACCAATTGACAACTGTGCGATACCGATAATGCTACTGACATTATTTTTTCCTAGCTAGCTTCACGAGAAGTACTAGTAGCACGCATATTTCAACTTTTGCTAAATTTTGCTTATTAGTAACCTGTAGTTTTGGTACTCGAGTGCCAAAGTTGCTCTACTAGCATGCAGAAATCCTGACAGAAGTGGAAGGAATTAAGGTAGGAAGGTAACTAGTTAAGCGCAGTCGTTGGAATTGTCTTACGAGACAGGACAAAGCGCGTGCTAGTACTGTACATGGCCCTAAAACCGGATTCCACGATTTAAAAAAAAAACTTAAAATAATTGCTCAAAAACGATTTTCCACAGGCACCACACCTGTTCATAACTGTAAATACAAAACTTGACTAGATGGCTGACATTTTATCCAATTTATCTGAGAACACTAAATCAACACAACGTGTAGATGAGTTGTGATACAAACAGAAAACATTCGTGATTAAAATCTACATCATATGTCCCCCTGTCCCAGCTAGCGTTAACCTTACCTTCGCTGTCACTTCGCTTAGAAGCAAAACACACACAAAGACAAATGTCTGGAGAAGAAACACGCCCTGCATTTTAAAAACATGTGTAGTGCACAAAGGAGAGGGGGTAAACGGTTTACACGCAGCACGCCGTTACGTGTTTTCTGTTAACGAGGGACGAGGTTAGCCATGATGCTACCTCACAGATAAACAGCCTCGCATCAGCTGATTTAGAGCTTCCGGAAGATGGCGACCAATTTCCGCACATCGTGCTCGGTTATGAAATACGTACAGTAGAGCTCTTTCGATAGACAGTCAAGAATCGCTATTTTTACAAGACAATACATTTTCACCAATATAACAGAATAGAGGTATATATTCAGATGACTTGATGATTATTATTTATTTTTCAATTCTGCGTGTATGGTCTTTCGTCTCTGTGTGCCCTGCGATTGGCTGGCAACCGATTCAGGGTGTCCCCCGCCTACTGCCCGGAGACAGCTGGGATAGGCTCCAGCACCCCCCGCGACCCAAGTGAGGATCAAGCGGTTCGGAAGATGAATGAATGAATTCTGTGTAATGTCATGAGCACAGACGGGGAGTTAAGCTCCGTAGATTCTAGAATGACGTAGTGACCGAAACAAACGTAACCAAGGATCTGCTGTCAAATTTTTGGGTCCGCAAAATCTCATCTCCCAAATATTATGCTATCTTACATATTTTGTGTTTCTTTTTTTAATTTACTTCATATGTTAAAATTGTTATATTTTTTATATATCATGGTATTGCATTGCTTTCCTTTACATTACATTACAGTATTTTGTCTCGCATGCGATGTGCTAAGTTGACGTTTGACATAATACAGTATTGACATGAGTTGTTAAAAGAAAGTCCTGAAACACAAAAAAAAACGTGTCTAAAAGTGAAATAAATGATTCCCCACCAGTAGGCTTCACTTCAGTTGGCCTCCAAACTTTCATATCAGACATAAACGTTGTTTTACAGTTACTCTTGCCTCACATGAAATGACAATTATTCTTGTTTTGGTTGTAAAGTGTCTTGAGTGTCTTGAAATGCGCTCATAAATGAAATGTATTATTATTATAAATGCAAAGTGACACATTTTTCTCCTGCATTATTTTATACAGTATTTCAAACTTAGAATTTAGCAGATGAAAGTCACAATCTTAAAAATGAAGAAAAAAATACTGTTAAGGTTTCTATCTTTATTTACAGTATAGTAGATGTACAAAACCATAAAAATATACACACACAAGAATCATCTATGGCAGGTGAGTAGCTCAGTTCTATTTTACAAGACTTTTCAGTGACGTACCTAATTTTACTGTTACTCAGAAACATATCATACCATTGCATGCTCTCAATTGTCAGAATAGTTTACAGGCGTCTTTGGTTATTGGTTCACGATGAAAAACAAAATTTTAAAAAACAATGGAGGAGTTGAGATGCCCTTATTTCATTTATTCATCCTCTTTTTGGAATTTGGGATGCATTTAAAGTGATTTTCCATCATGTGGCAACCTCTGAAATAAGAATTGCAGTACTATCCCGTCAAACATCTCATCGCTACCATACATTTCACCTAAAACTTTTTACATCATATACAAAACATTCATCAGGATAATTGCTTTTTGTGGTTCCACTACTTTCTTCATAGTGCTAAAGTTCCCAAGAACGACATATGTGCTATCATTGTTTTTCTCATTGTGTATACCTGTCACTTGTAATAGTAGCCTATGTGAAAACTACAGACGCACTCTATATACAGTATCACTGAGTTCCAGTATGTTTACTTTGCTACTCACTTCTCATCAGAATGCCATCAGCAAAAGTCTCCTAGTGTTGCAATGAGCAGGTTGAGCAATATTCACTTGGATGAATACACATAAAGATGAAAATACAGAAGGCTCGTCAAACATCATAATGAGACGTATACATCGAAAAGGAGGTTATACAGTTAATGTCGTTGCTTTGTTTTAATTCCAATACAAAGTGGCAGAAATGATCCTGATGCTCTATTGAGGCCAGAATATTCCCCTGCTAAGACGTCCAGTTCAAAAGTCTGCTCTCTTTTCTTTTATTTCTCCTCAGGATTAATTGCATCGGTTACGTGATCCACTTCATTATTAAGCATATAACGAGAGAAACATTGAAACCGGACAAATACTCTGGGCTGCTTTAACTATTCATCAGCATGGTGTCCTTCAGCACTTGCTTACGGACGAAGGAATCTCAGGACTTTGGAGCGCAGGAAGCGGATGAAGGATTTGGGGAACATTTCTCTGGATTCTTGTGCCGTGTAGTTGAAGAAGTTTTGTGGGTGAGCCAGAACATCGAATAAGGCCTTCATCAGCTTCTTGTCCTACATAAGAGCATAGGAAAAATATATTTTAAAAAACAGCAAAGGTAATGCATGCAAACGGAATAAACATTAGTGGAGATGAACAAGAAATTAGCATGTGTGGTATATACTGAAAGGATGAAATATATTTAACACAAAAGGCGGTTATTCAACACATAAACACACTCAACACCTTTTTAGGTACAACAAAAAGTCAAATGCCTACTCAAAAAAATTATTAATTATCATTATGTCTAATGTCAGCGAATCTTGAGGTAAGATAATAAGGAAGAGCCAGAATAATGAGGGTTAGAAATCACGAGAAACCGCTCGTGTCCAATCGGCTCCGTTGCTCAGATTTCATTCCTATATTTCACAAACACTAGGGGGCATATTTGAAAAGTATCATGTGGTTATTATAGCATGTTGGAATGCATCAACCTAACCGCAATTACATTTATAATTGTGGCTGTAGTTGGCAGACGTGTAGAACAGAGCCGCATATTCAGAGCCGTTCTCAATGTTTTGACTCGCTCTTGTGACTAAATGAAGCATTTGAAATAAATCAGTTTAGTTCTACACAAATTTCTACCCAAAAATACATCATATTAAATGAATCCCCTCTGATCATAACCTTGCAATCTTTTGTCAAAGCAGTATTTTGCATGTTGGATGCCGTTCTTCACATTGTGGCCAGTATTGTAATAGATCAACTTTATGTGAGAACAAGAGGCTGCTTCATCTTGAATTTGTGGTGGGTCTCTGGAGAAGCTGGTGGTGCTGCTCCAAACCAAAACATATTTGCTCTTGTGGCTTGTACGGGAGCGCAGCTACGGTTTGCATGGACGTCTTCATCCTCATGAGAACAAGCACTCAACAATTGCAAAAGCTAAACTGGAACATGACTTTATTATTATAATTATTATTATTATTATAATTGTTACAAACTTAAATCCTGACTAATTTTCTTTTTACTTTGTCACCAACGTTAACATTAGCAGATGCTGCTTGTAGTTATACCTGTTTCCAACAGAGGGCAGTGCACACTTATACAAACATTCATTCATTCATCTTCCGAACCAACAAAACAAAAAAGGGAAACGTCTACCAGAATGGTTATCAAACATTTACACAAGTACAACCTCACACAAGCCACAAGTTTTATTCCTAAAAACTGTATTTAATATTTTTGATAGTCACGTAACATTATGCACAGTCTCAACATCAACACTGTGCTTAAATATGAGAATGAAACGCTACACGTGAATGTATTGTACACAAAAGTTAAATAGAACTGAAATGAATGGCACTGGATTAAAAAGAAAAAGATAGAAAAACCATAACATTAGGCACATTTATTTAATTTAGTGCACCATGGGTGGTAATCGTACAACACTTCGAAAATCTGTATGTAAATAATGATTTAATGAAAATAAATGTCAATATATTGTTACCTAAATAAAAATGTTTGAAAACAAAGACTTCATTAATTATTAAATGCAAATGTTTTGTTCCTAAAAGTTAAATACAACTGAACTGTACACTGTACTGTACTGTTAAAAAAAAAAAGTTTAAGTCACTGTACCATTCACCAATTCAGTGATTCTTTTGCATACCACCAGGGGGAGCCCGCATACCTCTTCTAGTGGTACTTGAAGCATATTTGAAGAATCACTGGTCAAACTTCTTTTGGACAACATTGACAGTACATATGATAATGCAGTACATTTAACTGGTGGATAAAAGTGTACAGTAGGATAAGGTATAAAGTTTCTGTAGAGGAAAAAATATATTTGCATACCTTTAGAATCTCTTGATGATTCTCTGACGCATATAACCTCCCGTCTCTAACGATGTCCTCTATCAATTCCTGGTAGTCCTCTACAGTAAAAGGTCCATCAAGAAAGTCATAAAGAGCGTCACAAGACAATAATGCATACAAATAGATTTGACAACATCAAATTAATGGGACAAGAAATGCAATTCATGTTTTTACACTTACCATCATATGTAACGTACGGGACCTGGAAACCTTTCCCGCTGTTTCCCTCATTGGATCGGAATTGAATCCAGAGCCTCTTGGAGCGAGAGGTGAAGGCGATGGGACGCTCATATGTCTGGCACGTTTCGTAGGTTGTCACAGAGTTTAACAGAGCTGTGAAATTCAACCATATGACACAACATCACGTACACGTGCAAAATATCAAAACACCTATTCATTCATTCAATTTCGATAGTGCTGTTCCTCATTAGGGTCATGAGTGCGCCTGAGCCGAAATGGCTGAAAGCAAGCCCGCTGATGTACCTTTGCCCTGGAATGAGTCATCCCAAGTATAAAAGAACCTGAACGCTTTGTTTGCATCAGCAGTTATCCGGTGCAGTTGCGAAGTGCAGTCAGGTAACCGTTCACCTGGTGTGGCCGCGTTAGAGCGCCTCAACATCAGCGGTGAGTGTGCGCACGTCAAGCAGAGAAAGATGCAAAAGTAAGGAGTGAGGAAAATCTTTTAATAAGTCCGACTTCACAGTGTGCGTGTTGACCGGGGCTACGGGCTCGCTTGACAGCTTTAGAGCGCCACAATGTCTGCCATGAGTGTGCACACTTCACACAGAGAAAGGCCGAATAGTAAGGATGGAGGTCGAATTTTGTTTACGTTTCTGATGGGACAACTTGCATGTGGTCAGCGGCTTTGTGTTGGCATGGCCACCTGAAAGCACCTTGTTGTTGCGGTGTGGAAAAGCCCTACGATGACTTAAGATAGATACCATGCCACCAAAGGCTTTAAGCGGAAATATTTTCACAGATCAAACATGTATTATTGATGTGTCGGTTATAAGAAAGATGCTAGACAGACTACTGTCGGATCTATATTTCCAGGTCCTAGTACTAATATTTGACTGACAGTTGACAGCTGAGCAGGGCATATTTTCACAATTTTGAGGCCTCGTGTTACATTGTATAGTCGCCAATTTTATTTTTTAATCAAATAAATTTGATATAAATGTTAACAACATTCTTTTCTGTAGTGTGTCACAATGTCTGATTGGGACTTTACAAGTTAAAGTGAACTGTACTAAACAAATGTAGTATGCTAAATACAAACTGCAAAAAGTATAGGGACAGAAAGACAACCAGACTCACCACTTTTCCTCATGACTAAGTAGTCTCCACACTCGTCCTCAATTGGCAGGAAGATTTCCGGCACCACAATAAGAATCCTACGTTTGGGCGGCGGATTGATGGTCCACGTGCACTCCACGTTGGCCGGGTAGTTCCCGGGATAGTTGGGGGACTCGATGTAGCCAGTGAAGTCACCCAGCTCGCCCCCGCACTGTCTGTCTGCGAAGCGAAACTGTTTCGTCAACTCTTTCTATTTGTTCGGCAAATGCTTCATCGTGTACCCTCATACTTTTGCACTGCATAATGCTGGTGGAGCCATCAAAATCCGTGGAGGTGTTTCCGGGGCAGGCGACGCAGTAGTTCTGCCCAAACTCCAACTGAAAGGTGCCCGTGGGGCAGCGGATGCAGCGGTGTGTTGTTGTGTTGTAGTAGTGTCCTGGGGAGCACTGAACTACAAGGACCAGAACACATGTGGTCGTCAATCAAGTCCTTCAGAATGTCACATCTGTTTCATTGGCTTTAGTGGAAAGAGTTCAAACCTGTCGGGAATTTTACAAGTAAAATCCAAATTGGACTTATAAGACAATGTTCATCCTCACATCGACAAGTGAAACATTATGTCAGAGATACAGTATGTATCCGATTCTCTTTTATTAGAGAGATGCGTACCACTAGCGTTTATGGATTTGTTAAAAAAAAATCAAGGATCCTATTAGTAGGCCAAAAGTGGTCCTGTAGTGGACAAAATCGTTACTAAGTCAATAATTCTAAGTCATTCTATTTCCCAGAATTTTCTTATTACACTGAAAAAAAATGCAGTGTAGAAATTAGTCATTTTCATTTCAGCAAGTTGTTGCACAAAACAAGATCATCTGGATTCAGATACGTTTTATAAGCAGACTGCTACTCGAAACAAAACTCTCTTTGGATCCAGATGCTTTTATTTTGTGTGACCACTTGGGGAAAAAAATGTACCGTAAATTCCGGACTATAAGCCGCTACTTTTTTCCCAAACTTTCAACCCTGCGGCTTATTCAGTGATGCGGCCAATTTGTGTAATCTTTCTAACGGCCGCCAGGGGCGCTCAAGTAGAAAAGGTAAGATTAAGACCGGTGGAATATATGCGTCGAGGAAGACTGCAACTTCTTGTTTTGTGCATAAATTAAATTAGCGTGAACATACCCTCATCATGGAAAATGCAAAAAGAAAGGCATATGACGCATTGCTATTCTGTTGCTAGCGTGTTGTTACCATGTTGCTACCATTTTACTGCCGCGTCACAGGCACCGTTTGGGAAGAAAGTTATATTATTATTATTATTATTGTTAAGTTATATTATTAAAACTTTGAAAACTCTCTCTGTGTACCGTCTTTCTTTGTAAATATGTTGACATGTTTTAATGTGGGCACATGCGGCTTATATGCGGGTGCAGCTTGTGTATGTACAAAATTGGTTTTCCTCTAAAAATGGAGTGGGTGCGGCTTATAATCAGGTGCGCTCTATAGTGCGGAAATTGCGGTAGTTAACTCAAGACACCATTTTTTCCAGTGTTGTGAGGACAAGCATGTACTCGTACATGGAACTTAAGGTGGATATCAACAATATCAAAGCCATGCCGCTGTAACTGAACACACAACATAGTTGTTTACATAGTAAGCCTAAAAAATAAAATTTTTTTTAAAGTATGAAAAATAATAAGAAGAGGCACACCTTTGGTCTCACACTCTTGAAAGGTGACGGCACCACTGCGCTTGGTGACCAGGTTACCCCCACAAGGGAAGCAGGTGGTACGTCCCACTTCTGGCTGGTATGATCCAAGAGGACACAGCAGGCAAGGGGTGAAGCCATCTTGGGAGAATTGACCTGGGGGGCACTGACCTGAACACACACACACACACACACACACACACACACACACACACACACACACACACACACACACACACACACACACAAACACGTTTAGCAAGAATTTATTCCTGATTGAACTGATGTGTTGCAACTGCTTCCATGACAACAAGAGAGCAGATGGTGGAGGGGAAAAAAAAAAATCATGTTTTTTTTTTTTTTTCAATTTTTTATCTCCAATCACATCACATGTAGTATCTGGTTGACTAATACAAAGTAGGCGCCTCTGGGAGGCTACAGATAAATCTTTTTGTTTAGTCTGTCAGGAAGATGTGGATTTAAGCTATGGCATCACGCCACATGCTGAGTGCGATAACGACAGGCGGGGAGAGCAAAACATGGTGGCTGACCCTCAGCGGTTATTCCCAAAGAAGATAAGTTCGCCTCTAAACTCGGCTTTCTTTGGTCTTACACAAAGCAGAGAATTTCTGACAGAACATCCTTATCGAGGCACCGTCGCATCTTGTGTGGTTTCTTATTGTGAAAAAAAGTTTGTTGCAAGCTGGCTTTCGTATTGCCCAGCTTTCTCATTTGACTGTCCACATTTCATTTATTCACGTTAGCAAATTGTGACAATCTTGAATACACTTCTCGGCCAACATTCTTATGTTGGATTCCGTTTGGTGGTTAGTACTTTCAAGGGAAAAAAATGTCTCCTGTTATTTTTGGTTTTGAACAGCATGTCTGTCGGGACTTGGGCAAGGTATTTTTCATTCTTCACAAAAATATCTGCTGATGTTCCTTTTTTAATGGCACACATCCCCTGCTTATTCACAAACCCCCTAATTTATTGTTTGATTTATCTTTTAACGTGACCTCTGCTATTTGTGGATTTTTGCTCTTCGCATTTAGGCTTGATCCTTATCCCTTCTCTGCAAATTATTGTGTAGTTTATGTTCAGAACAGATTTGGTTAAAATAAAAGCGAATTGATTTTCTGACAAAATGAAAAGAACAAATGCTTTTAGCAACAAAGACATTTGCTTTAGTGGGTCATGTAAACTGATGCGCAAGGGCCAGATCTCACTCCCATGCTTTGACTATAGGATTTATTTCGGACCTACTCCGAAACTGCTCCCCTCAAGCGTTCATACGTGCAACTTTGTTCCGGCGTAGTGCCCGAAAACAGCTTGTTTCGGATCAAATTTAAACCACCTCTGGGAGTTGGTTTAAAAATTTGCTCCGGAACAAATGCTCGTTTGCGAAGCAGTACCGATGCAAATGTGCACGTATGAACGCAACTGGGTTAAATTTGCTCCAGAGCAAATGCTCGTTTGCGAGGGTGGGGGGTCGCCTCGCTGCGCATGAGAAGAGTTGATTACGTACGGCGAGAATGCGTTGCTTTCGTGCTCTGTCGGACTTCCGTCAGGTGTTTGTTTAATAACGACACAAGACATGGCTGCTAACAGTAGCAAAGAACCTCTTGGGTTATACCATCTCAACTAGAAGGGGGGGGGGGGTTAGTCCCCAAACGTCATCTTTCCTTTTGTAGGAGACTGGACTGTCTCGGAGTTGTTTGTGTAGTTTGTTCCTTTGTTGTGTGTTCACAACCCCCCGCCCTCCATAGAATTTATTTTGTGATTTCATCTCTTGATTTTTGTGTTTGGCGCATTAAATGTTTGCTTTTCTGAGTGTCATTGAACTCATCGTGAGAAGGCTCGTCAAACATCTCATGAGAACCCTCTAGTGGCATGTGATCAAATCAAGTACAGTTCAGGTGTATTTCACTTAAGTTCAATAGATATACATTAAATCTTTAAGAACTGACTGTTTGAAAACATTTGGTACAGATTTTCTTTCACCTTAAATTGCGACACAATTCAACTGAATCATAATTTAAGTGCAGCTTTCATTTTTTGCAGCTTGAGTGCTGCATTAATGTTATAACTGTGCATAATGTCACAGTAGCTTACAATAATATAACGCATAGTTTTTAGGAATCAAACCTCAGTCTCATTTTTGAAGAACACATAGGCCTACTAGCTACTGTATTCCAACGTTGGCTTTGAAGGTGGAATTTTTTGGTGGGTGTATTTTGGGGTGCTTCAATGTCTTCTTAGATGCTACATTTTTACCTCCGCACTCGGAGACGTTTCGAGCTCCGGCCACTTTGGCGACGTCCTTTCCTTCAGGTGTGGGGCACACCTCGCAGGACATCTGTCCTTCCTCGTCCTGATAGGTACCCGCTGGACACGTCACACACCTCCCCTGGTCGCCATCATAGTATGTGCCAACACTGCAGCTCACTGTTGGACAGGTGAGGAGCGGGATTGGTATTTAACACATAAGTGTAGAACCTTGCTCCAAAAAAAAAAAAAAAAAAAACTAAAACCTGTCATGCTTGTGTTTATTCATCACAGTGAATGTTTTGTCATGCATGGGACAAAAAAAAAATACACATCCCCTGAATAAAAATAGTCTTGTAATGTGGCATCTTGGTGCTTCTGTACCCGAGCTGGTCTCCTCATAAAACAAAAACAAAGCATTAGAAGTCCAAAGCTAAATGTTGTCTGCACTTGTAATTAACAACCATTTAAAAGACAGATCAGTATGCGGCGTGTCAATCGAGCAAACCCGCCGCAAAAGCCATGAGAGGGGAAGCCAGACAACAAATCAAACGGCCCTGACAACACAGCAGATTTACACCATCCACGCTGCACTTCAAGTGTGGAACAAGAACATAAAATGAAAGCAAGCCAGACTTCATCAGCACATCGGCTGCCTTTAAAAGGATCTGACGCACAGGTGACGAAGCCCGCTGCCTTCCAAATCACACGCTAATTCTCAGCAGATTTTTACACCGGGATAAGTGCTGTTTATTTGAAAGCACTCACCACCTCTTTTTTTCCCCAGCAACAAGTATGCTTTACGTCTGCATAACATTGGTGAAGTGATATTCCAGGGAACCCATCACAGTCTTTAAACATTTGCTGAAAATAAGAAATGACCAAATTCCAGTTTTACTAATCAAATGTGTAAAACTGAAGTGCTCATCACACTTAATACAACTGTGTGTAATAGAACAATACAAATAACAACTGCTTCTAATCAATCTTTTTTTTCCACATAAGGCATTTGGGATATAAATGATAAAAGCTGTAATTGACACTAACTAAGCGACGCATACCTCCTGCGTGAGCCGATACGTACACCCAACACGTGAAGGCATGCATGCGCTCCCTCATATTATGTCAGAAACTTCAGCACATCCAGTAAACTACGGTCAGGGGCACATAAAATTGTACAAAAGTGCTACGCCGGGTCATTAAGAGCCGTTGCAAACCCGACGCCAAATGCAGTCGTGTAAAAAGCAGAGACAAAAGAGCACCCGGCCTCTCCACAGCTGCCTCCCGACGACTTGATGGAGCACGGCTGCTGTGGCTCGCCAAATGACTTTTAATGTCGCCGTAAGGCCCCAAACACAGAAGCAAATCAAAGAGCGCATTTTCCTCTTATCTCTTAAACGCCTAATTAAAGGGACCCTTTGCTTGGGTTCCTCCCTTTCAGACCGATGCCTGTAATTAATTTCGGGAAGCTATTCTTAAGAACTCGACTCGGGAGAATAAATCAAGAATCCGAACTTTCAGTGCTCACAAAGGCGTTAATTAATTACGTGAGGTTCAGCAAATTGTTCAATTTTCCCTCCTGAAAGAAAAGAAAATATAATTCTCTCGAGAGCGGTACGATTTTTGGAAGGCCCATTGTTTGCCGTGAAAGAGCATGAGGAGCCATCATCGTATTGTCCGAACAGCTTTTATTTGACAGAGGGAAACAGTGAGAGAAGAGATGGAGTGAGAGTGAAAGAAAGAAAAAAACCTTGAAGCCTTTCAAATGCAAAGAGCGCATCCATAGTCCTCCAATTGATGGCCCCAAAGAGGTTTGAAAGACCTTTCACCTCTATTCAAGCCCTCAGTCTTTGCCCACTTGATGACATAGGAAAACACTCGGGTATCACAGTGGTAAGGAGCTGAACCCAATAAAAGGGATCAGCTTTCTGAATCCCCCCATTCTGCTCGGCCCAATCGCTGCTCACGCCCATCATGCCGGGGCCCAAACAGCTGATGCTAATTGATTCCCATGGTGTGGCTGAAGTCAATTCTCTTTAGCAGTTTAGTGGCTGGGGGTCATGCAAAGTGGCCCCGGCTGGGGGGCACTTTGGATGCAAGAGGAGAGCGGGGGCACACTCAAGCTGCCAGCTTCAATCAACAAGACTTCCTAAACAACTTAAAACAAACAAGGTACAAAAAAAAAAAAAACAGTTCATTTAGTCACTTTCTATATCGACTAGTTAATACTTAACCTGTCAATGACGCCAGAGTGATCACAACTTAACCAGCTCAAAGGATAGCAGCGGCCCGTGGAGGCGAATGAAGCCGAGCACGCTGCCAAAGTCGGGAGAAAGTGAAAGCGCACCTCTCCGAATGCACTGGAGGCTGCCTTGTGGTAGAGCGCCTCGTCGCTGTGAGTGGGCTTTTCAATGAATGGCACCAAACTGCAGAGCTAAGCCAAAGTGGGCGGTGGGGGAGGAGGAGGAGGGGAAAATATAGCTCCTTTAAAGAGCTGGAGGTTAAGAATGCCTTTCACTCACCCCCACTCCACCTCCGCCACCACACCACCTCTTTTCTCCTAAATAACATGTCCACGCCTACCGTGGCCATTGGACTGCTTCATGTTGATCTGAGAACATAGCACTTAAAAGATCTGCCTTACTCACGTCATTAGACAGTTTATCAGCATCACAAATTACAAACTCATGAAAATACATCAACACCTTTCCCAGTAACACAGTCAGATGCCTCATGTAAGGGAGGATTTATAGTGGGGAAGGCCTCTTATACTGCTTTCGATGTGCATCGGTTAATACGCTAAATGTGTCGAGAAGGGATCCTAAAAAGGAATTTGGCAGTACTTTTTTAACAATGAAGCAGCAAAAAAAGGTAAAGGAGTTGACAGTTACAACGAGGCACTCTTAAAACAGCTACGCCAGCTGACCGACACCTTAGCTGTCAAGTTAGAGTTAATTCAAGTTAGAACCTCCACACCTTTCTCTGCTCACACTCGCGGTCAACAATGTGGAGATTGAAAACGCCCAGCCGGAAACCCCGGTCCACACGTTAGCTGTCAAGTCTGACTTTCCCTCAGCTAGCTCTTTCCCTGCTCTCTGCATGATGTGCACACGCTCACTGAAAACAAGGCACACTATTTAAAGCAGACATGCCAGCGGACTATCTGAAGGGAAGATGGATTTTCGGGGTGTAGGCTATCTTGCTGCATGTCACAACTGTGCCAGAGAACCGCTAATGCGAACCAAGGCGTTCAAGTTCATATAAAGTGGGGAAGGGGCTTCTCATCCCGTGTTTTTTAGCCATCACCCCAAAAAATCAGGAAACAGGTAATGGTGAAAAAAACGTTCGACACCATATTTCTATAATTATTATAGTACTACACAATACGAAGTGTTAACACACTTTAAGCAATTATATTACAAAATGCATCACAAATTTAGAAATAAATCTCTGGATCCACTTTGCAGTGTCTTTAGGTACAATCAATAAATGTGCATTTAATCTATGACCATCAATTGTTTGTTTAAACATTTATTTTTATTGCGCAATACATTGTAACTGAGTCATTACTCAAGTTTTTATTTTATATATTATATTCTATATCTATTCTATATATATGTATATATATATATATTCTATATACATATATATATAATATTCTATATATATATAATATTTTATTTATATATATAATATTTTATATATATATATATAAAATATTTTATATATATATATATATATAAGATTCTTGTCTTTAAAAAAATATGGATCCAGATCCAGATCTCAAATTTCATATATATATATATATATATTATATATAATATTTTATATTCAAGCCCAGCATTCATGCTAATGAATGTACATCCAATAAACAAACGTAATCACTGTACAAAATAGAGTAAAAAGCAAACTCACCACACCTCCTGCCCACCAGCACCTGTCCCGCCAAGCAGCGTCCTGCTCCTTCCGCCGGCTGCGCCAGATTCTTGGCCAGCTCGTAGTCCGAGCCGGCAAAGTGGAGGTGGAACTGTTCCCGGTTGATGGACTTCCTCAGGGTGCGGATGGTCTTCCTCAGCCTTTTCTCAGAGCGTCGTCTCATGCAGTTCAGGTCGCAGCCCTCTGCTGAGAGAAGAGCTAGATACCACAACTGTCTCCAGGAGGGGGAAAGATGTCACCTTTGTGTTCGGTATCAATTGATGCCTTCCTTGGAGGCAAGCATGCAAATGTGGACATGCATGGATACAAAAACCTTCACGATAAAGACACACTTTTGCCCAGGAATAATTCATGTCATTAAAATCTAAACATGAGATCCTTGAGCCCCAAAGTACAGTCCAACACCATTGCACACACTCAAAACAGGAGATACTTTCACAGACAGAAGCAACAGGAGGAGACGAGGAAGCAAAGACTGCAGGCAGGCAGGCAGGCAGGCAGGCAGAGACCAACCTGTTACCTCCTCTAGGTTCACATCCAGCTCAAACTCGGCCGTGATGGATGAGCCGTCCTCTTCGGCCGCTTTCCTCCCATGGCGGCTGCGCCCTCGGTGCGCCGACGAGGTGCAGCGCAAGCTCACGTAGCTGAACTGCACATTCTCGGTGAAGAGAAACCTGCTGTCTGTAGACGGTGGGAGAGCATCATCAACTGTCAAACGATCAATACGTATCGTCGCCAAGAGGTGCACATTGAAATGGAATAGGAAGTTCTGTTATGTTGTAACACTGTGATAGATTTAGTGGCACACAGAAGCCCTTTTCATGAACCAAAACATTCAGACCACATTTGATTTACGGCCCGGGCTCAGAGTGGCCCGTAAAAGAGTCTTGCGCTAATTCCACCCACGCTTGTCACTGGCAGACGAGGTGGTGCGCCAAAACCGGCAAGACAAACCAAACCACATCACTTGGCCCACAAATTTCTTTCACATATGCGTCTGCTTTTTGGCTTTGTTCTGAAGCGGCCATCAAGTATGCTTGATCTTCTTTTGAGGGGAGCTCACAAAAGTTCTTTTGTAAGTTATACAAAGCTTTATCCAAAGAGTTGTTGTTTTAGACGTGCTATTTCCTTTTACGGAGAATCGCCCTCCTCTCAGCGAAAAATGCATCCCGCCCACACCAGGATATTCAAATTAAAATGAAGCAAGAGATAGGACTAAATGGGCCTGGGGGTTTCAGTCATTCCGTCGATATGTGTGTTATTCTCCGATTGACAAATTAACGACTGTTAAAAACTGCAGTTGTTTGTTTACATTCAACCTTCACACTGCAGCCATCACGAGTTATGAACACCCTCAGCGCACGGTGGAGACGTCAATCATGCTGCTGTCTCTTACTGAGGAACAATCTCACACAACAAGCAGACTCTGGAACAAGAGGGAATAAAACTCTGGACATCCTTTGTGCCTAATAGCAATGTGAAAGGAGCTCTTATTGTATACTTCCATCTATCCATTATCTGAATCGACCATTAGCCTCACAAGGGTCGCGAGCGTGCTGGAGCCTATCCCAGCTGAAGTGGTTGCCGGCCAAGCGCAGGGCACACATTAATAGACAAACAACAACCAGTCACACTACCAATCAATCAATCTACTATGCATGCTTTTGGAATGCGGGAGGAAACCGGAGTACCCGGAGAAAACCCACGCAGGCACGGGGAGAACATGCAAACTCCACACAGGAAGGCCGGAGCCTGGAATCGAACCCTTGCACCTCTGCACTGCGAGACGGACGAGCTCATCAGTCTAGCACCGTGCCGCGCTTGTATACTTTAATAATTGATTAAGATTTAGATATTTATTTGCTACATTTTTCTTTGGACTCACTTTGGTGGCCAGATGTTTAGGTGTTATGAGCTATGTGTTGATTATTTGGAAGGTAATGTTATACAAGCTGTAGACTTACTACTTTACACTGGAGCAAAATATAATTTCTTCAGTGGTTTTTTTTCCCCATGCAAAGATAGAATAAAAAGTTTACAAAAATGTGAGGAGTGTGTTTTGTGAGATACTATGTGCATATATGTTTAGATTTGTGTTTATAAGTCACTTGTCAAATATCCTGCCGTAGTATCGAAGGACTTTATTTTCCTTTTGTAACGTTATTTGAAATGTGTTGTTTAACAACAGCTATACAAGGCGCTGCCAAAAAAACCCAAAACATTTTCACCTCTCCTTCCCTAGTGTTTACTTTCTCAACTAAGATCTCGGGGCGCTGTACATACGGCGAGTACCGACAGGCCCTTTGCACTGTATCCCATGTTCGTCATTGTTTTTTTCATGTTTCTTGTGCAGAGCGTGCCTGTTAAGTCCAAATTACCCCATGGGGTTAAATAAAGTTTTCTGAATCTGAATCTGAATCTGAACTCAGGGTGCTCTCAATTTTCTGGTGGTATAGACATTAAAGGCTGTTTGTTGAGTTATTTTGAGGACACAATAAATTTATATAGAATTTATACATTGACTACACAACATCATTTCTTCATTGTTGGCCCATATAAGTACATTGTAAAATATGTACCAATATGACAATATGATTGTTACAGAAATTTTCAGAAGTTTTCCCTCAGCTATATATATATATATATATATATATATATATATATAGGCCACCATTATATGGTTGTTTAAGCAATATTATAATTATATTTCCTTCTCTTTTTGTCCACGTTTTGTAGTAATCCTGCATTTCTCCAGCCCCCCACCCCTCTTTGGAGGAGGCCATTAGGTTATCGAATGTGCTTCCTTGCCTAAAGTTGAGTGCACTTGTGTTGTATTGTCGAAACGCGTGTACCTGAGCGTGCTGAGTTCAAGCTCTCCCTGAGTCGCTCCTGGCTTCTTTTTAAGTTGCACTTGGTCGTGCCCGACTTGAATGTGGCTGTGGTCTTAATGCGAGGCACGCCGGACAATTCTGGAGCTAGACAGGGAGCAGGTACAAAAAAAAAATCTTGTCATTGTGATAAAAGTCAACACCCAGGAAAAAGACTCAAAGCCTCAGTGACGACAATCTTGCCATGAATCGCCTGTGTTTTGTACTTGCCGAAGCATTGCAAGCCACTGTTGTTCTTTTGTGCGTCAGCCAAGCAGGGCAATGGCATTCCACAGGTCACGGTGTAGGAATCCTCCGTCCCTGAAAACACACACAAGAGGCCGCGGCACATACAAAACTTAGGGCCACAAAGGCAAGCGAGCAGCATGTAAGAACACGATGCGTCTGTCTGCGGAAGGATGTCGACGACTATTTGCACAACAGATTCCACAGCGGGTTAATGTTTAAATCATGTTTTATAACAACACAGCACCATTGAGGTCGACTTTGCATTCTTGACGGCGGGAACATGTAATTAGAATAAGGTTTAATTACATGTACGGGACTAATGGTGTTTATAATGATTTTCAAACATAAAAGCGTCTGCGTGTACCAACGCCTTGCCATGAGGCATTCATTCAATATCCCCCGTGTGTGTTTCAATAGAAGTATGTATGCGACGTCCTTATTAGTCAGTTTAAGGTCCATGTACGAATACGTTATTTGTCCTCACTAGTAAGACAATTCAGCGCACTAGTAGAACAACTGTGTCTTGCTCGTAACATTTTGTCCACTACCAGCGTCGCTTTAGATGAACTAGTATGCAATTCATCCTTACTAGTCAACTACTGTGCTCCAGTAGTAATACAACAGGGCCACGCTGTACTCCTGGACCCTATTAACACAAAAATAGAAGGTCCATGTACTAGTATGCTCTTTATCCTCACAAGTAGGACCACAGGACATTTTATAGAAACTCTTTCCAGGTGTGCGGAAGCTGTTGTAGTTGCAGGTGGAGCTTTTCACTTCCTGTCCATGCCAAGTGCCCCGATTCTTTTGTCCACGTAGTGCAGTTGAATGTCTTTGTAGAGTGCATCTTAGCCTCCGAGTTAATTTGAATGACTCGGTCATAAGCAGAGGATGTGGATTTTTTTTTTTTTTTTTTGTCTGTCTGAGATCTAACAACTACAGGATTATTAAAGGCCGCGGTTGTGAATGAAGGGATGACAAATCCTTTTGAACGGCGCACAATATGAAGCAGATGCAGGAAGTGTTGCGTGGGCTAGAAACGGAAAGCCACCAAGGGCGGCACTCAAGGCAATTGACTGCTGTTCGAAGCAGCCGTGTTTTTGTTTCCAAGAATTTGGTCAGAGTTTAGTGATCATTCCAGAATTGGAGGACATTTTCATCCTTGCCCCCCATGAAACTTCAAATTAACCACGCATATGACACCTAAACATCCACTTTTTGCATTATTACAGTTGCCCTGACACAAAATGTAACTCGAAAGTTAATCCTGAAACTATCACAAAATCTTACACACCGCTTAAAATTCCTTTTTATCTTTCACATTGACCCATTTATTGATCACAGGTAACGGATAAAATCAGATAAAACGTGCAGATTTTAATGTGTAGTAATTAGGATCTAAAGTTGTGCCTCTCAACAAACATGCCACCATGCCACTGACACACCTTCAGCCAACGACAGAAAAATATGGAAAAGGGTGGCCAAGCTGACTCCGTGTATTCTAAAAATAAATAAATACATAAATACATAAATGGCGGTGCTACATAGTACCCAAACGATACTTTGGCTGGTATGTATAGCAGAACTGCTCCGTGCTATTTATCAGCACCCATAACCACTAAGAATCTGTGCTAAATAGTATCTTATGGTTACTAAATTCTACCCTTATGCTTGCAAGCCAAAGAACCATTTGGGTACAATGTAGAATAAACATTCTACATAGCATTCTAATTGTATTTTCATTTTTTTTTGTAGAAATGACATCATCAAGCTAACTGCTCTCACCATCAGTACACGATCATGTTTTCTCGGTTTTATTTTTCATTTTTTTATCAACACTTTCAGCTATAATGGATTGGGCCACACACACCAATGTAAGCATGTATAGCTCTCTATCTATCTACACACACACACACACACACACACACACACACACAGCAGTGGAAATAAAAGTGCCATTAAAGGGTTTGTCGCATTGAGCGCTGCGCTTGATCCAACTCACCGCTGCTGATATGAACTTGAGACTGGCACGTCAGGAAACAGCGGTCGCCTCCCTCCTGCTTGCTACAGTTCAATGTAGGTTTCGAGGCGGCTTTCGCAGGTGGTAAACCCTCTGCCTCTAGATAGAAACCACAATAAAACTCCAAGGTAAAAGAGGAACGCGTTGGAAAGGGGAAAGAGGAAGAGGAACCCAATATTTGGACGGCGAGGACAGCACGGCTCTGATTATTGTACAAGCGCACACGAGAAAGTGAGCGTGTGAGAATACAAGAGAAAAGAGAACAGAATTCAAAGTATCTCCTGTTTTTGTCCCACACTCCCTCCGTCTTCCAAAAATGTCATACATGCTTGAGTTTTGTTCAAAATGGCATCTTTTCATGCAGAGGTGGCTTTGACTTACCAATACAGTCCTTTTTGTTCCAGTGCAGCTTGTAGCCAGGGTTGCAGGAGCATTCAAACCCACCCTGGGTGTTCTCACAACCCTGCTCACAACCGCCATTGTTGACGCTGCATTCATTTATGTCTAAGAAGAGAGAGAGGAAGTCAGCTCAGACGTTTCTGATAAACTTTTTGGGCTACATGGACACAGTGCAGTTATGACACCTCTCCATGTTGATCAAAAGCAAACATTATTATATTTGGAAAGTTTTGGAGAAATCTCATTAGAATTTTTTTTTTTTAATGTTTGGAACAACAATCGGTGTTACTGGTCTAGTGACGCTCAACAGTGCCATTGGACATCGCCTCGACCCCCTCCAAAAAAGCATATTGCTCAAAACTGTGTACCACTGTATCAAACAAATTGATACAGATACAAACACCCTGTAGCATACTAAAATATGGAACAGTTAAACATGTGCATCCAAAAGTTTAGAGATGGTCAAATTAAGATCACCCGTCAAGGTGAGTGTGCACTTCAGCCTACAATATCCCCAAAATTGGGAGCGGAGTGTTTCTCTGCGCATTCACGCGCCTGAAGCTCTACCTAGCCTGATCTCACCTCCACAGTGGGCCAGTCCGTACATGGTGTAGCCTTTGTTGCAAAGACACTGAAAGCTACCGGGGGAGTTGACGCACGTGTGATCACACGTCCGCTCAAAGAAGCACTCGTCTATATCTGTAATCACAAAAAAAAAAAATTTAATTCACGTGACATAAAAGCAGAGTTCATGAGGAGGGATTTCCCATCCACCCAGACAAACAGGTGCATCTGAATGAACGTTCAAACGGCTCTGGCTGTGGCAATAATTACAGGGGAGAAGAAAGTCATCTTTTAGCTATGCAGCTACTATCAGTCTAGCATGTGTTACAAAGCTATTTTTTTTTAAACCAAAGCCCAAGCACTAGTGGTCGCACTGACCTACATGTATAACATAAAGTCAATTATCTCCAGTTCATTGCGTCGCTGAAATAGATGGTTCTTTTTTTTAACCAATCAGATTTTAGATTCGCCACTTCGTGCCTTCGCGCAGGCTCAGAGTGATGTTGGCAATTTTCAGGCCTCTGATTGGTTCAGCAAAATATCCTGCTTTGTTTATCACTCTAAATGGTTACGCCAGGGGTGTCAAACTGATTTTAGTCGCGGGCCAATTTTGAATCAGTCTTCCTCAGAGGGCCACAAAATTATTACATAACAAAACAGATTACTAGCTTTCAAATCAGTCAAGTAAGGTATAATAGTTTTTTCAATTATTGTTCAAGTGGATGTAAACAGGGTAACAAAATTACAGTATTGCAAGTCTGGTCCAGACTTTAGCAAGTGACATGATTTGCTTTTGCGGGCCACATAAAATGACCTGGCGGGCCAGATCTGGCCCCCGGGCCTTGAGTTTGACACCTGTGGGTTACGCTAAATATGCACACTTTATTTACGGGGGAGGATGATGTCAGACTTGATTAAAATTTTATTTTCAAGGCATACTTTTCAAGAAAAAAACATTTTGTGATGACAGGTCAATAAATAATGTTGCTGCCTGGCTTGTTTCAACCTGGAAAAGGATTTTTGGGGCACTTTGACAGAAGCATGTATAACTGCTAGAGCTAGTTTACACAGACAGGCAGTTGCAAAGAAAGGTGGACTGCACAGAATCTCTGGTGAGTTTGATGTATTTTATTGAAGGTTTTTCTGTTTTTGTCATATTGTGTAAATACAGTTTTATTGATTCTGAAGTGGTATATTGTAGTGTAGAGATTTGGACTTGCTTGGAGGTGACGGTAAAAAAAGAAATTCTTGTATAAAGGAGATTTAGGTCAGGTGAATTTTGTAGCTCAAGAAAAGGCGGAATTATATTGCGGCAAGAGTGATTATGAGCGTCCTTCCTTGTCATCATTTCAAGAGAAATCTGAGAATCAGAAAATGCTGCAAATATAAGGTTTTGGCTATCGAATTATTTCATATTCTATATAACAGCTGTATCTCTATCTATGTTTGGCACAAAATGTCCACCGCCTTGCGTCGTTCATAGTTTTGTTTGGGGGGTGGGGGGGTTGTATTATTTGTATTAGACTTCCGCTTATTTTTTAAATTGTCAGACTGCAAAAAATCGTTTAAATGTAACTTTGCCAAACATTACTCTGCCCCTACAACAGATTATTCCCACTTCCATTATTTCCTATGGGGAAATTGATTTTACCATTCAAACACATCGCTCTCCTAGGATTATTTTTTTTTTCTTTGAGGTTACACTATACTATTGGTTTCAATGGAAAAGTGATTGGCAACTCTATTACAGCAGAGGGTTGAAGTGCTATTTTTCTTTTCCACACAAAGCAGCGAGGTGCAAGGCCGTACCTTGACATGAACGCTCATCCGTCAGCAACTTGAAGCCTTTTCTGCAGTTGCACTCAAAGCTGCCGATGGTGTTCCTGCAGAAGTGATCGCAGCCGCCGTTTTGAAGCTCACACTCATCGATGTCTGCCGACAAAAGCGGACGGAAAGTATTTGAGCATTTATTCCACAGCCTTGGTATCCAGGATATACTTAGATGCTCTTTTTCCTCACTTGTGAGACATAGCAGACTACATACAGTACTAACAGAATGAGGGTGTCTTAACACCGGTAATGTTTTTGCCACAGCTAAAGCCACTTTTTTGACCTACTTGGATGTGATGTAACCTTACTAGTAAACTACTGTGTTGTGCTGAACTACTAACCCGATGAGTAGACGTGTGCCCCACACTAGTAACCTCCTGAACCGTACTAGTAGACCGAAATGCCAATTACTACTTTTGTCTTACAAGTAATATGTAGTTGTCCTGTTAGTATGTCAAAGGTGATCTAGTGATTGTGATATTGGTGGAGGAAAAAAAACGCATTACTAGCATTTACTGAGCTTTTATTCAATAGCCACGAACTCCATTCTAAGGCGCACTCGTACATTATTTGTCCTCACAAGTCCGACAGTTCAGCACAATAGTAGAATGAATAGCTTCATTAGTAGTACTAGTAGGGCACGTATGTCAGTTAGTGCACACTTTAGCCTCACGAGTTTGATATGGAATAAATGCTCAAACGGTTTGTCATTAGATCACACGTTCCGTAACAAGGCGACAGAGCGGCATCGGTGTGGCTGCTCCGAGCGGCAAGACGGACCTTTGCACGTTTTGGCATCCGGCTGCAGCGTGAAGCCAACGGGGCAGCTGCAGCGCACGCCCGTTGATGTGTCTTTACAAGTGCAGTCGCACCCGCCATTGTTGACTGCGCAGGTCTCTGCAAGGACGACACACAATATGCAAATGTATGGCAAAGATGAAAACACACAACAGTCACGACATGTTCAACGATGGACAAAGTGGGTGTATCCAAGCGACTGGGGAAAGTTTCTCTATTTGTATTTCTCATCGCGCATGTGTTGTTGTTGTTGTACTGCATATGGTATTATTACATGGGAAGTTGTCATTGTCGATGACTTTCTTGCATTTTGAGTTATTTTCTCCATTGCTCTTCTTTGCATTCTACTAGTGACATTCTAAAACTTGACTTGTTAACATCTAGTGCTTCACTAGTAGTACTAGTGGCGCACAGATGTCAACTAGTGGCCAGTTTTCCCCCCACTAATGGTGACATGTAGATGTTCGACTAGTATGACAATGTTGTCCTACTAATGAGGACAAAGAGCGCATACCCATCCCTGGTACACTATGAAATTTACTGTATAGTGTGAACATCTGCACATTACTAATACTACTGGTGAAGCACAATATGTTAACAATTGTTAACAATATGTCAACAATTGGTACAATTGTATAATGTCACTAATATTACTGACAAACCATAAAAACCGTCAACTAATCCACAGTTTTGATTCACTTGTAACATGGAGTAACATGGAAATCTGGAACGCACCAGTTGTGAAAAAAAAAACATTACTGGTTCTACTAGGGCACTGAATTTTCATACTGGTGAGGATAAAGCGTATACTACAACATTGACCTTAGTATGGATGTCAAGGATTTGGAATAAATGCTCAAACGGCTTTCCATAGCACTGTGGCTGGAGGTGAACAACACCACGACCAAAAATGGTTAAACTTGTCCTCGCAAAGAACACATTGTCCTAGTCAGGACGAGAGTTAGTGGAAATAAAATTAAGCTTACCTACATAATCAGATAAGAATCAAAGAATTATAGTATGGTAAAAAAATTAAAATAAAATCTAAAAGTTCAAATACGACTGAGCAGCACTTAACAAATGCAATGTATTCCCCGCACCCCAAAAAAAAATTAAAAATATATATATATACACAACACACGACACACTGTTTATTACTACTACTGCGTTTGGAAATCATGGGTCGACTGTGTTAATATTTCAAGTGTTATGCAAATGAATCAAGGATGCATTTTAATAAACAGTGGAACCTCCGTTTTCATGTGCCCTAGTTTTCAAACCATTCAGTTTTTCCTCAGCCACTCATTTCCGCGAATTGATGCGCATTCACCTGAAGCGTTTCGTGAAATGCATATTTTTATGCAATTCAACAGATGGAAAGACATGTCGCCCAAAAATGCAACATTATTATTGACAAGTCAAAGCAATAAATCTCAGGCGAAATCATATTTTCTAAATAAAAGCACAGCGCGCAATAAAAAGGTTTCACTACACCTTGGGCCACATGATGGCTTATTTCACAGTTACACGTGAACAACCTCAAAATAGTTTGAGTGTGACTGCTAAATAAGCCACAATCGGGCTCAATTAAATGTAGTGCGAATATGATGTGCTATTACGTTGAAGGCCTGATATTTGGCAGGCTGTCACGCCACTGTTGCCCCAAGTTGTCTGAGTGTTGCTGAGCAAACCGGTATTCCCTCAAATTGTTAAAAAAAAAAAAAAACATCTATTCAATCATTTTTGTTGATATTTTTGGGTGTCTGGAACTAATGAATTGGATTCACATTCTCTCCTATTGAAAATATTGCTTTGGATTTTGTATCATTCAATTTTACTCAGACTTTCTAGAATGGATTGATCAGGAAAATGGAGGTTCTACTGAACAATATAACAGATCCCACTTATTCCAAATATACAAGCACAGGTCTCACACTTAATGCCCAGACCCGGTCAGCCACATCATTTCCTGTGGCCCGCTAAAGCAAATCATGCGCGTCAACTGCGTGATTTGAGCTGAACCAAAATTGAAAAGTGTCTCCACTTTTGGTAAATTTTCTTTGACTTATGTATACATTCATTGTGTATAAGTAATAATTCAAGTATTCAACTACAACGTGGCCTGCAAAGCCGCCGACTACTAATTAAATGATTATTGGACAACAACCTCCCAATAGGAGCGGATCTAATTAGGTGTTGCCATTGTTTGATTTACGGTTGCTTGAAAGACCCTTTAAGGCATCCACACATTTAGTAACGTTTTATGACTAACATGTAAGGAGTGACCTGAAAATCTGTCAAATCCAAAGTGTCGAGACAAGGCTTTCACACTCGAACCTTCCCAAATGGAAGGAAAATGTGAAATGTACCACACTGTCACAAGTGCATATTTTTCAGGGGAGAAGTAGTGGGCGAGACGGTGAGTGCGCAGTCATTTCACAGTTTGCTCAAAAGGCTGAGGAATGCTCCGGTTTACTAGACATTTCGCCTCTTCAACAGCCAGCGCTTCCTGGCAGCTCCGCATGCCATCACACAAGCCAAGGGACCGACTGCTATATTACCCATCAGAAGCCTCCGCTTGACCCGTTTGTCCACCTCGGCGAAGGACGTGGCGTTGTGGTCCGACGACTCGGTGGTGGCCTCGTCTCGCTCTGCGACACAAAGCTTAGAGCTTAGGGCACACACTCACTATTCACACAGAACTGCTTGGGCAGAACAAAGCAACTAGTAGCCATTCCACTCACACCGCAAACATGGACTGAGGATAGAAAAAGCCTACACACCCTTGTTCAAATGCCAGGTTTGTGTGATGCCCAAAAAAATTGCGACCGAGATAAGGCATTTTAAAACTGTTTTTCCAATATTAATGTGACCAGCAACCTTTATGAACCAATTGAGAAGGTTGATTTCATTTTTTTGAGAGGGGAAGTACAAATAACTGACATGATGTGGTTGGAATAGCGTGCACTGGTAATTCAAATGCAAACATTTAAACTCATGCTTGATGGGACTTAGTACCCACCTGCAACCATGTAAGGCGCCACTGATTAACCACAAATCAATTTCAGACGTTCCAGTGAGCTTTTCCTGACATGTCAAGCCCAAAGCGTGACTGACTGCTTTTTTGACATAAAATATCTTACATTGTCTGATGAAACTGAAAAAACCAAAACGTTTTGGACAATTCCAAAAGGTTTTTTTTTTGCAAAACAAAAACAAAACTGTTCGATCGCCTGAAAAACACCATACTTACGAGAGAAGCATGGTGTTGGCAGCATCCTGCTTTGGAGGAAGAGGGAATTATGAACAGTTCGAAATAGCAGTCAGTGTGCAAAATGTCAGAAAAAAACAACTAGAATATCTGATTTTGATTTTGGGGTTCATCAGAGGAACTTTAAATGGCGGCAGGTGACTGTGGACTCCCATTTAAATTGAGTTTGCATGTGATTCATTAATTCTGAACACAACCCATGTCCCAATTATAAAAGCATGTGCAGACTTGTGTAACAGTCTTTTAGTCATTTAGTTGACCTGTCTTTGCAATTGATAATGCATCTTGGTCTCATTTTAAAAATAAAAACAATCTGGCGTTAGAACAGGAGTGTGTAGACTTTTTCTATCTGCTGTATACTGGGAAGTCTAAGCGTCAAAGAGTAAAAATATCTCTCTCTTTTTCTGTCTGCTCACAAAGAAGGTAATCATGACGAACAACTAGATTGCTGTAAAGACACCAACCCAGAAAGAATAGTTGCCTTTAGATTGATCATTAATGTAACTATTATACAGATTTGTTTTTTTTTTGTTGACTTATGGAAGTTATTTTTGTCTTAGTTCCATGAAAGTGTTTTTTTTTTCTTTTTGACATATTTTTTTCAACGATTGAGTTTTTATTTTTCTATTGAAAGAATGTTACTTGCCTGCAGCTATAGGATGAATGTAAAGTACATCGACAAAGTAGTGAAATCGAGAAGGCTATTTTGAGGGGTGCATTGGGTCGGGATTTTGTTTCAGGTTTGAGTCACTCATGACAAAAGTGGGCTTACTCCATCTTATCCTGACTCGAGTCAGGTGTGAGCTGGAGACTATCCCAGCTGACTTTGGACGAAAGTCGGGGTACACCATGGACTGGTTGCCTGCCAATTAGAGTGGGCTAACTCCATTTTGTCATTTTGCAGGAGAGAAACTCAAAGCTTGAATGTTACAAAAGCAAACTAATCTTCCAATTCACTCCAAAAAAGGACAAATATGGAGTTAGCCCACTGTAGTTCTCTGTGACTCACTGGCGGTATGCTTTATGGGAGTAGTAATGTGTTGTGTATGTTACGTTCTTCTGTCTGTATGTTGTGAGTCAACAGCTGAAAAAAAAAAACATGAATCCAAAATAACACTGATGTCAGTGGTCGTCTCGCAGCATGTTTACACTTGCGATTTTTGGCTTTGTGTGTGTGTGTGTGTGTGTGTGTGTAGCTATCTCGGCACAACAGGAGACCCAATTTGGAAAGAAGGCTGCACAGATACAACACACACACACACACACACACACACACAGGCACCTGATGTTGAAAGCATCGAGTCGTCTGACATGACGTCGATACGCAACCCAGGCTTCTGACCCATAGAGCAGTGTGGACACGCACACTGCCCTGTAGACTGCCACTTTCGTTGGTGTTCTTAAGTGGTTGCTTTCGAAAACACGAGGCGTAGCCTGCCAAAAGCATGGGAGGCTTGATTGATCCGAGCCTGGACGTCATCATCAATTTGGCAGGAGGGTGTCAGTATGCTACCGAGATAGCTGAACTGCTGGACAACCTTGAGCGGCGCCGCTGATGTTGAAGATGGGGGTGGAGATTTCTCTTGCGTCATGACTTCTGTTTTGTGGATGTTGATCACAAGCCCCAGTGCGCTATAAACAGAAGACATAGTGTTCAGAGCATGCTGCATGGCAGCTGGGGTATGGGCCAGGAGAGCACAATCGTCTGCGTGTTGTAGCTCGTGGATGTTGCTAGTCAGGGTCTTCGTCTTGGCCTGTAGGCGTCTGATGTTAAACAGGCTCCCGTCGAGTCTGAACTGTATTTTCACACCTCCATCTTCCTGGATGGTCTTATGAAAGAGGAGTGTGGCTGCCGTCAGGAAAAGATTGAATATGACTGGGGCCAGTACGCAACCCTGCTTCACCCCAACTTTCACCGGGAAAGGAGGAGATTTTTGGCCACCAACTAGTACAGATGCCTGCATGCCACTGTGAAACTGCTTGAGGATGCCAAGAAATTTAGGGGACCCGAATTTCTGCAGTATGCGCCAAAGAATGTCCCGGTCAACTGTATCAAAGGCCTTAGTGAGGTCAATGAAGGCAATGTAGAGGTCCTTGTTTTGCTCCCTGCATTTCTCCTGGACTTGACGTGCTGTAAAGACCATGTCCAGAGTGCTTCGGTTCTGTCTGAAGCCACACTGTGTCTCTGGGAGGATATCCTCAGTGATGTGCATTGTTAGGCGGAACAGCATTATTTTTGCAAGAACCTTGCCAGCAGCTGAGAGCAAGGAGATGCCACGGCTGTTGTCACAGGATGACTTGTCTCCCTTCCTCTTGTAAATGGTGACAATGTTGCTGTCCTTCCATTCCTGAGGGAGTGTCTCGTTTTGCCAGATTTTGCAGATGAGGTGGTGTAGCTGTCGCTTAAGAGGTAACCTCCTTCTTGAGGATCTCAGCTGGGAGTCCATCTGGGCCAGCGCTTTTGTTGTTTTTAAGACTTCTGACTGCGGAGAGTACCTCTGTGAACTTAGGTGGTTCATCGAGGAGGGAACTGGTGGAAGTTCTGGGAGGGCTTCAAGGACCGATGGATCAGAGGGTTTATTTTGTTTAGCAGAGAGTGGAAGTGCTCGGCCCAACGCTCAAGTATCTGCTCTTTTTCCTTGAGTAGCACAGAGCCGTCTGCAGATCTAACTGGAACGATGTTTTGTCTTTGTGGACCATACAAGGATTTAACAGCATCATAGAAGGCAAATGTGTTGTTGTTGTCTGCGTGCCTCTGGATTTCTTGGGCTTTTCTAAGCCACCACTCGTTTTCCATAATCCTAAGTTGTTTCTGTGTCTCACTACGGATGGCTTTGTAGTGAGAGAGGAGAAGTGGAGAGTGAGGGTTGGAGAGCAGTGTGGCGTGGGCTTTACGCTTGGTTTCCAGTAGCTCCTGTATTGCTGCAGAGCTATTGTCGAACCAATCTTGATGTCTCTTTTGGATAAAGCCGATGGTCACGGAGGCAGCTTCGTGTATTGCTGACCTCAATTTTGCCCACTCATCTTCCATGTCAAGGACACTGCTGTCCTCTTCCAGGGTGGCAAGCCCTCTGCTAGTTTGCTGCGGTAGTTGGCCACACAGTTTGGGGATTCCAGAGCTCTGCAGTTGAATCGCTTTCGAGGTTGCTGTTTCTTGTGTGGTGGTCGAATTCTCAGCTTGAGTATGGATTTGATCAGCCGGTGATCAGTCCAGCACTCAGCCCCACGCATGGCCCGAGTTATACAGACATCATTTTGGTCCCGTTGGCGAGTAATGATGTAGTCCAGTAGGTGCCAATGTTTGGACCTGGGATGCATCCATGATGTGACATACTTCTTTTTCAACTGAAAGATGGTGTTTGTTAAGATCAGTTGATGCTCAGAGCACAGAGAGAGGAGTCGGAGGCCATTGTTGTTTATTTTCCCCGTCCCATGACTTCCGATGACCTGTCTCCAGAGTGTGGCATCAGTGCCTACTCGGGCATTGAAGTCACCCATCAGGACAAGCTTGTCCGAGTCAGGAATTGTAGATAGAACAGCATCAAGGGACTCGTAGAAGGCGTCTTTGGTGTTGTTGTCGGCATCCAAGGTGGGGGCATAGGCGCTGATCAAAGTAGCAAAGCGTCCTTTCACCAGGGGGATACGCCAGGTCATAAGCCGCTCACTGATGCCTTGGGGGGACTCAGGAATGTTGACGAGTAGTTTGCTTCTTACAGCAAAGCCAATTCCGTGGAGTCTGCGTTCATCCTCCGGGAGACCCTTCCAGAAGAAGGTGTAGCCTTCACCAACCTCTGTGAGTGAGTCCTCACCAGAGAACCGAGTCTCACTAAGTGCCGCAATATCTATGTTGTACCTCTTCAGCTCATGTGCAATGAGGGCAGTCCGTCTTCGAGGTCTCTCTATCCCGTCTCGAACATCGAGGAGGGTGCGGACATTCCAGGTAGCCAGATTCATAGTCATGGGTTTCGTTTTATTTTTGCGTTTTCGACCGCATAGTAGGGATGCCTTGGTGGCTGCGGTAGGCCACCCGGGTGTGGGGGGAACAAGCAATGTTTGGGTCACCTTTTCTAGACCCTTCCCTGTAAGGGGTGGGCAGTCTTGGTCCCTAAATAGGTCTGCCCAGACGCACAGGATGCTGCCGAAGGAGGATGTTGTCCCATCCCATCTTCACAACGACCATCATGCCTGCGCCGCCTCTGTGCAGGATTCAAGCTAGAAGCTTCCAGTCACATCCTTGACCTGCCCCCGTTACTTTTGTCCCATCGCCAGAGGACTTCTATGGTGGAAGCTGAAGCCTGCGCTGCTAATGGATTTAGTGTGAGGGGCGGGCGCAATTCCTCCCCACAGTCTTGGCCACACACACCTTATTCCAGTGGCAGGAGAAAAGACTCGAGACGACCTTCAAGTGAGTGCGGTTGCAGGGGACTGCCAGAAATCCAGTCTGTCGGGAACCTGCCCAGTGTGAATCCCGAACACAGATTTTTCGTTAGGGGTTTACTCCCGTAGCCATACGCCCCCCCCGGGCTTACCCACATGGCAATGGGGCAGTGGATGGTGAGGTGCCAGGGCGTGTCCACATTGTAGTGGGCCTGCACACCTCACCTCTAGGGCCCACTGCTGCTCCGAGATCCCCTACTGGTTTAGCCTGGCCTCGCAGGGGGCCAGTTACCGTGCGATGCCACGAGGAGGCACAATAGGAGTCTTGGTGAAGGAGAGGCTATGTACTGACCTCGGAAGACACACACACACACACACACACACACACACACACACACACACACACACACACACACACACACACACACACAAACATAACAGCCGCCACGGTGGAGCAAAGATATCACCTGATATCTGCAGCCTGATCCCTATCCTTCATGGTCCACTCAGAGAGCTTTCCCCCGCTACCGTGTTTTCATTCATTCATCAAAATAATCTCTGCTTGACTAAAGAAACAAAGTTTGCAACTAAGCTGGCCCCCGGCCTGTGCTCTCATCGACTTGCGGTGGACTTTTCGTTCTATTTTGACAGGAAATATGACAAAACACACTGAAAAACTATTTTAACAAGCAGTTTTGCCCTGTTTCTTCTCCCCTGTGTAGGTCTGAGGTTGGAAAAGATCCTTAGCCCCACTCACAATATCTGTTTTTATAGCTGCACCATTCCACCAAATGGAAATATTCTGGGTGCCTTTTGGACAGCTTCATACACATTCACCCAAAATGAATCTTGACATATTTGGTATCTTTGGAAAGTACTGGATGTGATCTCCAATGAAACTCTGCACATTTGCGTCTGCATAGTCTGCACAGTCTGCACAGGCTAACTCCATTTTGTCATTTTGCAGGAGAGAAACTCAAAGCTTGAATGTTACAAAAGCAAACTAATCTTCCAATTCACTTCAAAAAAGGACAAATATGGAGTTAGCCCACTGTAGTTCTCTGTGACTCACTGGCGGTATGCTTTATGGGAGTAGTAATGTGTTGTGTATGTTACGTTCTTCTGTCTGTATGTTGTGAGTCAACAGCTGGAAAAAAAAAAACATGAATCCAAAATAACACTGATGTCAGTGGTCGTCTCGCAGCATGTTTACACTTGCGATTTTTGGCTGTGTGTGTGTGTGTGTGTGTGTGTGTGTGTAGCTATCTCGGCACAACAGGAGACCCAATTTGGAAAGAAGGCTGCACAGATACAACACACACACACACACACACACACACACACACACTCTCTCTCTCTCTCTTGGCAGTCCATCGTAGTCGAAGATGACGTAGCTTCCTTCTGCTGTGGTGTGTTGGTCAGTGGTCATCTTTGCTGTCGGAGATGCCACTGTAGATGACTATGAAGCCCGATTCTGGAACCACATATCCTGCCACAGTTAGGACATGTGAGGCCTGGATCGGGAGGCTGAGGTGGAGCTGGAACAGCGTGTACAGGTTGGTGTCTCTGCTGGCGCCGCAGCACCCTTTGCTGGGTGCGGTTCTCCTCAGGCATGTGACCCCTTTGTGGCATAAGGAACGCCAGAGTGGCCGGTTAGCTGCAGCTGACTCCAGGTTGTTGGGTTGGATGTTGCACTTCTTAAGAGTCTGTTTCAGCTGGTCTTTGTACCGCAGCTTTGGACCACCAGGCTTTCTGCTGGCTGCCAAGAGCTGACCATAGAGCACCTGGCGAGGCAGACGATCACCAGGCATCCGAATGGCGTGGCCGACCCAGCGGAGTTGCCTCTGGGCTAAGGTTGCCTCGATACTGATGGAGCTGGTGCGTTGGAGGATCTCAGTATGAGGAACACGGTCCTGCCAAGTGATGCCGAGGATGCGCTGGAGGCACCTGATGTTGAAAGCATCGAGTCGTCTGACATGACGTCGATACGCAACCCAGGCTTCTGACCCATAGAGCAGTGTGGACACGCACACTGCCCTGTAGACTGCCACTTTCGTTGGTGTTCTTAAGTGGTTGCTTTCGAAAACACGAGGCGTAGCCTGCCAAAAGCATGGGAGGCTTGATTGATCCGAGCCTGGACGTCATCATCAATTTGGCAGGAGGGTGTCAGTATGCTACCGAGATAGCTGAACTGCTGGACAACCTTGAGGCGGCGCCGCTGATGTTGAAGATGGGGGTGGAGATTTCTCTTGCGTCATGACTTCTGTTTTGTGGATGTTGATCACAAGCCCCAGTGCGCTATAAACAGAAGACATAGTGTTCAGAGCATGCTGCATGGCAGCTGGGGTATGGGCCAGGAGAGCACAATCGTCTGCGTGTTGTAGCTCGTGGATGTTGCTAGTCAGGGTCTTCGTCTTGGCCTGTAGGCGTCTGATGTTAAACAGGCTCCCGTCGAGTCTGAACTGTATTTTCACACCTCCATCTTCCTGGATGGTCTTATGAAAGAGGAGTGTGGCTGCCGTCAGGAAAGATTGAATATGACTGGGGCCAGTACGCAACCCTGCTTCACCCCAACTTTCACCGGGAAAGGAGGAGATTTTTGGCCACCAACTAGTACAGATGCCTGCATGCCACTGTGAAACTGCTTGAGGATGCCAAGAAATTTAGGGGACCCGAATTTCTGCAGTATGCGCCAAAGAATGTCCCGGTCAACTGTATCAAAGGCCTTAGTGAGGTCAATGAAGGCAATGTAGAGGTCCTTGTTTTGCTCCTGCATTTCTCCTGGACTTGACGTGCTGTAAAGACCATGTCCAGAGTGCTTCGGTTCTGTCTGAAGCCACACTGTGTCTCTGGGAGGATATCCTCAGTGATGTGCATTGTTAGGCGGAACAGCATTATTTTTGCAAGAACCTTGCCAGCAGCTGAGAGCAAGGAGATGCCACGGCTGTTGTCACAGGATGACTTGTCTCCCTTCCTCTTGTAAATGGTGACAATGTTGCTGTCCTTCCATTCCTGAGGGAGTGTCTCGTTTTGCCAGATTTTGCAGATGAGGTGGTGTAGCTGTCGCTTTAAGAGGTAACCTCCCTTCTTGAGGATCTCAGCTGGGAGTCCATCTGGGCCAGCGCTTTTGTTGTTTTTAAGACTTCTGACTGCGGAGAGTACCTCTGTGAACTTAGGTGGTTCATCGAGGAGGGAACTGGTGGAAGTTCTGGGAGGGCTTCAAGGACCGATGGATCAGAGGGTTTATTTTGTTTAGCAGAGAGTGGAAGTGCTCGGCCCAACGCTCAAGTATCTGCTCTTTTTCCTTGAGTAGCACAGAGCCGTCTGCAGATCTAACTGGAACGATGTTTTGTCTTTGTGGACCATACAAGGATTTAACAGCATCATAGAAGGCAAATGTGTTGTTGTTGTCTGCGTGCCTCTGGATTTCTTGGGCTTTTCTAAGCCACCACTCGTTTTCCATAATCCTAAGTTGTTTCTGTGTCTCACTACGGATGGCTTTGTAGTGAGAGAGGAGAAGTGGAGAGTGAGGGTTGGAGAGCAGTGTGGCGTGGGCTTTACGCTTGGTTTCCAGTAGCTCCTGTATTGCTGCAGAGCTATTGTCGAACCAATCTTGATGTCTCTTTTGGATAAAGCCGATGGTCACGGAGGCAGCTTCGTGTATTGCTGACCTCAATTTTGCCCACTCATCTTCCATGTCAAGGACACTGCTGTCCTCTTCCAGGGTGGCAAGCCCTCTGCTAGTTTGCTGCGGTAGTTGGCCACACAGTTTGGGGATTCCAGAGCTCTGCAGTTGAATCGCTTTCGAGGTTGCTGTTTCTTGTGTGGTGGTCGAATTCTCAGCTTGAGTATGGATTTGATCAGCCGGTGATCAGTCCAGCACTCAGCCCCACGCATGGCCCGAGTTATACAGACATCATTTTGGTCCCGTTGGCGAGTAATGATGTAGTCCAGTAGGTGCCAATGTTTGGACCTGGGATGCATCCATGATGTGACATACTTCTTTTTCAACTGAAAGATGGTGTTTGTTAAGATCAGTTGATGCTCAGAGCACAGAGAGAGGAGTCGGAGGCCATTGTTGTTTATTTTCCCGTCCCATGACTTCCGATGACCTGTCTCCAGAGTGTGGCATCAGTGCCTACTCGGGCATTGAAGTCACCCATCAGGACAAGCTTGTCCGAGTCAGGAATTGTAGATAGAACAGCATCAAGGGACTCGTAGAAGGCGTCTTTGGTGTTGTTGTCGGCATCAAGGTGGGGGCATAGGCGCTGATCAAAGTAGCAAAGCGTCCTTTCACCAGGGGGATACGCCAGGTCATAAGCCGCTCACTGATGCCTTGGGGGGACTCAGGAATGTTGACGAGTAGTTTGCTTCTTACAGCAAAGCCAATTCCGTGGAGTCTGCGTTCATCCTCCGGGAACATAACAGCCGCCACGGTGGAGCAAAGATATCACCTGATATCTGCAGCCTGATCCCTATCCTTCATGGTCCACTCAGAGAGCTTTCCCCCGCTACCGTGTTTTCATTCATTCATCAAAATAATCTCTGCTTGACTAAAGAAACAAAGTTTGCAACTAAGCTGGCCCCCGGCCTGTGCTCTCATCGACTTGCGGTGGACTTTTCGTTCTATTTTGACAGGAAATATGACAAAACACACTGAAAAACTATTTTAACAAGCAGCTTTGCCCTGTTTCTTCTCCCCTGTGTAGGTCTGAGGTTGGAAAAGATCCTTAGCCCCACTCACAATATCTGTTTTTATAGCTGCACCATTCCACCAAATGGAAATATTCTGGGTGCCTTTTGGACAGCTTCATACACATTCACCCAAAATGAATCTTGACATATTTGGTATCTTTGGAAAGTACTCGATGTGATCTCCAATGAAACTCTGCACATTTGCGTCTGCATAGTCTGCACAGCATGAATTCACACTTGAGTGACCTCCGGGGAGGTCTGCATGCTTTTTACAGCTTGAACCCCGACTTTAATGGAATATTAATCTTGGGGGAGTTGTGAGGCAAAATAAAGCTTTGATGGTTTGCCAGCTCTTTATCAGGTTTAAACAAGGGTCGCATGCCGGAGTCTATCTTAGCTATCTTCGGGCTGTAAGCGGTGTACACCCTGAACCGGTTGCCAATCAATTGCAGGGCACACAGAGACGAACAAGCATCTGTTCTCACAATCACACCTAGAGACAATTTAGAGTGTTCCAATGACCTGCCATGCATGTTTTTGGAATGCGGGATGAAACCTGGAGAAAACACAAGCAGGCACGGGGAGAACATACAATCTCCAAACAGGAAGGCCGGAGCCGGAATCGAACCCTGCACCTCTGCACTGTGAGGCTGATGTGGTAACCAGGCATCCACCGTGCCGCCCTTATCAGGTTTAATTCACTGAAATACTTGGAAATTAGAAGCTTTAACCACAAAATTATGACTTTTTAAAATAAGTTCATTTTGAATTTAAAACAACTGGCCAGCCTTTTGAGCTTTTGAGCTCTTGTATTGGACAGCGATACTGTATAATGGGCAAGCTGTCATATTGTTGGAACTGGCATACAATGTCCTTGAGAACATACAGTAATTCTAACTGCATGTACGAGGTTGTGAGGAGAATAGTTAACATTGTAGCCACTAAAGACTAAACTGTGGAAAGCCATTTGAGCATTTATTTGCTATTCTTGATATCCCATTTGCGGTCCGTGTCAACGTAGGCTCTTTGTCCTCACATGTAAGGAAATTCAGCACACGTATCGAATGAATAGTGCTCAGTTTTAAAGCGATTGTGTCTTACTAAGCAAACTTTTTCCCCTCTTCTAGTGCCACCTTTGGGCCTACTAACACAACCTTAAGTTTGAACATGTATTCAACATGCTCAAGCAGCTTTGATATTTTTATGCAATATTTTGATTTCTCTTTTATTCTGCGCCAGCTTTACAGTAAACTTCAACCTAGGACTGACAAACAGCTTAAAGCAAGCATGCATTGCCTCTTATTTGGAGAACTGTGCGAGAGCGAGTCTTCTTTGTGGGTCTTCAGTGATTTCATGCAATCGTATCCCAGAACTTGACAGCGAGAGAGCGAGAACAGGTGCGAAGAAAATCTGAAAGTGTGTTTTGATAAGTTTACGTGAGTTTTAATGAGCGTTGAAATGTGTGTGAGGGATAAAACTATAGGATCGTTCTATATTGGAGATTTTCAGTCTACTAGAGATGTGTCATGAATTGTACGGGGAATGCTATAAAAGTTACTCTGTTCAGTTATTAAGGTAGTATAATTTCAAGTTTGACACAAATTATTTAAACACGTAATTATAATTTGATCGAGGCACAGGCAGACAGATTCTGAGCTCCGTTGACATGTGTGGTGGATCGCACCCAACAACAAACCCAGTCAATATGCATATTTTCTAAATCCTCCCACCGGGCGGCAAAGCTATGGGGGAAGCACATCAGTGATAGGGGAGGTCTCCAAGTGCTCCCTCCACGGCACGGATGTGCTTCCATCATGGCCCGACTTTCAGGAGACTAGTAACATTTACCAGAATGAAAGGCGCTGCTTTGATTGTTTTGATTGGTCATGACTGGTCCCACAGTAGCGCAGCACCCCCTATGTGCTCGTCTGCAAAATTACTAGCGGGTCTAACCCGTCTTCGTACAAAGTTATGTCATGCGCTACACAGAATTTACACCGGTCGTGAAAGTAGAGCCTATGGTGTATAAAACAAAGGTTCCACTGTTTGTTTTTACATGTCATGATGCATTTTTTCACAAGTATTATATAGATAGATAGATAGATAGACATAGTTTAGCATGGGACTGTACTGCCATTTGTATGTGTGTGTGTGTGTGTGTGTGTGTGTGTGTGTGTGTGTGCACACATGACATGCTGTACACAAACACGAATAGAAGGCAAAAAGACTTACCAACACACGACCTCCTGTCAGGCTGCAGGGTGTACCTGACATGACACTTGCATATCGGGCCATTATCTGTGTCCTCACAGGTGTGCTGGCAGCCTCCGTTGCCATGGTTACAAGTCACTACGGGGGTCAACAATAGGCAACTATGAGCCGGACAGTCAGCAAATAAGCCCTCAAATGCGTGTGCATCTGTGGATTTGTGGTACTGTATAGAGAAAGATTCACACGTACATATGCAGCCTCTCTGGTTGTGCGCCAGCTCGAACCCCGGGCGACACTCGCAGGCCACGCCTCCCTTGGGCGACTCTTTGCAGATGTGGGCGCAGCCATGCTCCTTATTCATACAGTTGAGGCCCTCTGGGATGCACAGAGGAACACAATGAGGCTCTCTAGACTCCTACAGTGAGTGAGCAGCTCTACACAAAAAGCACTCATATTAAGAGATGAGCCCAGGGCTGATTGTTCTCACGCTTTGGAATGATTCAAAAACATTAACTGGCATGTCATTTTTACCTAAAGAAATTAAGTGCTACCTTGAAATACGAATGTAATTCATTCTCTGACCGCATCCAAAACTAAAAACATATTTTATCTCAAATCACCTTTTCCCATTGAAATGCATGGAAATTACATTAATCCGTTCCAGTTTTCCCCAAAAGTACAAGAATTTTTTTTTGTAATTGTGTATTATAAGGAAAAATAGCACTCCATAATATTGTACTGTATATAGACACACAGTAATGACATTAAACAAAATTAAAAGGAATTAAACCGTTGCACAATTTGTCCACCTGGGGGCAGTATAAGATTGGCACAGAGGATAATGCTCATAGCCATTACTTGAGCCGCTTATCGCTACAAGGATTGGGGCATGCTGGAGCCTACCCCACCTGTCTTCGGACAGTAGACAGGGTATACCTTGAACAACAACAAGGGACAATTTAGAGTGTTCCATTAACCTCCCATACATGTTTTTTGGGAATGTGGAAGGAAACCGGAGTAGCCAGAAAAAACCCACGCAGGCACAAGGAGAACATGCAAACTCCACACAGGAAGGCCAGACCTCTGCACTGTGAGGCGGGTGTGCGAACCAGTTGCTCACTGTTCATTGAAGCGTTAATATGAATCCCATTTGAGGTCTCAGCAAACCATGCCTCTTTGCAGCAGCCAATCATATTTCAGTGCATGTCCTGCAGCAGGATTCATAATAAAGCTTTATTGAGATGTTTCAACTTCATTCTCAGGTCATCCGTATTCTACGCAGAGGATAAAGAATATAAGACTGTGAGAACTGTTAGATATTGTCTGTCAACATGTTGCCGTTGTTTGTGTGTTTTAAATCCATGAAATGTAATTCACTTTGTTTAGTTAGACAGTAAACTTCAACTAGTGATGACTTGTTCACTATTTGCCAAACTGTTACTCAGTGTAAAGCGCGTTGAGTTGCGTTGACTCACGCAGTCAAATGGCTCTTGTGTGCGCTACTGGGCTCCCTTGATGCTTTCAGCTGGAAAATGAGATATGGAGTATTTGTAAAGATGGGTCACAGCTGAGTGGCCGGGTCTTCAGGAATTAAAAGGCCTATCAGGACCCGATGGAGTGGAGAGCACAAAGACACTCCAGTGTGATGTGTGACACAGAGCACACAGGGGCAAGTGTTGTACTTATTAACTTGTTTTGTTCTCGGGATGCAGATATCCTTTTTCTCACAGCGTGTTGCTGCCGCAGATGAAAAGCAAAGGCGATGCAAGCTTCATTGTGCCCTCCAAGTCTTGAATTTGTATGAGAATTTGTCACTCACAAGGAAACACAAGCGTCATCAAATCACACTTCAAAGTTTAAATGTTGAGAGATTCACATGTGTGTGAAAAGTTATTTGATCGTGCATTTGATAGCTTTGATAGCTAGCAGCCAATTATATTGCAGCAGGGCGTGTCCTAGTAGTCAAGTGAGATTCATGAAGGTACATTGAGACGCCTAACCTCCTCACTTATCTAATCAGTACAGCACAAATATTAGTTGTTCTATGCAGAGGATGAAGAATATGTGACTCATTCTCTACATGTGTACATGTTTTGTGTTTCACCCATTCTTTATTCAGATTTTTTTTCAACTACCAAAGCCGCTTTTGGCCTTCAAGTACGAACCAATAGCTAGATATAATTGATATTGAATATTGTGTATGCTCATAAGGTTTTGACATCCTTGACCTTAAGGCTATGTGCTAGTATGCCATAGTAAGACAATTCAGCACTCTAGGTGAACGAGTAATGTTAAGTAAGACACAGTCACTCTACTGGTGTGCTGAATTATTCTTTTCCAAGTGAGGACTAATATTTATATTAGTACGTGCACCCTAAAATGGATATAAAGGATATCAAATAAATGCTCAAATGGCTTTCCAAACATGCCGACTAGTCGGGCCTTGCAATGTAGCACTGTAGTTTACCAGTCACGTTTGCAAGTAGTAGGCCAAACGTGGCATGAGCAGAGGAAAAAACATTATTAGTACGACACGTTGATTTTTCTACTCCCTGAAATAGCAGACTATGCGTAATAAGAAGTAGGACTAATTGATGTTTTTGAGGCCAATTCCAATATTTGGCAGAATAAAATTCCAATATCCGATTCATTGGCTGTTTAATTAAAAATATAAAAATAAATAACTTTTTGGGGTGGTCCATTTTCACTTTTGGTCCATTTTCACTTACAACAATAAAAATATGAATTACAGGGAGAACATTTTTGACTGTTTTACCATCTTTTAATAGTTGCTATCTTACCAACAGGGAAATAAATCAGCAAAAATCAGCCAATTTGGGGGTGGAATGAATTTAGTGAGGAGTGTCTGAATGTCATTATCTTTGTCTTAGGCTGTAATACGTTAATGTGCAAAAGACGACAACAACAAGATGATTTTTGTTCACTTTTTGCCAATTTTAAGATCTCTAATGTAGATTTCTTAACCCAGCTGATTGTTTAGGGACCAAATATGAAGGATTTGCAATAAATATTGAATCGGCTTTCCATCCTTGAGTACATGCATGTTGTGGGTGTGCTGCGCACTCACCAACAGAGCGGTGGATGCACGTGTGCTGGTTGTCGCTGAGGAAGAAGCCGTCCTTGCAGCGGCACTCGTAGCTGCCCATAGTGTTGACACAAGTGTGCTGGCAGCCGCCGTTGTTGAATTTGCATTCGTCCACATCTGAAATTCAAAGTCGGAGGTATTCATGGAGGTGTTTACGACCGGTGGTGTCCAAACCATGACCCACGCAGGAGGGAATTTGCGGCCCGTCATCAGTTTTTTGGCAGACGGCAGTATATAAGTACGAAAATGAAAAATTGAGACCGCCCAATATATACAGTGTATATTTTGAAAAGTCTACACACCTCTGGTGAAATGCCAAGTTTTTGTGGTAAACAAAATCAAACCAATTTAAAATATATTTCAAAAGTTAAATGAGAATGTTTTGTTAAAGACCCTGAAAGGTGAATTGACAGATTTGTTTCTTTAATACATTATACATGTTTAAAGCTGCTTCCTAAAAACATTTGCAAAGACTGAGAACTACGTAGTCAGCAGTTGTGGAATCACAGCACTAATTTTCACACATTTCAGCTGTGCCGATTTTTTGGGGCGTGGCTAAACGGTTCCATGTAACACACTTTGGATGAGTCACCCCTACTTCGCTACTTAAGAAACTGAGCACCTTAGATTGTGTCAACCATCATCCAGCAAAATTGCGACATGCTGTTAGCTAGCTAGCTACACCAACACCATAGAAATGTATGTTTCCTTCTGGTAGTCTGCAGGTGTGGCCCCTTTAGAGCACTTCATTGTTGGCCGTGAGTGTGCGCACATCACTGTGAGAATGACAGAAGCACAAGGAGAATTTGACAGCCGTGGCAGCTTTAGAGCGCCTTGATGCTCTGTGGAAAAGTCTCGCGATGAACTGGTCGGGTATGTCCCAGGGACTCGAGCCTTTAAGCGGATAAATGTTCATCGCTCAAGCTAGTAGGGATGAGCAAAAAGACAGATTTGTGGTATTTTATTGACAGTTGACATTTGAATTGGGCATAGTTTCAATGCATTCGGCTGACTTGTCCGCAGCATTTGCAAAACAGACGTTAAGCTTAATTTTGTTTTAACCATTAAAATTGGAGTGGACTGAAAATAATCTCATAGTTGCTCAGGGCTCAGGTAATGACCAATCGTGGCTCATCTTCAAAAAAACAGGTGAGTCGTAATTGATCATTACCTGAGCCCTGAGCAACTGTGAGGTCATTTTCAGCCGACAGTAAGTAGCAAAACCGCCGCTGCCTGAGATAGATGAAAACGGGAGGATTTTGCTGCTTAACTCATATTCCATACATACACTATGAATCAGAATGCTGTGTTTAGATTAGTCGGGCTATATAGAACATATTCCTTCAAAGAAAACGTTTGGGTTCACTGCCCCTTTAACAACACTCTCTTTGTGGTGTGGCATATTTCCAAGAAATTCTAAATGGACTTTAATCTTTTGCAGAAGGGAAGTAAAAATAAATCACAGACATGATGTGGTTGCAAAAGTCTTCACACCTTCTTATAACAGGTGATATGATCAAAATCAATCATCACATTCAAACTTGTGTTAAATGTGAGTCAGCACAAAGTGCCTCTGATTAACAACCAAATAAAGTTCAGGTGTTCTAGAAGGCTTTTCTTAGCATTTTTTTGGGGGGGCATGTGTGTTTTGAATTTTTGCATTTTGTTTTGTACAAAGGTGGATTGTTAAATTAAAACTGAAACATGTCAAAATGGACCTTGCGTTGTTTGATTTTTTTCTCTAAATGCAGCATTTGGTCAGAAAAGTTTGGACACTCCCTGGTTGAGACTCGTTGATTCAGCTCAATTAGCAAATGCAAATCCATCACATCATTGTTTCATTGCTTGTCCCAAACATATGGTAAATACAGCTTTTTCATATCATTTCAGACATAAATATTTATCTGACTTTTGAGCGCGCATGAACAAAACCAAAACTATTTGTATTAGGTTACATTTTCACTCTGTGTGTGTTTCAAAGGAAGAAAAGAACTCCCGAGTCAGTGTGAGAAAGTTTGCAATGAGCCAACACAAATGCAATGTGCGCCATCAAAATCACCCCCAGCTGATCTTACCTAAACAGTTGTGACCGTCGTGAGCCAAATTGAAGCCGTCGTAACAAGTGCAGCGATAATTTCCTGGTATATTGTTGCATTCGTGTACACAGCCACCATTGTACTCCAAGTCGCATTCATCAATGTCTAGGGAGTAAGCAGCACATAAATCATTGAGCTTAAGCAACAGGAGTACAGTACGGCTCATTTGCCAGAGGGTCAGAATGGTCTAATGATGCTATGCTAGGAGGGGGCCATCAAGGACATAATATAATTCTTCTCACATACTACTGAAATGCTCTCATACACAATACTGAAAAGCTCTTGTGTGCGCAACTGAAATTCTCACATACAATATTCAAACACTCACATCCACACTGCTGAAAGACTTTCACACCTACTACTGAAATGCTCTCTGGCACACAAAATGAATCATTCTCATTCACACTACTGACGCTCTCATACGCACAACTGAAACGCTCTCATTCAAACTACTGCAACACTTCCATGCACACACTACTGAAATGCTCTTATTTATCGTGAAACAATATCATACACTACTGAAACGTTCGCACACTATATTGAATGCGCTCATTCAGACAACTGAAATGATCACCCACTACTTAAATGATCCCATACACACTACTGAAACGAGCTCACGCACACCACGGAAATGCTTTCACACCATCATTGACATATTTTTTGCTCTCTCTCTCACTCTCGCACTCGCGCACACACACACACACACACACACACACACACACACACACACACACACACACACACACACACACACACACACACACACACACAGGTTCCCATAGACTACTGAAACTCTCTCACATAGGCAAATGAAACTTTCAATATATTGAAACTCACACATCCACAAAATTGTCACACTCTCACAACCACTGCTCAAATGCTCTCTTAAACTAAATGAAACTTCTCATTCACTATGAATGCTCTCATGCACACAATGGAAATGCTGTCTTTCATACTGCTGAAATGCTCCCACACACAGTGCTGAACTGCTCTCATACAGACAACTGAAATTATCTCATACACACTACTGAAATAATCTCAAACACTCTACTGAAACGGGCTCATGTGCACTACTGAAATGCTTTCACACACACCACTGACATTTGTCTTCTCACACTCACAACGGAAATTGAGTCACTCCAACATTTTTTAATTCATGTGCACTATTGAAATGCTCTCACATGTCGGTCTCATGCAAAATTACTGACATGCTTTCATATACACTACTGAAATGCTGACACACACACACACATATATATATATATATATATATATATATATATATATATATATATATATATATATATATATATATATATGCTGAAATGTTCGTATACATGTATACATATACTCTCACAACCACTACTGACATCATTGCTCATATACTACTGCAACACTCTCACACATTACTGTAAAACACTCAAGCACATTACTGAAACTGAAATTCTCTCATGCACACAAACAAAACACTTTTACATAAACACTCTCAAGCTCCATTAAAACACTGTCACACACAACTGAACCACTCTTCAACACTCATATACACATTACTACCGTGTTTCAGTGGCGCGTATCAGAGCGTTTGAGTAGTATATTTGAGGGGTAATCCTGATTGACGTCGCTGACGACCCCTTGATATGATGCTATGTGCACACATTACCTTCACAGTGTTGGCCGTCTCCTTTAAAACCAGTTTTGCATGTGCACTTGTATGAGTCCTGGGTCGTCTGACAAATAGCATCTATGTGACAGCCATCACTGCCCTCTGCACATGGGTCTGCTTGGAAAACCACACAGCACAGTCAACATGGATTTGAACGAGCATTGCCAACCGCTGGACACAAATACGAAAAAAGTATTGCGAAAGTAATCAAGTAAAAAAATACACGCATTGGAGATAACGAGAGATATACTTTAGCTTCACAATCATAAAGTAAACGTGTAAATTAGAAGAAAGAAGAGCGCACTCTTGAAAGCGTGCGTAAAGAAGTCGTCTCAAACACTGGCACATACACTCGCACGCATTTACACGCGCGCGCGTACACGCATATATCTATATATGCACAAGCGCACGCACGCACATACACGCACGCCATAGTCCCACCTCGAATCTCTGGAAGCGCAGCGCTTTGGCGACTATTTAACAAGAGCAAAAACAAACAAAAGTCCCTTGTAGCCCAAATAGCTCCCATGGTGATACGATCCAAGTTTAGAGGTCTGCTCAAAGGGACGCGTACGCACTGGAGTCGTGACCGAGCGTCCGCCTCATTTTCATTCTAGCCTGTCAATCTGCCTCACAAGGGCCTTTTGAAAAGAGAAAGGAGTGAGTAATAGTGAATGTGTGGGTCTGCCTCTGTGTGCGCGTGTGTATATGTGTGTGCGTGTGTGTGAATGCCCGAGGGGGCGAGAATGAGGGCTTGCGCGTGTGCGCGTACACAGGAGACGAAAAGAGAGAGAGGGAAAGGCTTTTGAAGCGGGGCAGCATCAAGGTAAAGTAGTAACGATCAAATCACCGGAAGCAGTATTACACAAAATAAAAGTATATACGCTCGTTCAGAAAACAGTCTTATAATTATGAAATAGTCCATCTACTGTTCGGCTCGTGTGTTGTTCCACTTGACAGAATTTGGCTTTGGAAAGCTCCGTAAACGTTTAGTGTGCTTTGTAAATTCAGCAATAATAAACTACGAAACTCGAAAAGCAGACATTTAGTGCAGCTAACACAATAGGTTTCCCCTAGATGACGGGTTGTTTGCTAATTAGCTCAAAACGCAATTTGGCAACGCTGACCTAACAACGTGGTTGCTTAGCAACACAGTTTTGTCAGTCAACCGGAAACTTCAAGCAGTCACCATGAAAAGCCGTATAATAGATCCTAAGTAGAAAAATATATATAAAATAAATTAACGTTTTAAAAAAGAGAAAGAGGACGTTACCTTGATTCTATGCGGCTACTCTATCCTATTTAACAGTTATTTTGACAGGAAAATTTGAGCCCTGGACTGTGCTTTCGTCACAGCTGTGAGCATTTTCACCTTGATTAAGGGGAGTTGGACATTTTATATGAATTGGAAAATCAATTCATGTAATGTATTTCGTTAATATAATTGGCACAGTTGCGCCTTGTTTGATTCTTTTCAGACAAGGATATATACACAACATATATATGCAAATGGATGAGTATCATTGTATCCCGTTCTTATTTATTGTTAAGACAACGTGCCAACTTCAGTAGATTTGGGTTTGCACACCACTTCCAACAAGTTGGAGGGGTTCAGTTTTTGGGTTACATTTTAAGATTAACATAAATGCACTATAATCTTTACACGTGAATTTAATTTGACCTCATTTAAATTTTTGAATGCACTTTAATGTTTTAGTACCTTTCGCACAACTTGCTACAAGGAGCTTTCAAAATTTAGAGTAGGTCAAATTAAATTAACCTGTAAGGTTTACAGTGCATGTTAGATTCATTGTGAAATTTGACCAAAAGGCCAATATTATGTTAACTTTTCTTTTGATGGTGGCGCGGGCACCCGCAGCGGCTCCTCTTGTTTTAGGTTGTCCTTGAGAGGGAAGAAATTGCATCTGTGCTGTGTGGTGTACATACAGCACATTTGACAATAAAGTTGTACTTGACTTGATATCCCTAACTAGTATAATAGTATTTGTGTGGGGGGGGGGGGGGTTGTTTCCGTCTGGGCCCCGAGTAGGTAGAACAAAAAATGGACTTCATTTTTAATTAACGACAGTAATACCGACAATTACCGACTGTACAGTGCACCCATAGCCGAAATAAATCACAACCAGGGTTTGTCTTGAATTTTGTCAAGTTATTGGGCGCCATCTAGCGGTGAAGACAAAAATACATTACATCTTTATATAGCGCTTTCACAACCGCTCAGCTTTTAACAGAGCGCTTTACAGAAGATAAAATAATGTAACACATTACATAAGACACGGACATCAAACATCTCAATGACACCGTTTTATTCGATTTCAGCTCATTACAGTACAGCTCTACACGGTGGTACAGTATACAAAAATTGAGGAACAAACATAAGTTTGCATGTTCACGGGAAGTGCGCAAAAAACATTTGGAAAAACGCTCTACCCCAGCTATCTCAGTAAAAAAAGAAAAAAACCCTTCTGCAATAAATAAATATAAATTACATGAGAAGACAAGGTCAGGTAATTCATTAAGGCACATCTCACTTTCAAAAATGCACATGCCAAAAAGCTTATCAAGCAGTTTAAAAAGGAGCCAGCCATTCTCCTTTCAATGAGAACCTTAACAAAATAAAATAACCCTGCCACCATCAAGAGCAGTTCTGATGGTTTAACCCAAAAAAAGGAGGGGGAGGGGAGGCGTAGAGACAGCGTGCCATGGCTATCACAGTGGTGCAACCTGAGCATCATGAACATTAGACATATTTGGGATGATAACAATGAATGGTGATTATGGGCTCTTTATACAATTCAATTTGGTAGAATCAGGACCAAGGTCACGTCACACTGAGAGACGGTTGACCCCAAGTCGCACATTCAGAATGTCTGCATAGTTTTTGACAGTTGACATGACAAATCACATGCAGTCACCTACGCACACTATTTCGAATATACAGTATTACACTTCCCTGAACTTTGAACCAAATAAAAATACATCTGAGTTTTGAATGGAGTTTTAGCATATTCGTCAATAGGAATGGTTAACTGGAATGGCATAAAAAAGCAAGTAGTGGTTTCCCATTCTTGTAAAGAATTGTTTGCGTGGAGCATAACTATTTACAAAAAGGAGAAAAAAAAGTAATTTCATTGGTGGCTATACAAACGAAATAAATAAACAATTTATTCGCCTCCAAAAGGTAGAGAAACATACTGCATGCATCTTCTAATCCCATCTATTCAGTTCAATGTGCTCCAAGTATTGATAAAAAAAAAAAAAAATGATGCACGACATGCTTCATCTGCCAAAAACATCACAATTGCTTTCTTTGACAAAAATATTAAAATCTAATTTAATTCATTTTGCTCGGAACGTGTCGCTAGCATCCACCCTTGCGTGTACTCTCCTAAAAAGTGAAATAGACGACAGGATAAAAGTTTGCAGCATCATGTGCAGGAGTAATTCCAACACAGAGGGGGGAGGGAACGGATATTGGAAATAGCTGGTGTTTTTTTTTCAAAATGCATATCATGGAAAAATAGAACAGTCTTGATATGTATGAAAGTGACAAAATATTTACACACCAAACACATGGATAACCAAAAATAATGAGTTTTAGCAGAATTTTTCTCCTCTTCCTATAAATAAAACTAATGCCCATAAGTTCATCTTTTTTTGTAGTTTTTTGTGTTTTATATTTTTAAAAAAGAAAAGAAACTATACAAACGTTAAAATAATATCCATATGTGGAAAAAAAAATACATCTAACCAACTGATCGAAAGAAGATGGTAAAAGGGAAGTCTGCCACTGGAGACAAATTCCGGGTGAGTTCCTTGGACAACTCTTGCGAGATTAAACGAGTGCCATCACCAGGTTTCTTTCCTCCGGGAGTTGTGGCGGGAGTGTTTCCGGAAGGATGGAGGGAACTTGCGTGGACGCCAGAGTCTTCTGCGTTTTGGAATTGCAGCAGGGCTTAAAGACTCGAGGATCAATGATCACCTCACCGAAGCGGCCCTTGTACACGATCCCACAGCAAACTTTTTGCCTGCAGATTATTTTGGGGGGTAGAAAAAAGAAAAAGACATTCACTCAGTTGTTCAAGACTTTGTCAACAGGGGAGGAGGCATTTGGAGTGTGGTTGTTTACATAGCTGACTTAAGGAACGAAGCGATACCCCCCCCCAAACCGAGTACTTGCCAACAGAGAATACCGATAATCGTTAATGCCGTCGCATCTTAACAGCTTGTCATGACTGACACGTGAACAGCCACCCGCGTGTTTTTCAAACAATCTCGTCACACAAGGTATTTCAGTTTTGTGCTGTACTCAGTCTGAACACAAGGGGGCAGTATTTAAAAAGACAACATACAGTAGATAAGAGTCAAAGCAAAATGTCTATGCTAGTGGATATACAGTACAAGTACTGTATGACTACAGATGTCATATTACCTCTGTGCAACAACAAAAACTTTAAAAATAAACAGCTGAAGGGATACTTCATCATACCGTTTGTGGTTTATCTCTTTACTTGGCTGCCACCCAAGAAGAGTTCATCATTCATTTTTGTGAAATTTGCAGTCAGTGGTGTCGGTGTGTAATATTGGAACACACCGTTTTTAAAAATTCAGAGTGCGTGTACCAACACCTTGTAAAGGCACCAATACCCACTGGCATTATTTCCAGTGAATGTCCTATTCAGGGGTGTCCAATTTAATTTTTTCTTTCAAGGCAAAGAAAATTAAAATGATCCAAGGGCCATTTTGAATTCCTTCACCTTTCATTTATGTAACATAAAATCTCAATCCATGAGAGTAGGTAAAGATCAAGGTTATCATGGTCAATGAAAGCTGACAAATCAAGTAAAATCGAAACAAATATTTTTGTGAATGAAATAAAAGTATTATGAGTGCTTTTAAAAACACGTTTTGTGTTTTTTGTTATTGTAAAGTGTCCTTGGGTGTCTTGAAAGGCGCTTATAAATAAAATGTATTATTATTATTATAATAACTAACCGAAATTATATTTCAAGGTTATAAAACCACAATTATCTATAATTAGAGCGAAAATGTCCTTTGCTTTCATCTTTGCCGGTTCATTTTAAACATACCGGTATTCGTTTTCATATTTACTGCAATTCCTCACCTTTTCCAGTAGGAGCGGTCCAAGAAAGAGAAAGCGGAAGGTGATGAGCGCCTTTGCTTGGACTCGATGTCCGAGCCGTCATCGGACAAGTTGCTGTAGCTGGGCGACTGGGCGGGAGACACGCTGGAGGTGGTGCTGTGAGCATCCGAGTCTACTTGCAAAACAAACCCGAAAAAAAAATTTGAGTCAAATGGAGAGATTGGACACACTGTGTGGTAGTTAACGCTCAACAGTGGTTATCTCAGCAAGGCCTGAACACGGTCAAGAAACACTGACTTAGATTTAAACTTGCAATTTTCATTTTTGTTTTGTAAAAACTGGATGACAATGTCACCGCAACAGTTTACTCTTTCCCTTTTGGCAGCGTTTGTTTTGGCTTCACGGCGTTCAGTATGCGTCGGTCAATTACATTTTTTTCCCTCCATTCAGTCAGATTTCAGCCTCCCGGTGCTTCCATGTTCATCTCATCTGCCCAGAGCCTTCACAATCAGCATTGTCATTAGTCATTACTTTTGACTAGGAGCAACTGGACTGTTTCTTTCACCGAATTGGCCATCAATGTCCTCAGCATTTTTCTGTCCTCTCATCAGATCAGATCTGTTCCAGCCAACTCTGACTAGCAAAACATGTTTGTGGCAATAGTGTGCTGTGTAATAATAAAACATGTCCATTCAACAAATGAAAATGTAGTTTAATTTCAATGTTTGCCTTGGATATTAACACAAGAATTATGTGCATATTTATAATTATTGATCATTAAATACTTCCATGCCTTTATTTCTCTCAAGCAGAGGATAAAGAAAATGGGCCTCGAAATGACAACAAATTTAAAGTGACACGACAGTCCTGGAAACAAACACAGCTGTAATCATGAAAATGTCATCCAAACGCAGACAAACTTGGGACTTTCTGTCACAAGTTTGGCTGAGTAGATAAATGGGACTTACTTTGCCTCTTCAACTTGTGAAGCCTCTTCAACTTGCTTTTCTTCTTGCCATCACTGTTCTTGATCTTTTTGGGTTTTGTCACTTTGAAGCCCGGTCCAGCTCTGGCATCCACCACCTGCATTAAGACAGCCAAAACAACAGGTCTGATGACTGAACACAAGATTTTAAAAAGGTGAAAAGTGGATGTGACAAGAGAATACAATCACCAGAAATTATTCCTGTCGCAGACTTTTTCAAATGTGGGGAATGAAGTCAAAACATCAGAAAAATAAATACGTACTCAAAGCACAGACACCTGAAAAATCGACTTGAGCACAGTAACAAATTATCTGTGCTTACTACGTAAAGATGCACTTGTGACTTACGTGGTTCCAGTTCTTCTTGGAGCCATTGGGGAGTTTCTTCCACCTCTTCACCAACAACACGCAGGCATTGCAAATGTCTCCGACACGGTCCTCAGACAGCCTATCAATACAAATTAAAGCAGTGGTTCTTCAACTTTTCACAGCAACCGCTACCACCTTGACCAACAATTTGTTTTTGGAAGCACTTGTGGCATATAGTTGTTATTTTATGTTAAATGTTCTATAAGGGGGCTTTGTTACAGCTGCAGCTGTTGTGAAAGTGTGATATAAATAAAGACTTATTGTATTGAAGGAGCGTTGGCCAGTTTTGCTCATCCGGTCAGATGACTGTCACCAGGCAAAGTATAGTAGTCACATGACATGTGGTTGGGGGAGGCTTGCTGAAGACATTTACATTTAGCCATATGTTGTTGTTTTTAATTAACATGAAATGATATACAGGGACTAACGATGATGTTGTCCCACTGCAAGCTCACATGGCTGAATCTGGATTGAAGGCACAAACCGGGTGCTGCCGGAAGGGGTGTCCTGCCATTTCAAAGGCAACACATGCCTTTGAAATGGCACATATATCTTGAAGAGAATTGCAATTATTGGTTTAACAGATCAAGGTACAACAATTAATCAACAATCAATTATCAAATGACTACTAGTCGATTAGTCATTTAGAGCCATTGTTTAACTTTGCAAATCCTCTGAATTTCACCCCCTCAACAGTAAATATACAAATATTTTTGTATCGATGATGAAAGCAGGGACTGATTATCTTTGTGCTTCATCAGATTAAGCAGCAGCCAACATTTTCTGACGGATCTTATGGGTGGGGGAGATGGGGGTGGGGTCATAAACAGAATAATAAACAATTTCCTGTATGTTTGAGCATTTTCTGCACCCTTGATTTGAAAGAATGTCCCATTCTTGAATTAAGGGATCGAAATGTATTTTTAAAATTCAATTTGATTAACTGAAGGAAAAAAATCAACAGTTTGTTATTTTTCAAAATCATTTGCAGCCCTACTAAAAATATACAATTGTAACGCACTGAAACATCGGGCACATTTTGAACATAAACAATATTGGACAATTAAAAAAAAAACTTTGATAATAATTCAATTAAAATGTTTTGGAGGGCTGCATTTAATCACAGTTATACCTAAATAAAAGTATACAAATAAATGTATGAAAAAGAAAATGGTACAACTAAACGTACGAAAAAGTTAAGTACAACTGTACTTCAGTCGGAGACTCTTTTTCCACACTTTGACAATTACGAGCATGCAAAAACAACACAAGAAAAATAATTTAGCACAAGTGCGACATGTTACCCAAAACAGAGCCGGAACGTGTCTTCATATCGACTGCTGTCTGTGAAACGCGAGCTGGATGACTTGGTTTTGCAGATGCAACAGCCGTCGTTACTCCGGTAGATCTTTGACTTGTGAAAGCCAAACATAGTCTTCCTTTTTTTGCAGCTTGGTGCACACGTAAAAGAACCTGCACGATGAACGAACACACACACGCACACATACATACACACAAAAAAAGAGAGCTTGTTCTACTAGTCGTGCACCAGGAGCGAACACTCTGGCACTCGCCACCATTGTGCAGGGGGGCGGTCCCCGCCCCGAGCACACGTTAAAAGATGATGGTATCGTTTTTAACATGCGTGAGACTTGGGAGATATTTAGATAGCACGAGGCAAATGCTTGGACTGGGCCACCTTTTTTATTGCACAAATCGAAGATATCTAAAGGCGATTTAAATGAAGCTCAACTATGACTTCACAGAAAAGCAAACATGACTTTAAAACCCAAATTGCAACGCGACGCCCACCACCAGTGCCTGACAACGACGTCGCTTTTGCAGACAGTCGTGAACACGCAACATACTTGAGTGTAAAAAGTGCAAATGTGATTATAAAAGTCGAATAGGTGTCATGCGACTACCCAGTGCAAAGACAGCAGCTCGCGTCTATCGGAGAAACAAAAAGCTACCCGGGACGGTTTGTTGAAACATCAAACACTTGGTTACAACAAGGACAACTTTATTTCGCTTGGAGTTATTCACTCGAGTCGGTTATGTTGATCAAAAGGTGAAACGTCGTGTGAGAATCGGTGTCCCCTTTAAATTCAAACTTTTGCCCGTTCGAGCGCCAAATATGGCTCATTGTTGTTAGCCGTTAGCATGCTGGCTAGCGCGCTCCCCGCACCACGCCATGCTGCCATTCACTTCCATTGTCGGCGGCTCTTTGTGCAGCCCACTCGACACTATAGACAACTACATAGTGAATATTAACTAACGTTGCCATTTCATTTCACTCTAAATACATTAGCGCCATTATACGAACGTCAATACGACCTCAAGGAAATAAACAAGAGACTTACCGAAGGAAAACTTTGAATCTTCGCCGTTTTCTTGTCACGCACTGCGCATGCTCCTTACTACGACTGCATACAGCTGGACATTAAAATATGATTAGCATAAAAAGCCCGAATGAAGCGCGCGAGTGCACGATGACCATATATGGCGTGCAGGCGTTGGGTTTGAACAGCTCTCGACCAATTGGAGACACGCACAGAAGAGCGGAATGCTGGGATGTGTGGTGAACACCTCGGCCGGAGCGTTGTTGGTTGCTCATTTTAAACTACAGTACCAACAAGCCACCTGGTGTATGACTTTAAAGATAAACAGACTTTGACATGGCGCGAAGAAGTTTGTTTACATACAAGTTCTCGCTCGAAAAGAGCTCAAGTAGACCATCGTTCAAAGGAAAGCACTCATCAAAAATAATATACGTAATATACACACATACACTATATATTATAAATAAATAAAATAGTAATGTTTAGTTATTTCATGTAAATATCTAGTACAAAAATAGTTTATACTTTACTCTTAGTATCTTTGTAAACTAAGCCATGCATCATTTCAGACATGGTCAACTTATACTTAGAAACCACATGAGCCAGAATTTCAAGATCATTAGCTTATAGGCATAATTTCCTACGTCATCTTTGAATGCCTCGATTCAATTTATGCAAATTACAACCTGGATAACCGAGGATCTACACATACAAGGAAACAAAAACAAAAACTTGATGTTGATGTTTAGTTAAAAATGACTTGGGCAATAGTTCTATTAGACTGAATGTATGTTGAGAGGTCCAGATATGCATGAAAAACAATCACGTTTTGCATCACAATTGGATAAATCAACATTTGCAAATTTCACCAAAATAACATGACAGATGCTTTTATTCTTGATATATTTTTACACTGTACATGGTCTCTCACTTAGTAAACACTACATTACACAGCTATATCATAAATGTACAACTGTTTGTTTTTTGGAAAACAAAAATATATATCTTGCAAGACACTCATGTATGAGTCATATAGAGAAGTTCATTCCAGTCACTGTTGGCACAAAAAAGGAGACCTTCAATTATCAAAGCTCTTTACTCTATACATACAAGTTCATGAAAGATGACCCGGTGTGACCTCAGGTGGCCCTGACATAGGCATTGTAAGGGGGCGGGGGGCACATTTTCTGCTGTGGAAATTGCATAGCAAGAAACCATCACAATAAATTCAGGTGGTGGGCAATAGAAGCATTTTTGCTCCCAATAGAAATGACTGCAAAGGAGTAGCAGGGGATCAAGGATATTTTCCTCCAAGATGCTGACATGGGCAGGAAAGCAGTTGAAGAGGAGTCAGAGGGAGCCATTTACATAAAGGCTGCCATTGTGCAGAAAGGTGGAACCCTTGGGAGCACTTGTATCTTCCATCCGTTATAGTCTCTATTTCATGCAAGGAGAATCCATTTTTGCACTGAAGGTACAAAGGTATTTCACATTTCCCAAGAAAAGGCTGCAATGAAAGCGGCCCTTGGCTTCTTTTGTAGGTGCCACAGTTCAACTCTCCCATTTCTGTCACATCCATACTTATCAAACACACCTCTATATTTGCTTTCTGCTCTGCGTTATGACATTAGAAGACTGGACAACAGAGCAAGCAACTTGACTGATTTTAGAAAATACTGTTTTTCTCTGATAAAATATATTAACAGTTTTGACCCCAAACTCCTTTTAAATACAGCCATAGTCAGCAGTTCATTCCGACAATGAAAATCTTAAGCGTTTGATAAAAGGTAGCACAAGGTCATTGACAATAATATGGGAAAACATGGTTCATAAAAGAAAGCATGTTTGAAACATGACCACATTATTGGGGATAAAAAACAATAGATTTCAAAAGGCTCATTGCACTTCAATACAATATATGGCAAATGTAACAGTGTCTTTAACATAAGCCAAAGTATGTCATCTGTTTAGAGTCTGTTCCTGCATATAAAAGGTTCAGTGAATTGGTGCAACCAGCGGGAAAGCTGGTTTGGTTTAAATCCCGACACCTTTAATGAGCGATGCCTCCAGGGTGATGTTGAACTCCTGCAGAGTCTGAAGAACTCGAATCAGAGAGTTCACCAGCGAGCGGTCCTTGATCAGCGCGGCGTCTTCGTACATTTGCGCCGTGATTGGACAGTCTGCGAGAAGGGCGATCCAGTGATGTAGCAAATGGTCCCTGAGGGGAAACAAAACAAGGAGCACACTCAATGCAACTGTACAAGCGATATCATTTAAGTATAGTGTAAACAATGAATGCATTAAATATTGTTTAACGACTCGCTGGTGATACACTCTTGATGTTGGCCATCAAATTGATGACAAGATTTAGCTTGTCCTCTTTTCTGAGTTTGCAAGTTGAAAGACAATGCTGCTCATAATGTCGAACTAATTTTTGTACAGGTTGTTAAAGGGCAAAGTGAGGGTTTAACGTCACCTTCCCTAAGATAACATTCATTTGTTTCCTGCCTACCTTGCACCCAGACAAATGAGCATCTGGAACTTTCCGTCCTTGCCAATGTTTCTTGATGTGTTGTTGATGGCGCGCATGAAGCGGCAGAAGTGGCGCACTCGGCTTTGCCAATTCTCATCCGGATTCACCTCCCGTTGCTCAGCGCTTTCAAAGTACACTTGTGCCTTTTCTGTTTCATTGACAATATTGAAAATAATAGATGAAATGCAGAATAGAGCTAATATGTTATTTCAGGGAGATATTATTTCTTACCCAAGAAGTCCCAGATGAAGACATTTTTAAAGAGTCGAGGTGATTTAAAACCATGCTGGAAAACCTGCTCCAGAGCCCAGACAAGACCAAACTCCCCACAGAGGAGAAGTGTCAAACTGCCTCTCTGTAAATAGCAGGAACACAAGACATGATTTCAATTTACCTCTGAGTCATGCCTACAAATTCTCTTCCCTTTCATATCCTGTTAAGTCATCTCATCGTTTTATTTACGACATCATTCATGGGTGTATGGGCAAAGAAAACGTTAGGAAGATGCTGTGACTACACTTGTTTGCTTTTATGAAGTATTAAAGACTTTTTTGTCCTGTCGGGGGTCAGTGTGAGCGCAGACTTTGATGTGAACAGTAGGTGCTGGTGACATGCCCTACCATTACAATCAATGACAGCGTCACATATTTGCCTGTTTTCTTGTCACAGTAAATTAACAATTGAACATGACTTTGGGGTGGTGTTGTGGTAATGTGAGTATGTAATGGTAGAAAAGAGCAATATAACCTATAACATCAACTGTGAACGATGCAATCTCCTGAAAAGTAGTGATTTTGGAGATGCAAGAATTTTGCCCGACAGCGACAATATGAAATTACACCAAAATCCACAAACAATTGAATTGCAATTGAAATGATCTGCTTTGGTGCTGAATACCACCGACTCCAAAACATGAAGACGACTAGCCGTCATTCTAGGTCAGACAATCCGTATGAGAATTAAAAAGCTGTATCATTTAAACTTTAATATGTTTTTAACAGTCCAAAAGAGACCACACGGCAGCTCGGGGATCGCCAGAGGAGGGATGCTGCTTCTCAATGTGAGTGATGAATAATAGAAGGACATGATGGTGGCTTGTCTAGACTACCGTCTCCCACCTCCTTTTCCGGTTTGTGGAAGTGCTTCACGATGCCGTTGATGGCTTCTCCCACTCCCTCCTGGATTTGACCTGTGTTTAACTCTGCCGGAAGAAAAAGAAGACAGGGCTGATGAGTAAAATAGCATGGAGGGAAAAATAGTTTTTCTTATCAGAGCGCTGAAATGTAACAGTTCTATTTCATCCCTACTGACTGCCAGAGGCTGTGCTGAAAGCACTGAATGTTCGCTTTGCGCATGCGCAGTTTGAGTATGCATATTAAAAAATGTCACCTTTGACCTCTGGATGACCTTGAGATAGGTAGAGAGTTCTGGTGTCACCAGAGGTTCGTTTCCTACAGAATCTTTCAGTGAACATGAAGACTCCGAGTCACAGAACGCTCTGGTGGTCATTTGGGGTTCATAGGCACATTTGGAACTTTCATTTGATCTGCTTTTTTGTCCAGATTATATGACATAACATGTTATGATTTCAAAAACAGGGATAAGTGGTGACAGCGACGTTGCATCAGTCAAGAGTTTTCACAATGCCCTCAGTTTCACGAGGCAATATGTCACTATATATCGAGCCATTTATCCTCTCATATGTGGGCACTGACAACTTCGCTGAGGGCGGCCATCTTCAAAATCGTGTGAGCAACGAAAGCGTTTTGATTTCCCACTGCTAAAATGAGGGAAACACAGTGAGTTTTGTACCTCGTGAGGGGAAAAGTATCAAACCTGTTAGATATTGGCTTTAAGGCCTCGTGAGACAGACAATGCCCCAAAAACTCATATGTTCTTGTCAGATTATCTAAGTATGCGAAAAAAGAAAATGGACGACATGACTGTTTGAAGTTTGGCAAAGTTGTCTGGAGCGGTGTCTTACTTGGCTTGCTATTTGGTGAGATTGTCACAAATCTCCTCATCATCCCCGGCGACTGCTGCATTGGCGGCGTGCGACACATCCTTTCGTCGTTCTCCGTGATGGGCGTCATCAGCTCCCCGACGAGGATCCTCTCCAGGCTGCCGTCATCCACGCCTTTGCCCAACCACCGGCCACACGGAAACCTGCCCGGCAAACAAGCTTGTTTGTCTTGTGCTCTTGGTGAAAGCAATGTTGGGGTGAATTTTCTTTGAAAAGCTGCGCTTACTTGTATGTGTGTCCTGTGATCTCATTACGGACCAGAACGCATTCCACCAACCACTTGGCGTAGAGACCCGTGTTATCATGACCCATTTGCACTGTGGTCAACTTACCCAGGTTCTGGCACTGGAAGGGAAGGGACATGTTCTCTTTAAACTTTGGGTCAACACATGAGGTGAACAGAATAGTCAAAAATTGGAGTACAGTTACTGACGAATAATATGACTCGAGTAAAAGTAAAGGTTATCCCTCCAAATAATTACTTGAGTAGGAATATTTAATGGAAAAAACCCAAAGTTCTGAGTAAATAACAAGTAACTTCTGATTGTTTTTTTATTTTTATTTTGAGCATGAACATCACCAAACAAAATATAAAATAGCAATGTAGTATTCAAATATCACCCAGTTAAAACCAAGTTAAATTAAATCTGGATAAAATCATAAAAGGAAGGCAAACTGCAATGACAGCACTTGAGGCAGAAGTCTCTCGAATAACCAAAACAAATTGATCGCGCAAGAAATCAAGCAATAATAAATAGATACAAATAAAGTAGCAAGCTCACTGTAATGAACTCTTAAGTGTTGTTTCTTCCTACTAATACTCCAGTAGATACTTTAGTAGATATAACAGAGTCAATGTCGTGTGTTACTACCAACCTCTGGTCAACACATCGGAAAACAGGTTTCAAAGCATGATTGAAATCATATGGAATTGATTGACTTATTCTGAAAAATGCGACTCTCAACTTAATTCAGGTGAAATGATTGTGCATTGAGAATTGCTAATGACAAGTGGCGTAAAATATATACAACCGTCCGCATATTTAAAAAGTCAGCCAGAGCCAAACAAATGACATATATGTATACACTCTGTATCAAGTACAGTTTATGCTCCTGTGTTTGATTTTAGCCTACATCTAAAAGACATCGAATGGATGATCTAAAAATTCAAGTGTTACAAATTTATTTTCAAGAACATAAAATTCAAGAAACGAGACAAACCTCAAATGTGATCTCCTGAGTGTTCCTGGGGACCTGCAGGATGCCCGTCTCAGCCAGTTCACCTGACACGCACACCCAAGGATTGGCTGTAAACATGGAGCCACCCAGCTTCTTACTGGGAACCACCACCACGTGGTAAGGGATCACTGAAAGGCAAAGGAGACAAATGTCAATAATTTCTAGTTGAATCAACACCAAGAGTTTATTAGATCAACTCACTGATGGTGGTGAAGACATTGGTGAAACAGAAGTAGTCCACTGCGTTGAATGACAGCAGATGGTAGAGAAACTGCTCTTTCTCATCATCGCAGCGCAGGAAAGCATATCGCTTGTATAGTTTTCTAAAATGAAGGTGGATTGACAAAACAAAACAATTATTTTGAGCATGTCAGGCTTCCAGCGAAGTATGTACCTAATATCATCAAGGCGGTGAAATAGTTATGCTACATTTCCAGGAAGTTTAAGGCTAATTTTCATTGGAAGTGAAGAATTCTGTAAAATAGGCAAAATTGGAACGTTTCCATTGGAATTAATGGAAATTAAATGGGATGAAGTGATTAGTCAACTAGTCGACTGTTACTCCACACTGACGTTTAACACTGGTAGTCAACTAATTGAGAGTTTTTTCCATCTCGTTTTACAATCGGCCAAGTTCCAAAGGACTTTCGACTCGCCTGTCTGACTCCCACCAATTAAAACTACTGTATAATTTGCATGATGGTGAATTGCATTTTTAATTGTTTTTATGTGCTGCCTACTCGTGGGAATGAAGACATTCTTTACATGAAACACGTCTGTGGCACAAAAAAAAAGTTCTCTCCACCTTCCTTGAGCGGCGAAAGTTCAGACAATTTTGAATGGACCAAGTGATGGCTCGTGACTCAAAACACTCAAAAAGTTGGGGTCCATCTAAACAATGGCACTTTTCCTTTAGCCCCTTTAGAAACTCGTTGTCTAGTTTTAGTCAGGATTACGATAAAATAGATTTTAAGTGTCCTATCAAGAGCTAAACTTGAATTTTGTCAATTACAAGATTATTCCTGCTAATTCCCATGGAAAAGTTTCAACTTTCAAAATTCACAGAATATTGCAACCTCTAATATGACATATATACTCCAGATGACTTACCAAAGTTAGAGCAAATTGGCTTAAAAAACAACAAACCTCTAATGTTGGATGGAAAGCACAACTGCGACATGAGGTCATAAAGGCAGACAGAAAGCCACCTGACCTAGTTCACTTCACTCCCCACCATATCTATTATGAAGTGACGTGGATGTGAATTATTTATGCAACGGCAGACGACAGTGTGATGTTTTGCAGTTTCAGAGAGTCAATTTATTATATATGAGTGGATCACATTCTCCCGCAAACCTGAAGTAGGTTGAGTTATTCTACGATTTTTCAGTGGCAGAGAAAGAAAAATATTTTGGTTGCATTGGACACAGGACCCAGAGTGATCTTGTTCTGCTCACTTGGTAAGCTCGAGATCAGACAGCAGCTGCTTCAGGTGTCTGGAGAGCAATTTCTTCTCCATGGAGAGGCGAACCCAAGCTCTGGCCTTTCCCACGTCGGTCTTGATCTCACTTATGTTTTGAATGTGTCTGGGGGGAGAAACAGCTCATGTCAGAAAAGTTTTGTACATAAAGAGAAAGACAAATATTAATCTCATATCTAATACCACCATTAAATTATTACAGTGAACCGAGGCGTATTTATGATTCAGCATTTGCTAATGTACTGATTTTATTTTGTGAAGCTATCGTCTGTTATTCACTCTTCTTATGCTCAGGCCAAAGCAATAAAAGTACCGGTACTCCTGCCAAGGAACCATGTTGAAGTGAATTGGGGGAGCTTCATTACAAAAAAGGTGTGCTTTGCCACAATCTTGTAGCATCTCGTTGACAAGAAAATGCGTTGGTGGGAGTTGAGGAGTTTAATTTAGATGTTGGTGTACAGAACTTTGTTGAAATGAATTAGGAAGCTCCACTTACATAAAAGTAGTGTTTATGATGCCTTCATGTGTAAACTTGTGAGTTGAAGAGTTTAATTTCGACAAAAGAACTGCAGTTCTTTGCCGTCATTTTGTGGCACCTCTGGCAATCGCAAACCTTTGCCACTACATGTCGGTGCCAACAAAATATGTTGAAGTTAATTGGGTAGCTTCCATCCATCCATCCATCCATCCATCCATCCATCCGCTTATCCGGGGCCGGGTCGCGGGGGCAGCAGCTTAAGCAAGGAAGCCCAGGCTTCCCTCTCCCTAGCTACTTCTTCTAGCTCTCCCCGGGGGATCCCGAGGCATTCCCAGGCCAGCTGGGTGACAGAGAGTCTCTCCAGCGTGTCCTGGGTCGTCCTCTGGGTCTCCTCCTGGTGGGACATGCCCGGAACACCTCACCAGGGAGGCGTTCAGGAGGCATCCGAATCAGATGCCCAAGCCACCTCATCTGGCTCCTCTCGATGTGGAGGAGAAGCGGTTAGACTCTGAGCCCCTCCCGGATGACCGAGCTTCTCACCTTATCTCTAAGGGAAAGCCCGGACACCCTGCGGAGAAAGCTCATTTCGGCCGCTTGTATCCGGGATCTCGTTCTTTTGGTCACGACCCATAGCTCGTGACCATAGATGAGGGTTGGAACGTAGATCGACCCGTAAATTGAGAGCTTCGCCCTTTGGCTCAGCTCCTTCTTCACCACGACAGACCGATACAAAGTCCGCATCACAGCAGACGCTGCACCGAGACGCCTGTCGATCTGACGCTCCCTCCTGCCCTCACTCGTGAACAAGACTCCAAGATATTGGGTAGCTTCATTTGGACAAATGTTTTACTTTGTTTTGTGGCCAAGGAACTATGTTGAAATGAGTTGAGTAGTTTCATTCGGATATAAGTAGCGCTTTGCTGCCATTTTTTGACATTTACAGGCAACTATAAAACTGTTTTGTGGGAGCATCAATTACCGGTACTAGCTGATTTGTACTATCTGTGGCATGGCTGAGTTCCTAACCCCTGCTAATGGCATGGCAAGACTGCTCCATAAATAGGTTGGGCGATTTAATTGAAGACTCAAATGTGGCACATTCACTGTATTTACATTATTGTGGACCTAATGGGATATGTATTGGATGAGGATTTTGGTTTTCATTAAATTCCTTTAAAGCCATTCAAGTCCTTGATATGATAAAAACAAATTCCTCTGTAGTGGGGATGTACCAGTCCACATTCGTGTGTGTCATTGCTGCAAGCCACGATCATGACTTCAATGTCCAGACACATTCCCTTCCACTCCACCTGTGCCAGAAGCTTGTCTACTCTCTTCTGCCTTCTACAGCTCCCCCACCCTCCCATGTCTCAATCCTTTACATCCAATGAGTAACCCATTTTCTCTGCACAGCATCTCCATGGCAACAGAGGTAACATTGATAATGATGGCCAAATATTACAGTGACCCATTGCCGAGTTATGAGAGTCTAGCAATCTTCTGAACATAAATATTGACTCCATGTTATGACAAAGAGATGAATGATGAAAATAAGTTAAGGGACGTGTGACGATTGTTTTTGTATTGTGTGTCAAAGTAACGGTACGTTAACAGTCTTGGGGTCAACACTGAGTTGGGTGGAGGGGGAGCGTCTTACCAGGAGCACAGTGCCGCTTATGTACGTGTGTACATGTGCGTGTGTGTGACCTGATATAACCCAGAGGGCGTGTGTGTGTGTGTGTGTGTGTGTGTGTGTGTGTGTGTGTGTGTGGTAATTAGGTTGGAAGTAATATACTGATACACGCACTTCTTCATGCAACACAAATGCAGACGCCTCATGCTGACAGTTCTGCAGCCATAGTATGAGTATCAGGACACTCGCACACACATTCACACAAGCACATATAGATACAACAAACAGTTGACTGATCTGCTACGTTTAACTTTACAGTGGCGAATTTAATGATGACTTAATATACGGATATCATTTGTGACTTAGACACTTACATACAACATTGAAATTAATTGAAATGCTATTAAGATGTCTCATCCAACCCACTGTCCACCCCCAAAAAACAATACTATGAATTGTTTTTGTTGTGGTTATTTAATAAAGGCAAATATAACTGTATTACCTAAAAACATAATGAATGTAAAAAACAAAAAAGACTGTTCTACAAAGTGCAATTACTATATGTTGCACAAGCGGAAATTAACAACAACAACAACAACAGCTGTAGTCTTGTTTGCATGCCTTGGTTTAGTGAGTGATGTCAGGAACTTGGCTAGTTAATCTGCTTCAAGGTACTTCTGTGTTATGTATTTAAATTGAGACTTCACAGACATTGAGAGAGTATCACTTTCGTTACACTTTGATCCAAAAATGAGCCTTATTGTTCTTTTCCCCTCACCTCATGTCCTGGATCAGGGACACTTTAAGTGGGGGCATGGCAGATCCACCACCATCGGATTTCCGTCTTTCAGTGTCGTGAATGAAACCTCGGACATAAACGTTCTCCAGGTTATGCTTTCAGTCTTATTACTTTTTATGCCAAGTCAATGTCTGAATTTGTTTTTCTACCTGGAGGTCCCAAACCAGCTGGGGTTGCACTTTTCTTTTCTTTGCTTTCCTGGTAATGTAGCAGGTGGGACCACAGTGCAGATTTACCCTGAAAACAGAAAATTGTCGGTGGGAGGTGGGAGCACAAGGTCAAACACCTGCAGGGGCTGAGTAGAGAGTGCTGAATAGCCCGGTGAAAACTACTGTGTTGTTTTCCTTACCTGTTTAACTTGCAGCCCGTGGCTCCAGATCCTCTCCAACAAGTCACACAGACTGGCAATCAGAGTGTTCTCTTCCACACCAGTGATGCTGACTTCTACATGACCCAACTCCACTGCCTCTCGGCCCATCTTCTCAACAAGCATACGTTTGGTCTAAAGGGTGAAGGCAATGGAAGTAGGTATTTATTTATTGGCATACTTTATTTGAGAATTTGTTTTCCGATAACTTTAAACTTTTACTCCCTACATTTGAAAATAGTTATCTGTACTTCTAATGATGTACAGAGGAGAGGTACTTTTGCCACCCAGATCAAATGGCAATCAGATGAAAACAAAACACCAAAGAGTGACACGTACAAACCTTGATCCGGCATTCTTTTAGTAACCCCTCGACAAACTTCCAGTTAGTCTGAGCAATGACAGAAGGTGACAGGTTGGACAGTTTGGGTTGTCTGATGGTCGTGCCCAAGTTCCTTGCTTCTTGGATATATTTCTATTGAAAAACAGATTTGTTTCAACCACTACAAATCCAACTGTGCCAGAGTAACCCTAGACTTACAAGATCTGTCATTACACACCCCAAAAACCTGTCATCACACCTTTAAACATTAACAAATGAATAGGAGCTAACACTCTTGAGCCTCACTTTAGAAAAAAGAAGAAAAATAGCATTCGATAGTATTGTGCTTTGAAAACCAAACAGGAAACAATATAATGAAATAGAATGTGTACATCATGATTTCATGCATTCAACATGTGTGTGTGTGTGTGTGTGTGTATGTGTGTGCGCGCACACGCCTTGGTTTAAGTGGAAGGTGATTATTTTACATGCATAATATAAATTCAAAGATACAACTGCTCTGTAAGCTACAGTAATATTGGCTTTTTTATTATCCATCATTACTGCCGATTCATGGGATGTGGGGGGGAAAAAAATCTGTATTCTTAATTTGTTTTTCCTCAACTGATGTATAGATTTTTAATGCAATTAATTTGGCCCGTATATAACAAGAGAATCTCAGGCGAAGCTGGTCTGATAGTGGAGGAAGTGGGGAAAAGGGGAAAAATCATAAGCGCAGCTCATGTGGTATGAGCATGATGACCTGACCAAAGGCCAGCAACATACCACATCCACAGTCACCGACTTTAAACAGGGCTTGAAGGACTGCAAGTGCCAGTAGTAGTCAAGAAACAGCAGGAGCTGCAGCTCCGGAAACAAACACTCTGCATGCTGAGAGTGTGCAAGCATGTGCGCAAACAGAGAGAAAGAGACACAGCGACCAAAGAAATGATGAAAAGACAGAACAAAAATATGAAGGCAAAGTATAAAAAACAAAAAGAATCAGAAAGAATCATGCAGAGAGAACACAACAATGCTCAGGTCGCCTGTGAAAAGTGGAACGCTAACCTCTCTCTGGTCATTATCTAAATAAAGGTGCTCTGCGTGCTGCTTCTGGCGGTCCCGCCTCCTCCACTGGGCAGGGGCGCTCCTCTTGGCCCATCTGGAACATAACGCATGGAATAAATGGCAAAAACTAAGAGGAGGGAAGCATCGGTTAGAACATTTGGGTGGTGAAAAGTAGTCACTTGTTGCTAGTGGGCCCAGAGGAGAGCACATCGGACTGCAGTCGTGGGAAGAAGCCTTGCTCATAACGTCCTTGGCCAATCTTCATGTCCAGAAGGTGGGGATGTAGAGCTGTGTGGTCGATCTTCATCACTCTCATCTCAATGGCCTTCTCTGTGAGTAAAAACATAAAATAAAATGCCTTCATTTGTGGTTGAATATATCTTTACATTAAATCAACCTCAAATCAAAGATTTCAATTTGGAATATGTTTCAAATTCCCCAGCTCAACTTCCCATGACAACTTTCCAGGGCTCCTAATACTTACCCGCCTCTTCAATGTTTGTACACTTCTGGTACATGGAGGTACGCAGGGTGGGCGTGCGGACGTTCAGCATGCGGACCTTATCGACCCGGGTGTCAAACACCCTCAGCGTGTGCTCCTTGTCCTCATCGTCATGGCAGAGGATCTTGCTGTCGATGAAGGAGGCAAACATCTGTGTCTCCAGGAAACGGGACAGAAAAGGTAGGTAGGGCTCGGGCTGGTCAGACAGGAAGGAGGCCTACACACAAACACAAATGTATAAAAATATTAAAGGCTATTTAGAATGAAATGGTAAACCCTTGTTTAGTGCAGTGGAATATTTGAGGTGATTACATTATGGCCTTTGGGAAGTCAGTAATTCACATACATAATATGATCACTTCAACGTTGACCGTATATAGCAAGGGCATGACCGATGAACCGCGCTCAAGCAGGAGTTCACTGTGCAAGTATTCTTTGAAAAATCTGCAGCATCTCACCTTGTCAAAGTTCTGCATCTGGTCTCGATTGGTGAACCAGGACTCCTTGTCTTGGCTCGGCTGGATCACAAACACCTCGTAGTCAGCAAACATCTGGGTGAAGCGGTTGGCGAAGACCTCACGCACGTGGATGTTGAGCTGGTGCATCTTCAGCTCCTCATCATCACAATGAAATCGCGGGTCCTTGTTGCCGCTGGCATCCTCTCGAACCTCAAGCTGATGTGCACACGTGCATGTGTGAAAAGCAAATCAACTCCAGCACTGAAATAGTCACTCAATAACTAAGCGATGTAATAGCAGCAGAGCATACATCAGTGCTTTGTTGCCTAAACTGAAAGTCACCATTGAGTGATTCAGACAAAGCTGTCAAGTCATCTTTTAATTTGCAAATGATCCTTCCACTTATCTTGATATAATTGCTTCTAAGATTAAATGCTACATATCTATGAGACAAACACAAGAGACGATTAAAATGGATAAAGATACAAGCATAAGCATTATGTATATTGACAGGAGAACTCTGTCAATGGATATAACGCCATCCAGTGTGGCCCATTCACCTAATGGATAACACGTCCTAAATGTGTATTGCTTGGTGTATGCACCTGGAATTTCCATGTACATTTTAATCATATCCCAAATAAATACAAGAAAACAAGTAACACTTTTTTTCTTGTATTGAAAACACTTCCCTGAAGGTAAACTCTTCATCTGGACTTTAATGTGTTAACGATAGTGTGTAAAGGGCTCCCTCTTCTGTTTAGTCAAGGTTACTGCAGTGTGTGTGTGTGTGTGTTATTTTTTTTAACTAACTCAACTTAAAAAGCATGTTCACTCATCGAGATGTGTTCTGAACGGAGCATAGTTATCAGATATTGGAGATTTTATTACGATGGAAACTGTCATCTATTATCTATTAATTCAGGACTTGGATTTTTTTTTTATCGAAAAGTTGTTGTAAAATACAGTTGAACATTATAATATTTTTCCAAAGCCTGTAAAATGAAAGACATAGCATATCAATTGGATTGGTTTGCTTGCGCTTTATAAAGGATAAAATATGTCATGTCCAACCTTCTCCAAACTAACGCCTGTCCTCTTGACCAGAGCCTGCAGTCTGGCGATGGTTACATTCTCCCTCAGCAAGTAAGAGTTGAGAGGTGACGCCAGGTTGCCGTTGCGTTTGTCGGAGACAGCGTCGACTGATCGCAAGCCTCTGTGCTTGACCTGCGTGTCTGTCGAGTGGATGTTTCCTTCCGGTGTCATGCCGAAGGACACAAGCACCTCTGAGATCTCTTGTATGAATTCAAGCTTGTTGGGAAACTGCGGCAACTCTTCTGGAAGTTCTATAAAGTGGTTGTCGATGTCCACAAAACACAAGTTGGCCTGAAGGGACATGGAAAACAAAACATGTAGTAGACATGCTAATAACGGACACAGAAATGAAGGTCACCGACATATTAAATTAATGGAAGTGTAAACATAATACTTCCCTTGTGTGGCGTAAAAAAGAAAGGACAATAGATTGGGACACAATGCTAAGAGCAATCGCTGACCTAGAAATACTGTACTCCTGTGCATTGAGAGTTATTTGCACGATTTAAAATGAAAACCCCAAATACAAAAACATCTGGAGGAACCTTTAAAGAGCTCAACATGCAAGAATGTGAATGATGAAACTGTCGTTCGTAGTGGGGCTAGTAAAGCAAATAGCCCATAATGTGATTTGAAAATGTAAGTTGCACATTGAGTGCGCAGTTAATATATTTTTGAAGACCTCTTCTCCCAACACTGTCATAAAATCTATGTATTTTTCTAATGTTTTTAAATCTGAAGTCGAACAGCTTGTAGGACCGGATGGAGTCCCAACTTTGAGGCTCCAATATGGAAAGGCATTCAAGCATTGATTCAATTCTCCTGATCTGTAGCTTAAGGTCCATGAAGTAGTATGCAACGATACGTTTTATTATGACGCTTTTGATATTTTTGTTCCCGTTTGCTTTTTGATTTGATTTGATTTGTAGGCCAAAGGTACGGCTCGCAATTTTAAAAACAGGTATCGACAAAATAATTTTTTGTAAGATCCTTCCTATTGCACAGACAGTTTAAGCTGGCGACACTGCATTTGTGTGGGACAAAATGTTCCATCTCATATATGAAGGTACTTGGGAACAGAGCCAAAGTGAAGGATGTGCATATTGACAGCTGGAACAAATGGACACAACCAGGGTGGACGCTGATGCGGTCAAGTTACATGTCACGCGTCACACATGATTATGAGATGTACAGTCAAAACACTATGCAGAGCTGTTACAAAGCTAGCTTTGTTCTGGTCAGTCCAAACAAGTGATGCGACATAACGGTGGGGTGAGAGAGTATCTACCTCCTGCGGCAATTCTAGCTTGGTGCGGTCATCCTGTCCATTTGAGTGCAGGCCCATGAGATATGGAACAGGGGCGTCCAGGAAGTGGAGGAGAGAGGCAGGCAGAATTGGAACATACACGTGCTGCCACTGGTAGGGGAACATTAAGGCTGTGATGCTCTCTGCAACTGTCATCAGCCTCTGGTAATCTGTTTGTGACACAGAGAAAACAGATCAGTGAGAGCCGTCCAAATGAGAGTAGTCTTTCATTAAGAATGAATAAAAGATATCCACCATGTACATATCACAGAATTTTGACAGCCCGCAAAACAGTAAATGTGCCACTCCACCGAATTGGTGCCATTTGCGGCAACAGGAGATACAATGAAGAGTGAAAACGCACGACAAAACTAACTGTAAAAGTGTCCTGCACATTGATTTAATTACATGTTTAATGAATACAATTTAAAACCCATTTAAACTCGGGCTGCGAGATATTGGAAAAATCATATTGCAATATTTATATTATTGCTGTGTTTAACATGTATCGAAAGAAAAAAAAGGTTTTTTCATGCGGCAAAATAAAAAGGCTCAACTAGTAAGTAAGTAATAAATGTAGTAACTCACAATTTATTATAAACAGACACTATAATCATTTAAATCCTTTAGAACTCTGATAGCCTTATCCCAACTTTATTTCAAATTACATTTCCTTAAAACAACAACAACAATATAATTTGAATTCACGTTAATCATGTCCCAGGGTCTCACTTATGGATTAACATGGAAAAGACAAAGGTCACAAGCTGAATTAGTTCTCTTTGTGGAGTAGATAACACCTCCAGGCTTGGAGAATGGGAATAGTCTCTGAAGTGTGACAGCCAAATTCAGCTGACCCTCCAAGCTCATGACCAATTCCCTGTTTGTGACTTCACACATCACCACTGATTCGTGGTCATGGTTTCGCTGCAGTCAAGTGGCCCACACACCAATACGTGTCTGCTCCTCCTCATTCACATTCCTGTACTGTCCTGTTGACAGCCACTACACAGCGCAGCCTTTCCTCTTATGGTGACAGACCAAATACCCTTCCTTCATTTGGTCATGTGCTGGTGGTACACAAGACAAGATTGCAACTTCGAAACGAGATTCCGCTCTCAGGAGGGATACTGAAATACTAACATGACCTACTTCTCCTTTGACAAGGCCACAAGGACAAGAACCACTTCACTTCTGTTGCTAAATATATATTTTTTAAATGTGATTTATAAGGTGCAAACTTATTGGCCACTCCATATAGTACCATTTTCACAATCCAATAAAATGCTCAGTTTTGACTGACCTTTTAGAGATCATATCAAGTGGCAAAATCTTAGAATCACCTCTCGGTATGACACAGCACAGTTCTACCCACTGAAGTTCCTCTGCAAAGATAGCTTTGTTGACCTCGGAATGCGTTAACTTCCCTTCTACATTTTTGTTTTATGCGTCAACCTGGAAATTTTACGAGTGGGTGTCCTTTCAGGGATGTCCTGATTACGTTTTGGGGACAACCCACACAGCTACATCATCAGAAGATTTTGATCTCAACGGTGAAATAGGTGAATCATACCTGAACTGAATATGTCAGAAGCTGTGATGTCAAACAGAGTTTCGCTTTGTCACAGCGCGTATATTGATGTCAAATGTCATTAGAAAAGGGGGACAATTAGATATGCTGGAGTAGAGGTAAGGTCGGGCCGCCCGAACCCGAGCCTGACCCGACCCGAAAAGTCCCCTTGCGACTCTCTTCCCCCGCATTTCTTTCAGGAGGTTCTCCCGAGTGTTGGTGCATCGGTCTTGGATATCATCAACAGCAGCCTCTCTTCTGGTATAGTTCCCCAACAGTTTAAACATGCTGTGGTCCAACCCTTGATCAAGAAACCTGGTCTTGATCCTGATGTGCTGTCAAGTTTCAGGCCCATTTCCAAACTGCCTTTCATTTCAAAGATTCTGGAAAAAGTGGTGCACATGCAGTTGAAACTTTTCTTGGATGAACATAACATCTTGGAGGTCTTCCAGTCAGGTTTCAAGACGATGCATAGCACGGAGTCAGCCCTGTTACGTGTTTCTAATGACATCCTCCTGGCAAATGACAATGGAGACCACGTGTGTCTAGTTTTATTGGACTTAACTGCAGCATTTGATACAGTGGACCACAGTATTCTGTTGACTCGTTTGCAGCACTTGGTGGGCATTGGCGGTAGTGCTCTTGAGTGGTTTAGGTCCTATTTAGCTGACAGAACCTTTTGTGTCAGCCTTGGCTGCTCTGAGTCACGCACTGCTCCCCTGTCATGTGGTGTTCCACAGGGCTCAATTCTGGGGCCTCTGCTGTTCTCGCTGTATCTGCTCCCATTGGGTTCCATCTTAAGGAAACACGGCATTCCCTTCCACTGCTATGCAGATGACTGCCAGATCTATGTACCACTGAGCAAAAAAGACGCCTTCTCATTAAAGCCACTCCTGTCCTGCCTGGAAGAAATAAAACCTGGATGGCACAAAATTTCTTGAAATTCAATGAAAAGAAGACAGAGGTGATACTATTTGGTCCCAGTGGCCCTTGTACATCCCATCCTGTAGACTTGGGCCCCCTGTCTCCTTATCTTAAGTCAACAGTCTCAAACTTGGGCCTTAAACTGGACAGTGATTTCAAATTTGATCGGCAAATTGGTGCCGTTGTTAAATCCAGCTTCTTTCACCTTAGACAGCTGGCCAAAATAAAACCTCTCCTCTCTCATGAACACTTTGAGACAGTAATTCACGCCTTTGTCACATCCCGGCTCGATTACTGCAATGCCCTTTACTTTGGAGTCAGCCAGTCCTCCATTAAGCGGCTTCAGCTGGTCCAGAATGCCGCTGCTCGCCTCTTGACTGGTACTCGTAAGAGGGAGCACATAACTCCTACTCTGGCATCCCTTCACTGGCTCCCCATACATTTTAGAGTTATTTTCAAGATCCTCTTATTTGTTTTCAAATCTCTAAATAATCTCACGCCACCTTACCTCTCTGAGCTCATCCGCCCCTACGCACCTGCCCGGCGCCTCAGGTCTGCGGACCAGACATTATTAGAAGTACCAAGAACTAAACTGAGGCTGAGAGGGGATCGAGCCTTTCTGTTGCTGGTCCCTCTCTCTGGAATGACCTCCCACCGAACATTCGTCAAGCTTCCTCACTGCCCATCTTCAAAACCCTCCTCAAAACTCACTTGTATTCTCTGGCTTTCGACTCAGCATGACTTAAATTTGTTCTTGGTTTTACTGTTTGGTGCTTTCTACTGTCTTTATTACCGATTTGTTTTACTGTTTATTGTATATGTTAAATTGCTCCATGTACAGCACTTTGTATGCGGCGATGGCTGTTTGAAAGTGCTCTATAAATACAGTTGACTTGACTTGACTTGACTTGAAATGATCAATCACTGCATCGGGTTCGGGTCGGGTCGGGTTTCTCTCTCGCTGACTTTTTTTTTTCCCCGAGGCCGTGAATTGTTTTGGCCACGAGAGACCGTGGTTTGCAAAAACCCCAGAAGTCGCCTCATCACAACACGTACTGTACTAAACTCTTGCAATGACAATTCAAAGAACTCCTTCATGTCTCTGTCCCGTCAATGTTCGTCTTTGTCTCTCTGCTTCTCTCAAAGTGCCGTGATAGATTCTTAAGGACGTACAGCTGCTGTGGGTTACGGCCCAATTTTCAAACCGTCAAAATGACGGACGGCCTTAAATAAATCCCCGCCAATGATGGGAAATTGTCGTTAATGTAACCTCTTCAGAAACAGAAATATAAGAGATGAAAATGTTTATACAGTCTTGTTTAACTTAAAAAATCCGCCAATGATGGGAAATTGTCGGTTAATGTAACCTCTTCAGAAACAGAAATATAAGAGATGAAAATGTTTATACAGTCTTGTTTAACTTAGATTTCATTACAAAAGACGGGCTTTGTTATCAGAAATCACCCCTCTTCCTCCCGAGTCCTCACAAATAAAATATGAAATGTCGGGTTTGCTTCGGGCTCGGGCCTGCATATCAAGTTACCGTAAGTGATCGGGCTCGGGCTGGGTCGGGTTTAAATACCCTCGGGCCCGGTCGGGTCAGGCTCGATTTTTTAGGACCGATCTTAGCTCTATGCTGGAGTAAAAAGGCTGAAGAAGGTTAAGTATGACGCAGAAGACCTCTGACAGTTTTAGACGTGTTATTTTTTTGCAGATGACCAATATTTGCATCTCTGCTGAGGTTTGACCAATTTGAGTTTTCTTCTTGTCTTTAAGAACCTTCAATATATTGTTCAAGGACACCTACTGAAATTGGTTTTCTTACACGTCAAACTATTTGGTAGCAACTACATATTGTACACCATTTTCACGTGCCCTCAGCTCTCCAATTGACATTGTAGCAGCATTGCAAAAATGCTGCCTGAAAAGACATTTCTCTACAGTTCAGCACCGGTTTGAGAGGCTTGAATGGCCATCACACCCCTACAATGCCTAGTTCATTTTCATGTAAACGGGACAGGAGTTTTTGCCAGACTGCAAATTTGACACGGTGCTCAAAGTCAATGGGGGAGCCAGGCGAAAGGAAAAGATGTGCTTAAAAAAAACCCTGTCAAAATTGTCAAATGCTGATGGCGTCACATTGGTGTGAATGAAACCTAATACGAATTAGAAAGAGTAAATGTAATTTTGGGACACTGTGTTGATCCCTCCCGTCACTCACTTTTCTGCTAAAACAAAAAAAGCAGAAGTAGGCAATAAATCAAATGTATTATTATTATTATTATTATTATTATAACGTGACCTTAACTGCAACATGGCACAATGCTTGACACATGAACAGCACAGGATGATGCATCCCATGACAGATTGGGTAAACGGATCATTGGAAAGACGCTGACCGCAATTTTTAACCAATTATGAATCCCAGTGTCATGTAAAGCCTCATTGTCTTCTCGTTTTTGTAAAGCATCCATTTTAATAGCATGAATGTTGATGCGCAGTGCTTCCTCCAAACAATCTTTTAGTCCTTCCCGGTGGAGTAATGCCAGTCGACACCCTTCACACGTTCTGCGGCTCTCTCATGGGAGAGAGGGCATGATGTCACCTCCAACCAATGATAATCATCCTGCATCCTGGCTATCCTCCCTGTCTAGAGGTTGCCTAGCAACACCACAGCTTTCCCTTTCAAACGCTTCTCACCCAGCTCATGGTGTTTTATAAACCATTTGCCCTCCTCTTACTATTGTAATGGATCCAAACACCACTCCACATCTAGCACGCTCTCTAAAAAGCCCTCTTTTCTCAGCAAATAATTGACTTACCCTTGCATAAGAAACTACCCACCGACAAGGTTTAAGAGATCAAAATGTTACCCAGAAGATTTCGAAGTACAGGTATGTGCATGCAGCATCACCATCGAGTACATAAAAACCTCTGACTAAAATGGGCGAGGGTCACAGTATGATACAAGCCCGTACTCAAACTGCATTACTTAAATGGACACTTAGTAGGTTATGTAACACTAGTGCCAACATGGATGGATGGATGGATGGATGGATCTTTATTGTCATTACACTTTCGTGCAACGAAACATCACTTAACAGGCACGCTCCGCACAAGAAACATGAAAAAAACAATGACGAACATGGGACTGTATGTCGAAGATTTGCCAGCGCCTTGCATCTATTTCATTTACATATATTTAAAAAAACATCTACCACATTGTTAATACCTCAAGCAGTGTCAATTAAAAATGTTTTTTTAAAAAGTGTCGAGACAGAATCCTTGAAACCACTGTACAGCAAGTGTGGTTCGGTAAAGATTTAGAAATTGTTTATCAGTGGGTTAATAACTCAAGAGTTTAAATGGCATGAAGCATTAATTTTCAACAATACTTGGTTGATTATTTGGTTCGGGTTATTCTTGACAATTATCCTGTGGCCACTGTCGAGTGGTAACATTTTATGTCAGCTTAACAGAGCCTTATGAAGAAAGAAACATCATTGAAAGGCTGCTGAAAAGAGAGGGGGAAAAAATCAGCAAATAAATGGAGTTTATTTGCTGAATTTACAATTGTAAAATGGTTCAGGATAAAAATCTGTATTCACAACTGCTACGTTTACAGTGACTCTGTCACTGAAGTATTCATTGAGCAGCATTTATTATTGTGGTCGTAGTTTGCAGTGGTTAAAGTTTCATCATCTGAATGAAACTGACCGGTGTTCTTTTCTGAACTATTCTAAAACAGCGGTGCCTTGAGATATGAATAATCAGACTTAAACGAGTCTTTTGACATAAGAGCTGGCAATTCTTTGCATTGACTTGCAAGTAAAAAATTTGAGATAAGAGTGCTGTACGGTAGCAATGAAGCAGTACTTTGGCAGATAGTGAACTTTTTTTTTTTGAAAGGGTTCTTGATGCTTAATGCTCACCATCATTTGACGTTTATGGCAAATTTAAACTAAGATTTACAGACTGTGTATTCCAAACAACCACACTTGTTTGCCTTATGTTAGCTTAATGCTAAAAAAAAACACTGCAAAAGATCATAGAAAGGCTAACGACACTTTTGGTCAAGAGAATACATTTTGCACCACACCATTTTGCTCTGTGCCGCTGTTGATTCATTCATAAATACTGCAAGAAAAGCTGAGGGAGTGCACATGCGGCGGCTGTGTTACTTACGCTGTGAGTAGAGCAGTATCTGCATCTCGAGCAGGGCACAGGTGAACAACTGTAGAACGTTCTCCACCCCCAGCAGGTTAAACATTTCACCAATGGCAAAGTCAAAGAGCGGAAGTTCTGATGTGCTCGGCCTCTGGCACACCACAGGACCGTAAACGCCTGAGAACTTTAGGGATCTCCCGGAGGGTGGCAGGGGCACCTCATAGAGGATGTTGAAGACGTAGCTCTCCAGCGGGAGAGGTGGGGGATGGGGCGAGGTGACGGCTTGGTAAAGTTGCTGCAGCACCTTTTGGCATGCTTGGGCAAAGGCCATGGGTGTTATCAAGCAGATGCACTTTGACACGTACAGCGTGTCTCGACTGATGTCATACGAATTGAAACGTTGCAGACGAGAGATGGCCGGCGCGGCGTGGAGGATGGGCCGAGACTGAGTGTGGGGGTGATGGAGTCGCGGCTCGTCGGGTCCACGGGGGACGTAGGGGTATGCAAGATGTCATACTGCTCGGCATTGTGCATGTGGTAAAGAGTCTGCATGGCGCTGCAGATTTGCCGACTGGTCACCTCCTCGAAGAAGGTGAGAGCAAATCCGTACGTCCGAGAGCCGTCCTCCCTGGTGATGATGAATGAGTGAAAGTGCGGCTCCCGGGAGTCCACTTGCGTCCTGAAGGCTAAGCCTTTCGGCATACAGAGCTGCAGGACGACGGAGAAAGGATGTTAGTGGCATTAAACTGTAGGGCTGAACGATTTTGAAAAATGGGCAAATTGCTTGAGTTATTTTTGCTCAATACTGCGATTGCAATTTAATATGAGAGTATTACTTTTTCAAGGTCTTCTTGTCATGTATTTTTTACAAACACAAGCAATACATCAACCTGTATTACCATAAACAATATCAATTTATTATACAGAAATGATTTGTCTCATAGGTTTGGTTTACACTAAAATATAACCATGCATTAATAGAAGAGTTTATTTATCTACTTCAATTAGAGTTGTTAATTTACTTTCACTCGCAGTCTTTTAAGTAGTCACTTAAAACGGCTCAAAGTTCTACCAAACAAGTGTAGCGTAAACACAAGTCAGTAAGTAATAAGTCAGATGACAACAACGTTGCAAACAAATCTGCGAAACCATGAAAGTGTCTGTGTGTGATTTGTGATTGCATAGGTGAGTCAGGGGTAAGGCGACTCGACTGGAAGGAGTAAGAAGATTCTGATTCTTGTCTGCACGGTGAAGGCTTAAGCCAAACACTGATTTTGTTCCCAACTTTTATGGGCAGAATTTCCAGGTGCAGTCAAGTCATTGACGGTGTCTGGATTGGTGACCTCAGTGTTACATCCTTCTTTTTTGCTGAGGATGTGGTTCTGTTGGAGTCATCAAGCTGCAAACTTCAACTCTCATTGGAGCAGTTCAGAGGCAAAGGCACACGCCGAGTAATTTGTAAGGCATAGGAAAAAAAGTAGTGTGTTTCCGGTAACGCGACCGACCGAGAATTTCTACCTCGAAAAAAACTTTACGGTCGGCATTTTTTTCAAACAACCTTCTACATTTTTGTGTAATAATAATAATAATACATTTTATTTATAAGCGCCTTTCAAGACACCCAAGGGCACCTTACAATAACAAAAAACACAAAACAATACGGGTTGAGCAGCGGCAGCCAAATGCGCCAGCGTTCACTCAACCCGGAAGTCAGAAAGAAACCACAAGGGAGGGATACTCTCGCGGAGAATTGAGGAAATTTTCCTAAAATTAATCCGGATATTAGTTGACATGAACGAAGACGTGTTTGAGATCGTTGTTTTGCTTTCACGAGCGTAGTCATGTTGAGACACTAACACTAGTAATAGTAAAGAGATTTTCGTCTCTTTATAAACACACTTGCTAAACCTCATGGGAACGAATAAAAGACACCGTGGATTAGACCGTTGTCGTAAAAAGTATATTTGGACAAAAAGGGAAACACAGATTGGCAGAAAAACGTGTCCGTCCGACTTAGAGTATCGTCTCGGCTAGCTTAGCTTAGTTTAGCTGTTGTTGTTGTGTGTGACGCCAGTGTGTGACGTCCGGTGTGTGACGTCATTGCGTCGGCGCTGATTGGTTGAAATCAAAAGACGCAGTTGCGTACATGTTCGCGCTGAAGCACGCACAGCAGAGAGAGAGCACTAGCAGCATAGCGGACTATCTATTGCTGAGGCTCGCTTAGCTTGAGTGGCGTCGCCACAACAGTAATAAGCTCGCCTCGCATTCTCATGGCCTCGCCATATCTCGGAGATTTCGAAATTTCGTCGAGAACGGAAGCCGCAAAGGGTGCGGGTGTGCACACAAAAGGAAGATTAATCACTGAATGTCGAGTATTTGAATTGCGCTTTGTGTAAACTAATTCATGTGTGATCGGCCAGGTGTGTGTGTGTGTGCGCGCGCGGATTTTCAGAAAAGTCCACTTTCATCTCTGATCCATTGATGTACTGTATCGAAAAGATTCAGCGAACTATTTGACGAACACCATGGGCCGTCTAGGACGCGGGACGCAGAGGTAGCTGTAACACCCAGCCGCCGGGGAACCCAACTCTCTCGCCGCCGTTGGCGGCGAGCGGGGGTGTCAATGTCTCCTTGTTTTATGGTTCTTTTGTTTACATTTTTGATGGGGGGGGGATAAAATAAAAAACTTTGTCCGACCTACTGACCCTATGTTGAAATTTCATGTTACCGGAAACACACCTTTTTTTCTACGCCTAAACAACAGTCGGCTGGAAGCGGAATTGATGACTGCATGATGGATGTTGGCAGCTAGTATCAAGCTGCCCAGAAAGTTGGATGAACACCATTCAGCTGGTAAAAAGAACGATTCCAAAATATGTTAAAATTGTCAATAAAAGCAATATCGAGATTACCACCAAGTGCGTATGAGCCATGTAGTCAGGCTTAAATGGTTACTGAAGCACTCGATGCCGCGGGATAGTGTCGGTAAAATGACGCTATCCAGACTGACAGCCCGCAAGTTCTCAGCAAGGCAAAGAGGGCATGCAAGTCTCTTTTCGTCAGCTCCGCCTGTCAATGTGCTCTCTTGTTCGTCCCCACGTGGACAATGAGCCAGAATATGGATGGTGAAAGTGAGTCAAGAAGACCAGACAGAATGTTTACTATGTCCATAACTTTGGCTCAGCGGTTTATAGTATTGTAATAATGAGTGCATCTAATGATGCTGCCCCGGACTATAATGGTAGTTGGTGGGAACGACAGACGCCCGGAAGAGATTCCTAAAGCCGTCGTCAAAAATGGTGGTGTCGAGGCCGGATGGCAGCTGAGGACGGCCCCGGTGAGTGGCGCCGATGAGGTGGCCCACTCGTGTATCGGGACACTGTATCTTTGGGCAGCCTTAAGCAAGAGCGGGCAGAGTTCATCGCTGTGGGCAGAGAGGAATAGAAAGGAGCACCTGAGACCACACGGTCGGATACGACAGCAGGAGCACGGTAATGGAAGAGAGGAGAATCATTCGCCAGGGAGGCAAAATGATTTTTCAGCACCAGCTGCGGGCAGGGGGGATGGTTCTCTGCTCTTCTTGCTGCGAGACACCACTTCGACCCAGGTGGTACCGTGTAGTGGTTTTCAGCAGAATGGCTCTGGGCAGGCAGCTGGATCCCAACTCACCGTGTCAGTCAGGGGAGCCTCAGTCGTCAAGATCCCACTTGAGTGCCCATCCACGGTGACCGCGGAGATTTCGGGTAACGGGTCGTGAAACAAGAGATGAGGGACTCTTTACTCAGTTTGGTTACTCAGTTGGCCAGGCCAGGCCAAGTAAGGCTGGAAGCTGCAATGGAAAAGTGGCTTGTGTCTCCTGGTTGGCCTCCTGGAATGCCTCAGGATTTCCCAGAAAGAGCTGGAGAAAGTGGCTGGGGAGAGGGAAGTCTGGGCTGCTACATCAGCTGCTGCCCCCACGACGCATCCCCAGATAAGTAGAAAATGGATGGATGGATATTTCCACATGCTAGTTTGCTGTGCCGACTGGCCTCCAGTTGATTTCAGCGAGAGTCTACAGTATGTTAATGTCAAAATATGTGATTGCCAATTAATTGAGTTCAAGCTATAATTGTCATAATGCAGTGGGAGTCAACGCATAGAAAGGTCGAATAGTCCATTGAAACTTTTAACCAACAAATCCACCGTCTTTCGAACAAGTGAGCCGTTATGACTTAATTCTTTGTGAAGCTCTAAGCACACTCCACAGGTAACTTTTGCTCATTAATTTTCACATGAAAGAGATCTTGCATTTTACGAATTTTCCATTTATTTTTTTTACAATATTTCTGAAATTCTATCAAATCCACATGGAGCCTTTGGCTAATTGGTGCTCTTACCATGCCGACTGCATCCTGGTCAAACGGATTCCACTCGACATTGTCTGGGTAATGTGCAAGAACTTTGGATTTAAAAGTTCTCCGTAGCGGACTCTGCTCAAAATTCTCACCTGAAAAGGCGAAGAGGAAAAACAGGACGTGAGAATAAATAGGAGAGAAACACTCAGCACTAAATACGCAGGAAGTGGTTGATCAGTAGCAGGTGCAACTCTAGAGGGGAGAGAGTAAGTCAGCAAATTGGTCTACAGAGGAAAAATGTATTGCATCATATAAAGCTGCCATCTGCATTCCTGACTTTTTAAAAAGCCAGATCAAATAATGGGCCATCTGATTGATGTTCATCAGAAAATTAATGAAAACATTAATAAACAAGTCTTACAGCTCAAGGTGCTTCCTGGCAGCTTTAATGGCAATACACGGAAACACACCAAACAATCCGTCAAGAAAAGCCTGAACTGAGTTTGATTTTAACCCAGAATGAAGCAAAAGTGATGCACACACCAAGGCAGTATTGAAAAGCTCATTCAGAGTTATAGGGGGAGAGTAAACATTGACCAGGCAATGCCAGCGCAGGCAGCACTGGATTCACCAGTGAGTGAGCGCAATGAGAGCAGTGTGTGCGCGCGTGAGTCCGCACAGGAAACAGGAGCAGTGATTGTCAAACATAAGCTTTGCATTGTTCAGCCGCTGCTTGGGGACGTGAGGAAGAGGGAGGAAGGACAAGCTGGGAGGAGAAAATTGAACTTAGGAGTGTGCAAAAAAAGAAAGGGCAAATCCCCACACTGTCTGAAAATAAGATACGAACATGAAAAAAGAACAAAGGAGGTCTACTGAAATATTGTCATGACCGGGTTACAGGTTGAGGGGGTAAAGCTTTGCAAAGGTTAAAACATGGGGAAGGAGAGTGTGTGATGGGAGGGTTACCTTCACTTGCCCCTGCCAAATTTCCTCTGGCCCCATCTCTGAATTTAGTAGCCTCTATATACTGGCATAAAGCTACACAGCAAATGAAACAAAAATATCATTACAAGCCTGGTTGAGGAAATGGAGCGCTTCACTTCTCACATGCTAACACCTTGCTGCATAGAGGCATGAGCTTTTCAGGTTGTTTTTAGGCTGTTATGCCACACAAGCTGGTGTTTTTTTTTTTTTTTTAAATTAGGGCCCAACCGATAAAAATAAACTGAGATAATGTGGCTACACAATTTGAAAACCGGGGGTGTGCTGGTGTTCTGAATTAACTCATCACTTTCAGCCTCATGTTCAGTAAGTATAGAGGTACTGGAAGTCCACAGAGCCAGCACACACCTGCCACCAAATAAAGTGCCTCTCATTAACCCGAAATAAACTTCACCTGATCTAGTAGGCTTTTCTTGACATTTTTGTAGTCACATCTTTCAGTGCATGCCATGGTTCGCAAAGAGCTTCTGTAGCATCAGAGGCATCGCATTGTTCAAAGGTTATAATCAATCACGGCAAGGTTACGGAACAATTTCCACGCATTATGCCTTTGAACGCAGTAAAAATGTTGACTTTGATACTGTAACAGCATAAAGTACCTCATTACCAGTACTGAAACGACCATGACAAAAACTTAACACATCATGTAATTATCTTTGTCTTGTGATGTATGTGTTAGTGTAAAAAATATAATAATTGGGGGCAGGGAGGGTTTTTTTTGCTGACTGACAGATTTTAAAAGAACAATCAGTCAGAACCGACAAAAAACGAGGACTCCCTGTACAGCAGTTGTCTGTGTGGAACTGTGAGTCCCGTGATCATGTTGGTCAACTGGAAAATACTCGCATATTTAACATATTCAGTCATACCTCCGAGGTTTGACTGGATTTCATATACAGGGTATACCTTATTTCAGTATACATTTAACCTGTTTGATTTTAGATATCATTTAGACAGATATCAAGCCCTCGGCATTTTGACAGTTCAGTCTTTGCAGCTTTTATAAGCATATCGTTCCCTCATGACTGCCCATGACTCGCCAATTGACAGGACGCTAAATTTGTGGCACAAATTTGAGAAGCTGCATGGTCGTCTCGCTGCTCCAACACGCATTTCAGTTTACGCTATGGCAACTTTCTCAAAACCACTGATGAAAATGCCAAACTCCTTCAGCAGGCGTTCACACAAAACCAGGAAATGTCCTTCCATAAGACTGCAACGGAACTCAGCATCAACAAAAGCTCGATTCAGTGGATGCTTTGGGGAATAATAAAGCTTTAGCGATACAAATTTCAGGTTGTTCAAAGGCTTCTAGCAGAACATTTTCATGCTCACTAAACGGAAGTTGTTAAAGTGTACTGTGACAATGACTTTTGGGAGATGTGTTTCCTATTCATGGGTATTTCTGTGGAAAATGTGATGGGACTCCAATGAATAAGGATAGTAGAATCCATTGGACAACATATTTTCTGAGAAATTATGTAACATTTCAAGGCTGTTTTGGCCATCGTGACCTCAAGCTAAAACATGTCATGGTGGAGAGGGCTGTCACAAATATGGGCATCGAATGGGTGGACAGTCATGGGGTTGACTTCCGTGAATGGCTCTTGTGTAACTAACGCCTGGAGCAGAGGATCTGAGTGAGGTTATCTGAACAGAAAGAAAAAAAAGTCTCACTGGAGCCAGTCATAGCTTTTTGCTCTCCATGCACACTATTTGTTCTGTTTCACATGAAAATGAAAATGGCAAGACTTGCTCCATTAGTGAAAATATATATTTTTTAAAACCACACACATACACAAAACAAATCTAAATGGATTGCTGCACATTTACGTTCGTAATTGGTTTTCTTATACATGAATATATTAAGTTGCGTGCATCATGCTCTAATGCACAGGTGTCAAACTCAAGGCCCGGGGGGCCAGATCAGGCCCGCCACGTCATTTTATGTGGCCCGCGTAAGCAAATCAAGTGTGTCAACTTCCATGATCCTTGCTCAAATCTGGACCAAAATGTCAAATTGTCATGTGTAATAAATAACGTTGATATTTTGCAAAAATTTTATACCCTGTTTATACTCACTTGGACAATAATTGAATAAACAACAAACAAACATTTGACTGATTTCAAAACTAGTAATCCATCAATTTAATTTGTTGTGTACAAGTAATAATACGATGCGATGATTAAACATTTATTTGATTTCACTGTCGTAATGGCCCTCCGAGGGAAAACGTAACTCCAATGTGGCCCGCGACAAAAATTAGTTTTACACCCCTGCTCTAATGTGCATAAGAAAAAAGCAATGGAAGCTCACTATTCCTTGCTCCCATGAACTAGTGTTGCCTCTGGGCTGTTTGGGCTCATGAAATGCAAATTTTCCATGACAATTGCAGCTCATAAAGATAAAATTGGATATTTGCAACATGACTGTTTGACCGCCCCAAAAAATGAGTGAACGGCTAAAGAGTCATCTCAAGTCTTACATTGGAAAATTCATCCGCAATCAACTGCTGTATTTGACAACAATGCTCCAGTTGTTTAATCAATGGTTTGATCGGTCTGTGAGTGGGTCATAGAGATGCTGATAACCCGCCCATATTTCAAATCATTAATGACACAAGACTACGAGGGGATGACCACACTCTGGAGTCAAGCATAATGATTGGATTTATTCTTTATTTAATCCTAAACGGATGGAAAGCTTGCGGTTATTCTGACCAGTGGGTGACACTGTGAAGAGATGTGTGTGTGGGATTACGTCCACTGTCTAATCTTCTTTCAACGCTTGCAGTGCAAGAGATGTTGAGCGGAGACAGGAAGTACTACGCGGATACCCGCAGCAGATTCATTACACTAATAAACCTTTAAATCTTCAGGATTAAGAGAATTAAGATGTTGTTTTCTTGCACCTCAACACTGGCCACATGGACACAAACACGCTAAAACTTGTCATTATATAATAAGCAGCAAAGCATAAATCATAGGCCAAGGTGACGAAATTAAAACGATATTAAAGAAGTATTTATCAAATTTGTATTCACAGTCACGCCTTGTATGCGACACATTGTGCAAATCAGAAAGTAATCAAAGCACACTGACAGGAATTTATGTTGGAATGAAAAAAAAACTAATCATGTTCATAATTAAACACAAGGCAGGTGGAAATGAGCGAACAATGATGTAAACGGGATTGTTCTCACCAGTACTTTTTGCATCTGAGTTACAAGATGCATGTTAGAATGTGACACGCTGGGCCCTGAGCCTCTGTTTTTATTTATTCATAGAAGACTGCACAGGTGTCAACTGTCTGAAACTCTCGGCTTCCATTTACTGTGTACATATTTCTCCGACGTTATTCAAATATATACACACACTCAAGTCGACTTGATTGCAGACCACAAGGTGTTGCGTATTTTGGAAGGTGACCCTAGTCTATGTACGTTATGTCTAAAATATGGGATTGGCTGGGTCTGAGATGGCAACAATCCTCACATCATGAACACTTTGATTTTGGAAAACACCGAGGTTGACGACAGTGAGAGTACGTACTTGTAGCAGTAGGAGTAAAGCATCACCAAGCTCTCACTTTCACACCATCCACAATCCAGGAACCACCCACTCTTCTCCTCATACCCTCCTGGTGTGGCATTTGTTGGACCCTCCTGGTGTGGCATTTGCCCAACATTTGTGACTAGAGCAATGTACTCAATCAGGACTTTTCTTTGTTCATGATGGGTTAACATTTTTGGAGGAGAATACAAATCTTTTTTTTTTTTTTTTTTAAACACCGAATGTGTGAAAAACTGTGACGTTCGTCTCGAAACAGGTACCAATAGCTCAGTCAACGATAAAAGCATATACATATAAGGTCTGTAGGTGTTTTTACTAATCCTTCAGTTCAAACATCTCACCAATTACTACAAGCCTTTAGGCAATGCATTGGACAAAAATTAAAATCCCCAAATTGTTCTTAAAAACCCCACTGATAAACTTAACATGTAATGGTTACAACATCTCTGACATTCATGGGAAAAAAATGCACATTTTAAATCAGATGTTAAAATGTTTTTGTTTGTTTAGTTACCATCCCCCCCAAAAAATGTTGCTGCTTCATTCATATTCAACAAACAATAACAATCAGAATGCCGTGTTTATACTAGTCGGGCTGTGTAGATTGTATCAATAAAATTGCGTTGACTTCCACCTTCAGCTAGTAACTAGCTCTCAGATTCTTTTGCTTTGTTCAAGCACATTCAAACTCAAAGTTTAGTGATTGGCAACCCTGATTTACAGGGTACAAGATAACACCCCACACCACTGGTGTACCAATACTTCCCAAAACGATTTGCTGCAAACACACACTGGCCTGCCAGAAAAGTGAATCTTTCCAGATCGCTCAACATAATTGTCCAAACTGCAGAAGATAAGCCACTGAATGTCATACAGACAGCCTCAAAGTCAAGAACACAAAACACCTGGTTGTACTGCAGCCATGGCGTTAGCGCTTGATGAAAACATATAGCCCACCAGATTAAAAAAAAAAAGGCTTCAACGCTTTCAATATTGCCTGTAGTCTCTCCATACTCTGTCATCTTTTTAGCACATTTAATGAAATTGGAAAATGAACAACATACAATGGCTGGTTTCAACTGATTAGGGTTCCAAAAAAGAAACAAACAAATTAAAAAGAACACAGTTCGATCTACGAGTCTTTCCATTTCAAACCTAGCTTCTCCACCTGATGTCAGTCTCCACATGGCAGACAAACAAAAATCCATCACGTGATCGAAAACGATCCGTAGTACAAATTAGCTCAATGGAAGGCGTACGGGAGTGTGCAAATATCAGCATTTGCTCACTTCTGTGTCAAAGTGAGTGAGCAGCGTTCTGTGCTTAAACATTTGCCACAATTAGGGCTTTAAACAACACCTTTCTAGGTTTAAGTTTCAAGTGGTGTTGTGTGAATATGCACAAAGGTTCCACTAAAATGAATATCGATAAAGGCATATACACTAAAGAATTGTCATCTCACAAAATCAATTTTGACAACTTCAGACTGATGGATAGCTTTGCGGCTTGTTGAGGAGGAGACTAGCATGGATGCTACTGTAACAGCAGTTTTATCAGAATGACATGTTTTTGCCACTAGCTGAGACAGCAACAGAACTGAACTGTTGACTAAATTCAGCAAGAGACGCCATCTGTTTGTCATGATAAATGCTATGCACGTCACTGCACTTATTAACAGGAGTGGAATGTAATATGAAATAATGACGGACTGAGATTTGTCCAATCACGGCCTTCCTAGTGAATTTCAAGCTCTACAGCGCTCAATGGATTTTGAGATGTCAATAAAACTCTATAGACACACAGAAAATATGTAATCCCCTGTTAGCTTTCATTTGTTGAGCCAGGCATCCTCTCATTTGTTTGCCGAGGAGGACTGGGTGGGAACGTTTCTCTGTGAAATTCTAAAGGTTATTTAGCATTTGAATGAGCAGCGCCTGCGTGTGAACACACTTATGTCCCTGAGCGCCCCATTTTTTAGTATTGCCTGTGAGGCAACAGGGTCATACATATGCTAATCGAGGTCATTATGCGCCAAACAGAACTTTCTGGTCACTTTTTGCTCGACTGGACCGATATATAAATCCATGTATTGTGGATATTAAAAAAATTTAAATATTAAAAAAAAAAGCTCCACAGCACCGTTCAAATGCCAGGTTGCTGTGAGATAAAAAAGACATCCAAAAGAATAAGTTCACCTCTTCTTCCATTAATGTGACCCTTAACCTGTACAACTCTTAAATCTTTTAGTGGGGTTATGTAAAAATAAATAACTACGGTGTGGTTACACAAGTGCACACACCCTCTTATAGTTGAAGATGTAGCTGTGAATTAAGAATGAACCAATCACAGTCAAATTTGCATAATGGCAGACAGCAAACATCTGCCACTATTTGAAGCGCTACGGATTAAGCACAAATAAAAGTTCAGCTGACATTTTTTTTCTCTCTAGCAGAAGTTTGACTATTTTGTGCTAACACAGACAGCTATTTCAAACTGTTTAGAATTCCCTCCGCACGGTTTCAGGCCAACTTCCAGCTGATGAGAAACAACCCGAATGCATAATGCTGTTACCACCATGCTTCAATGTAGGTATGGCATTCTCTTGGTGATGAGTAATGTTGTGTTTGCTCCAAACATACGTTTTTAAATTACAGTGTGGCTCAAACCTTGAACGTTTGGTTTCATCAGTCCATGACAAAATCCCCCAAACCCTTTTGAGAAAATGTGATTTTATACCCACCGTACCCTTGTTACATTTAATGAAGTATGACAGTGTGCGTGAGTAAAAAAGAAACTCTGTGGTATTTTCAAACTTTCCCTTTGAGACTTGTTTTAAAAGGCAAATCAAATGCAGTAGAGAGATATTCTTTACGCAGCTGGGTACCTGTGGGAATTTTTGGTCAAATAGCAGAATGTACAGCTAACAGGAGTTTCCGCACCATTTCCTCCCTTCGACTCAAACTGAAACAATCGACAAGTGTAAGCCACCTGTTTTTGACGCACAGTAAGTAGGACAACAAGAGTGATGAGAATATCAGTTCTCACTCTGATGTGCAGAGCATATTTTACCAGCAAGATCTTATATTTTAAAGTTAAATCGAGAGCCGAATTGTTGGACAGTACACCCCTCTTTCTATGAAATTCAAAAGCCACATTTATGAGAATGATTGTGTGAGATGCTGAAGACAAGCAACATCTTTTCTCACATCAGCCTTCTTGTCTCTTTATAGAATCTGGCTTCACATTTTTTTTTGCCCTCGAGCACAGCTACATAATGAAAACACGAATGACAATCCCACGCCAGCATTTTCACAGACCGCAAATGCAATGTTGGCGCTTTTAAATGCACTCACTGGGTGCTCAAAAGGCCTCGTGAGTGGACAATGGTTGGTCTCAGGTAATACAGGCCCAGTGCAAATGAGAGCACGGTGGCTACAGTCAATATCCTTTTTTGATTTGCATGAATTCAAAGAGGAACCTCATTGTAAAAGTGGAAACAGGAAGTGTGTGTGTGTGTGTGTGTGTGTGTGTGTGTGTGTGTGTGTGTGTGTGTGTGTGTGTGTGTGTGCGCGCACACGCATCTTTGAAAGCCAACTGTTTGGGGTTAAGCGATATTGCTTCGGAAGAAACACTTTCACCGAGACTTTGACCTGCTGCACACTGACTCAACGCGCAATTCACACTCATATTGGACTTGTTGGAGTGGGGAGATAACGAGGCTGAATATTTCTCAATCACTGACTGACTTCCAAAATGTCAAATTTGCTGGTTGGTTAGTCTTAATTCTTTTATTAGAATACAAGGCCTATAGTTGGGTTACAGTGTTTGGCAAATGTTCTTTCAGTATATTTCGAGTACTTTGTCATAAACAACCCCTCTGGCCCCCCAAAAAACAAAAAAATAAATACATACTGCATCCTGTAAAGACTAGTGCAGCAATAGGTTTAAATAAAACCTTGGCATTAGCCCAGTCGAACAGTTTTTCTTAATGACATACATACTTTTGGTGTACATTATTTAGCCCGTGTTTAATGGTCTATGCTTTTGCTGAAGTTTAGATTCACCACTGACATTTGTGGTGTTTATGTCCACTACATAATCAATCAGCACACAGCGGTGTCTTCGATCGGGTTGCAGTGGTGCCTGACTCAAAACACTGGATTAAAAATCATCTTTCCCCTTTGAAATGAATTGGAAATGTCATGAAACAGACCGATTCTATTCCTTCATTAAACACGCCTAAAATAAAGTCATGGGTCTATACTAAGTAAAATAACTTTCTGGAGTAATAAAAACATACAGTAATAATTAAACTTGTCAAGAATAATTTCATGCTTTAATACGTTGTGCGATTCCTTCTGGTGTGCGTGCCTTGCCCATTAGGCAGCACTATAACAAATACATATGTGTAAATACCAAGAAGATGGACATAACTGTTCCTTACACTGCTGTACTATTGGGTTTTTTTTGCAGAGGATAAAGAATATATGCCAAGGAGTATGGTTATTGTCTGTCTACAAGAGTTGCTGCACTTTTAGTGTTGAAATATCTGTTGCTTTTATGGTTAAAACACTGTGACGATCGATGGTAATTGTGTTAGCCCATCTTTGCCATTTTGTGTCGTGTGATGGCATCATGCTCACAGACTTTTGTAAAACACAGCTAGGTTTGTTTAAATAGAAGAAAACATTTAATCGGCCTGAAAACTGTTCAAATCAAATGACTCTAAATCACCTCTTCTCACAAAGAGGCAATAATTCTATGAGAAGGCCACGAATCATTACTCAAGTCCAATTAAGCCCACCATAAATGACAGGACAATTTGGTGCAGGGAATCAAATGTCTTTCTTGTTTAGTGTAAACTCTGCCCTGTCCAGTGGCATGTTCCCCTTTGTGCAATTGGAATAGAGTTCCACAACATCACATTCTTTCTATTATGTCATCAGCATCGTACCTACAGTAGCTAAATTAGGGTGTACACACTCTCAATGATGAGAGTCAGACAGACTCCTTTTCATGGGCATGAGCATTATTGCTCCTTTAACATCCACATGTTGACAACATTGAATTGGTGCTTGGCTGACTTGGTGCTGCGCCTTCAAAGTAGCGACAAAATAAAGGTCTTATTTAGCAAGTGACACTAAAGAGCCCAAAAACAACATATGGCAATCAATCACTTCAAAGGTGCATGAGCAGAACACCTGAAAGGTTTGTGTTCTGTAGGATTTAACACTCCAAACCATGGCAAAACAAACTCAAACATTTGGCCTTGTATTCCCATTTTGATGAGTAGGCACATCCTATTACTATCTAGTTAAGTAGAGACAAAAGCATTTCCAGAAACAACCAGATTGCCAGTTGAGGAAAAAAATGATTATAAAGTTTTGTTTTCTTTTTAGAAAATGTGAATTTAGTGACCAAATTGTTTTATGTCCACAAAGAGCCTAACAATAATCTGTGTTAGAGAGCCCTTCTTTGCAGAGATACTACATCAATCTCCAAAGCGTGGCATATCAAAATACTGACTCGACAGGATGATTATTGCACAGGTGTGCCTTGGGCTGGCCACAATAAAACGCTAGTTGCAGAAATAGCCTTTGCGTTTTGTTGATGAAAAATGGGAGCAAAAACCCATGTGTTTATATCTTTCTATAGTTTATGCAACTACTAGTGCTCATCTTCAGCAACACTGCATCCTGATATCTACGTGAGACTTGCCTTGATTCAGATTTTCTTTGCATTGACTGCAATATATTTGTGCCTCTTGCTTTGCACTTTGGCCAACTCCTTATCAGGTTGAACTGAACTGCTGCTATCAAAATAAACCAACCAGATTGTGGACACACACAACAAGAAAATAGTTCACCACGTTTTAGTTCAATCGAAGAATTTGCTCATGCAGTTCACATCATTGGGATGATACTAAGTTTTACGAAGCACCTTCTCAGAAAGAAAAAAACATTATTCGAACCCCAAGCCTGGTGAATGATGCTGGAAATAGATGCGCTATTTCGAGACAAATGTTCTTACAAAACACCCACTAACCAGGATTATTGTGTTTCGGAAAAGACAGAGCGTGTCGTTGAAGGCACAGAACCACGTTTCAATATGTTTTTGAATTATACCACATTTAACCGGGGTAATAGCATCTTCTTCTCTATTTCAGCTCAATAACGCATTGGCAATGGCATATTCAATCAGATCAGAACTGCACATCACACCACTGACCAAATATTATACAATTGTGTGTATATAACATGTTCGATTGGTTTTGAAAAGAAGAGTATAAGAACCCACAGGACATTTGAGGCTTTTAAATACAAATGCACATAACAAGTCGGTAATCCGTCAGTCTTTGCCGAGAATTGCAAACAAACAAGGGAGGAAACGGACCGAAGCCAGGCCTAGCATTAACATTAGCACCACAGACGCTACGTTATAAGGTCTGAAAGAGAAAAACACCAAAAGCAGACCAAATCTGTCCTAAAACGCTAAGGGCCGACCCAGTCGTACTCTTTTCATTTCGTTCTCAGCGACAGCATCAGCCCAAAGAAAATGTCCACGATGGCTAATGTGCTTACCGGAGAGTTCGTCTGGTTCCAGCCCGCTTTCGGTGTCCAGTCCGCAGACCACGAAATAATCTGCGAACCGACAGGAGACGGGGCTGATGCCGGTGGTCATTTTGAGACTGGTCCGGTGGCTCCCTTATCCCCGCGACAGGGAGCATATTAAGTGTAAGCGGACAAGTGATTTGTTTCTGCCATCATGTAATGCTACGTATGCAGCCTAGTACGCGCAGTATGAGTCTATTAAAATCACAACCGAGCCCTTTATTTACACGCGCAAGCGGAGGAGTATATTTCCGGTTTGATCCCTCCACAATAAAACAAAGTTCTGATATATCACTATTGCGTTTTGTCGTCGTCCCATATTGTCTAATTAGGTGACGACATGTCGTCCTTTCTTCCGAACCACACCACACGCTGACGGCCCCCCACAATTCATAGCTCCACGAACGTCACAAAGTCAGAATTAGTAAGAATTCTGATATTAAAGTGAGAATCTTGCCAACCTTGTTTTTTTTCTTCTTTGGCTCTAATCCTCTTCCGTAGTGATACAATCTTGGCGGTAGAATAAATTCAATCGTCAAAATGTAACTTAAAAATTAATGATGGCTGCTGAATGAAGCATCAGTGGTCATTTCCAGATAGGAAAGGGTTACGGTATATAGCAGGGTGTAGAAGTGACCAGTGCAATACAGTACTGTATAGGCCTATGGTATAATACAGTGGCATACCTTAACTTAAGTTTTTTTTATTTGGGATGGGGTTTGTAGGAGCTAATTATCCTGTCTTAAATTGCTTCATTTGTCATCTTTTGTTTTAGGTAACTTCACAAGAAGCAGTTTGCAAGATAAAAAAAAAACTGGAAACCATTTATTAATACTCCCAGTTGATGTTAACTAGAAACATGGAGAATTACACTGTGTAATGAATCAAACACCACATAACTTTGTAAAACAAGAGTCAGCTAGCTTTATGCTAAGTCCCGATCCAAACTCCATAAACGGTCCAATAAAAACTAAGATCGATGTCATGGACTCGTGAATTTTTAACCCTTAGTAAAACAGATATTTGAACACACAGTGCTGCAACACGTGTGAATTATATACAACAATACTCTGTCATTTTTCTGAACCTCTGCGAAAAACGGCCACTATTTCGCAGTTCACGAAATCACTTAGCTGTGAAATGTTTCATGTATTTCAGGCATTATATTTCCTCCTGCTGCCCAAGGCAAGAACACAAAGGAAAGCCGTGCAATGAGCATGAAATCACGATACATGTACAGTACTTGTACTCACATTTTTATCAAGTTTAATTGTTTACATTTTATTTGATTACGTGATTATTGAATTTTTTTTCCCCAAGATGGCGCCTGAGTAGGCAGCCTTCAGCAAGTGCTCTTCAAGAGCCTTGCTTTTTTTTGTTCTTTTTTGTGGTTTTGTTTTGTCACATGTTTGTAGTTTCGGCGGGTGGAAAGGAGAAGAATCTGTGCTTGGTGGTTGCGCCTTCTCGGCAGCACGCCTGTACCAGCAGAGATTTTGATTGGGAGGAATGTCGGCGCCATTGACTGTCAGTGCTGGACAGCCCCGGGGCGCTTGTGTTTTTTGCGCCTGTAATGGGCAGCATTTTTCACAGCCCCGTTTTGTTCAGTGGAGATGTCAGCGCTGTTAGACAGTCTGCGTTGGTGTGGCTGGATGGATGGCTGCTGAAGTTGAGGATGAGAGAGGAGCGTCAGAGAGGAGCGTCGGCGCGTACTTGGAACTGAGAGTCACCGCTTGGAATTGGAATGGATTTGCATGGGATAGGAGAAGTGAACCAATCTCTTTTTTCGTCAATGGATGCTACAGCTTCTTGTTGACTTTGAAACTTAGCTTGTAGCCGACGTGTGCACATTTTGAGCATGACGTCTCTGATCCACTGGTGAAAGGACACTTTGATTCTCTCCTCTTTCATCTCAAATTGCTTTAAACAACAAAGCGTATGAGGGGAAAAGTGGTTAGGACTGCACGACTGTCCGTGTTTCATGTTATGTGTTGTGTTTATTATTTTACTTTATGTTTACTGTTTTGTCAAGTGCTTTGTTACAGCTGCCGCTGTTGTGAAAGCGCTATATAAATCAGCATGTATTGTATTGTATTGTATTGATTGTATAAAATTAAATACTGCAGAGTGGTATATCTTCTTATTTGAAAAACACATTACAGGAGCTGGAACAGATTAATTGCATTTCATTAATTGGTAAGAAAATAACTGCTGTACTCCACGCAGTTCAAATCATTAATGTTACTGTATTGTGGGGCCACCCAGTGGCGGGGTCTCTTCTTAGATTCAAAGAACTGGTTGTACTGCTGCATCGCAGCAAGACAGATTCAGGCATGACATTTCCTAAAAGTGATTTAAAACTCTCAAACTCAGGAAAAAACAAATACTGTATACATAAGCTTCATCCAATCTATACTGTATATGACAATGATAGAGATACCAGTGCTGACATATCGAGACAGAATTTATTTAAGACATTTTATCCACTTGAATTACCGTCAAATAAAGCATCCTTCTTAAGACAGTGAGAAACAAAACAAATCGCAAAACATTGATGAGGAACATGTATGATAACAAATGTTGATATATTAAAATTTACACACAACAGGTAGTTTATCTACAGATATTTGTTTAGTGACTGTCATCATTCAAAATCCAGTTTGGGGAAGCTCTTAACAGTAGTTAGCAGAAATCTGTGCTGCATGAAGACATTTCATTGGCCAAAAGGAATCAAAAACTCTTGACAACACTCTAAATAGAAATCTTGAAAAAGATTCAAAAAATTCTGGTATACAAAAATGTGGTATCTATCTCTGTTTACTTCATCAGTTTTACTGTTGTACAGTTCAAAGGCATAAAAAAAGAAAAAAAAACACTACAAATGAATGATTTTGTCAGCCTTGTGATGGGGACAATTCTAGGACTTAAAATACTAATCTGTCATTTTGCACCAAGCAGAATGCATGTTCAATTGGCACTGCACAGGAGTATTATAGTGACTTTACTAAAAGTAGTATGTGGCCATGAATCCAGGTGCATTTAGAGGTAGAATATCAAACAAAAGATGCACTTGCTTACTTTCCCATACATTTTAATTCCTTCCTCTGTGCTGGACATTTGATTAAGCAAGTACCGGATATGATATTTAAAACCAGAACTTCACTTTCATCGGCGGTGACAGTGCGGCAGTTATTGCTTCCTTAAAGACAGAAATAAAACAAAGGAAAAAACTACTAAGACAAGACAGGGAGTGAATGTTGACGTGCTACAAATAGGATGTTGATGTCATCCACCGAAGGAGGAATTCCACAGTGGTGGACTTTGCTCTGAAGTGATGTTATTTTTAGCAAGCAGAAGCACTACCATCAATTAAACAGGTGGCCAATTGAAGCCAACTGCATCTCCTAAACAATAAAAAATAAATATATAGAGAGAGAAATTGAATATTATAGTCCAGTCACATCCTAAAAGTCGTGCCTTATAATCACCCTTAAATAAAAAAAATCACATTCTCTTATGTAGATGTTACAGAGCCCCTTTAAGGGATATAGGAGCAGGAGGCATGTTTTGTGTGCACACCAGAAGCCTTTTACTGTGTTACTCTCTGCTGCGCATCAGAAAAAGCAAGTTTTCTTGTGAGCATGAGAAAGATTTAGGAGTGCACATCAGAAAGTTTTCTCGTGAGCATGACAAGATTTACAATCGCACCGGAAAGTTTTCTTGTACACACCAGAAAGTTCCACATTTTCTTGGGTGTGCCACAAAGTTTATCGGACATTGCAGAAACTCTCTCATGTGTGACAGTTTTCTTGGCAAATTTTGCTGTGCGCATCATAACGTTTCTGGTACATTTCGTCATGTTTTATTTTGTATGCCCCAGAAAGTTTTACGCGTGCCAAAAACTCTCCCATGAAAGCCAGAAACTCTGTCGTGCACAACAGATACTTCTCAAGTGACCCAGAAACATGGTGTTGTCCCTTTTGAGGCTCTGGAGGATGTGCTGCGATCAATCAGGTAACTATGTGTGCAACTGCAAGCCACCACTGTGTGCACCATGCGGTCGAGCCATGTTTGTCGTAACATCAGCAGGAGAGAACCTACACCAGGACTTCATGCAGCTGTGACTGATGCAGAGCATCGTGAGCGACAGGCACACATTCCTGAGGAGAAAGGATTTTTTGGGGGGGCTGTTACTGTTATTCAAGGTCAAACTGTGGATCAGGTGCTGAGGTCTTTTGTGGTCTACTCTAGTTTCTGCTGCAGCTTTTTCTGGAAGCAGACGGGCAGGATGGAAAGCACAGCGAGCACGGCGAGCACAGCCAGAGAGTTCCAGGACACGGCCTCGCCGGCAGTGGTCAGTTTGTACAGTGTTGTACCCGCCTTGATGGCTACGAAAGATGGTGGCGCTACGCCTGTGAATAACATGGGTGCAGTCATTAAGAAAGACTCAATAGCGAAAGTTACCGTACTTCAGCATAACATACAAACAAGGAATCAGAATTACATACCCAAAAAGGTTCCAACAAAGAATACCCCCAAGGGCACATTGATGACAGGTGAGGTGATGTTGATGAACCAGTTGGGAAGAAAGGGAGTTATCCTCAGGAAAATTATGTAATAGATTAAATGGTGTCTGTGTTTATCCACCTGCCAGAAAAACAAAATCTTTAAATATAAATGTCTAATCAATGGCTTTTTAAGAGCCTAGCTGGGTGGGGCAGTGGGTTTCCAACTGTTTCAAGTAGCATGTCAAAAAAAATTCTTGGCGCTCTGAGCTCCATCATTACGACCAACATTTAAAAAAAATACTACTGTGTTTGCATTGTCTGTTAGCATTTAGCTAGCAGACTGATATGTTATCTGGTTTGAATACAAAACGTCTTTGTTTTAGGTTTAGTTTTACAGGAAACGAGAAACAGCTTGGAACAAGCGCATCGCCTCTTTTTAAAGAATTGTTCACTATCTGGTGCCTGCCAGTTCATATCTAAAAAAATGAGAAAAAAACACCCAAAAACCAAAACATCACCATTATGTTCCTGAAATTAGGAGGTGATTGTTTTCACATACCACAAGAGGGAGACCACGTGCCACCACACTTGGGGAATTACAAGACAAGCGTTCTATCAATGAAGGCTCACAGACAAACAGTGTCCCAATATTCCCATTTACTTACCTGCTGTGACCACTTTTGGGCTTTTTCCGTGAGATATTTGTACACCATGGGTCGGCCCACCAAGTAGGACAGCATATAGCAAAAGGAAGCCCCCAAACCAGAGCACTGCCATGACACAAACATATAATGACAGCTACATTTATCATCTTGACACATTGACTGAAAAACTAAAGGTTCCTACTGGCTGCCAGAGGACATAAGTTGAATGAAATAATTTTGCCAAGTGTCCCACAAATATAGGATCCCACTTTTGACAAAGTAAATGGAATATATCGCATACTGTATGTACCAAATTGAACCAAACAGTACTGCTCGATAGAAATTCTGCTTCATTCTACCTATTCAATTAACACTTAACAGGCCCCAGTACTGGGTAACTACAAATCCAATTGTCTACTAATATACTAATAATACACTTTATATCGTTATTACTCACCAAGCAGACTAAGAAGAGAGCCAGGGGGAAAGGGTAAAGATATCCAGACAAGATGCTGAGGAAAATCGATCCGGGGATGGCAAAGGTCTGAAGGCTAACAAAAGGTGTCAAGGTATATATATACATATATATATAAAAATTTTTAAAGACCTTAAACATCACATGAATGTACAAAAGCTGAATAAACTGCATGGGGGCTTGAGAAGTGAGTTTAGTTGATTCCATGACTACACTCTTAATTCAAAACACATTTTAAATCATTTTTCCCCATTAAATTGAATGCAAAAGGAATTAATCAGTTCCAGCACCCCGCCCCTCAAAAGATGTTAAAATGTTTAATGTTTTTTAAAATAATATTTTTATGTTAAGTTCTGTCTCTGTGGTGAAAATGCCATACACGTCTAATTGCTTTTGCTTAGCTTGACAATAAACTTCAACTAGGAGAGGTAATAACAGCTTCAACCTTTTTTGAAGAATTTTTCAAAATGTGCCAAAATGATGCTTGTGAAGTAAGCCGAGTTCTTCCCAGAGAGAAGTGAGAAATGTGTTTTAGTATTGTTCATGTACCATAATACATATTTATGTTGTCACTTAAAACTAAGACTGTTGCAATTTGTGTCCTTTTTTTCACACTTTCGTTTTGGAGGATACAAAACATATGTTGCAAAATAGGCCACCAACACCTGGCTGTAGTAGGTGTTTTTGTATTTGGACAATACAGTTCCCAGAGCTTTGGCGTCATCCATGTCTTTGGGTATCTTGATTTTCTTCATTTCATCTCTGGAAGAAAAATAAACAATAAGAATCGTTGCTTGTCCTTCAAATTGATCCCTGATTCTCCCCTTGACAGTGGAAACAGCAATTCCACTCTCTAATTCAAGTTTTAGTATGTGCATTCTATGTGCTGTTGTAAAAAGATTCATACCGTCCATTATATTTGTTTTTACATTGCTGTGAAATCAAATGCTTGCACTAACTCATCCCATTTAAAAAATGAAACAACATATACATATAAGTTAAATACAACTGAACTGTACCTAAATGTACAAACATTAGTGGATTAAAAAAATAATAATTTAATGATTCTTTGACATACCCCTCGAAGAAGCCTGCACACCACCACTTTGAGAACCATCGATCAAAAGCAATTCTATCACATTTAAAATGTTGATCATCATGGCTTTCTAGACAGTTCCTTTTAAGTTCTGTTGAAAAAACAATTTGACTGACCTCATCTAGGTCACCCACTTCAGATGAAACTACAGACATGAGTAGCTACATTACCGGTCAATATGTTAACATAGTAAAGACAGAGGCAACAACACAGCACCACAAATTCAGAGAACTGCAAAACGGCTGGGGTTTCCAATGTAACCTAAAGCAACTCACTCTGTAAGCTCTGGGAAGTTCCTGTAGACCAGGTACATAATTGAGGCTGAGCAGGTGAAAATAGCAAGGAGAATGAAGAGGGACATCCGTGTTGAGCTCCCTGCAGCATGATGGCTATCTGTGAGGAAAGGACAAGAACAATTCGAAAAAATGATGTTGACATTTAGATTTAGCAAATGCATGTTCAAGGGATTTTTTTCCCAGATTCCCATCTTCATTATCCCAAAAAAAGCAGATGTGGAAGGTCCAAAGTCAAACAAAATCAGTGCCATTACCTGTAGCTGTCCACATAGTTTTACTTTGTTTGAAAGTTGTCCCGATGGAAAAACCATGGAAAGGAAATTAATTCTCTATGGGCTCGAACACGCCATTATACAACCTTTACAGACTACACAGGCAAAGCTTGAGGTTGCGTTTTAACATCCTCCAGTATTAAGTAAAAGCATAAATTAATGGTACACTAAAAGAAAACAAAATCTTGTCACATTTTGACCAAACCTGACAGATAAAACTGAGAGGAAGCAGGAGAGTTTGTGCAGAGTGATATCACAGTGATAGTGTATACCTCATTTAATGAAATGGTATGATAATTATCAAGCTTGGTGGTGTGTTTTTTTAAATATAATATGGTGAAGTGTCAAATATCAAGCCCCATTTGAAGGTGGCAGCATATGGAACAAGACAACTCACATTCATGCATCTATCTACACATCACAAATAAGTACGTTTTGAATTATACTTCAACCTAATACATACGTGAAAGACAAGGATTAATAAATTGCATTTTGTTGTGTATCTAATAAAGGGATCAGTGAGTGTGCTAAATACCTTGGAGCTATAAGCAATACTTTCAACAATATATCAAAATAGGTGGCAAAGGTACTTAAGGTCTCAACTTAGGTAGAAATACTGACATTTATGTTTAAAAAAAAAGACTGGTAAAATCTCTAATTTAGTGATGAACCAAAAAAATTGGATGTATTCCTTACTATGCGTTTAATAAGTCATGCTCTGTTCTTATTTATTTGTTCATTTATTTTAGGGTGCTATTTTTAAACATGTGGAATTAAGTAATTAAAATAATTAACGTTGTTATTACACCCGAGAAACGCTATTCGCGGAGGATAGGGGCCCACAAAGCTAAACAGTGAATATATGTAGTGCAAGAAAAAAACAAATATTGAAAAATAAATTATATGCGATTCCGTGAGTGCCGAACAGCGAGTACTGTATACCAGAGTCGATTGTATATGTTATAGGTTTGTTTGGAAAGCTTTCCAGTGATAAATACCTGTTGAAACGAGGTTAAAGATTAGAAAAAAATGTATGAAAGCTTTGAAATCTGATTTTCACATGTTGAATTTGAACAAAAATGAGTCCACTGCTGCTTTTAAAAACTCATCACTTTGTTTATATTTATCACAGGAAAATATTATTTGCATTTGTTCCACACATAACTCATATATCCTCCAATGTTGGAACAGGTAGCATCAATTTCGACTAAGTAAGGGTTAGAAACTACATGCATGTTCTCAAATGTAAGGAAGAGGAAAACGTCGCCAAAAATATACTAAAGTCCAGACATCTGAAAAATCGCCATTTACAGCATGACGTATGCCAAGATGTTGAGCGATTTGAGAAAATGGTTTCAATGAATCTAGCATTCAAGTTATTAGAGTTGAGTTCCCATGTTAAAAAAATATCGCTAACAAACTTGAGTTCCGTGTAACCAAAACGCTAATCGTCACATGACAGCGACTGCAACATGACAGCAGTGGTTTTACCCTGGTGCTAAGCTAACAGAACGTTCAAATTGTCGTTAGACGCATTCAACAAACCGGACGAATCAAAAAGTGAATCGCCTACTTAAGAATTAACTTGAAATCCCGTGTGGGTTAATATTTAACCATTTAATTCCAGTCATAATGTTAAATTAGCCGCTGCAAACCTACCTGTCAACGCGTTGAGGTTCGTAGCATTAGCGTTCACTTCCCCTTTTGACAAAACCAAGTCGTCGGTCTCTCGTCTGTCCCTCCGCTTTGTGGCCGTATTCTGAGATAATGCCATTCCGTACCTCGACGGCCGATTTATGTTCGATCCGGCAGAAGAAAATGTACAGATGAACGAACCGGTGAAATGACACGTTATACTGCCCGAGCCTTTTCCTTCGCTTCCAGTGCTTATCGCGTACAATCGACAACAGCGTCTCCGCCTGGACGACATTGTTATTACATCCATTGTAATGCGGGCAATTCGCTGTTTCAGCGCTAAATACTGTCCATCTACTAGTACAGTACACGCTTTGTCCTCTCGAGTAGTAAGACCATTTGGCGCACTAGTAGAAAGACCGTGTATTACAAGTAATGTATTTTTCGACAACTGGTGCCTTTATGTGTATGTGTATTTTTGCAGAGGAAATTTTACATGAGGTGACATACTGTATGTGTTACAAGTTGTATTACAAGTAAAGCACTAGACGTTCACTAGTAGAATTTTATAACGCCACTAGTAATTGCCTCCTAGTGGTGCACAGTTGTTGACCAGTGCAGGTTTGTCCAAATATGCCAAAGTTGTCCTACTACTTGTTCAACATCCATCCATCCATTTTCCGATCCGCTTTATCCTCACAAGGGTTGCGGTGGGTGCTGGAGCCTATCCCAGCCGTCTTCGGGCAGTAGGCGGGGGAAACCCTGAACCGGTTGCCAGCCAATTGCAGGGCACACAGAGACGAACAACCATCCACGCTCACACTCACACCTACGGACAAACAAAGACAGTGTTCAACCAGCCTGCCATGCATGTTTTTGGAATGTGGGAGGAAACCGGAGTACCTGGATAAAACCCACGCAGGCCCGGGGAGAACATGCAAACTCCACACAGGGAGGCCAGTGCTGGAATTGAACCTCTGCACTGTGAGGTAGACACACTAACCACTGGGTCACCGGGCCGCCCACTTGTTCAACAAATAAATCTTAAATTAAATGTACACTAGAAGAATAACTGTCGACTAATAATTATTTTTCCAGTGTTGCCTTCCACCATGACATTTTTGCTCTCTAGGATGACAATGTGGCATAGTAGAGTAAAACAAAGCACGACTGGGCATTTTGGTATGACTCTTTTTATTTTATTGTATTTTATTTTTCACAACATGGCTTGATGTTGCTCGGTCAAAAAATGATGTATGGCAAATGCATTGCGTTCAATGCCAGTCAAAAAGCCACAACGGTCTGATGTTAAATTAAAAAAAAAAAAATCAAACTACTGTAAATTTGAAAAAACTTACAGGTAAGGTGTATTTTCCAGTTGTTATTATTATTAAGCACTTTTTTTGTGTCAATTCATAATGTTATCATTATGGAAACACATTGTTTTCATTTATCAAAATAATGTGTTCCCTTAGCTTTGTGGAGTGTCCAATGTATAGTTTTTAGTCTCAATATGAGCTGCTAAAAATCACAAAAAGACAGACTTCAGCTGTGCAATGAACACTAAGTTTGTATTTTTTTTGTTTTAACACCACCCCATTATTGCACTGCCATCATACACAGATCAATCTCAGGGAGTTGGAGACAAGAACCTCAACTAAGCAGTGCACTGCTTCCTGGTCACAGCGAAGTTGGTCAGTAGCGTTGAAATCACTTTAAGATTAAAGGACCAATAACAATAGGGCCGTTCACACGGGCAGATTTATTTCGGACCTACTCCGAAACTTCTCCCCTCGAGCGTTCATACGTACAACTTTGTTCCGGCGTAGTGCCCGAAAACAGCTTGTTTCGGATCAAATTTAAACCACCTCTCTGAGGTGGTTTAAAATTTGCACGTATGAACGCAACTGGGTTAAATTTGCTCCAGAGCAAATGCTCGCTTGTGGGGTGGGGGGGAGACTCGCTGCGCATGAGAAGAGTTGATTACGTACGGCGAGAATGCGTTGCTTTCGTGCTCTGTCGAACTTCCGTCAGGTGTTTGTTTAATAACGACACAAGACATGGCTGCTAACAGTAGCAAAACACCTCTTGGGTTATACCATCTCAACTAGAAGGGGGGTTAGTCCCCAAACGTCATCTTTCCTTTTGTAGGAGACTGGACTGTCTCGGAGTTTTTTGTGTAGTTTGTTCCTTTGTTGTGTGTTCACAACCCCCCGCCCTCCATAGAATTTATTTTGTGATTTCATCTCTTGATTTTTGTGTTGGCGCATTAAATGTTTGCTTTTCTGAGTGTCATTGAACTCATCGTTGATTTACATTTTGGGGGCGGTCACTCTCTAGCAGAAGGCACGGAGACACAGAAGGAGAAGGACGTGCCTGTACAGTAGTTGCTTGAGTTGTGTATACGTTTTAAAAAGAACCAACACGACAGCTCATTTGTTTTCTGTCGTTTTGCTCCGCAGCAGAAACTGCCCGTGTGAACGCAAGTGGAGCTGCTTCGACGCTGTGCCGGAGCTGTGACGGAGCTGTGACGCTCAGCGGCTTTGTACGTGTGAACGCTCCACAAAATTTGTTCGGTGTAAAAATATATCGCAACAAAATACTCCGGTGCAGCGCCGAAATAAATCTGCCCGTGTGAACAGGGCTAATGACTAACCCCAGGGAGACAAGCCTTCCAGTATGTTTCAGTTAACAAAGGAGAGCGTTTCCTGATTCTATGAATCGCAATGGATCCCGAGGTTTTGGTCGAGGCCCATGGACCCCAACCTGCGAGAGGCGACGGAAAGACAATGATTCTATGACCATTATAATCCCAAACAAAAGGAAGAATAATGGAGTCTTACTCAACTTTCTAAAGAAGGATGAAGGCAAGAAAACCCTGAAGCACTGGATGACGTGCAATGATTGTGGAAAACATAATTTTTAAAGGCCAAGTGTGAAGTAAAATTGGCCAACCATGTTTTTGAGTATAAACAATGGCTGAACAATTATAAGAATATTTCCGTTTTTTTAACGCAACCCTTCCAGATTCTTTGTTTAACGCTTTGCAACGCCCTTGACAACGAAAATGCTTTTCTTCGGCAATCCTCGGAAATTACGTCACATGGAGAACTGCGAGTGTGGTCTGCCATTGAACAGCATTGTTGCATTGCTTGCTGGTAAGATGCCACGGCGGTGTGTGGCGATGTATTGTTCGCAATCGACAGAAAAGTTGTATCAGTGGCCGAAGGATAGCAGGGCACGTAAATGGACATCTTTTATTCGCAAGAAGCGAGTGAATTTCACGCCATCATCGACGACTGTTCTCTGCTACTGTATCTCCACTTCAAAGATGCCTGCTTTCTCAACCGGTCTGCTTATGATCAAGGATTTGCAAGAGTGATTTTTGGATGGATGATGATGATTTTGTCAAAGCATAGCTGCCAACTCTTGTGGAATGAAAAGTAGAAGGTAGCGACGTTAGCCGAAAGCTAACTCGAGAAGCTCGCAACGTTAGTTTTCGGCTCGAGGCAAACCCCGATCGATGCTATTCATACCAGCGATGAGTAATAATGGTAGTCAGACAAATTGTTCTGGAAGTACAAGTCAAAATATTATTTGCGAAAAAGAATACTTAAGTAGGCTAACCGCTTGAACATGAAGTCTGATTTGTTTTTTTTAAACAATGTCATCAGACAGACAAAATCCATAAAATTATATGCACATGCCTGCATCTTCAAATCCTAAAAATAATACCAGCCTATATCTTACCAATCTTGTGATCTAGATGGGTCTTAGTCTCCATTCCATGTCAGGTCGTCTGGGCACATTGTTTACATCCTGATTAGCGTCTGGCTCATACATGTAAGGTCCAACGTGTAAAATTCCGACCTCCTCTTCTTCCTCCCCAAAATTTGGATATCCTCACTTGCGCTCGATCTGTCGCTTGTACCGCTGTTTGAATCATTGTTTGAAATGCTTTTCATCTCGGCCATATGGAGCGCTGCCATTGCTGTTCTCCATCTGACGTTTCACTTACGGGTTACTCCCCTTTCAGGCTCGAACTTCGGAAAAGCGATTATTTTGTCAAATATACATAATATAAATTATTTTATCATGCTTTATTTGGTGAATAATGTTGAAGTACATTCATTGTGACCCTATTTGGCATTTCATGAAATTACTTCACACTTGGCCTAAGGTACTGATCCTGCCGATCATTGAAATGATGAGAGAGCTCCAGAATTGATGTTGGTCTCCAACATAGCCACAAGAGGGAGACAACTTGCGTTGAATAGAGATGAGAGACTGTTATTTGAATCCTCAATGATTGGAAATTTTGAATTGTAAATATTGAAGCAGGGACAAGTAATCGAAATCCATAAATGTCTGTCACGACGAGAGTCAATACACCCTCTGACTTCCCCGCTGTTCTTTGCCTCAAGGTGTCATCTAGTGTTTTCACAAGACACTTTACAATGTCATAATAAAGGATATTACATCATTTGCTTTGACATTTGCTATTTGTCATCCCCTTTTGTGCGATCGCGCACTTTCCGACACCAGCCTAATCATCGTGGCCAACCGTCATCCGTTAGAAAAACACATTTTTAGGATTATGGGCGATTAGTATACACAGATGAAAAATGTGTTTAGCTTGCCAAAACCCGAATATAGTTTCGTTCAATAGTTTGTTGGTCTTAAATGAGGGGGAAACATGTAAAACCTTGATTATTTGAAAATATTTTTTGGGCAATTAAACAAAAACTACAAGTCCCATAGGCGTGCGGCCGCAGCCGGAAATTAGTCGTACACATTTGGCGCTGATCTATCCGGGTACTTCATTCGCTTCTTCCTTTCGCGCCGGGTAACCGGAGAGCTGTGCGTCCATGTGCGCAGTGCCTGGGAGCTGATAAGACATCTGAAATCGCCTCAATCCGAGCCAAGCAATCACGTTTTGGTTTTTTCTCCCCACCCAGCGATGGATCCCGATGTTTTGGTCGAGGCCCTCCGGGGCACCATGGACCCCAACCTGCGAGAGGCGGCGGAGAGACAACTCAGCGAGGTAAAGGTTTCCAACTTGGGCTTTTTTCGTGGCTGGTGATGGCGCGGTCTCACATCGGGCCTCGGCTCATAACATCAAGATGATACGATTGCACAGGCTGGACTTTGTCACCGCAACTGACCCACTGTTACAATTCACTCTTTCGAGACACCACACAAGTGAATGGCAGGTCGCCTTAAATCTCAGTCATGTTGTTTTGTGTTCTTCGTTCATCGCCAGCCCAATGAGCCAGCTGTGCGGCTAATTTGCTAACCTAGCCGCCTCGTCTTGTCCCCCCCTTCAAAAGACATGTTAGCTTAGCACGCACACGTGTAGCTAAAAGTAAATCGTGTGAACAAAATGTAAAAAAAATCGAATAAACAGTCGCCATTTAGCGCATCGAAGAGAACTGTGGGCTATTGGGCTAACGATGAGCTAAATTAGTAGGGGTTTCTTAGCTGCTGCTGCTGCTCACGTGTCACTGACAAGCCTAGTAGCAATGACATCGAGTCAACGACGACATAGTCCATATTCGCCAGATACAGCCAGTACTTTCGATAATCATTAGGCACGACGACATGTTAAAGTAACATTTTTTTGCGAATGTCTTAGAATATGATTGACCGAAGTAGGGTTGACGACAGGTTAGCGACACGCATTGCTTCGGGCAGTAGAAACGTTGGCTCGCTCCTCTGTTGTTTTAAAACCCACGTTTGCTTCCCACACTGTTGATAATAAACAAAGTCTATAAACAAATGTCGTTATTTAGGTTCGTTCCATATTTTAGTATTTGTGTGGGGAGTTGCGTAACGAAACTAACTTGTTTACACTCCTTTGCTGTCGTCGTGTTGCAACGATATTAAAAAATAACGGAAAACAAATGTCATAAAACGTAGACGTATGGTAACCAGTACCAATTTTCTTGATGCCTTTTAATGTTTGTATACTGAATGAAGCAATCTTATTAAAAACCTAAAACATAATTAACTGGGAGTCGCAGCTTGGAGTAACAGAACCTTACGTGAACTGTTGGACGTGCTAATGTAGCTCAGTTTTTTGCTGTCAAATATCAGTTACGTGTTTCCCTGTTCACTGAAGAGCCATTTTTAAACATGGTTGTGATTCACTATAGCTGTGATAGTGTCCATAATGCAGCTGGCAGCCGGTCCAAATTTGTCATTGTGCTGGTAGAAATGCTATACTTGTCATCAAGTTGTGCAACTAGCGAAAAGCACGTTGTCTGGGGGAGGATGGAGTCCTGCTCAAGTGCATGGTTTCTAAATACAGACATGTGCTTAGTCATGGGCCGTTTTTTTTTTTTTTAATGGAAGATGGCCAGGTGACTGAGTTAGCAGTACAATTTAAGGGAAATGTAGAACATGGGTTTCATCATGTCAGAGGATAATTGTACACATTTAGGTCATGGATGTTCTTAAATGAAATCTACAAACCAATTTTAGCGGTATTGTGCCACCTACACATCACAGATTTATCAGTGACTGAATGGGTGTTTGTCCATGTGCACTGCCTTGTCTCTCTGTATACTCTGCGATTGGCTGGCAATCAGTCCATGATGTACTCAGCCTTTTGCGTGGTTTCAACTGGGATAGGGTCCAGCACACCCGTGATCCTAGTGTGCATATGTGGTAAACAAGATGGATGCATGCTTGATGGAGATAGAAGTGCCTCTTTTTTGTATGTGATGATAAGTTATTTCCATTTCTGATGTACAGGGTCACACCCAGGTCAACTTTTTATCCACTCTGCTGCGCATCACCATGACTGATCAACTGGATTTGCCAGTCAGGCAAGCAGGTGAGTGTTTAGTACAATATTTATCTTCTCTGTCAACTGTTTCATATAACACTATGGATTCAACCTAAACTAAAAAGTAATGGGGTGAGTGAAAAAGAAATGAGAGAAGTTGAAGTGTTACTATTACCACTATTTCAAGTGCTACTAATTCATGTGGGAAGATTTTAGAAGCAATTTATTTGCAGTTGAATTCAGTATGAAGCAGTAGGTTATACAGGAGATCCTGTAAAATATAAATTAAATCTGGAACCTCATTTGTAGGGGTGTCCTGATCACACTTTTTTTTTAAGCACCAGCGTCTGAGTCAGAGTTCCGATCCGATACCTCGACAATGCATTAGGAAGAAAAGACTGAGTCAGAGTTCCGATCCAATACCTCAAAAATGCATTAGGAAGAAAAGAGTCTGCATCTGATTTTTCTCAAATATAAAAATATAATCAAATTATATGGACCATTGCACCAAATCAGTGAGAATTGCTTTTTGTAACTCTCAAAATAAACTCGGCACACTATATTTTTCCTTAGTTTCTTAGTTTGATGACACACATAAAAATGCCTGTTATATTTTTTTGTGTACTGAAACTCTTCATGGGTTGTTTGAATTGAAGGCTAACTTTAAACAGTGCATATCAATGTGCACGGTGCTTTAAAAATATATTTTCAATTAATTGCCTGTGGTCGCAAATGGCACCAATTTGATGGACTTGCCCGAATAAGTTTTAACAGAGAATGAGGCAATCCTCAGTTTGAGTCCATTTGATCTTTTCAGTTGTAAACAATAAATTCACATTGTTACTTAGTGGCTTGTGTATGTCCATGCAGCTACCAAGTTATCGGGTATGTGTGTGATTTCTCTCATCTTGAAATGACACTATTGATTCATGACTTTGTTAAATGCAACCACTGGGGAAACAAGCAAACCTGTCACCAAATAATTTACATTTGTTAAACTTATTTTTGAAGTTACGTGGTTTGGACGTGTTACAATTGTAACCTGTCTGTCACTCTCGTGGCTATTTAACAATGCCCTTTAGTGAGGAGGCCTCCTTAAGAGCATCTTTCGTCTTGCCTATCCCTCCATTCAAGCTATGAAGACAAACCCGCCGCTGTGCCTCTGCCTGAAGCAGGGCTGAGCGCTCGCGCGTGTGTGTGTGTGTGTGTGTGTGTGTGTGTGTGTGTGTGTGTGTGTGTGTGTGTGTGTGTGTGTGTGTGTGTGTGTGTGTGTGTGTGTGTGTGTGTGTGTGTGTGTGTGTGTGTGTGTGTGTGTGTGTGTGTGTGTGTGCAAACCAAGATATGACTGTACAATTTGGCAAGATATCTGCACATTTGGAATATTTTGTCGCTTTGTGACCTTTAATGTTCAGAAAATTAAGAAAAAACAACTATTCTTTCCCAGTCCAAAACGACGTGCCCCCTAAAGTTTTGTTTGAAACTGTTTTTTCCTTATTACAAATTTATAATTATATTATTAGTTCCAGTATCTATTTAGGATTTTGTATATTTGTGTGGTTTGTACAACTCTTCTGGGCAGCACTATTTTCGCGCAGTACAGCAGTGGCATGTAGGAGGGTCCTGATACAAGTTTGTCACTTCTGATACAATTCCGAGATTGCAGCCTAGAGTACTGTCTGATACCAATATCAATCCGATGGGATATCAGCAGGAGTGATAATGTAAAGTGTTCTAATAATAGTCAGCAACACTAGGTATAAGAAAATCTGGCCCATTTATTCCCAAAAAATGTTTGCATTCATGCTGCTGGATATAAGAGCAGGAAAGGAGACTGGAAAGGACTGCTTGTATATGAGTATTAATATTGAACATTTTGCATGTAAACCAATATAATCCGGTACCATTCTTTTGGCCGATATCAGATTGGGACGCCCCAAGTGGCATGGAAACGAGTTGTGAGAGGGATGGATGGATGGATGGATGGATGGATGGATGGATGGATGGATGGATAATGTGCAGAGTAGCCAGGACAAGGAAGTGTTTACAACTCATTTCGCGATAAATACTGTTTTCAGTCATTGTGCAAAATGAGTTTGGATCTAATAGCATTTTTAAGAGCATTTTTTTCCTATGACCAATGTGCAGAACATTTTTTAGAAAACCCAAGGGCATAAAACTTCAGTCAATAAATAAGTCAATACTGCAATCATCAGAATAATAATAAGGCGTAGAAAAAAAAGTAGTGTGTTTCCGGTAACCCGACCGACCGAGAATTTCTACCTCGAACAAAAACTTTCCGGTCGGCATTTTTTTCAAACCTTCTACATTTTTGTGTAATAATAATAATAATAGTACTGTAATGCCCTTCAATAACGGGAGAAGGATGCACGCAGTCGCTGATGCAATTCGTCGCTTTAATAAACAAAACAAGCAATAAACACACGCATTCAAAGGAGTTGCTGTTAGCCACAACTCACGCTCATGCGCTCCACACTCAGACTAACTACCGGAGCCAATATTCCCCAACCTCGCCCCTCCCTTTCTATGACGTCACACGAATACAAGAAACAGATATTACAGTACATTTCATTTATACGCGCTTTCAAAACACTCAAGGACGCTTTACAATCAAAACAAGAACAATAAAACCACAGACAAAATTATAAATAATAAAAGGAAAGATGTTTACATCGGTGCAAACTCGCGATATTCACGTTGAGCATGCGCGCTCATTTGCCGTCGTGTGTCAAAAACATTGAATCATGGCGGCGCCGCGATCTCCGAAAATAGTTTAGACCGCTTTTGTGTGTTGCAGTCTAGCATTACTACACCTTGTGACTAATATTTTATTCATAAAGTTACCATGCTACAACCAGTAAATTATAGAATAACCAATACTTTTTCATAATATTTTTCACAGCGATTAGCCTACAAATCTAATGACCAATTTGCCATGTAATCGTGCCTCGCGTCGTCCGCCTGTCGCTCTCGTGTTTTGTGCATACGTCACAGGTGCGTTTAGTGATACGCCTTCGGACGATTCATACGAAAAATCAGACTGGCATTGCCATTTCTTAAATGACGTAATTAGTAGACCTTTGTGAGTTTTTTTGCCGCCATCTCAAACTTTCATCCGCGCGATTCCTCAATTTGCGGACTAAAATAGCAACCCGCATACGCACCTATCTGTTGCGTCCCCCAACACTCAAAACGAAAGTAAATTCGAAGAAACACACCCACACACCACAAACACACAGAGGCACAGTGAAATCGCGTTGATCACACAGTCAAGTCATGTGCGGTGACTTTAATGGTTAAACTATGTTTCGCACCGTAAATGACACCACGGAAACGACACGCTACCGGTAACTATTGTTACGTGAAATCCTCAGGTGCCGTAGTTTTTTGTTTGTTTTGTTTGTTTTCCTTCGGCGGCGAGCGGGGTTTCAATGTCTCCTTGTTTTATGTTTTATGGTTATTTTGTTTACATTTATGATGGGGGCGTGGCAAAAATATTAAAAAAAAATAAAAACATTTGTCCGACCGACCGACCCTATGCCGAAATTTCATGTTACCGGAAACACACTACTATTTTTTCTACGCCTAAGAAACAAGAACACGGCAGTCACTTTACATTTTTTTCATTTTTTGTAATTTGTTTTTTGGTAGGCTGATTTCTACCGAGCCAACACTGTTGGAATTTGCCCGCTTTCTAATGTCTGCCTCTCATGCGCCACTCCATTTACAACGCCCCCACCCCCATTACCTCATTCTTTGCCACAGAGACCAACCCCCACCCCTTGCAAATAATATACCATGATACCATCTGTGTGGCACATTCAAAATAAAACGCAGATTAAAGGTCTTTCAATCCACGGGATGCGATGAAAAGTATTGTTTACATTTCTATATCTAGGTGTTTGCACACATGTTTAAGCATTGTCCATTGTCCTGCCTCCTAACATTTTTAAATCCCTTTCAATATAGGAGTTATTTACCTTAAGAACATGATAACTCAGCACTGGTGTGGTGGAGATGGTTCTTCCACAGAGACGCCTGTCAACAACATCCCTGATGAAGACAGACAATTCATTCGAGACACCATAGTGGAGGCGATCATCCACTCACCTGAGCGCATCAGGTGACTACACACGCATCTATTTTAATATATTGTACTGCATTGGTCCCCAAAAACTGGTCATGGTAATTTGGTCCTAGTTACAGCTGACCTAAAAACCACCGTCCCTATCATCTTCCAAAGGGTGACATAAGTAGGGCTATGCGATTATATAATCAAGAATCCTGATATTACTATGAGCAGCTGTGAACATATACACAATTAGACGCTGCGAAAATGTGCGTGACAGCAGCCAATCACAATCTGGCTTCTCCATCTGTACTTTGGTTTGCAAGTTGCAGAAGTAAACAGAAATTAATAGATATAGTAAACAATGACCAATCATGCAGCTTAAACACGCAGCTGATGGGCATCCATGAGCTAATTTGACAAGAGAAGTTCCTCACCATCGCTTGTCTGCGATTATCTCAAGAGCGACAAGGAGTGAATTAAGCCAATGTGCAAGGTATATCCTCAAAAACGGGCATTCCAACAATCCTCTTGAATTATTTGAACAAATACCACCAAATGATGATGTGGAAAGCATGAAAATGTGAGCGGTTTCCACAGCCTGCTCAAGTAGAAAGAGCAGTTTAACCGCTACCGGCTAGTGTGCATCCACCAGACCAAAGCAGCAATCAAAAGTCATCTTTTAATCATCCACATGTGCAAACGGTAATGATGCTGATGTATGATGGACATTTGTGCAAAAATCTAGTTTTATCTAATTTAGTTCTCTTTTTAAAATTAATATTATTAATGGGATCATTCATACGCAAGCTGCTGATGACCACACCTCCTGCCGAGTCACTCATCGCGCAGCAAGTCAACAGCCAGCAAACTTTAAACTCTCATTTGCTGACGCCTACGTCACTCACCAGGCACTCAGCCTTTTATATCACAGTATATTATTGAAAAAACTAGAAAGATATGGCATTAGAGGTATAGCGTATAAATGGATAAAAAGTTATTTAGAAAACAGAAATCAGTATGTGCAGCTCAATAATAAAAAAACGAATCAACTGAAAATCACTCATGGAGTTCCTCAAGGGTCAGTGCTTGGTCCAAAACTATTCATCCTATATATAAATGATATCTGCAAGGTCACAAAACAATTTAAATGTGTCCTATTTGCTGATGATACAACTTTCTACTGCTCTGGAATAAATCTGAAACAGCTCCTGACAACCGTAGAAAACGAATTAAACAAATTAAAAACTGGTTCGACAGAAATAAATTGTCACTTAACCTGAAAAATCGAAGCTAATTGTTTTTGGCACAAGACCAATCAAACACCAAGCTAAAATTATGGTAAACTCAATTGAGATAGAAATAGCGAATGAAACCAAGTTTCTCGGATTAATAATAGACTCAAAACTATGTTGGAAGCCGCATATCGATAACGTAAAAGAAAAATAGCCAAAACTATAGGGATCCTCTACAAAACCAAGGAAGTGCTAAATAAGAGATCCTTGTACACATTATACTCTTCATTATTATTACCATATATGAACTACTGTGTGGAAATATGGGGAAATGCTTGCAAAACAAACACACTCCCGATTCTAAAACTACAAAAAGCAATTCGAATTATTAATAGATCAAAATATACGGAACCCACAAATCCATTATTTATCAAATTAAATACGATGAAATTTTATGACCTGGTTGACTACAAAATTGCACAATTAATGTACAAAGCACACAATAACCTGCTCTGCCAAAACATTCTAAAGTTCTTTGAAATTCAGAAAGCAGCTATGATTTAAGAGGTACCAACTTATTCAAAAACTAAAAACAAGAACAAACATCAAGCAAAGAAGTGTATCTATCAAAGGTGTTAATCTGTGGAATAATCTCAAACGGACCTGAAAATGAGTAAATCGCTTGCTGAGTTCAAAAACAAATTCAAAAAATAGTACAAACAACCTACATCAATCAGAGTTAAAATGATAAGTTCTAAACGTTAAATATAATGATAAATTAGAACTAAGTTGATAAATAGGGAAAGGTATGGAAATATCCATTATGAATACAAGAAAAAATTGACACAAGAGTGCCAGGGTGTGTATATATAAATCCGATACACACCAAAAGTAGTAAAAATATCATGGCTAAGGGTAAAGCATGAGCCTTAATAGAGACTTCTATCTTCTTATTCACTTTCTCTTCTGATTGATATAAAAACTATTTATTAGATATAAACACATAACACGGGGTAGGACTAGATAAGTTCTTTACTTCTTCCTATTCCCTTGAACATAACTGTTTTTAATGATGACTGTGCTGAATGATGACTGATTTCTCTTACCTTATTATTACTGTATGTTTTATGTTATGTTCAAATAAAACCAAACCAAACCAAATATCAATACGCCTCAAAGTCACAGATGGTACTGGAGAACGTGAAGACCAAAATGTCTGCACCTCATGCACGTTGTTGCTTTTTAAAAACGCAGAATACATTTTTGTCTGTTGAGTCAACCCATTCTTCAAATATTCAATAGCTGCAGTCTGATTATAGTTTATAATTCAACGCAAGTGTTTTTGTCAGACTACTCCATCTATGTGGAGGCTGGATGCATATACTAACTTCAACGTGACGTGGGAGCTCCTACTTTGTGACGTTTCCTACTAGGAGGTCTGAAGTTTCAAATGTTTAATATTCTGGAACCGCTGCATCGAACCTATCTATTTTTACTTTGGACAGGGTCCAGTTGACAACGTGTATCCACCACATGATCAAGCACGACTACCCCGCTAAGTGGACAACCATTGTGGACAAAATTGGCTTTTACCTTCAGTCCGACAACAGTGGAGGATGGCTCGGCATCTTGCTTTGCCTTTACCAGCTGGTGAAAAACTACGAGTGAGTCAGTGTACCATCAGATGGGAAGCAACTGTCATGCTCGAGGCTGACTTCTCCATATCGAACAGATACAAGAAGCCTGAGGAACGTCAGCCCTTGGTCGCTGCCATGCACATCTTCATGCCCATGTTGAAAGACCGTTTCATCCGGCTTCTCCCAGATCACTCCACCGACTCTGTACTTGTACAGAAACAGATCTTCAAAATCCTCTATGCCCTTTTCCAGGTAACACCACATTGGTGCTCGGGCCTTGTGAAAGGGCTATGTTTTGAAAGCTTGAATTTATATTCTATTGTAACTGCAAACACAAGGACATAATTTTTTGAGAAGAGTAATAATCACATGAGCCCCATTATTTCTCACAGAAATAAATCAGGATCATTGGACTTGTAACAATGATGAATATTTTAGAGACTGGGCCCGCTCACGAAGAATAAAAATTAGCAGATAACTGAAGCCCATCCATTGAAAATGAAAACGCCTGAAGATTCTTGAGTAAGGTGTGATACACCTCCAAGAAGTAAATTTCCTATGAAAGATGGGGAGTTCCTCCTTTACAGTACAATAAATACTTTTTTTTTATTAATACAGTGGAACTGTTTTTAACATACCCTGTTCACATTTAAAAGTCACCATTTGTCAATTTTGCTTCCAATGAACACCTTTATAACATAGTCTTCATTATACCGACCAGATTTTTCCCCACAAAATAATGAAGAGGCCTTCGTTAGGACAAACTGTGGAAAGCTAACTGATGCCACAAACCTTGTTTATAAACAAAATTTTAGATGTGGGATTCCCCTATGTTGCTGAGCAACGCTACTGACTCGGTCCATTGTTGTACTTTCTGCTTCAACTCGCATAGGCATGCCACGGAAATATATCGTGAATCAAAAATTATAGTCAATGAGGAAGTCTGACTAGATATTTTATTTTATTTCCCACCTACTCCTGTTGTAAACTGAATGATGTCATTTATTGCAGGTTTTTTTGGTATTTTACATATAATCTGTTCAGCTAAAGCATTCAATCTAAACAGTTTGACCACACGTTCGGTAGAATATTAATATCTATACTCGTAAACCTCTCCATGAAACATATGCATTGCTTTTGAAATTTTTTTTGTGGCTTCATATGTATAATATTGTTGTAAACTAATAACTAGCAATTTTAGAGCCACTGCTGCAACTATAAAGTGCTGGAAAAGCATAATCTTTAACGTGCAATATTAAAGAGTGGTCTGTATTTATGACAAACCGATTTGGTTAAAATCTGTGTATTTGTGATTTCTCTTTCCTCTGCACAGTATAACCTCCCACTGGAACTCATCAACAGACAAAACTTGACAGAATGGATGGAGATTCTCAAGACCGTAGTAGATAGAGATGTCCCCCCGGTGAGAGCTTGAGTGGCCGTGTCGCTTTAAAATGACAAATGATCTCTTGCACATACGTATATCCTCTTCATCCACTGGCTTGGCTGTTTTTGATTCAGGAGACATTGCAGGTTGAAGAAGAGGAGCGTCCCGAGCTTCCTTGGTGGAAGTGTAAGAAGTGGGCCCTTCACATCTTAGCTAGGCTATTTGAAAGGTACAGATCTAATTACAGTCTTAACATGTAATTGATGTTACTTTCAAACACTGAAAGTTAATTTAATTTGTAGATACGGAAGCCCAGGCAACACTACCAAAGAATACACAGAGTTTGCAGAACTTTTCCTCAAGGAATATGCAGTGGCAGCTCAGCAGGTATGGATTAGGAGCTGTGACGTACTCTATGCTATGACTTGCTGGCCAAACGCTGGGTTGCAAGTGATCTTAAAGCCATTTGTTCGTTCCTCTGCTTTTAGGTGCTGCTGAAAGTCTTGTATCAGTACAAGGAAAAGCAATATGTGGCTCCCCGAGTACTCCAGCAGACTCTCAACTACATTAACCAGGGGATAGCCCATGCTCTCACATGGAAAAACCTCAAACCACACATTCAGGTAGGCCATCAATGTGAAGCCGTTTTGATTCTTGGTTTGGAAAGTCTTTGTTATATCCTAAAAGAAAAATGTTCAGATAACAATATTAACAATTGTAGATTGACATTGGAAGAAACTACGAATTTCATAGACACAATTTATTGAGAATAAAGTGGATCTTTTGCTCATTGATTTGTGTGCAAATGTGCCCATGATCAAAAATATTTGGAATGCCCAGACAGAAAAATTGAGACAATAAACAGGAAAGTTTGTGTACTTTCTCTCCTCATGCTGCCCTGATTCTGACTTCTGTCTTTGTCTTACAGGGCATCATTCAGGATGTGGTTTTCCCTCTCATGTGCTACACAGATGCAGATGCGGAGCGCTGGCAAGAGGACCCCTATGAATACATTCGCATGAAGTTTGGTAAGCAAAGATGACAGGCAGGGTCGTTCCTTAAGAAATTTGAGCTCACCGATGAGGAATTTGTTCAATTCAATCACTTTTGTCCACTTCAGATGTATTCGAGGACTTCATTTCTCCTACGACAGCCGCCCAGACGCTCCTCTTTACTGCCTGCAATAAACGAAAGGAGGTCAGTTTATCTTCCCTTTTTTCCCCTGATGATTTTAGTTGATGTTAATGAATGTTCAGTAGTTGTAAAGGCTAAATGAAACCCTTCATAACCCTCTTTGGCAGTAATATGAGCATTTGTTTTATTCTGTTAAGGTGCTGCAAAAGACAATGGGCTTCTGCTACCAGATTCTCACTGATCCTGTCACTGATCCCAGGAAAAAAGACGGTGCCCTCCACATGATAGGCTCCCTGGCAGAGATCCTGCTCAAGGTAAATTGCATCTCATCCCATCTTTTAAAACTGACTCGCCCTGACAAGATCATTGTCAAGCGTTCTCACCCTGACACAACTTATTTCATAGTAGACAAATTATGGTTACAAAACTGGAAATGTGGATTTTTAGCAAAGTATCGGATACAGTATCTGATACTGTATACTCATGTTGAAGGATCTATAAAGTTTCATTTTATAATCATTTTACTTTGCCAACATACCTAATCATCTTTTCCTCCGATAAAATATTTATTTTCTCAGAATCCCTATCATTAACTATTGCTTTATGTACATGTCATTGTAATTTAGGGTTTGATCTCATGCAGCTTTTTTCGATTGACATTTTCACGGTGAAGTGTTTTGCCTTGAGTAAAATGATGACTTGATCCCCCAAACCCTCTTTCATAGAAAAAGGTTTATAAAGACCAGATGGAGTTCATGCTGCAGAATTATGTCTTCCCCCTGTTCCGCAGTGACCTGGGCTACATGAGAGCCAGAGTAAGTGATAAACTGAACAGTTTGGTTTGTGCATTAATAGTTGTGAAAATTTTTAAATTAAATCTCAAACTGTCTTTTTGAATTTTCTCTGTGACATTTTTTGTGTGTATCCCTTTTTTTACGTTTTTATACCTACCTGCTAAATCTCATTGTAGGCATGCTGGGTGATACAATATTTCTGTGAGGTGAGGTTCAAAAGTGACCAGAACCTCCAAAATGCTCTGGAGCTGACCCGCCTCTGTCTGATCAATGATAATGAGATGCCAGTAAAGGTGGAGGCTGCCATTGCCCTGCAGGTTCTCATCAGCAACCAGGACAAAGGTGATCACAGATGCCGCTTCTACGACCCTTGTATATAATTTGGGAGCAATTAAGGCCCCCTGACCTCTTGTGTCACTGTATTTTGTTTTTCTTCCCTCAGCCAAAGAATACATTACCCCCTTCATTCGGCCGGTAATGCAGGCATTGCTGCATATTGTCAGGGAGACAGAAAACGATGACCTCACCAACGTCATACAAAAAATGATCTGTGAATACAGCGAGGAGGTCACGCCCATTGCAGTAGAGATGACTCAGCACCTGGTAAGCATCTGCTGTGTCTTTTTTTTTTTAAGCTTGTGGACATGATTGACTCTCAGGTTGAGTTTATGCAAAAATTCAATTGCAGAAAAAAGAAAAATCTGCCTCAAAGTTTCAGTGATCATTTTTCCTCAACTCATGTGAATGGCAGACTGTTGCATCTTTCAATGTAGAAATAAATTGGCGCCACCCGTTTATCAGGAGGAAAGAGTGCATACAAATGTCTAAAGTTTGGGATGTTTTCACACTTAAAAAAAAGTGCACTGTGTCCATAAAAAATCTGAACGAGTCTATGACAGAATGTCTATGATTTTCAACACAAAATATGTTTCAGCTAATATAATATAGTCCACGCTCGCTAGTTAGAACTTATTGTAATGTCCTCTCCAATGGTCAAGGCACTCGACAGTACATAATGTTGGCGAACCATTAACCAGTCAGGCGTTAACCTGAGCTCACAACAATCAACGGTGCATTTTAATTCACTGGCTCCCAAGTCACTCACCAGGCATGCCTCGCTTTTAAAGCCACATTCCCTCAGTCACAAATTTTATTGTGTGAAATGTACTGCACACAAATGATCACAAATCTCTCGTTTGCTCTCTGGCAGGCTATGACATTCAACCAGGTAATTCAGACTGGACCTGATGAGGAGGGAGGAGATGACAAAGCTGTGACAGCTATGGGTATCCTCAACACTATTGACACCTTGTTGAGTGTGGTGGAGGACCACAAAGAGGTAAGCAGCAAAGCCTCTGAGCAGGCTTCCTACGCATTTTCACACAAAGACACACGCACGCCTGTCTTCTCTTGGTCCCACATCCTCTGGTTTACTGTCGCCTTTCTGCCAACACAATTCAGCCGCCCACCAACTCGTTGGAACATGTTCTTTTCTCGCTATGTTCTAAACACTCATTCAGGCAGTAGATACAAATAATTCCGGGGCCCACTGCCGGTATGTCTATGCTGTTAGATGTTACAAAGCCTTGCGCTCCAGAAAAAGCGCAAGTCACCAAGTGTTGCAAGACATTACATGCATGTTTTAAAGCAGTGATTCTCAACTTTTTGTGCCCCACCTCTAGGATGAACTTTAAATGTTCTCACACCTGCTTCAAAAGTAACATCTGATGTTCATATGAGTGCAAATTTGTATCAGCTCATTCACTGGCAGCTATTGTCTGAGTTTTCCCAGCCGTTATAAAGCAGTTTATGACTGATTATTCAAGCACTGCAGAAAATTGAGTGCCGTGACAAAATAAAGTGCCAACCTTCCAAAAGAATACTACTCTTTAATCAAGAAAAAAGGTTTTCACTGCACTTTCCACTCTTTAGTCATGAGCAGTATAACACGGCTTGGTTTCACCAAAAACATACATTTCTAACGCTGAACAAAACAAGGTGCGTGCTTGCATGCGTAAATTAATCTGATAAACAAACAGGATAATCGATTACACTGTTGTACACCAACACCCCAAAAGAAAAAAAGTAGCTAACATTTTCTTGCACAGTTTTGGTTGTTGAGACATGGACATTTACTCAGTTTTCCATGTAAACGGACAGTTTGTTCATGCACTTCATACATGTGTTCAATATACAACCGGCCATGCAAAAGTTGAAGTAGCTATTAATAACCAGCAAATAGCCTACCAAAGCGGCCACCCAAAAAAAAAAAGCATTTAGTATGTAGCTAAAAACGAGAGCATATGGGGCAAAATTAATGATGCCAATGTCTTCGGTATGAAAACCCGATCTGGAAAATATCTGTCAGTCTTGTTGGAGAGCGAGCAGCTCTAAAATTGAAAATGTGTAGCCAACCCAGCCGAGCCGTTCTCACTCATAGATGACCGCAATCTGCTGTATAAAACCCTGATTGGAACACCCATAAATGTGTTATTTAGAAATGCGATCTGAAGGGGCACTGACTTGCTGCATGCATCAAGTTGAATCCCCCCCCCTTTTTTTTTCTAAACAAGGCATTCTTCATTCACTCTATGAACTGCATAAATCTAGTTTTTCCCCAGTCATAACACATATTCTTCTACCTATGGCAACACAGTGTTTATACCATACACATACATACTCTATTTGAATGTGGGGCGCTTAGGCTTGTCGGACTTCCGATATGTTTACTTCTCACCCTTTATCTTCTACTCAAAACCTCTGCTAATCTCAAATCGACAGTACTTCAACACAGCCGTGTCCAACCATTAGTTAGTCATTACAGTGGTTTACAAACCAACGAGTAATGAACTTGTGTTAGAGTAATATATGAGCAAAATTGTATCAGGTTTAAAGTTTCATTTAATTTGAGCATGTCTAAACGTTTGGGTGCGTAATCAGCACCCCCAAATGCCTTTGCACCTGGAAGGGGCCGTTGAAGTCCACAATTAGCACGTCAATGCAGGTGAGCGATCAGGGGGGAGTGGGCTATATTCGGTCACAAAGGGGGAATGAATAATTTGGGAACAGCGGTTGAACAACAAAAGACGATTTGAGAACACCCGTGGCGCCCAGGCAACATTGGCCGTCCGCAAAGTCTGCGACATGTTGATTCAATGTAGACCAGACAGAAAGGCGCCAACGTACTGGTGGTTCAAAGTTTAAACACAGGTAACCAATCACTACCAAGGGGCCGGACCGGGGGTGCGGTATGCAGATATCGGGGGCAGTGTTTTTCTTGTATGTTACAATAAAAGTCCAAATTGGCGGGAAGAGAGCTCGAGGGTGTGATCATTGGGGCAACAACCGTCGTTCGCTCTCAGAGATCCCCTCCCGCCGATATTGAAGACAATTTTCCCTGTGTGCCGACTCATTCTTTAACTTTGTCCGAGAAAAATCTCTGACAACTTGTAAATAGTCTTTTTAATGCTATGGGTTACGTGGCCAGAATTTTAACAAATCAAATGCCTGATGCAATATTTGTATGCAAGCTTCTCTTATGACAAAATGTTCCAAAGTGTGACTTAAAGCACCTCATGTGTTGATTTGACACCAATTGCCTTCTAACCTTGCGCAGATCACACAGCAGCTGGAGGGCATCTGTTTGCAGGTGATTGGCACCGTGCTGCAACAACACGTAATGGGTAAGTTGTGGCCAGTTCTTCCTGATCAACCACATTCTGTCTGGGCTTTGCTTTCAATGCATAATGGCAAATGCATGCTTGGTGAGAGAGAGAGATGGAAAGTGAAGAGGTAGAGACCCGTTTTCATTTTGTTACTTAACATTTTTCAGAGTTTTACGAGGAGATCCTGTCATTGGCTCACAGCTTGACTTGCCAGCAGGTGTCACCACAAATGTGGCAGCTCCTTCCACTGGTGTATGAAGTCTTCCAACAAGATGGATTTGACTACTTCACAGGTTCACACCCTCGAACAAGCACCTCCTGTCAATGCACACCCGATACTCCAGATCCACACCGGGTTCCCTGTTATAAACTTCCCCATGGTTGCCACCAGTTTTGTGTGACTAACACTTAATTTCAATTCCAGACATGATGCCTCTCCTTCACAACTATGTAACCGTTGATACAGACACCCTCCTCTCGGACACCAAATATCTGGAAATCATGTATGACATGTGCAAAAAGGTAATACGCTGCAAACTACTTAATGTTCAGAAGCAGCGTGTGTTGTTAACGGAAGGTTGCCAATTGTTTTTGACCCCACCAAGATCCTGACAGGTGATCCAGGTGAAGATCCCGAGTGCCATGCAGCCAAGCTTCTGGAAGTAATCATTCTGCAGTGCAAAGGTCGAGGGATTGACCAGGTCCGTTTATGTACAGCTCATGATTATACTTGTGATTCACAGTACCAAAGTTTAATCTACACAATGCATATGGCACCCCAAGTAATTATTTTGTGTGCAATTACAGGTTGTGCCCTTGTTTGTGGCTGCGGCACTGGAGCGTTTGACACGGGAGGTGAAGACCAGTGAGCTGAGGACGATGTGCTTGCAGGTGGCCATTGCCGCACTTTACTACAGTCCACCTTTGCTCCTCAACACTTTGGAGAATCTGCGATTCCCCAATAACACAGAGCCAATCACGAACCACTTCATCACCCAGTGGCTCAAAGATGTCGACTGCTTCCTTGGGTAAGCCTTCTTTCTACAGCAAGAATACGGTAATACAGCTCGCATAGTTGACCGGCTGCCAGGTGTTTCCGGGAGTTATCATGACTAAAAGGAATATAAGCAAAGCGGATACCCACTTTATTAGTCAATCCCATGAAATTAAACAAGAAAAATTGACAATGTTCAATCACCATCTCTTCTACTGTTGCTGTTCAAACTGACACATTGAATTCCTCTTAAAAAAATCAAAATTTAGGAAAACTGACATAAAATGCCAGATCCAAGCAGGTACCCTACAGTGGAAAACCTACAATGTTGTTAAAAAAACAGAAGTAGCAGCACTGTGTCTTGCAGTTGGGTAATTCAAGGGTTCAAATCTCTGCTGAAACATTTTCCTGTGCGTGTTCTCCTTGTGCTTGTCTGGGATTTTACCAGGTTTTCAGTTTTCGTCCCACTTGTCAAAAACATGCCTCTTCGGTTAATTTAAGACTAAATGACTGATAATTGTGAAGTTATTAGCCCATGCGTGCCCTGAGATTGACTGGCTATCTCTCCGGCAAACCGCACCTCTCGCCCATAGTCAGCTGGAATAGGCTCCAGTTAGTTGTGACACTAATGAAGACAAACAGTACAGTAAATGTTTGAATTGGTATGTCATTAGCGTTGGGAGGATGTTCTGTGGGATACATTGATAATCTGAAATCTTCTCATTTCAAGCTCGGTCTACATAAATAGTATCTGGATTTTTGTTGTTGTTTTTGTTTCGTAAACAGCCTCCACGACAGGAAGATGTGCATCCTGGGCCTCTGTGCTCTCATTGACCTGGAACACAGGCCCCAGGTCATCAACCAAGTTGGCGGTCAGCTTCTTCCAGCAGCCATCCTGCTCTTCAGTGGCCTCAAGAGGGCATACGCATGCCGAGCAGAGCACGAGAATGATGATGACGATGACGACGATGACGATGATGATGATGATGAGCATGGTAGGATTTGACTATGAGGGTTTTCGTTGGCCTATTGCTAGCTAGGGATGAACCCATCGCACTGTTTTCAGACAGTAAGAGTACAAGTAGTTTGAGTACTTGGTGACAGAGTACTGGCACTTGATAATGCCATTACTGTTTGATGAAAATTCATAGAACAACATCATGACAAAGCTGCTGGAGTATAACTTTATTTTTCGCAGTGTTATAATAATGTATACCTGGGATAAGGATAGACCGATTACACTGGTTCTTGGTAAATCAAAATAACAGATGGCTTTGTGTCCAAAACAAATTTTTGATGCCGATTTTAAAATAAAATTATTTCGGGGTTTTTCTACCACATTGGGTTATTTGCATATTTTTGTTTTTAAGTATGGCCTATAACGCTTGGGCAAAATGGATTTTACCGTGCAATGTTATTCATAACGGACATTTGAGAGAAAAATATGCCTTTTGCGCAACCGTATTCATAATTCATAAATATTACTAAATACATTATTGTATGTAATATTATTATGAAAACCGTTGTGATATAAACAGTAGGAGTCCGTGGACCGCTACCGGGCCATGGCCCATTTGGGACTGGGCCACACGAAGCCAAACGTGAGCAAATTTATTCCATCAGCGCCAATATTCTTCATTTCTGCACATATTGGCATCGACCGTTTAATGATATTTATAATTACATATGGGTGAAGTAGTAAAGACATGTACCCAAAATGTAATGAGCATTGCACATTGCGTCGGGTACATTCAAATGATTAATTTGAAACTTTTTTTTTTTTGCACTGCGTTCGATCGAAGATGGGTTCGAACTCTGCATGTGACAGCCCTTTGCACTCATGAAAAACTGCCCAAGGAAAGGAAGACAAACACTAATAACATGTACATTCTTTGTCTAACTGGTTTTACTTGCTTCCTCGTGCGATTAATTACAAAGAACCTTTCATCCACACTTTATTTTGTCATACTTCATTGTTTGTATTCTTTATACTTAAGTGGTTAAATATTATACCTTGTATTTTGTGTTCAAACCTCCTAGGCTCATTTGTTTTAAATTCATGATTTTTGGGTGGGGGGTCAAAATGACTATTTAAAAAAAAAAGTTTGTTTAAAAAGAGATGTTACTCAATTTACTTTTACAAGAACAAGACGTGCTGTATCTGCACCAATACTGGTTTCAGCGCATCCCTAATTGCTGTATGTCTGGAGAGCGCTTTGGTGTTTCGAGTGATGTTTTCAACCTTTGTTCTGTTTGTAGCTGAGCTGGGCAGCGATGAGGATGACATTGACGAGGAAGGTCAGGAATACCTGGAGATGCTTGCCAAGCAGGCCGGAGAGGACGGAGACGACGAAGACTGGGAGGAAGACGATGCGGAGGAGACTGCACTCGAGGGCTACACTACTGCTGTAGATGATGAAGACAACTTGGTGGATGAGTACCAGATCTTTAAAGCCATACTACAGAGTAAGGCAGCCACTCAAATGCAACGAGCATTATCACTTTCACTCCCTGTAAGTTGCATGCGTCACATTTGAATGATCGGCACTCTTCCGCAGGTATCCAGACTCGTGACCCGGCGTGGTACCAAGCACTAACTCAAGTGCTTGATGAAGAACAAGGGAAACAGCTTCTTGACATTGGCACACTTGCAGACCAGAGACGGGCAGCACATGGTGAGTGTGCAGTTGGTTTCCAGTCGTTATAAGGAGATTTCGCATTTATTATGTATCACAGGCACACGACACCGCCCGGCAGCGCAAAGTGCCAATGACAGGGAGCCCACTGTGCTTCACACTCACACCCGCACTAGTTAATATGCTGCAAATCGGGGCGTAGAGTCGAGCTAATGATAGCCAAGATGCATGTTTGTGGAGGCTCCTCGTAGTTGCTCTTTTTAAAAATTGTTGTACTATTTCCTTGCTTGTGTTGCGAACATTTGCTATACCCGCCAGGAACCTAGAGAGACTGAGGAGTGCCTTTCATTACTCGCATAACAGACCAGGATGACAGCGAGACCAGCATACATGCCTAAAACAGATTTCCCACTGGACCATTTAGTGCATCAACTTGCTTTAAATACAAATATCTGTCGTTTCACATCATATGAGACTTGCTTAACTTGCGCTCTTTTTAGAGTGATAATTGTGCTGTATAACATGTATAATATACATAACATTACTGAGAACACTCCAACAAATGTTAAAAAAATTAATTCTTATATTTACATTTATTTAATTCATATTCAAGTTGTCCGGTAGTCCAGTGGTTAGCACGTCGACTTCACAGTGCTGAGGTACCGGTTCAATTCCAGCTCCGGCCTCCTGTGTGGAGTTTGCATGTTCTCCCGGCCTCGTGGGTTTTCTCCGGGCACTCGGTTTCCTCCCACATTCCAAAAACATGCATGGCAGGCCGATTGAACACTCCAAATTGTCCCTAGGTGTGAATGTGAGCGTGGATGGTTGTTCGTCTCTGTGTGCCCTGCGATTGGCTGGCAACCAATTCAGGGTGTCCCCCGCCTACTGCCCGAAGACAGCTGGGATAGGCTCCAGCACCCCCCGCGACCCTAGTGAGGATCAAGCGGTTCGGATAATGGATGGATGGATGGATAATTCATATTCTTAGTTGTGTGTTTAGAGATGTAAATGTTCTTTTTTGCTGACCGGTGAAAATATTTGATCACTGCAACTTACTGTATTTTCACGACCATTCGGCGCACCGTGTTGTAGGGCGCAGTCTCAGTAACGGGTGCTATTTCTATATTTTACACATACACAAAACGCACTGTATTATTTGCCGCAGCCAGGCGTGGTAAAACATACGCCAGCTTAAACATACGCCAGTTTAAACATACGGCATGCATGCACGCACGCTAAAAACGCGTTAGCTTGAAGCATAGCGTAGCATGCTAAGACATGCTAAAAACACGTTAGCTTGAAGCATAGCGAAGCAGCATGCTAAGACATGCTAAAAACACGCTTTTAAAAAGGCAACGGAAGCAAAACTGAGATCGGTTGTACTTTATTTAGCCATCTTACAATGTACTCACGTTTTTCGATCAATCATCACCCAGAAATCCATCAAAGTCCTCATCATCTCTATCCGAATTGAACAATTGTGCAAGTACCGGTAATCCACCCAAAACGCCAGGTTCCCTCTCGTTGTCAGTGTCACTCTCATTGCCTCACTCACGGCCCCTTACACGCCCACCCTTCACTGATTGGTGGACTGCTTTCCCGCATGCCTGACCTCACTCACGGCCACTTACACGCCCAACCTTCACTGATTGGTGGACTGCTTTCCCGCATCCCTGACCTCACTCACGGCCACTTACACGCCCACCCTTCACTGATTGGTGGACTGCTTTCCTGCATGCCTGACCTCACTTACGGCCACTTACACGCCCACCCTTCACTGATTGGTGGACTGCTTTCCCGCATGCCTTACCTCACTCACGGCCACTTAAGCGCCCACCCTTCACTGATTGCCGGACTGCTCACTCACTTGCGCCTTTTCTCTATATAAACAGCGTGTCGGCTCTCAGTCAGGATTTGGAACTCGGCTCATACACTAGACGCTCCGCATTATAAGGCGTCCTGTCCATTTTGGAGAAAATTTAAGACTTTTAATGGCGCCTTATGGTCGTGAAAATACGGTATGTGTTGTGCTGAGTAAGATGTAACATGTGTGACTTGTGTTTCAGCAAGCTTGAACAAAGTAATGACTTAACTGAAGTTTTGTGGTGACACAACTCGCTTGATTTCCACACGCGTGCGCGCACACACCCTTTTTCAGAAACTTGAAACTTGAAGGCATGTATAAACCTTTTGTCATCCAATGGAAGACATTTTCTGCATATCACTTTACACCGCTTGCATAGATGTCAAATATATATTTCCGATGAATTAAAAAAAACACAAAAATAGTAATTAATAATTCTTTGAGAATACTTTTTGATCTAATTCTTTCACTTTTAACTCAACAAGACATAATTGATCTTCCCAATAAGTCAAATGTATACCAAACCGAAAACGGTGACCAGAAAATGGAGATACGAACCGAACCATGGGTTGCACTCATGCCCGTTTGATAGGAAATAACACCTAGTTGTAACTAAGCTTTCTCGTTTCAACTTTCAGAATCCAGGATGATCGAGAAACATGGCGGATACAGGTTCACAGCGCCAGTGGTGCCACCTAGTTTTGACTTTGGAGGCACCACTCCTGGAATGAATTGAGTCACCATCTCTACTTTTTATTACTCTGTGACTGATTGTAGTGAAGTGAAAAAAAAAGCTTGTGTTGTTCCCTTAAGTAGTGGTTCCAGAACTGGTTCTTCTCAGTCATTCTTCAATCTTATCAAACGGGGGAAATAGCACGAGAAGATGCGGGAGAGCAACCAAAATGCAACCAATGGCTGGGGAAAACAAACCAAGAACTTGAGCACGATGCAAGAGGAAATGCTCTGAGCAACACTGTCTTCTGGAGTCCAGTGAAGAGGGCTGTCACGATGACAACTCTTTTCTGTATTTTTTTTTTCTCCCCACTGAAACAAAATTGGAGGATTAACCTTGAAATTGATAATGGGACTAAATATTACATTATCACTGTCTTGGCCACATGGCCGTAAAAAGATTATACCTCTGGTAGTGGTGATCTGTTTTCAGCATAAACGGTCCGGTTTATGTACATACAAGCCAAGGTTATTGATTTTTCAAGTAGCCTTGAAAAGCAACCCGAGGCATTTATAAGGTGTCAACAGCTGTATTCATATGTAGCATATTGGATACTCCACAGCGCTATGCGATGCCTGATCTCTGTAAATTATGACTAGCACTTTCATATTGTTCAGGTCTCCTAGCCTTCTGTATCAGACTGCAATTTTTTTTAAGAATTGAAGACTATTTAAAATGAACTCGGCTGTAAGTTTGTTGCCACAGCTGCTTGTCTGCATACAGAGCGGATCCGGGATTGGGGGGGGCAACTCGGAAAAAAATTCTGCTAGAAGAGAATGTTCTTGGTGTTCAGTATAGCTAAGAGGGCAGGTGTTTGTGAGCATTGAAAAGTACAGTTGATTACATTACTGAAGCATGTACAATTGGACTTTTACATAAAGGTCTCAAGCATTTGGTTGGTGTATGGATGAACCATCTATATAACAACATATTAAAAACAAAGCTAAGGGAATGTATGTCCCACCATGTTTCATTACTTTCATTTTGCGATCATAGTTTTTCTTGTTTTTTTTTTGTTTGTTTTTTTGTATTATACACTCACTGGCACAAATATAGCAAGTATCAGTTTGACTTTGAAAAATAATGCTCACTAGTATTTGAAATAATTAAAAAGGATCTATGGCCAATGATTATCCCACAGCATCTGTTTTTCATCAATAGCGACCTTGGCATAATGTCCATTCTTTTGACAACTGACACACCTGTCCCAATAACCGGTTTTCAAACTTGCTGTACTTCCTCCATTCCGTAGACTGCTAAAAATTGTAAAACTATAGCACTTGTTTATTTTCTATTTCCGGTAAAACACTCTTAAGTACTCTGATCAAAAAGGAATACAGGTAATACAGGTGCATCCCACATAATCTTAGACCAAATGTTATTTAAGTAATTCATAATAGAATGTCATATTTCCATATGGATACACTGCATGTTTCATCACATTCGCGCCATTTTTATTGTAGCTTTTAAAGCCAAAATTAAACGTCTTCAGAAATAAATAAGAATCCACTTTGAATGGAGAAATCGGGTAGGAATTTGCTCTTTCAAAAGTATCTTCATGTGTTGAGTGAATTAATGGATCTGACTTGTTTAACCTACAAATGGCCGTTCCGAATTGGAGGATAATTTCTTCCTCTGAAATCTCAAATAGTGCATTGTATTACAAAAAGCATGCACTTGCTGTGTAAATTATAGCAAGCACGCGACCCGAGATAAAACTTTAAACAATCTAAAGCAGTGTTGCTTAACATGTATGTGGCGTAAGGAATGAGGTAGACCTTCCCATATTCCATATTCCGCATTTCACATTTTATCACTTTACTAAAATAATGCCCCTAGTCATTTTCCGGAAAAACTGAACCAAGTACTCCGTTTTGATTTCAATTCAGGGTACAATTGACTGAACTGTTAAACTAATAATGTAGCCGATTTTGACCAGAGGTGGCCTTTATAACTGACCGTTTCGTGTAAAAAAAGATCTTGGCAGACGTAGTGTTCCAAACGTAGCACAAGATGGCGCCATCACCAAGCTTTGTCGGGCAGGACAAGAGACCGGAGGACGGCACCACGAATAGACTCGCACATGCATCAACAGCCAAGAGGCACGAACCCTCGAACACACTCACGGGCTCCCAGACTAGAGAGTGAAATGTGGTTTCGTGAAGACCTTTTAAAGTCCATATGGCACGCTTTCACAGCCCTGGACGTGGACCAGCGTGGGAAAGTGTCCAAGTCTCAGTTAAAGGTGAGCGCCATCCCATTGCTGCTCATCGTCGCGTTTCATTCAATAACTAATTTTTTTTGTACATGATAACATTACACACACACGAATGTAAGTATTGTGGCTTGTTAGTAGTTAAAAAAAAAACTACAGGTGCTTACAGTAAACATAATGTTTCAGCTTACATAACCAGTTGTAGTCGCTTTAAATAATGGAATTGATTGTCGAACACAGGTAACATTTTCCTTTCAAACAAGTTTGACTCACAAGTCAAAAAAAGCGCTCTTAAAACCAGCTTCACAAAAATGGGAGGCTGTCATAGACAAGGGCACATTAAGAACTAATTGTCCACAAATCTAGAAAACAAATCTGCCATCTACTGCGAAATCAGAAAGTTTCCACTGATAGGTTGAATAAACATTAACGCCTTCATCCAGATTTAAAGTACCATGGGACTGCAGTTATCAGATATTATTATAATCAGTTATTCTATCTGTTATTTCATCGAATAAAAAAGCAAAAAAAAAGTGTTGTTCATTGTTTTCCCAAAGAAAAATCTGATGTTTCCTACTGTCTTATTTTGATAGCCGTAATAAGGAATCAGCTTTTATTGGGGACTACATAAATGAGAAAATGTAGTAGTTACTAGTAGATAAATGGCTCTAAAGGATTCATCGATTAATTTGATTCATTCTTGATTAGTTGTTGATTAAATCTTGCACTTCGAATACTGTAAATTGTAGTGTTTATACACAACCGTTCAGAAACATTTGGAAAGAAAAGCCATTCTCTATATTTTTGTATTATGATTGTTTTTAATACTTTGTATCTTCAATCAGCACTTGTAGACCGGCCTGCGGCATACTTTGCAGTTTTTCTGTGAAAGAGTCCACCATGCCATCAACTGTCAAATGTATGACTGCTGATGCGAAGACGCAGCCCTGTATCGTAGTTCTCATGGTAACTGCCCAAGAAGTGACATTTGATTCCACTCAATGTTTCTGAGAACTGTGTCATCGCTTGGTCAGTCATGCTTGAATAAGGCCTCCCTATTTTGCATTTGAGGAACCGTAACACATTTACACTCTTGAACATTTTTGTGTTCACATTGACACAGATGAATATGTTCTGTGTGCTTTTTTTTTTAGGTGCTGTCTCATAGCCTGTGCACCGTCATGAAGATTCCTCATGACCCCTTGGCTCTCGAGGAGCATTTTAAAGATGATGATAAAGGGCCTCTCTCCAACCAGGGTTATATGCCCTACCTCAATAGGTTCATTCTTGACAAGGTGGGACAATTCTCAGTGAACGCACTCTCTTAACTAGTCAAACTATTTCCATAAATCGAAATTTTAGCCTGACTGAAATGTACTCCTGCGATTGGCTGGCGACCAATTCAGGGTGTGTCCCCCCGCCTACTGCCCGAAGACAGTTGGGTTAGGCTCCAGCACCCCCGCGACCCTAGTGAGGATAAAGCGGTTTGGAAAATGAATGACTGAATGATATGTACTCTGATAAACATGTCTCACATTATTAAAAGTTAATTTGACAAGAGTCCTCTAAATAACTGTAATAAGTGTAACCTTTAACTGGAACGTCGAAAGCCGAACGCATATCCCAAATTTTAAATCGTCTTTTCTAATTAGAAATTATGAAAATAAAAATCATCTGCTCCCTAGTCTCGCAACAATCATATAAACTTTACCTGTACAAGCATTTTTTTAAAATAACATTTTGATATTGACTATCATCCATTCATCCGTTTTTTAAATCAGTGTATCCTCATGAAGGTCGCGGGTGTGCTGGAGCCTATCCGAACTGTCTCCAGGCACAGAGAGACGAACAACCATTTGCACTCACGAGCACACCTCGTGTTCACCACGGTCAATATTAACACATGAAACTTTTATTATTATCATTCATTTTATTTATAACTGACTAACATATATGGTGAGTTTCAAACCTTTCATAAAGGAGATATGATCATTTTTTTTCTCACAATTTCATGCAATTCCCAAGTGCCACGGTAACGTTTCTGTGACGTACTTTTATTAAATATATGCCAATGGTCAGGAATTACAGCACAATTTAAACCAACTCTTTTTGTCTTGATGTAATTAGCCTCTTTTGAGCGGGTGGTCAGTCTCATACAAGCGAGCCCATGCCTATCCAGCATCACATCACACTCCTAAGCCAGTGACAAGTATTTGTTTTGTTACCATGGTGACTCGGTGAAGAACAAATGATGGCTGCATTTTGAACCCTGAATCTAAAATACCGAGTGCCAACTTCAATGCACAGACTTGCCACCAAAAAGACAGCGTGTGATGTTTTTTTTCCTCACACAGGCAGCACTTCATCGGCCTTTTTTAAGAATCCAATGGCTGTTAAGAGATCAATTTCAAACCGTGTAAACATCAGTGAGCTATGTATGTATATTTTTAAAATTTCAGTGAATCAGATATGCTGCTGAGCCTGGTTTTATCATTCCATTGTAATTAAAAAGGTAGCATGGTTATATCCTTTCATCCATTCTTTTCTGTACTGTGTATCCATCTTGGTAACTAATGCTACAAGAAGTACATTTGTAGTAAGATATAGCTGCAAGTTTAGTCCTCTCCAGAGCTGTTTCTCCCTCATTTGAAGCAAAAAAAATGAGGTGCCATAGTTTCTCTCTTTGTACTTGGAGGCTGTTTACTTGCTTCTCCCTGCTGGGCTCTGACTTGAATTAAAATGAGGCCTTTTAACTGCTTTGGAGAGTTGCGCAAACACTGGAGACTCCTTGAGGTAGATTTGCAAAGTTACAAGAGTTATCACTGTCTTTACACGGATAATAATACTCAGTTTGGATTAGCAAAGTGCAGATGTAACAAAATATTTGGTTTTTTTTTTTGTGTGTTATACGATTAAAATGAAACACCATCATACTAACTGGTGTTGGTCATGTTTTCAATTTGATCAAAACAGGACATTGTCAACTTTGTAAAGGCATTGTTGTTAAAACGGTATCGTCACTATCGTGTAAGTACCGAATGCTGCTTTTTTTCAAGTGCAGGTACAAGAGGATTTTGATGTGCTGGAGTTCAACAAGATGTGCTGGACGCTGTGTCACAAGAAAAACATCTGCACAAGCAATCTCCTCATTTCAAACTACGACGCCTTTAAAATCTGGTGCATTTTCAACTTCCTGTCTGAAGACAAGTACCCGCTTGTCATTGTGACCGAGGAGGTGAGAGGGTCTTGCTGCTATCTGCTTCCTCTCTCTTATTGTATTTGTACTTTAGCTTCTGAGAGTTGCCACCGTGTCTTTAGTTGGAGTACTTCCTGCAAAAGCTAACGGACGCCATGGCGAGCGGGTGGAGCGAGGAGAACCTTTCGGATGCCAAGCTCCAGCTGAGCAGCAGACGCTTCCTGACTGTGTGGGAGATGATCCAACTGGTGGGAACAGGTGCCTTCAGCAAGGGCATGCACCAGCAAAGTCTTTCGATGGGCATCAATGAGGTCTTCCAGGAGCTCATACTGGATGTGATGAAGCAGGTTGGAACTGAGAGGTCCACGATGAGTTGTCAATGCAGAGAATTAAATCTTTCGTCTATCTCTATGGGCAGTAGTTCTGAAATTGATGACACCGAGTGCCATCTATACAATACCCAGCGTCATGACCAACATGAATGAACATAGGTAGCTTGGAAGTATTCCTTAAAAATGAATTTCGCATGATTGGAAGCCACTGCAACATTTTGCCATCGATGTTGTGCGTAAATATAGAAGAAACTGTACTTTAAAAAATGTGATTCAATTAAAAATAGAGTGCACATCGAAGTTCAATAAACATTGCATCAAAATTAATGTATAAAAAGAAACATCTCATAAAGATGAAATGCAAATGCACTTTTACAATAGGTTTTCTTGACAAAAATATGTTCTATACAGAAAATATTATTAATGCCTACTGATTAATGCTGTCTGTGTATTTAAAGGGCTACATGATGAAAAAAGGCCATAAGCGGAAGAACTGGACAGAGCGCTGGTTTGTGCTGCGACCCACCTCAATGTCATACTACCTTTGTGAGGATCTTGTTGATATGAAAGGTCACATCACACTGGAACAAAACTGCTCCGTGGAGGTACATAATCACACGTTTTACTTTGTGCGATGGTGAACGGCAGAGCCGAAACACAATCAGAAGCCTAAATTTCAATATAAACTTGACATTCCTATTTCTTGACATTTCATTCATTCCTAACAGTCCCGTCTCTCCACTTCATAGCATTTCTCTTGACTGCGCTGCTTCAGCAATGTGTTTGCAAATGTTATTTATTTATTTATTTTGGTCCAATTCCATTTCAGTCTGTATGTGGTGCCATGCCAATTTTCTCTGCACGGGGCCTTCAGAATGAGTTGTGTTGGCTGATATCACTTAAACCAAGGGTGTTAAACACGTTTTTGTCATGGGCCACATTGTAGTTACTGTTTCCCTTGGAGGGAAACAGTATGACCATAGAAAGAAGTCAAGAATAACGGTTTATTCAATTATTGTTTAACTTACTGTAATGAGGGTTTGATAACTAGAAAATGCTTATAATATCTCTTATTTATTCCATTTGAGTATTTGAAATTACAGTTTTGAGCAAGCATCATAGAAGTTGACATGTTGGATTTGCTTTCCCGGGCCACATAAAATGATGTGGCGGGCCAGATCCGGCCCCCGGGCCTTGATTTTGACACACGTGATGATTCGTAGTGTGACTGTTTCTTTAACCAATCAGATTTCGCCCTTGATTGGTTGGTCAGCGGAAAACTTGGCTCCAGCAAAGTGTGGCTTGCACAAAAATCTACAATTTGCACACATGAATAATTTAAGAATCAGCATCACTTGCCGCCATTTAAAGTGCCACTCATTACAGTTCAGATGTGGTATAGGCTTTTCATGACATTGTTTTTTTTTTTTTTTTTTGCTTTCTAGCTCTAAGCCTAAATGTTTTATGCTAACACACTGACTGGCATTTAGAACTCATCAGAATTTCCTCTACCTTGACTAAGGCCTATGTAGACTTTTTACTATACAGTATACACACTGCAGTTGCATGCTCTTATATTGCTTTTTTTTTTTTGTTCCATTTGAGTAACGGTTTATCTAATTACGATGTTACAGTGGTGGAATTAGGAAATGGATAAAAAAAAAAAACATCGAAATAACGTTCTCTCCTAAAGTCTCTCCCAGACAGAGAAACAAAGAAATGTCTGTTCATCATCAAGTGCCCCAATAAAAGCTTTGAGATCAGCGCATCTGATAAAAAGAAGAAGCTGGAATGGATTCAAGGTAGAAGACGTTCATTTCCACAATGAAGAGACTGAACAAAGTCACCGGGTGCTATTTTTGCATTTCGTACTTATTTTATATGAAACATGATTTCATTGCACATTGAAAATGGAATAAATAACCTTGTCTGCCAAGGAAATTACCAACATTATTCTGTAAATATCTGTTTGCGAGAACACAAGTCATTTCCCGGCCGCTTTTTCTGTGAATATTTGACTGGAGCTTCGTCTTCCTTTATCACCTGCCAGCTATTCAAAGCTGCATCCAGCTGCTGAGGTTGGGGCTGCCCTCCCCTCATCGCGAGGCCAGGCTGAGGCGCCGCGAGCTCCGGCAGAGGCAGCGTGAGAAGGACGACGACCTGGCCGAGAAGATGAAGCAGCTCCAGGCGGCCAACGACAGCAACCAGATGCAGCTGGACGTCATGAGGAAGGTGCTGCTTTGATGACACACTGACAGAGAAATAGAAGTTAGTCACAGATTCCATTCAGAACTCGGTCTGGAGTGCTTTACTGCAGCGTGAATGCCACACACAAGGACGCACTGAAAACAATGTAGTGTACATATTTCTTTTTCGAGTAACCCAGTATTTCTTTTAACCTATTTATGGCAATGCATTGCTGCTCGTACTAAATCTTTCAAAATTCCAGGTTGAAATGTTGGCTCCTTCTGGCTCATGTGGTTGAGTTAAGTCATTCTCAATCCACATCCACTAACTTGACTGCAACCGTGGTGGTCACACTTTTCGCACCACATACCACCTGACAAAACACTTCCAAGTGCCCACATCATAACAAACTTTAAATAAAGTACACGAAGGTAGTAGGACTTAGCTTTCATCAAGAAATTGTATCATAGCATTCCTACTAAAGTGTATTTGTTGCTTTGTGTTTTAAGCCACTGGAGCATTATGCACCAATTTTCACACGTTAAAAATGTTTAAAGATACCGAGGTGGAGGTGGGGGGGGGCGGTGCAACTGAAACTGTATTGCCCATGAACATAAATGAAATTTGTTTACTCCCAATATTTCAAACAGTTAAAGATTACACGTGAATGTATTGCGCTTAAAAGTGAAATACAACTGAACTGCACTTAAAAATGTGCCGCGATCATTCATACGATGTACTTGTGAATCAAATGGAAATGATATCAAATATGTTATTGTTTAAGTCTGATCTCAAGGCAGATTCCATTTCAAAGAGTCCAGGATTACACTGTCAACTTCACACACACACACACACACACACACACACACACACACACACACACACACACACACACACACACACACACACACTAAAGAGGGAAGTGAAACCTCGATGCAAATAGTATCTTGTACCATTGCCACCTGCAATGTAAGCTTTTTGGTCACGTCCCGTTTCACCATGACCCCGTTTAGGTTAAAATAAGACAACAAATCATTTACGATCAATACAGTGATTTTTATGGAGTGCCATTTCCCACAATAACACGCCGCGCTCAGTTAAAATCTGTCTCCATGTGGCCTGATGTGATTCTTTGTCGACAGAAAATGGAGGCGGTCGCCGCTGAAGCGGCGACAGAGGAAGAGAGGACAAGGAAGACTCAGCTAGATCTGCAGGATCGCTTTAGACTGGACCTGGAGAGAGAGAAAATGGTGAACACACGGAGCCGTTTTATTTTTGGGCTCCTGCCATCATTCGTGTGTGGCTCCGTTCTTCCAGGAAGGACAAGCGTAAAGATGATGTTGACTCATCTGCGTGTGTGTGTGTCAGATTTGTGAGCTCTACTTGATCAGAGACGACACAAAAGATTTGGATGCATGCTGTGGGGAATTTGAAGTTAAACAAAGTCTCAAAGGGATTCATCAGTGATCAAAATAATTACAGTACTGATTATTTGATAATCGATTCTTTGTTGATTAATCGTTGCACCTGCAAACCATTCCATAATTTGATTTTTCTTCAGAAATAATTATTCGCATCATTACACCATCAACTCTTTGTTTAATGTTTTCAGTAACATCATAACCATCATACAAGTTTAAAGAAAAATATAATAGAAGTGTGCCCTGCGATTGGCTGACAACTGATTCAGGGTGTCCCCCGCCTACTGCCCCGGAGACAGCTGGGATAGGCTCCAGCACCCCACGCGATCCTAGTGAGGATCAAGCGGTTCGGAAGATGAATGAATGAATATAATAGAAGTAAGTAAAATAAAAATTAAGTAGAAATCCTCTTGAAGACATCGGTGGACATAAAATAGAGAAGTGAATGTTGGTGTTTGCAGAGTCATACTTCCACCTTGTGGTATTTTGTATTTACTGTTCAAAATATTTTTTGCACAGGATAAATAATAATAATAATAATACATTTTATTTATAAGCATAGATGCCTGCGAATGTTGCTATATTATCAGTGTGCATCATTTGGGTTCTAATATGTGTTGCATAGCGACACAAATGCTATTTGTTAGCCCCTCTAGGGCATTTTACATTGTTAGTTGGCATGAACCTAAACATCCTTTCCTGAGGCAAAGCTGTGAAGTTGTTGTAAATATATCCCTTGTAATTCTCAACAACAACAAAAAAAGTTGAACTGACTAGCTCAAAATTTCATTCTAGTTTGTTCCTGGGCTGACCAACAGAAAGTATCTCGAACAATTTGTACTGTAAATTGAGTCACTCGTATCTCAAGGCAAGGCTGCACGTAATGCCTCTTAGGTTAGCATTTGAGCACGACTTTGGTCAGGTGGGAAGCAAATGAAAGGCGGGAACAACACAACACTAGTATCATCGCGTTCACGTGTGTGTGTGTGTGTGTGTGTGTGTGTGTGTGTGTGTGTGTGTGTGTGTGTGTGTGTGTGTGTGTGTGTGTGTGTGTGTGTGTGTGTGTGTGTGTGTGTGTGTGTGTGTGCTTGTGTGCTTGTGCGTGTGTGTGCACGCTTGTGCAGGTGCGTCAGCAGATGGAGAAGCAGGTGGCCCAAAAGTCCAGTGAACTGGAGCAGTACCTTCAGCGTGTCCGCGAGCTGGAGGACATGTACCGTCAACTGGAGGAAGCCTTGGAAGACGAGAGGCAGGCCAAGCAGGATGAAGAGGCCATGCGCAAGCTGCAGGCCAGGTCTGGCGCACACACAAGCACCTGTCATGACAAAGACTGTACTAGTGCATTCCCCTAATAGGCTGCTGGAGGAGGAGGCTGCCAGGAGGGCGGAGCTGGAGTGCCTCCACCTGCAACAGAAGCAAGCGCTGTGCCAAACCCAAGCCGAGAAGCAGGAGCTGGTGTCCGAGCGGCTGGACAAGGAGCGAGAGCTGCAGGCCGCCGTGGTGCAGCTGGAGAGGGTGGAGACGGAGCGACACGGTGCTCTGCAGAAGTACGAGGTCAGCAGATGCCAGCAGGATTGTGGAATTACTACTTGGGCTGAAACATCCATCCATCCGTTATCCGATCCGCTTTATCCTCACAAGGTCGCGGGGCGTGCTGGAACCCGACTTCGCATCATCATCACTTTTCTCCCCGTGACAGCGTCCCTGTACATACTTTCTTATGCGCCTGTATCCATATCACACAGGAGGTGTCCAGGAATTTGGAGCGAGCCTCGAACAAGACCAAGAAGTGGAAAGACCAAGTGGCCAAACATGAAGGACTGGTGCGTCTCATCCAGCCAGGTACAGTGGGTTTTTTTTCTCTCCAATGTAGTCATTTTAATTTATTTATCCGTTTATCTAGTGAAATAATTGGTGAATTGATTTATCGGAAATGGTCAACCAAAACAATCCTTATAAATCATGTTAAATGGAGAATGATTTATTATTTGCCATAATTATGTCATTCTTTGATTGCTTGATTTACTGTGTAAATATGAAGGTACAGCATCATACTAAAATAAACAATTTAAAATGTACATTTAATATTTGCATTTTTTACCAAAAAATGTATTTTTTGTGAAAATTACATAGTACATTTAAACGTCATTTTTCGAACATCTCTGTTTTCTCTGAAAATCGGTTTTCGGCCAAAAATTTCGAGTTTTTATGCCTCGGATTACGACCGAAAATCGGTTCTCGACCAAACTGAGCGCACTTGAGTATGCCACTTGACTCCTCTCGCCTTCCTTACACGAGGAAGTGATGCTTCCTCGGGTCGACGAGTAAGTGACGCTTCCTCGTGTAGCGTTCCATGGTGAGCAGACATGTTCATTATAGTTTTTTTTTTTTTTTTAAAAGAGTGTGGTTTCGGTTTTCGAACAAATCAGTTTTCAAACAGCCTTCTGGAACGGATTATGGTCGAAAACCGAGGTATGACTGTATTTTAAAAATCAATTTTCTCAATCTGATTGGTTGATTGTAATAAAAATAAAAACACTGAAATGAGAAATGTAAAATCCAAGTTTTGAAAATTAGTTAATTTATAATTAACTGAATTATAAATAATTTTAAAAAAGGAAGTCATTGTTCATTTATGATAAAAATAATTTATTTTTCAGTTAAATCTTTTTATTCGGTTATTCGATTGATTGGTTAATTGATTTATTGTAAAAAATAAAATACAATTAAACATTACTTAAACGAATTAAAAATATATATGTAACCTTCTGAAATGATTTTATTGAATCATTGGTGAATGCACTATAATTAGCTCGAAATATTACGCTGATAATGCAATGACCATATTTTGTTATTAAAATAACGTTTTTTACTTGTACCCATTAACTTTACAAAGCGCAAGTCCTCCGGGTAACAATCAGATAACACTAGCGTGGAAAGAGGAGTTCAGAACATGGTGATTTTTTTACTGGTGTTGATGTTGCCTATGCGACGAGCACTTTGTCGTCACTGTGTTGTCTTGTAGGCCACAAGGGTCCCCAGAGGGTGACCAACTGGGGGCCGGCCTCGGTGACCGACGTGGAGCTTGAGCTGAGGAAGAAGTTCTGGCAGGAGAGCAAGAATCACCAAGGTCAAAGTTCATGAAGGACCGATGACAACACCTTAAAACAATTTGAAACCTTTTTCTCTCCCCACCCACATTCCATTTGTCGATTACACACAGTGGTACCTTGACTCCGTTGACCGAATGGTTCACTGCGTAGTACTGGATTGACTCATTTTTCTCATTTATCATGTCACAGCATGTTATAGTCTGTCGTTTTACTCATTAAAAAATAGATACAATCCAAGATAGATTGCCTGCTGTATGCTTCTTTCTCCATGGATCGTCTGACCGCAAGTGTCCACTAGATGGCAGCACAAGACCATCTTACTCAGTCTGTCATGACACTTGTCAAAGGTTCAATTGAAACATTTTAACGTCGCATTTTTATTGTTCGTATCGTCACCTTCCGAAATCATTTTTAACCACCTTTTTTTTCAGAAAACACGAAAAATTGAACCAAACGCTGATTATATTTATTAGTCAATTCATTTGACGGTTACAGTTGAATGATCGGTTTAACTAAGAATGTAGACCGAATTTAGCAGAGGTGGCCAGTAGTGATGGGATTTTCGGCTCTTTTCGGTGATCCGGTTCATTTGGATCGGCTCAGTGAAAAGAGCCGGCTCTTTTGGCTCTTATACGGCTCTTTTAAATTTAGCTTTTCTTTTAAATATTTATGACAAATTTAGCATACATTTTGATAAATGACTTCGTGAACTAAATATTGCACTCTACTGACTGCAAATAGCAACAATTATCAAGCAAATAAATGGCTTTTTACTTATTTTATTGAACATTAAAAAGGCTCCAAACAATAAACAAGCAACAAAAATAAACTTCAACCAACAACAATCAAACATGCTGCATCATAACAAAAATAGTGAGTATTAACTGCAACAGCAGCAGTGAACAAAACAAACATAAGCTACTCCTTGCTTTATTCAAAATTTGCAGTCAACAAAACTAAATACTTCAACTAGGAATACTTCAATTTGTCCAGTCTTTGAGAACATCCTCTCTGACAGGACCGATCACCGATGTTGCCACGATGCACAATCTACTCTCCATTACAGTGAAACTCCTCTAGAACGAAACCTTCATGGGCGAAAATACCCCCTTATGTGAAAAAATCTTCATGCATTAACACAATTCCCATTCTCCTGCCCCCCATACGACGAAACCCCCTGTTGCGTTATACAAAATCATTTTCTCTGCTCCAGCCTCGCGAAGACATTCACTACAACAAAGTGGCTCGACTGACATTCAAATAAACGAACGTTTCCTCGAATGCTATACTTGTTATCATGCTAAAAACAGCCACGGGACGCTTCGTAGTCCTCGATGGCCTAGTTAGCTCTCGAAGGCTAAAAACCTTGCGCTAATTAGCGCTCCAGTTAGCATAAGGTTTTTAGCCTTTGAGAGCTAACTGTGGCCATCGAGGACTACGAAGCATCCAGTGGCTGGCTTAAAAGTTAATTAATTGCATGACATCAGCTGAGCAACGCTGTCTTGGGTTAGAGTTAGGTAGAGACAGTGAGATGGTGGAAAGAAAAGCCACCGGGTCCAGAGGTATTTGTTATTGTTAGATTCAGACGAGCGTGGACGTTATAATGCTAAAATGGCTACAAAACGGACCTTTAGATGCCAAGCAGCTAAGACAAGAAGAGCTCTGATGCTGGAAGAGAGGGTAAAAGTGATCAAAATGAAAGACGGAGCAAGCAAAACAAAAGACATTATCCAAGAAATTGATGTAAGTGAAAGTGAATGCTGATTGTAAATTTCGCAATTTCTTTCCCTTTTTTTCTTTCTACACTTGCAATAAAAAATAAGTGTGTGCTCATATTTATGCACTATTGGAATAAAAATAGAGTACACATTCGTTTGTGTGTGTGGGTGTGTGTGGTTGTGTGTGTGCTTACATCTGAGACCAAATTTGCTACAGTGAAAAACCCCTGTTGTGAAAAATTTCTTGCTGCAAACATGATTTCGTTGTAGAGGAGTTTCACTGTACTTTGATCAAACGTGGGTAGACGGAAGCTCGGTATTTCCACCAGCTCAGTGGATCAGCTGCCCTTGAAATCTGTGGTTCTTCAAGATATTCCGTAATTTAGTGTTTTGTGTTTTTGCACGCTTGGCTAATACTGTAAATTAGATTCAGATTGCTTGCCAAACGCCTTTGTGGTGTCCCAGACAGTAAGGGGCGATATGAACTAAAGACATCCAATTCACCAAGAAGAAGACGAAGTACAAGCACAAGAATGGTACCACATCCGGTTCAATGAGCAAGTTTTTCCGCTACCCACAAGCCCTGTTCTCATTGAGTAATTTTAACATTTTAAACTGACTGACTTTGCAGTCTATCTCTGAGTGTATCAATGTAGACAATTGGGGAGAGTTATTACAACATGTTGCTCCTTTAATTTTGATGTTGTGACTCAACGTAAAAAACAACGTCAGCAAAGTGGGCAGTGAGCGAGCACGCCGCCGACAAGTAGACTTCAGCTGTCAATCAAAAAGCGTTTGACTTGAATACTATTCTGTATGTTTTCCACACCAAAGCTGCTATCAGCAGTGGAAGTGTGATGGCTTCACATCAGGGGGGGGCAGATTTGTTTTAAAGGTTTTGTTTTTTCATTTGTTTGTCATTTGTTTTTTCGAAAGGAGATTGCTCATTGTACTTTAGGTGTGGGGAGAGAGCCACGAGTGGATCGCTCAAACAGATGCATTGCCAGTGTGGGCACGTTTGGAAATGGACGGGTTGAAAGTAAAAGTCTGCCACTTTACGAATAATGACTCAAATTAAAAAGAAAAAAGAAACAATTTATGGACTACGGTGTGTGACTTTCCACTTTTTTTTTTTCTGCCCGACCAGATTAGTCAGATTACTGGGCCAATGGCACAGCCGCCAGACTCGGAGGACATGCGGAAGGGACGCCAACCTGCATTTGGACACGCGTGAGTACTGAGCTGTGTGGTGTGCTTGAAGAGCTGATGTCTGATGTCATGTTGCACCACAGGGTGGAGGTGAATGTGCTGTCTGTCTGTCTGTCACTCAACTTAAACTTCTGCTTCGTGTACTGCACAACAGTGTCAACTCCACATAGACAACACGAGCATCATCAAGCACTTATGTAATATGTTTTTAAACCTTGAAGTGGACCAAGTTAGCTTAAACATGTGTCTATGTATGCATATATATATAATATTTAAACATACATATGACTAACTTGGCCCACTTCAATGTCATTTAAAAACTTGACCAGAAGAGTGTGATCATGTTGTTGTACACGGCAGTTAGTTTTTGTCTCGGTGAGAGAAGTCTCGGACGTGCTCATGTCCCCCTTGGTGTGTCATGAGATGTCAGTGACATCACGCATGAGCTGGTCAAGCACATGCTCCCATCTCAGGCCTGTCGTCAGTGTTTGTGTGTGTGCAACTTGAACTGGCCCACACAAAGATTGACTGGTCAAATGCTTTTACATTGTCATGTTCGCTTTTCTGTCCAATGAATTGTTCAACTTGAATTCGAGTCTTTGCCTATCATGACCAAATCCATCCTCAACTCACTCGAAGCATTTTCAAAGACTGAAGTCTTGAGCTCAGACTTGCGCTTCAATCACATCAGACAGTCTTTTCACTGTTCCCGTTGGTCTCCACATGACTCGAAACTCCAGGAATCGAGCTTTTGGATCATGTGAAACCGACGGGAACAGTGAAAAGACGGTCTGATGTGACCCAAATGCAAGTCTGAGCTCAAGACTCAAGTGGGACTTTGAAAAAGTGCTGCAATGCCCGCCTCAAACCACACCCAATTTGACATCCACCAATCTCGGCGAGGCCCCTCCTTTGCATAACACTAATTTGCATAATCATGCCCACTTTCCAAGTTCACCAATCAAAAGCCCACCAATCAGAGAACACCTAATTTGCATCCCCCCCACCCCCGCTCCCCTTTTCCACCGATCACAGCATGTTATGCCACGCTCCACCCACTTTCACAGCTATCAGTGAATCATCAGCCATCATTCCAGCCAGGCCACACCCACTTTCCTGGATTTTTCCATCGTCTAAAAAAAAATAATCCAGGAAACATTTTTGGGAAAAAAATGGAAAACAATTCAGAAAAAGTTTAGGAAAAAACTGAAAATAATTGTATTTTTTATTTATTTTTTTTAAAGTTAGATTGTGGTGATGTGTTTAAAAATGAAGTTGAATATGAAGTGTTCTTGGAATCAAGCTTTATTTCTTTTGCAGAGTAGACAATCACAAAAGCAGAGGAAAAAGTTGCAAGTTGGATGGCAATCTGCTTGTTGCTGGGCGGCGAAGTGGTCAGCTCTTGAGAAGAACGTGGGACAGGTGTGTTAACCTGAGAGGAAAGACATCCGTGAGTTATATGCAAGTCAAAGATGTCTTGGGCATGAAACTTGCCAGCGAGATAGACTCTGTGTTGGGTCTTTCGAGAGCAGGAAGCCGATCATGTTTACTGCTGCCTAGGGGAGAAAAAAAAAAGTCAAAAAAGTAGTCATGATGGTGCATTGAACGAGTGTAAATGTCTCCTACTTTTCAGGCTGGCCCAAAGTTTGACTTCAGCACCTTGCGAATAACAGGAAGAAGAGCAAAAAGTCTTGCCTGCAGGTCTGTGCTCGGAGGTGGACTCTGGCGCTGAGCAGGTGACTCCCTCTTGTGGCACAGAGGACCCAAGAACAATCTTCCTTCAATTCTGAATAATGAAATGAGGCTTGTTGAAATGAGACTTCTTACCAGCTCGGTTCGCCTGATCACCACGCGAGGTATTTTACCATTTGGCCATTCTACTGCGAACATTTCGAAATTTTATATGTAGTCAATGGCAGAACCACACGAGGTTTTGAAGGTTAAAAAAAAGAACATAATTGGTGAGACGGTTGGCATCTCTCGAGGGCGATGGGACGGCACTCCAACCTCACCCATAACCCATCGACCACGCCAGTATTTCCTACTGCCTGCCTTAAGAATGCCATCCTGAGATCAGGAGATAGTTTGCAAAGCCAACTTCGTTTTCGATTGAAGACGAGTTGCACAAAGAGATCGTGTCGTTTTGTCATTTTGCTTTCTTGGCCATGGGTGTCAAACTCATTTAACATTGTGGGCCACATACGGCCTCGGTAGATGTGAAGTGAGCCGGACCGTTAAAAATTATATCATACTCTGCTATAAATAAACAAAACAATATGTCTTTCCTTTGTTTTGGTCTAAAGATGCACAAGAACAATAGGAAAATGTTGAAATTTAATGAACATATCTTTTACAAAACATTTCATGTACTTTTATCATTCACATACTGTATATGCATTGCAACTGATCCCACTGACTGTACAAAGGCACAAAACCTGAACAATTGGTCTTGAAAAATATAGTAATGCACTTTTGAGATTAAACTAGATTTATGAAGAAAGGAATTTTTAAACCATTTACACGAGAATAAAAAATCTAAAGGTAATTCCTGCTTACACCATACAAACTAAGGAGAGTGCTATAATATGTGTAAAGAATAAAGTATTCGCATGTCCATGATCACGTCTGCTGTGTTGGGTCTGTCTCAGTGACAGACTGAGGCTGCTGTTGTCTTCTTCTCTGATCAAAACAATGTTGCCTTTTCTTCTGATCAAAACTGTGTTTCCCCTAGCGGATATTCCCCGAATTGCACCTTATTAAAAATATTCATTCCGTGTCTTGTGTGTATTTTTTCACTTTTAAATTATCCTGCTGGCCTGATCAAACCTCCTTGCGGGCCGGTTCCAGTTATACACCCGATGTATATTCAGGCGTTTTTAGACAAAAAAAACGACCATGTATAGAAGGAGTTTTTCGATTAAAAAAACGACCATGTATAGTAAGGCGTTTTTAGCCGAAAAAAAAGATCAGGTATAGTAAGGCGTTTTTAGATGAAAAAAACGACCATGTATAGAAAGGCGTTTTTAGCTGAAAAAAAGATCATGTATAGTAAGGCGTTTTTAGATGAAAAAAACGACCATGTAAAGTAAGGCGTTTTTGACGTAAAATACGACCATGTATAGTAAGGCGTTTTTAGACGAAAAAAACGACCATGTATAGTAAGGCGTTTTTAGCCGAAAAAAACGACCATGTATAGGAAGGCGTTTTGAGACGAAAAAAACGACCATGTATAGTAAGGCGTTTTTGACGTAAAAAACGACCATGTATATAATAAGATGTTTTAGATGAAAAAACGACCATGTATAGTAAGGCGTTTTCAATTGAAAAAAAACCGACCATGTATAGTAAGGCGTTTTGAGACGAAAAACGACCATGTATAGTAAGGCGTTTTAGATGAAAAAACGACCATGTATAGTAAGGCGTTTTAGATGAAAAACGACCATGTATAGTAAGGCGTTTTAGACGAAAAACGACCATGTATAGTAAGGCGTTTTTGATGAAAAACGACCATGTATAGTAAGGCGTTTTAGACGAAAAAAGACCATGTATAATAAGGCGTTTTAGATGAAAAAACGACCATGTATAGTAAGGCGTTTTAGACGAAAAACGACCATGTATAGTAAGGCGTTTTAGATGAAAAAACGACCATGTATAGTAAGGCGTTTTAGACGAAAAAACGACCATGTATAGTAAGGCGTTTTAGACGAAAAAAAACGACCATGTATAGTAAGGCGTTTTAGATGAAAAAACGACCATGTATAGTAAGGCGTTTTAGACGAAAAACGACCATGTATAGTAAGGCGTTTTAGACGAAAAACGACCATGTATAGTAAGGCGTTTTAGACAAAAACGACCATGTATAGTAAGGCGTTTTAGATGAAAAACGACCATGTATAGTAAGGCGTTTTTAGACGAAAAACGACCATGTATAGTAAGGCGTTTTTAGACGAAAAAAATCCATGTATAGTAAGGCGTTTTTAGGCGAAAAACGACCATGTATAGTAAGGCGTTTTAGACGAAAAACGACCATGTATAGTAAGGCGTTTTAGACGAAAAAACGACCATGTATAGTAAGGCGTTTTAGATGAAAAAACGACCATGTATAGTAAGGCGTTTTAGCCAAAAAACGACCATGTATAGTAAGGCGTTTTAGATGAAAAAACATCCATGTATAGTAAGGCGTTTTAGATGAAAAAAACGACCATGTATAGTAAGGCGATTTTAGACGAAAAACGACCATGTATAGTAAGGCGTTTTTAGATGAAAAACGACCATGTATAGTAAGGCGTTTTTAGAAAAAAAAACGACCATGTATAGTAAGGCGTTTTAGACGAAAAAACGACCATGTATAGTAAGGCGTTTTTAGACGAAAAACGACCATGTATAGTAAGGCGTTTTTAGATGAAAAAACGACCATGTATAGTAAGGCGTTTTAGATGTAAAAACGACCATGTATAGTAAGGCGTTTTAGACGAAAAACGACCATGTATAGTAAGGCGTTTTTAGACGAAAAAACGACCATGTATAGTAAGGCGTTTTAGATGAAAAACGACCATGTATAGTAAGGCGTTTTAGACGAAAAAACGACCATGTATAGTAAGGCGTTTTAGACGAAAAAACGACCATGTATAATAAGGCGTTTTAGATGAAAAAACGACCATGTATAGTAAGGCGTTTTAGATGAAAAAACGACCATGTATAGTAAGGCGTTTTAGATGAAAAAATGACCATGTATAGTAAGGCGTTTTAGACGAAAAACGACCATGTATAGTAAGGCGTTTTAGATGAAAAAAAGACCATGTATAGTAAGGCGTTTTAGATGAAAAACGACCATGTATAGTAAGGCGTTTTAGATGAAAAAACGACCATGTATAGTAAGGCGTTTTAGACGAAAAACGACCATGTATAGTAAGGCGTTTTAGATGAAAAACGACCATGTATAGTAAGGCGTTTTGAGACGAAAAAACGACCATGTATAGTAAGGCGTTTTAGACAAAAAACGACCATGTATAGTAAGGCGTTTTTAGCGAAAAAACGACCATGTATAGTAAGGCGTTTTTAGACGAAAAACGACCATGTATAGTAAGGCGTTTTAGACGAAAAAACGACCATGTATAGTAAGGCGTTTTAGACGAAAAACGACCATGTATAGTAAGGCGTTTTAGATGAAAAAACGACCATGTATAGTAAGGCGTTTTGAGACGAAAAAACGACCATGTATAGTAAGGCGTTTTTAGACGAAAAACGACCATGTATAGTAAGGCGTTTTAGATGAAAAACGACCATGTATAGTAAGGCGTTTTAGACGAAAAAACGACCATGTATAGTAAGGCGTTTTAGACGAAAAACGACCATGTATAGTAAGGCGTTTTAGACGAAAAAAACGACCATGTATAGTAAGGCGTTTTAGACGAAAAACGACCATGTATAGTAAGGCGTTTTAGACGAAAAACGACCATGTATAGTAAGGCGTTTTTAGATGAAAAAACGGCCATGTATAGTAAGGCGTTTTTAGACGATAAAAACGACCATGTATAGTAAGGCGTTTTTAGACGAAAAAAAACGACCATGTATAGTAAGGCGTTTTAGACGAAAAACGACCATGTATAGTAAGGCGTTTTTAGACGAAAAAACGACCATGTATAGTAAGGCGTTTTACCCGAAAAAAACGACCATGTATAGTAAGGCGTTTTTAGACGAAAAAACGACCATGTATAGTAAGGCGTTTTAGATGAAAAAACGACCATGTATAGTAAGGCGTTTTAGATGAAAAAACGACCATGTATAGTAAGGCGTTTTTAGACGAAAAAACGACCATGTATAGTAAGGCGTTTTAGATGAAAAACGACCATGTATAGTAAGGCGTTTTAGACGAAAAAAAAAACGACCATGTATAGTAAGGCGTTTTAGACGAAAAACGACCATGTATAGTAAGGCGTTTTAGATGAAAAAACGACCATGTATAGTAAGGCGTTTTAGATGAAAAACGACCATGTATAGTAAGGCGTTTTAGATGAAAAACGACCATGTATAGTAAGGCGTTTTAGACGAAAAACGACCATGTATAGTAAGGCGTTTTAGATGAAAAAACGACCATGTATAGTAAGGCGTTTTAGATGAAAAAACGACCATGTATAGTAAGGCGTTTTAGATGAAAAAACGACCATGTATAGTAAGGCGTTTTAGATGAAAAACGACCATGTATAGTAAGGCGTTTTAGACTAAAAACGACCATGTATAGTAAGGCGTTTTAGATGAAAAACGACCATGTATAGTAAGGCGTTTTAGACGAAAAAAACCGACCATGTATAGTAAGGCGTTTTAGACGAAAAAACGACCATGTATAGTAAGGCGTTTTAGATAAAAAACGACCATGTATAGTAAGGCGTTTTAGATGAAAAAAAACCATGTATAGTAAGGCGTTTTAGATGAAAAAACGACCATGTATAGTAAGGCGTTTTAGACGAAAAAACGACCATGTATAGTAAGGCGTTTTAGATGAAAAAACGACCATGTATAGTAAGGCGTTTTAGACGAAAAACGACCATGTATAGTAAGGCGTTTTAGACGAAAAACGACCATGTATAGTAAGGCGTTTTAGATGAAAAAACGACCATGTATAGTAAGGCGTTTTAGATGAAAAACGACCATGTATAGTAAGGCGTTTTAGATGAAAAAACGACCATGTATAGTAAGGCGTTTTAGACGAAAAACGACCATGTATAGTAAGGCGTTTTAGATGAAAAACGACCATGTATAGTAAGGCGTTTTAGACGAAAAACGACCATGTATAGTAAGGCGTTTTAGATGAAAAAACGACCATGTATAGTAAGGCGTTTTAGACGAAAAAACGACCATGTATAGTAAGGCGTTTTAGACGAAAAAACGACCATGTATAGTAAGGCGTTTTAGATGAAAAAACGACCATGTATAGTAAGGCGTTTTAGACGAAAAACGACCATGTATAGTAAGGCGTTTTAGATGAAAAAACGACCATGTATAGTAAGGCGTTTTAGATGAAAAACGACCATGTATAGTAAGGCGTTTTAGACAAAAAACGACCATGTATATAAGGCGTTTTAGATGAAAAACGACCATGTATAGTAAGGCGTTTTAGACGAAAAAACGACCATGTATAGTAAGGCGTTTTAGACGAAAAACGACCATGTATAGTAAGGCGTTTTAGATGAAAAACGACCATGTATAGTAAGGCGTTTTTAGACGAAAAACGACCATGTATAGTAAGGCGTTTTAGACGAAAAACGACCATGTATAGTAAGGCGTTTTAGACGAAAAACGACCATGTATAGTAAGGCGTTTTAGATGAAAAACGACCATGTATAGTAAGGCGTTTTAGACGAAAAACGACCATGTATAGTAAGGCGTTTTAGACGAAAAACGACCATGTATAGTAAGGCGTTTTAGACGAAAAACGACCATGTATAGTAAGGCGTTTTAGACGAAAAACGACCATGTATAGTAAGGCGTTTTAGACGAAAAAACGACCATGTATAGTAAGGCGTTTTAGACGAAAAACGACCATGTATAGTAAGGCGTTTTAGACGAAAAAACGACCATGTATAGTAAGGCGTTTTTAGACGAAAAAACGACCATGTATAGTAAGGCGTTTTAGATGAAAAACGACCATGTATAGTAAGGCGTTTTTAGACGAAAAACGACCATGTATAGTAAGGCGTTTTTAGATGAAAAAACGACCATGTATAGTAAGGCGTTTTTAGACGAAAAAACGACCATGTATAGTAAGGCGTTTTAGATGAAAAAACGACCATGTATAGTAAGGCGTTTTAGACGAAAAAACGACCATGTATAGTAAGGCGTTTTAGATGAAAAACGACCATGTATAGTAAGGCGTTTTAGACGAAAAAACGACCATGTATAGTAAGGCGTTTTAGACGTTTTAGCGAAAAACGACCATGTATAGTAAGGCGTTTTAGATGAAAAAACGACCATGTATAGTAAGGCGTTTTAGATGAAAAAACGACCATGTATAGTAAGGCGTTTTAGATGAAAAAACGACCATGTATAGTAAGGCGTTTTAGATGAAAAAACGACCATGTATAGTAAGGCGTTTTAGACGAAAAACGACCATGTATAGTAAGGCGTTTTAGATGAAAAAACGACCATGTATAGTAAGGCGTTTTAGACGAAAAAACGACCATGTATAGTAAGGCGTTTTAGCGAAAAAAAAAAAACGACCATGTATAGTAAGGCGTTTTAGATTGAAAAAACGACCATGTATAGTAAGGCGTTTTAGATGAAAAAACGACCATGTATAGTAAGGCGTTTTAGATGAAAAAACGACCATGTATAGTAAGGCGTTTTAGAGAAAAAAACGACCATGTATAGTAAGGCGTTTTAGATGAAAAACGACCATGTATAGTAAGGCGTTTTAGATGAAAAAAACGACCATGTATAGTAAGGCGTTTTAGACGAAAAAACGACCATGTATAGTAAGGCGTTTTAGACGAAAAAACGGCCATGTATAGTAAGGCGTTTTTAGATGAAAAAAAAAAAACGACCATGTATAGTAAGGCGTTTTAGACGAAAAAACGACCATGTATAGTAAGGCGTTTTAGACGAAAAAACGACCATGTATAGTAAGGCGTTTTAGAAAAAAACGACCATGTATAGTAAGGCGTTTTAGACCATGTATAGTAAAAAAAAAACGACCATGTATAGTAAGGCGTTTTAGACGAAAAACGACCATGTATAGTAAGGCGTTTTAGATGAAAAAACGACCATGTATAGTAAGGCGTTTTAGATGAAAAAAACGACCATGTATAGTAAGGCGTTTTTAGATGAAAAAACGACCATGTATAGTAAGGCGTTTTAGACGAAAAAACGACCATGTATAGTAAGGCGTTTTAGACGAAAAAAACGACCATGTATAGTAAGGCGTTTTAGATGAAAAAACGACCATGTATAGTAAGGCGTTTTAGCGAAAAAACGACCATGTATAGTAAGGCGTTTTAGATGAAAAAACGACCATGTATAGTAAGGCGTTTTAGACGAAAAAACGACCATGTATAGTAAGGCGTTTTAGACGAAAAAACGACCATGTATAGTAAGGCGTTTTAGATGAAAAAACGACCATGTATAGTAAGGCGTTTTAGCGAAAAAACGACCATGTATAGTAAGGCGTTTTTAGATGAAAAAACGACCATGTATAGTAAGGCGTTTTTAGATGAAAAAACGACCATGTATAGTAAGGCGTTTTAGATGAAAAACGACCATGTATAGTAAGGCGTTTTAGATGAAAAAAACGACCATGTATAGTAAGGCGTTTTAGATGAAAAAACGACCATGTATAGTAAGGCGTTTTAGATGAAAAAACGACCATGTATAATAAGGCGTTTTTAGCCGAAAAAACCGATTATGTAGAGTAAGGCGTTTTAGATGAAAAAAACGACCATGTATAGTAAGGCGTTTTAGATGAAAAAAACGACCATGTATAGTAAGGCGTTTTAGACGAAAAAAACGACCATGTATAGTAAGGCGTTTTTAGCCGAAAAAACGACCATGTATAGTAAGGCGTTTTAGACGAAAAAACGACCATGTATAGTAAGGCGTTTTAGATGAAAAAACGACCATGTATAGTAAGGCGTTTTAGATGAAAAAACGACCATGTATAGTAAGGCGTTTTAGATGAAAAACGACCATGTATAGTAAGGCGTTTTAGATGAAAAACGACCATGTATAGTAAGGCGTTTTAGATGAAAAAACGACCATGTATAGTAAGGCGTTTTAGACGAAAAACGACCATGTATAGTAAGGCGTTTTAGACGAAAAAACGACCATGTATAGTAAGGCGTTTTAGATGAAAAACGACCATGTATAGTAAGGCGTTTTAGCGAAAAAAACGACCATGTATAGTAAGGCGTTTTAGACGAAAAACGACCATGTATAGTAAGGCGTTTTAGATGAAAAAACGACCATGTATAGTAAGGCGTTTTAGATGAAAAACGACCATGTATAGTAAGGCGTTTTAGACGAAAAAACGACCATGTATAGTAAGGCGTTTTAGACGAAAAAACGACCATGTATAGTAAGGCGTTTTTAGATGAAAAAACGACCATGTATAGTAAGGCGTTTTAGATGAAAAACGACCATGTATAGTAAGGCGTTTTAGACGAAAAAACGACCATGTATAGTAAGGCGTTTTAGACGAAAAAACGACCATGTATAGTAAGGCGTTTTAGATGAAAAACGACCATGTATAGTAAGGCGTTTTTAGATGAAAAAAACGACCATGTATAGTAAGGCGTTTTAGATGAAAAAACGACCATGTATAGTAAGGCGTTTTAGATGAAAAAACGACCATGTATAGTAAGGCGTTTTAGACGAAAAAACGACCATGTATAGTAAGGCGTTTTAGATGAAAAAACGACCATGTATAGTAAGGCGTTTTAGACGAAAAAACGACCATGTATAGTAAGGCGTTTTAGATGAAAAAACGACCATGTATAGTAAGGCGTTTTAGATGAAAAACGACCATGTATAGTAAGGCGTTTTAGATGAAAAAACGACCATGTATAGTAAGGCGTTTTAGATGAAAAAACGACCATGTATAGTAAGGCGTTTTAGATGAAAAAACGACCATGTATAGTAAGGCGTTTTAGATGAAAAACGACCATGTATAGTAAGGCGTTTTAGACGAAAAAACGACCATGTATAGTAAGGCGTTTTAGATGAAAAACGACCATGTATAGTAAGGCGTTTTAGATGAAAAACGACCATGTATAGTAAGGCGTTTTAGATGAAAAAACGACCATGTATAGTAAGGCGTTTTTAGATGAAAAACGACCATGTATAGTAAGGCGTTTTAGACGAAAAAACGACCATGTATAGTAAGGCGTTTTAGATGAAAAAACGACCATGTATAGTAAGGCGTTTTAGATGAAAAAACGACCATGTATAGTAAGGCGTTTTAGATGAAAAAACGACCATGTATAGTAAGGCGTTTTAGATGAAAAAACGACCATGTATAGTAAGGCGTTTTAGATGAAAAAACGACCATGTATAGTAAGGCGTTTTTAGCGAAAAAAACGACCATGTATAGTAAGGCGTTTTAGATGAAAAAAACGACCATGTATAGTAAGGCGTTTTAGATGAAAAACGACCATGTATAGTAAGGCGTTTTAGATGAAAAAACGACCATGTATAGTAAGGCGTTTTAGATGAAAAAACGACCATGTATAGTAAGGCGTTTTAGATGAAAAACGACCATGTATAGTAAGGCGTTTTAGATGAAAAAACGACCATGTATAGTAAGGCGTTTTAGACGAAAAAACGACCATGTATAGTAAGGCGTTTTAGATGAAAAAACGACCATGTATAGTAAGGCGTTTTAGACGAAAAAACGACCATGTATAGTAAGGCGTTTTAGATGAAAAAACGACCATGTATAGTAAGGCGTTTTAGATGAAAAAACGACCATGTATAGTAAGGCGTTTTAGATGAAAAAACGACCATGTATAGTAAGGCGTTTTAGACGAAAAAACGACCATGTATAGTAAGGCGTTTTAGATGAAAAAACGACCATGTATAGTAAGGCGTTTTAGATGAAAAACGACCATGTATAGTAAGGCGTTTTAGACGAAAAAACGACCATGTATAGTAAGGCGTTTTAGATGAAAAAACGACCATGTATAGTAAGGCGTTTTAGATGAAAAAACGACCATGTATAGTAAGGCGTTTTAGATGAAAAACGACCATGTATAGTAAGGCGTTTTAGACGAAAAAACGACCATGTATAGTAAGGCGTTTTAGATGAAAAACGACCATGTATAGTAAGGCGTTTTAGACGAAAAAACGACCATGTATAGTAAGGCGTTTTAGACGAAAAAACGACCATGTATAGTAAGGCGTTTTAGACGAAAAAACGACCATGTATAGTAAGGCGTTTTAGACGAAAAAACGACCATGTATAGTAAGGCGTTTTAGACGAAAAACGACCATGTATAGTAAGGCGTTTTAGACGAAAAACGACCATGTATAGTAAGGCGTTTTAGATGAAAAAACGACCATGTATAGTAAGGCGTTTTAGACGAAAAAACGACCATGTATAGTAAGGCGTTTTAGACGAAAAAACGACCATGTATAGTAAGGCGTTTTAGACGAAAAAACGACCATGTATAGTAAGGCGTTTTAGACGAAAAACGACCATGTATAGTAAGGCGTTTTAGATGAAAAAACGACCATGTATAGTAAGGCGTTTTAGACGAAAAACGACCATGTATAGTAAGGCGTTTTAGATGAAAAAACGACCATGTATAGTAAGGCGTTTTAGACGAAAAAACGACCATGTATAGTAAGGCGTTTTAGATGAAAAAACGACCATGTATAGTAAGGCGTTTTAGACGAAAAAACGACCATGTATAGTAAGGCGTTTTAGACGAAAAAACGACCATGTATAGTAAGGCGTTTTAGACGAAAAAACGACCATGTATAGTAAGGCGTTTTAGATGAAAAAACGACCATGTATAGTAAGGCGTTTTAGACGAAAAACGACCATGTATAGTAAGGCGTTTTAGATGAAAAAACGACCATGTATAGTAAGGCGTTTTAGAAAAAAACGACCATGTATAGTAAGGCGTTTTAGACGAAAAAACGACCATGTATAGTAAGGCGTTTTAGATGAAAAAACGACCATGTATAGTAAGGCGTTTTAGATGAAAAAACGACCATGTATAGTAAGGCGTTTTAGATGAAAAAACGACCATGTATAGTAAGGCGTTTTAGACGAAAAAACGACCATGTATAGTAAGGCGTTTTAGATGAAAAAACGACCATGTATAGTAAGGCGTTTTAGATGAAAAAACGACCATGTATAGTAAGGCGTTTTAGACGAAAAACGACCATGTATAGTAAGGCGTTTTAGACGAAAAAACGACCATGTATAGTAAGGCGTTTTAGACGAAAAAACGACCATGTATAGTAAGGCGTTTTAGATGAAAAAACGACCATGTATAGTAAGGCGTTTTAGACGAAAAAACGACCATGTATAGTAAGGCGTTTTAGATGAAAAAACGACCATGTATAGTAAGGCGTTTTAGATGAAAAAACGACCATGTATAGTAAGGCGTTTTAGACGAAAAAACGACCATGTATAGTAAGGCGTTTTAGATGAAAAAACGACCATGTATAGTAAGGCGTTTTAGCGAAAAAACGACCATGTATAGTAAGGCGTTTTAGACGAAAAAACGACCATGTATAGTAAGGCGTTTTAGATGAAAAAACGACCATGTATAGTAAGGCGTTTTAGATGAAAAAACGACCATGTATAGTAAGGCGTTTTAGACGAAAAAACGACCATGTATAGTAAGGCGTTTTAGATGAAAAAACGACCATGTATAGTAAGGCGTTTTAGATGAAAAAACGACCATGTATAGTAAGGCGTTTTAGACGAAAAAACGACCATGTATAGTAAGGCGTTTTAGACGAAAAAACGACCATGTATAGTAAGGCGTTTTAGACGAAAAAACGACCATGTATAGTAAGGCGTTTTAGACGAAAAACGACCATGTATAGTAAGGCGTTTTAGACGAAAAAACGACCATGTATAGTAAGGCGTTTTAGATGAAAAAACGACCATGTATAGTAAGGCGTTTTAGACGAAAAAACGACCATGTATAGTAAGGCGTTTTAGATGAAAAAACGACCATGTATAGTAAGGCGTTTTAGACGAAAAAACGACCATGTATAGTAAGGCGTTTTAGATGAAAAAACGACCATGTATAGTAAGGCGTTTTAGGCGAAAAACGACCATGTATAGTAAGGCGTTTTAGACGAAAAAACGACCATGTATAGTAAGGCGTTTTAGATGAAAAAACGACCATGTATAGTAAGGCGTTTTAGACGAAAAACGACCATGTATAGTAAGGCGTTTTAGATGAAAAAACGACCATGTATAGTAAGGCGTTTTAGATGAAAAAACGACCATGTATAGTAAGGCGTTTTAGATGAAAAAACGACCATGTATAGTAAGGCGTTTTAGATGAAAAAACGACCATGTATAGTAAGGCGTTTTAGATGAAAAACGACCATGTATAGTAAGGCGTTTTAGACGAAAAACGACCATGTATAGTAAGGCGTTTTAGACGAAAAACGACCATGTATAGTAAGGCGTTTTAGATGAAAAACGACCATGTATAGTAAGGCGTTTTAGATGAAAAAACGACCATGTATAGTAAGGCGTTTTAGACGAAAAAACGACCATGTATAGTAAGGCGTTTTAGATGAAAAAACGACCATGTATAGTAAGGCGTTTTAGACGAAAAAACGACCATGTATAGTAAGGCGTTTTAGACGAAAAAAACGACCATGTATAGTAAGGCGTTTTAGACGAAAAAACGACCATGTATAGTAAGGCGTTTTAGATGAAAAAACGACCATGTATAGTAAGGCGTTTTAGATGAAAAAACGACCATGTATAGTAAGGCGTTTTAGATGAAAAACGACCATGTATAGTAAGGCGTTTTAGACGAAAAAACGACCATGTATAGTAAGGCGTTTTAGATGAAAAAACGACCATGTATAGTAAGGCGTTTTAGACGAAAAACGACCATGTATAGTAAGGCGTTTTAGATGAAAAAACGACCATGTATAGTAAGGCGTTTTAGACGAAAAAACGACCATGTATAGTAAGGCGTTTTAGATGAAAAAACGACCATGTATAGTAAGGCGTTTTAGACGAAAAAACGACCATGTATAGTAAGGCGTTTTAGACGAAAAAACGACCATGTATAGTAAGGCGTTTTAGACGAAAAAACGACCATGTATAGTAAGGCGTTTTAGATGAAAAACGACCATGTATAGTAAGGCGTTTTAGACGAAAAAACGACCATGTATAGTAAGGCGTTTTAGACGAAAAAACGACCATGTATAGTAAGGCGTTTTAGACGAAAAAAACGACCATGTATAGTAAGGCGTTTTAGACGAAAAACGACCATGTATAGTAAGGCGTTTTAGATGAAAAACGACCATGTATAGTAAGGCGTTTTAGACGAAAAAACGACCATGTATAGTAAGGCGTTTTAGACGAAAAAACGACCATGTATAGTAAGGCGTTTTAGACGAAAAAACGACCATGTATAGTAAGGCGTTTTAGACGAAAAACGACCATGTAAAAAGAAAAAACGACCATGTATAGTAAGGCGTTTTTAGATGAAAAAACGACCATGTATAGTAAGGCGTTTTAGACGAAAAAACGACCATGTATAGTAAGGCGTTTTAGATGAAAAAACGACCATGTATAGTAAGGCGTTTTAGACGAAAAAACGACCATGTATAGTAAGGCGTTTTAGATGAAAAAACGACCATGTATAGTAAGGCGTTTTAGATGAAAAAACGACCATGTATAGTAAGGCGTTTTAGACGAAAAAACGACCATGTATAGTAAGGCGTTTTAGACGAAAAAAAACGACCATGTATAGTAAGGCGTTTTAGATGAAAAAACGACCATGTATAGTAAGGCGTTTTAGATGAAAAAACGACCATGTATAGTAAGGCGTTTTAGATGAAAAAAAACGACCATGTATAGTAAGGCGTTTTAGTAAAAAAGACCATGTATAGTAAGGCGTTTTAGGCGAAAAAACGACCATGTATAGTAAGGCGTTTTAGACGAAAAAACGACCATGTATAGTAAGGCGTTTTAGACGAAAAAAACGACCATGTATAGTAAGGCGTTTTAGATGAAAAACGACCATGTATAGTAAGGCGTTTTAGATGAAAAAACGACCATGTATAGTAAGGCGTTTTAGACGAAAAAACGACCATGTATAGTAAGGCGTTTTAGACGAAAAAACGACCATGTATAGTAAGGCGTTTTAGATGAAAAAACGACCATGTATAGTAAGGCGTTTTAGATGAAAAACGACCATGTATAGTAAGGCGTTTTAGACGAAAAACGACCATGTATAGTAAGGCGTTTTAGATGAAAAAACGACCATGTATAGTAAGGCGTTTTAGACGAAAAACGACCATGTATAGTAAGGCGTTTTAGACGAAAAAACGACCATGTATAGTAAGGCGTTTTAGACGAAAAAACGACCATGTATAGTAAGGCGTTTTAGACGAAAAAACGACCATGTATAGTAAGGCGTTTTAGATGAAAAAACGACCATGTATAGTAAGGCGTTTTAGATGAAAAAACGACCATGTATAGTAAGGCGTTTTAGACGAAAAACGACCATGTATAGTAAGGCGTTTTAGACGAAAAAACGACCATGTATAGTAAGGCGTTTTAGATGAAAAAAACGACCATGTATAGTAAGGCGTTTTAGATGAAAAACGACCATGTATAGTAAGGCGTTTTAGACGAAAAACGACCATGTATAGTAAGGCGTTTTAGACGAAAAAAACGACCATGTATAGTAAGGCGTTTTAGACGAAAAAAACGACCATGTATAGTAAGGCGTTTTAGACGAAAAAACGACCATGTATAGTAAGGCGTTTTAGATGAAAAACGACCATGTATAGTAAGGCGTTTTAGACGAAAAAACGACCATGTATAGTAAGGCGTTTTAGACGAAAAACGACCATGTATAGTAAGGCGTTTTAGACGAAAAAACGACCATGTATAGTAAGGCGTTTTAGACGAAAAAACGACCATGTATAGTAAGGCGTTTTAGATGAAAAAACGACCATGTATAGTAAGGCGTTTTAGACGAAAAACGACCATGTATAGTAAGGCGTTTTAGACGAAAAAAACGACCATGTATAGTAAGGCGTTTTAGATGAAAAAAACGACCATGTATAGTAAGGCGTTTTAGACGAAAAAACGACCATGTATAGTAAGGCGTTTTTAGACGAAAAACACGACCATGTATAATAAGGCATTTTCGATGAAAAAAAACAACCATGTATAGTAAGGCGTTTTTAGACGAAAAAAAGGCGTTTTAGCGACCATGTATAGTAAGGCGTTTTAGATGAAAAAACGACCATGTATAGTAAGGCGTTTTAGATGAAAAAAACGACCATGTATAGTAAGGCGTTTTAGATGAAAAACGACCATGTATAGTAAGGCGTTTTAGATGAAAAAACGACCATGTATAGTAAGGCGTTTTAGACGAAAAAACGACCATGTATAGTAAGGCGTTTTAGATGAAAAACGACCATGTATAGTAAGGCGTTTTAGACGAAAAAACGACCATGTATAGTAAGGCGTTTTAGACGAAAAAACGACCATGTATAGTAAGGCGTTTTAGACGAAAAAAACGACCATGTATAGTAAGGCGTTTTAGATGAAAAAACGACCATGTATAGTAAGGCGTTTTAGACGAAAAACGACCATGTATAGTAAGGCGTTTTAGACGAAAAAACGACCATGTATAGTAAGGCGTTTTAGATGAAAAAACGACCATGTATAGTAAGGCGTTTTAGACGAAAAAACGACCATGTATAGTAAGGCGTTTTAGACGAAAAAAACGACCATGTATAGTAAGGCGTTTTAGACGAAAAACGACCATGTATAGTAAGGCGTTTTAGACGAAAAACGACCATGTATAGTAAGGCGTTTTAGACGAAAAAACGACCATGTATAGTAAGGCGTTTTAGACGAAAAAAAACGACCATGTATAGTAAGGCGTTTTAGCGAAAAAAAACGACCATGTATAGTAAGGCGTTTTAGACGAAAAAAACGACCATGTATAGTAAGGCGTTTTAGACGAAAAAACGACCATGTATAGTAAGGCGTTTTAGACGAAAAAACGACCATGTATAGTAAGGCGTTTTAGACGAAAAAACGACCATGTATAGTAAGGCGTTTTAGACGAAAAAACGACCATGTATAGTAAGGCGTTTTAGACGAAAAACGACCATGTATAGTAAGGCGTTTTAGATGAAAAAACGACCATGTATAGTAAGGCGTTTTTAGACGAAAAAAAGACCATGTATAGTAAGGCGTTTTAGACGAAAAAAACGACCATGTATAGTAAGGCATTTTTAACCGAAAAAACGACCATGTATAGTAAGGCGTTTTAGACGAAAAAAACGACCATGTATAGTAAGGCGTTTTTAACCGAAAAAACGACTATGTATAGTAAGGCGATTTTAGCCGAAAATAACGACCATGTATAGTAAGGCGTTTTAGACGAAAAAAACGACCATGTATAGTAAGGCGTTTTTAGCCGAAAAAACGACCATGTATAGTAAGGCGTTTTAGATGAAAAAACGACCATGTATAGTAAGGCGTTTTAGACGAAAAAAAAACGACCATGTATAGTAAGGCGTTTTAGACGAAAAAACGACCATGTATAGTAAGGCGTTTTAGACGAAAAACGACCATGTATAGTAAGGCGTTTTAGACGAAAAAAAACGACCATGTATAGTAAGGCGTTTTAGAATGAAAAAAAACGACCATGTATAGTAAGGCGTTTTAGACGAAAAAACGACCATGTATAGTAAGGCGTTTTAGACGAAAAAAACGACCATGTATAGTAAGGCGTTTTAGACGAAAAAACGACCATGTATAGTAAGGCGTTTTAGACGAAAAAACGACCATGTATAGTAAGGCGTTTTAGATGAAAAAACGACCATGTATAGTAAGGCGTTTTAGACGAAAAAACGACCATGTATAGTAAGGCGTTTTAGACGAAAAAACGACCATGTATAGTAAGGCGTTTTAGACGAAAAACGACCATGTATAGTAAGGCGTTTTAGACGAAAAAACGACCATGTATAGTAAGGCGTTTTAGACGAAAAAAACGACCATGTATAGTAAGGCGTTTTAGACGAAAAAACGACCATGTATAGTAAGGCGTTTTAGAAAAAAACGACCATGTATAGTAAGGCGTTTTAGACGAAAAAACGACCATGTATAGTAAGGCGTTTTAGACGAAAAACGACCATGTATAGTAAGGCGTTTTAGATGAAAAAAAAAACGACCATGTATAGTAAGGCGTTTTAGACGAAAAAACGACCATGTATAGTAAGGCGTTTTAGACGAAAAAACGACCATGTATAGTAAGGCGTTTTTAGACGAAAAAACGACCATGTATAGTAAGGCGTTTTAGATGAAAAAACGACCATGTATAGTAAGGCGTTTTAGATGAAAAACGACCATGTATAGTAAGGCGTTTTAGACGAAAAAAAACGACCATGTATAGTAAGGCGTTTTAGACGAAAAAACGACCATGTATAGTAAAGGCGTTTTAGACGAAAAACGACCATGTATAGTAAGGCGTTTTAGACGAAAAAAACGACCATGTATAGTAAGGCGTTTTAGACGAAAAACGACCATGTATAGTAAGGCGTTTTAGATGAAAAAAACGACCATGTATAGTAAGGCGTTTTAGACGAAAAAAAACGACCATGTATAGTAAGGCGTTTTAGATGAAAAACGACCATGTATAGTAAGGCGTTTTAGATGAAAAAAACGACCATGTATAGTAAGGCGTTTTAGACGAAAAAACGACCATGTATAGTAAGGCGTTTTAGACGAAAAAAAACGACCATGTATAGTAAGGCGTTTTAGACGAAAAAACGACCATGTATAGTAAGGCGTTTTAGACGAAAAAACGACCATGTATAGTAAGGCGTTTTAGCGAAAAACGACCATGTATAGTAAGGCGTTTTAGACTAAAAACGACCATGTATAGTAAGGCGTTTTAGAAAAAAACGACCATGTATAGTAAGGCGTTTTAGCGAAAAAACGACCATGTATAGTAAGGCGTTTTAGATAGTAAGGCGAAAAAACGACCATGTATAGTAAGGCGTTTTAGACGAAAAAACGACCATGTATAGTAAGGCGTTTTAGCCAAAAAACGACCATGTATAGTAAGGCGTTTTAGACGAAAAAAACGACCATGTATAGTAAGGCGTTTTTAGACGAAAAAACGACCATGTATAGTAAGGCGTTTTTAGACGAAAAACGACCATGTATAGTAAGGCGTTTTAGACGAAAAAACGACCATGTATAGTAAGGCGTTTTTAGACGAAAAAAACGACCATGTATAGTAAGGCGTTTTAGATGAAAAAAACGACCATGTATAGTAAGGCGTTTTAGACGAAAAAAACGACCATGTATAGTAAGGCGTTTTAGACGAAAAACGACCATGTATAGTAAGGCGTTTTAGACGAAAAAACGACCATGTATAGTAAGGCGTTTTAGACGAAAAAACGACCATGTATAGTAAGGCGTTTTAGACGAAAAAAAACGACCATGTATAGTAAGGCGTTTTAGACGAAAAAACGACCATGTATAGTAAGCCGTTTTAGCTGAAAAAAACGACCATGTATAGTAAGGCGTTTTAGCCGAAAAAACGACCATGTATAGTAAGGCGTTTTTAGACGAAAAAAAACGACCATGTATAGTAAGGCGTTTTTAGACGAAAAAACGACCATGTATAGTAAGGCGTTTTAGCCAAAAAAAACGACCATGTATCGTAAGGCGTTTTAGACGAAAAAACGACCATGTATAGTAAGGCGTTTTAGGCGAAAAAAAGCGACCATGTATAGTAAGGCGTTTTAGGCGAAAAACGACCATGTATAGTAAGGCGTTTTAGGCGAAAAAAACGACCATGTATAGTAAGGCGTTTTAGGCGAAAACGACCATGTATAGTAAGGCGTTTTAGATGAAAAACGACCATGTATAGTAAGGCGTTTTAGATGAAAAACGACCATGTATAGTAAGGCGTTTTAGCCGAAAAAAGGACCATGTATAGTAAGGCGTTTTTAGGCGAAAAAAACGACCATGTATAGTAAGGCGAAAAAAACGACCATGTATAGTAAGGCGTTTTTAGCGGAAAAAAAAGGACCATGTATAGTAAGGCGTTTTTAGCCGAAAAAAACGACCATGTATAGTAAGGCGTTTTTAGCGAAAAAACGACCATGTATAGTAAGGCGTTTTTAGCGACCATGTATAGTAAAGGCGTTTTTAGCGAAAAAACGACCATGTATATAGTAAGGCGTTTTAAGCGAAAAAACGACCATGTATAGTAAGGCGTTTTAGCGAAAAAACGACCATGTATAGTAAGGCGTTTTAGCGAAAAAACGACCATGTATAGTAAGGCGTTTTAGCGAAAAAACGACCATGTATAGTAAGGCGTTTTTAGGCGAAAAAAAAACGACCATGTATAGTAAGGCGTTTTAGCGAAAAAAAACGACCATGTATAGTAAGGCGTTTTAGCGAAAAAAACGACCATGTATAGTAAGGCGTTTTTAGCGAAAAAAAACGACCATGTATAGTAAGGCGTTTTAGCGAAAAAACGACCATGTATAGTAAGGCGTTTTAGGCGAAAAAAAAAACGACCATGTATAGTAAGGCGTTTTAGACGAAAAAAACGACCATGTATATATAAGGCGTTTTAGAAAAAAACGACCATGTATAGTAAGGCGTTTTAGGCGAAAAAAACGACCATGTATAGTAAGGCGTTTTAGGCGAAAAAACGACCATGTATAGTAAGGCGTTTTTAGCGAAAAAACGACCATGTATAGTAAGGCGTTTTAGCGAAAAAACGACCATGTATAGTAAGGCGTTTTTAGCGAAAAAAACGACCATGTATAGTAAGGCGTTTTAGGCGAAAAACGACCATGTATAGTAAGGCGTTTTTAGAGCGAAAAAACGACCATGTATAGTAAGGCGTTTTAGCGAAAAAACGACCATGTATAGTAAGGCGTTTTAGCGAAAAAACGACCATGTATAGTAAGGCGTTTTAGACGAAAAAACGACCATGTATAGTAAGGCGTTTTAGAGCGAAAAAACGACCATGTATAGTAAGGCGTTTTAGCGAAAAAAACGACCATGTATAGTAAGGCGTTTTAGCGAAAAAACGACCATGTATAGTAAGGCGTTTTTAGGCGAAAAAAAAAACGACCATGTATAGTAAGGCGTTTTAGACGAAAAAAACGACCATGTATAGGAAGGCGTTTTAAGCGAAAAAACGACCATGTATAGTAAGGCGTTTAGACGAAAAAAACGACCATGTATAGTAAGGCGTTTTAGCGAAAAAAACGACCATGTATAGTAAGGCGTTTTTAGGCGAAAAAAACGACCATGTATAGTAAGGCGTTTTAGCGAAAAAACGACCATGTATAGTAAGGCGTTTTTAGACGAAAAAACGACCATGTATAGTAAGGCGTTTTTAGACGAAAAAAACGACCATGTATAGTAAGGCGTTTTTAGGCGAAAAAACGACCATGTATAGTAAGGCGTTTTAGGCGAAAAAAACGACCATTTATATAGTAAGGCGTTTTAGCGAAAAACGACCATGTATAGTAAGGCGTTTTTAGCGAAAAAAACGACCATGTATAGTAAGGCGTTTTTAGGCGAAAAAAACGACCATGTATAGTAAGGCGTTTTAGGCGAAAAAACGACCATGTATAGTAAGGCGTTTTAGGCGAAAAAAACGACCATGTATAGTAAGGCGTTTTAGAAAAACGACCATGTATAGTAAACGTTTTAAGAAAAAACGACCATGTATAGTAAGGCGTTTTAGCGAAAAAAAACGACCATGTATAGTAAGGCGTTTTTAGACGACCATGTATAGTAAGGCGTTTTAGATGAAAAAAAACGACCATGTATAGTAAGGCGTTTTAGACGAAAAAACGACCATGTATAGTAAGGCGTTTTTAGACGAAAAAACGACCATGTATAGTAAGGCGTTTTAGACTAAAAAACGACCATGTATAGTAAGGCGTTTTAGACGAAAAAACGACCATGTATAGTAAGGCGTTTTAGATGAAAAAACGACCATGTATAGTAAGGCGTTTTAGACGAAAAACGACCATGTATAGTAAGGCGTTTTAGACGAAAAAACGACCATGTATAGTAAGGCGTTTTAGACGAAAAACGACCATGTATAGTAAGGCGTTTTAGACGAAAAACGACCATGTATAGTAAGGCGTTTTAGACTAAAAACGACCATGTATAGTAAGGCGTTTTAGACCGAAAAACGACCATGTATAGTAAGGCGTTTTAGACTAAAAACGACCATGTATAGTAAGGCGTTTTAGACGAAAAACGACCATGTATAGTAAGGCGTTTTAGATGAAAAAACGACCATGTATAGTAAGGCGTTTTAGACGAAAAAACGACCATGTATAGTAAGGCGTTTTAGACTAAAAAACGACCATGTATAGTAAGGCGTTTTAGATGAAAAAACGACCATGTATAGTAAGGCGTTTTAGACGAAAAACGACCATGTATAGTAAGGCGTTTTTAGATGAAAAAACGACCATGTATAGTAAGGCGTTTTAGACTAAAAACGACCATGTATAGTAAGGCGTTTTAGACGAAAAACGACCATGTATAGTAAGGCGTTTTAGACGAAAAACGACCATGTATAGTAAGGCGTTTTAGACTAAAAAACGACCATGTATAGTAAGGCGTTTTAGACGAAAAACGACCATGTATAGTAAGGCGTTTTAGACGAAAAAAACGACCATGTATAGTAAGGCGTTTTAGACGAAAAAACGACCATGTATAGTAAGGCGTTTTTAGATGAAAAAACGACCATGTATAGTAAGGCGTTTTAGATGAAAAACGACCATGTATAGTAAGGCGTTTTAGATGAAAAACGACCATGTATAGTAAGGCGTTTTAGACGAAAAAACGACCATGTATAGTAAGGCGTTTTTAGATGAAAAAACGACCATGTATAGTAAGGCGTTTTAGATGAAAAAACGACCATGTATAGTAAGGCGTTTTAGACGAAAAACGACCATGTATAGTAAGGCGTTTTAGATTAAAAACGACCATGTATAGTAAGGCGTTTTAGACGAAAAAACGACCATGTATAGTAAGGCGTTTTAGACGAAAAAACGACCATGTATAGTAAGGCGTTTTAGATGAAAAAACGACCATGTATAGTAAGGCGTTTTAGATGAAAAAACGACCATGTATAGTAAGGCGTTTTAGACGAAAAAACGACCATGTATAGTAAGGCGTTTTAGACGAAAAACGACCATGTATAGTAAGGCGTTTTTAGAAAAAAACGACCATGTATAGTAAGGCGTTTTAGATGAAAAAACGACCATGTATAGTAAGGCGTTTTAGACGAAAAAACGACCATGTATAGTAAGGCGTTTTAGACTAAAAACGACCATGTATAGTAAGGCGTTTTAGACGAAAAAAACGACCATGTATAGTAAGGCGTTTTAGACGAAAAACGACCATGTATAGTAAGGCGTTTTAGACTAAAAAAACGACCATGTATAGTAAGGCGTTTTAGATGAAAAAACGACCATGTATAGTAAGGCGTTTTAGATGAAAAACGACCATGTATAGTAAGGCGTTTTAGACGAAAAACGACCATGTATAGTAAGGCGTTTTAGATGAAAAACGACCATGTATAGTAAGGCGTTTTAGATGAAAAACGACCATGTATAGTAAGGCGTTTTAGACGAAAAACGACCATGTATAGTAAGGCGTTTTAGATGAAAAACGACCATGTATAGTAAGGCGTTTTTAGACGAAAAAACGACCATGTATAGTAAGGCGTTTTAGATGAAAAACGACCATGTATAGTAAGGCGTTTTAGATAAAAACGACCATGTATAGTAAGGCGTTTTAGATTGAAAAAACGACCATGTATAGTAAGGCGTTTTTAGACGAAAAACGACCATGTATAGTAAGGCGTTTTAGACGAAAAACGACCATGTATAGTAAGGCGTTTTAGATGAAAAAACGACCATGTATAGTAAGGCGTTTTAGACGAAAAACGACCATGTATAGTAAGGCGTTTTAGATGAAAAAACGACCATGTATAGTAAGGCGTTTTAGATGAAAAAACGACCATGTATAGTAAGGCGTTTTTAGATGAAAAAACGACCATGTATAGTAAGGCGTTTTAGATGAAAAAACGACCATGTATAGTAAGGCGTTTTAGACGAAAAACGACCATGTATAGTAAGGCGTTTTAGATGAAAAAACGACCATGTATAGTAAGGCGTTTTAGACGAAAAACGACCATGTATAGTAAGGCGTTTTAGACGAAAAACGACCATGTATAGTAAGGCGTTTTAGACGAAAAACGACCATGTATAGTAAGGCGTTTTAGATGAAAAACGACCATGTATAGTAAGGCGTTTTAGATGAAAAAACGACCATGTATAGTAAGGCGTTTTAGACGAAAAAACGACCATGTATAGTAAGGCGTTTTAGACTAAAAAAACGACCATGTATAGTAAGGCGTTTTAGACGAAAAAACGACCATGTATAGTAAGGCGTTTTAGACTAAAAACGACCATGTATAGTAAGGCGTTTTAGACGAAAAACGACCATGTATAGTAAGGCGTTTTAGACGAAAAAACGACCATGTATAGTAAGGCGTTTTAGATGAAAAACGACCATGTATAGTAAGGCGTTTTAGACGAAAAACGACCATGTATAGTAAGGCGTTTTAGATGAAAAACGACCATGTATAGTAAGGCGTTTTAGATGAAAAACGACCATGTATAGTAAGGCGTTTTAGATGAAAAACGACCATGTATAGTAAGGCGTTTTAGATGAAAAACGACCATGTATAGTAAGGCGTTTTAGATGAAAAACGACCATGTATAGTAAGGCGTTTTAGACTAAAAACGACCATGTATAGTAAGGCGTTTTAGATGAAAAACGACCATGTATAGTAAGGCGTTTTAGACGAAAAAACGACCATGTATAGTAAGGCGTTTTTAGATGAAAAACGACCATGTATAGTAAGGCGTTTTAGACGAAAAAACGACCATGTATAGTAAGGCGTTTTAGACGAAAAACGACCATGTATAGTAAGGCGTTTTAGATGAAAAACGACCATGTATAGTAAGGCGTTTTAGACTAAAAACGACCATGTATAGTAAGGCGTTTTAGACTAAAAACGACCATGTATAGTAAGGCGTTTTAGACTAAAAACGACCATGTATAGTAAGGCGTTTTAGACTAAAAACGACCATGTATAGTAAGGCGTTTTAGACTAAAAACGACCATGTATAGTAAGGCGTTTTAGACTAAAAACGACCATGTATAGTAAGGCGTTTTAGACGAAAAACGACCATGTATAGTAAGGCGTTTTAGACGAAAAACGACCATGTATAGTAAGGCGTTTTAGACTAAAAACGACCATGTATAGTAAGGCGTTTTAGACTAAAAAAACGACCATGTATAGTAAGGCGTTTTAGACTAAAAACGACCATGTATAGTAAGGCGTTTTAGACTAAAAACGACCATGTATAGTAAGGCGTTTTAGACTAAAAACGACCATGTATAGTAAGGCGTTTTAGACTAAAAACGACCATGTATAGTAAGGCGTTTTAGATGAAAAACGACCATGTATAGTAAGGCGTTTTAGACTAAAAACGACCATGTATAGTAAGGCGTTTTAGATGAAAAAACGACCATGTATAGTAAGGCGTTTTAGACGAAAAACGACCATGTATAGTAAGGCGTTTTAGATGAAAAACGACCATGTATAGTAAGGCGTTTTAGATGAAAAACGACCATGTATAGTAAGGCGTTTTAGATGAAAAACGACCATGTATAGTAAGGCGTTTTAGATGAAAAACGACCATGTATAGTAAGGCGTTTTAGATGAAAAACGACCATGTATAGTAAGGCGTTTTAGATGAAAAACGACCATGTATAGTAAGGCGTTTTAGACGAAAAAACGACCATGTATAGTAAGGCGTTTTTAGATGAAAAACGACCATGTATAGTAAGGCGTTTTAGACGAAAAAACGACCATGTATAGTAAGGCGTTTTAGACTAAAAACGACCATGTATAGTAAGGCGTTTTTAGACTAAAAACGACCATGTATAGTAAGGCGTTTTAGACGAAAAACGACCATGTATAGTAAGGCGTTTTAGATGAAAAACGACCATGTATAGTAAGGCGTTTTAGACGAAAAACGACCATGTATAGTAAGGCGTTTTAGACGAAAAACGACCATGTATAGTAAGGCGTTTTAGACGAAAAAACGACCATGTATAGTAAGGCGTTTTAGACGAAAAAACGACCATGTATAGTAAGGCGTTTTAGACGAAAAACGACCATGTATAGTAAGGCGTTTTAGACGAAAAAACGACCATGTATAGTAAGGCGTTTTAGACTAAAAACGACCATGTATAGTAAGGCGTTTTAGACGAAAAACGACCATGTATAGTAAGGCGTTTTAGACTAAAAAACGACCATGTATAGTAAGGCGTTTTAGACTAAAAACGACCATGTATAGTAAGGCGTTTTAGACTAAAAACGACCATGTATAGTAAGGCGTTTTAGACTAAAAACGACCATGTATAGTAAGGCGTTTTAGACTAAAAACGACCATGTATAGTAAGGCGTTTTAGACTAAAAACGACCATGTATAGTAAGGCGTTTTAGACTAAAAACGACCATGTATAGTAAGGCGTTTTAGACTAAAAAACGACCATGTATAGTAAGGCGTTTTAGACTAAAAACGAAAAAAAGGCGTTTTAGATGAAAAACGACCATGTATAGTAAGGCGTTTTAGACTAAAAACGACCATGTATAGTAAGGCGTTTTAGATGTATAAAAGATGAAAAACGACCATGTATAGTAAGGCGTTTTAGACTAAAAACGACCATGTATAGTAAGGCGCTTTTAGACGAAAAAACGACCATGTATAATAAGGCGTTTTAGATGAAAAACGACCATGTATAGTAAGGCGTTTTAGATGAAAAAACGACCATGTATAGTAAGGCGTTTTTAGATGAAAAAACGACCATGTATAGTAAGGCGTTTTAGACGAAAAACGACCATGTATAGTAAGGCGTTTTAGATGAAAAACGACCATGTATAGTAAGGCGTTTTAGATGAAAAACGACCATGTATAGTAAGGCGTTTTTAGACGAAAAAACGACCATGTATAGTAAGGCGTTTTTAGATGAAAAAACGACCATGTATAGTAAGGCGTTTTAGACTAAAAACGACCATGTATAGTAAGGCGTTTTAGATGAAAAACGACCATGTATAGTAAGGCGTTTTTAGACTAAAAAACGACCATGTATAGTAAGGCGTTTTAGACGAAAAAACGACCATGTATAGTAAGGCGTTTTAGATGAAAAACGACCATGTATAGTAAGGCGTTTTAGACGAAAAACGACCATGTATAGTAAGGCGTTTTAGACTAAAAACGACCATGTATAGTAAGGCGTTTTAGACTAAAAACGACCATGTATAGTAAGGCGTTTTAGACAAAAAACGACCATGTATAGTAAGGCGTTTTAGACTAAAAACGACCATGTATAGTAAGGCGTTTTAGACTAAAAACGACCATGTATAGTAAGGCGTTTTAGACTAAAAACGACCATGTATAGTAAGGCGTTTTAGACTAAAAACGACCATGTATAGTAAGGCGTTTTAGATGAAAAAACGACCATGTATAGTAAGGCGTTTTAGACTAAAAACGACCATGTATAGTAAGGCGTTTTAGACTAAAAACGACCATGTATAGTAAGGCGTTTTAGATGAAAAAACGACCATGTATAGTAAGGCGTTTTAGACTAAAAAAACGACCATGTATAGTAAGGCGTTTTAGACTAAAAACGACCATGTATAGTAAGGCGTTTTAGACGAAAAAACGACCATGTATAGTAAGGCGTTTTAGACTAAAAACGACCATGTATAGTAAGGCGTTTTAGACTAAAAACGACCATGTATAGTAAGGCGTTTTAGACTAAAAACGACCATGTATAGTAAGGCGTTTTAGATGAAAAACGACCATGTATAGTAAGGCGTTTTAGACTAAAAACGACCATGTATAGTAAGGCGTTTTAGACTAAAAACGACCATGTATAGTAAGGCGTTTTAGATGAAAAAACGACCATGTATAATAAGGCGTTTTAGACTAAAAACGACCATGTATAGTAAGGCGTTTTAGATGAAAAACGACCATGTATAATAAGGCGTTTTAGATGAAAAAACGACCATGTATAGTAAGGCGTTTTAGACTAAAAACGACCATGTATAGTAAGGCGTTTTAGACTAAAAACGACCATGTATATAGTAAGGCGTTTTAGACTAAAAACGACCATGTATAGTAAGGCGTTTTAGACAAAAAACGACCATGTATAATAAGGCGTTTTAGATGAAAAAACGACCATGTATAGTAAGGCGTTTTAGACTAAAAACGACCATGTATAGTAAGGCGTTTTAGACTAAAAACGACCATGTATAGTAAGGCGTTTTAGACGAAAAACGACCATGTATAGTAAGGCGTTTTTAGACTAAAAACGACCATGTATAGTAAGGCGTTTTAGACTAAAAACGACCATGTATAGTAAGGCGTTTTAGATGAAAAACGACCATGTATAGTAAGGCGTTTTAGACTAAAAACGACCATGTATAATAAGGCGTTTTAGATGAAAAAACGACCATGTATAGTAAGGCGTTTTAGACTAAAAAACGACCATGTATAGTAAGGCGTTTTAGACTAAAAACGACCATGTATAGTAAGGCGTTTTAGACTAAAAACGACCATGTATAGTAAGGCGTTTTAGACTAAAAACGACCATGTATAATAAGGCGTTTTAGATGAAAAAACGACCATGTATAGTAAGGCGTTTTAGACTAAAAACGACCATGTATAGTAAGGCGTTTTAGACTAAAAACGACCATGTATAGTAAGGCGTTTTAGATGAAAAAACGACCATGTATAGTAAGGCGTTTTAGACTAAAAACGACCATGTATAGTAAGGCGTTTTTAGACGAAAAAACGACCATGTATAGTAAGGCGTTTTTAGACTAAAAAACGACCATGTATAGTAAGGCGTTTTAGATGAAAAACGACCATGTATAGTAAGGCGTTTTAGACTAAAAACGACCATGTATAGTAAGGCGTTTTAGACTAAAAACGACCATGTATAGTAAGGCGTTTTAGATGAAAAACGACCATGTATAGTAAGGCGTTTTAGACGAAAAAACGACCATGTATAGTAAGGCGTTTTAGACTAAAAACGACCATGTATAGTAAGGCGTTTTAGACTAAAAAACGACCATGTATAGTAAGGCGTTTTAGATGAAAAAACGACCATGTATAGTAAGGCGTTTTAGACTAAAAACGACCATGTATAGTAAGGCGTTTTAGATGAAAAAACGACCATGTATATATAGTAAGGCGTTTTAGACGAAAAACGACCATGTATAGTAAGGCGTTTTAGACGAAAAAAGACCATGTATAGTAAGGCGTTTTAGATGAAAAAACGACCATGTATAGTAAGGCGTTTTAGACGAAAAAACGACCATGTATAGTAAGGCGTTTTAGATGAAAAAACGACCATGTATAGTAAGGCGTTTTAGATGAAAAAACGACCATGTATAGTAAGGCGTTTTAGACGAAAAACGACCATGTATAGTAAGGCGTTTTTAGATGAAAAAACGACCATGTATAGTAAGGCGTTTTAGACGAAAAACGACCATGTATAGTAAGGCGTTTTAGATGAAAAAACGACCATGTATAGTAAGGCGTTTTTAGACTAAAAACGACCATGTATAGTAAGGCGTTTTAGACTAAAAACGACCATGTATAGTAAGGCGTTTTAGACTAAAAAACGACCATGTATAGTAAGGCGTTTTTAGACTAAAAACGACCATGTATAGTAAGGCGTTTTAGATGAAAAACGACCATGTATAGTAAGGCGTTTTTAGATGAAAAACGACCATGTATAGTAAGGCGTTTTTAGATGAAAAACGACCATGTATAGTAAGGCGTTTTAGACTAAAAACGACCATGTATAGTAAGGCGTTTTAGACTAAAAACGACCATGTATAGTAAGGCGTTTTAGACTAAAAACGACCATGTATAGTAAGGCGTTTTAGACTAAAAAACGACCATGTATAGTAAGGCGTTTTAGACTAAAAACGACCATGTATAGTAAGGCGTTTTAGACTAAAAACGACCATGTATAGTAAGGCGTTTTAGACTAAAAACGACCATGTATAGTATAGTAAGGCGTTTTAGACTAAAAAACGACCATGTATAGTAAGGCGTTTTAGATGAAAAAACGACCATGTATAGTAAGGCGTTTTAGACTAAAAACGACCATGTATAATAAGGCGTTTTAGATGAAAAACGACCATGTATAGTAAGGCGTTTTAGACAAAAACGACCATGTATAGTAAGGCGTTTTAGACTAAAAACGACCATGTATAATAAGGCGTTTTAGATGAAAAACGACCATGTATAGTAAGGCGTTTTAGACTAAAAACGACCATGTATAATAAGGCGTTTTAGATGAAAAAACGACCATGTATAGTAAGGCGTTTTAGACTAAAAACGACCATGTATAGTAAGGCGTTTTAGACGAAAAAACGACCATGTATAGTAAGGCGTTTTAGACTAAAAACGACCATGTATATAGTAAGGCGCTTTTAGACGAAAAAACGACCATGTATAGTAAGGCGTTTTAGATGAAAAAACGACCATGTATAGTAAGGCGTTTTAGATGAAAAACGACCATGTATAGTAAGGCGTTTTAGATGAAAAAACGACCATGTATAATAAGGCGTTTTAGATGAAAAAACGACCATGTATAGTAAGGCGTTTTAGATGAAAAACGACCATGTATAGTAAGGCGTTTTAGATGAAAAACGACCATGTATAGTAAGGCGTTTTAGACTAAAAACGACCATGTATAGTAAGGCGTTTTAGACTAAAAACGACCATGTATAGTAAGGCGTTTTAGATGAAAAAACGACCATGTATAGTAAGGCGTTTTAGATGAAAAAACGACCATGTATAGTAAGGCGTTTTAGACTAAAAAACGACCATGTATAGTAAGGCGTTTTAGATGAAAAAACGACCATGTATAGTAAGGCGCTTTTAGACGAAAAAACGACCATGTATAATAAGGCGTTTTTAGATGAAAAACGACCATGTATAGTAAGGCGTTTTAGACGAAAAAACGACCATGTATAGTAAGGCGTTTTAGACTAAAAACGACCATGTATAGTAAGGCGTTTTAGACTAAAAACGACCATGTATAGTAAGGCGTTTTAGATGAAAAACGACCATGTATAGTAAGGCGTTTTTAGATGAAAAAACGACCATGTATAGTAAGGCGTTTTAGATGAAAAAACGACCATGTATAGTAAGGCGTTTTAGACTAAAAACGACCATGTATAGTAAGGCGCTTTTAGATGAAAAACGACCATGTATAGTAAGGCGTTTTAGACTAAAAACGACCATGTATAGTAAGGCGTTTTAGACTAAAAACGACCATGTATAGTAAGGCGTTTTTAGACGAAAAACGACCATGTATAGTAAGGCGTTTTTAGATGAAAAAACGACCATGTATAGTAAGGCGTTTTTAGATGAAAAAAACGACCATGTATAGTAAGGCGTTTGAGCCAAAAAAAACGACCATGTATATATAGTAAGGCGTTTTTAGACGAAAAAAATGACCATGGATAGTAAGGCGTTTTTAGACGAAAAAACGACCACGAATAGTAAGGCGTTTTTAGACGAAAAAAAGACCATGTATAATAAGGCTTTTTTAGATGAAAAAAACGACCATGTATAATAAGGCTTTTTTAGACGAAAAAAACGACCATGTATATTAAGGCGTTTTTAGACGAAAAAAACAACCATGTATAATAAGGCGTTTTTAGATGAAAAAAACGACCATGTATAATAAGGCGTTTTAGATGAAAAACGACCATGTATAATAAGGCGTAGACGAAAAACGACCATGTATAGGCGTTTTAGATAAAAACGACCATGTATAGTAAGGCGTTTTAGCCAAAAACGACCATGTATATATAGTAAGGCGTTTTTAGATGAAAAACGACCATGTATAGTAAGGCGTTTTAGACTAAAAACGACCATGTATAGTAAGGCGATTTTAGCGAAAAAACGACCATGTATAATAAGGCGTTTTAGATGAAAAACGACCATGTATAGTAAGGCGTTTTAGACTAAAAACGACCACGAATAGGAAGGCGTTTTTAGACTAAAAACGACCATGTATAGTAAGGCGTTTTAGACTAAAAACGACCATGTATAGTAAGGCGTTTTAGCGAAAAACGACCATGTACAGTTAGGTGTTTCGCGAAAAAAAACGACCATGTAAAGTAAGGCGTTTTTAAATGAAAAAAAACGACCATGTATAGTAAGGCGATTTTAGCCGAAAAAAACGACCATGTATAGTAAGGCGTTTTTAGCCGAAAAAACGACCATGTACAGTTAGGTGTTTCTCGCCGAAAAAAACGACCATGTAAAGTAAGGCGTTTTTAAATGAAAAAAAACGACCATGTATAGTAAGGCGATTTTAGCCGAAAAAAACGACCATGTATAGTAAGGCGGTTTTTAGCCGAAAAACCTGTCATACCAACAAGGCGTCTTTTCCCCGTATTTAATTAGTGTCCTACAACTATAGGAACTACAATAAAACCCACCAGAAATAAAAATTAATTTGTCGCTAGTTGTTTGTTTACAACAAAGAGTGTCGCTAAAATGATTAGGAGATGTCTCCAGCTCAACTCGGAACAGAATGCGAGTTGAAAAAATGCTCGCACGGACGCCTACACTAAAAGCTCGGTGATTGGCTCATTTCAATGGCAATCACTAAAAGCTCGGTGATTGGCTCATTTTCAATGTCAATCGAACTGGCACACAGGCATCCAATCTGATGCAGAAAAGCCTGGCGTCCGGTACCCTCCCACTGCCATCCAGTCCCAGAGACGCCGAACTCCGTGGGCGGGACAAAAACCAGTTTGTATCCAATTACTCGTCTCCGTTCAACGTATTGGGACAACCTACCCTGAACTCACTACCGTTTAAAGCACAGCGAAGCTGCGGCGTGAAGGAGAAGGGACTCGCGTCGTACGTCGTAACCAGTAATAAGAAGAAGCTGATTCGAGGCAAAAGTTGAGCACGTTGTAGCGCATATTTAGTCAATGACATGTACACACAATGACATTTACATTCATATATTTCATCACTTATTCTTTGACATTTTAGGGAAGCCAAGCTTCCCTTGCAGTCCGAGAGCAATCGCCACTGATTGAAACCCCCGCTCGGCGGCGAGCGAGTTGGGTACCCAGCGGCTGGGTGTTAGAGCCTCTGCGTCCCGCGACCTAGACGGCCCGTGGTGGTCGTGGCCCGGCCTGGACTAGGGTGCCGTAAGACTAAGGCGGACGGGGTCGACGTCAACGAGCGCTGGACGCCGCTGGTCGGCGGCGGGGAACGCCGACGGGCACCTGACCGGGTAGTGACGGGGACGGGCGGGACGCGGAGGTGGCGCTGGCGCACCGACCGACCAGCGCCGACACCGTCCCCTCCTCGCGACGCCCCGCCGCCGTCGTCCCGCCGCTCGCGGCGGCGGCGCCGCCGCTTATTTGGGTTTCGCTCGCCCGGCTCGAGGCAGGAGTGCGCCGCCGCCGCCGCCTCGCGGGGTCGGGCCGCGGGGGCGGGCGCTGGCTGTTCGTGGCGGGGGGTAGAGTAGACGACCGGCCAACGATCGGCGCGCCATACCACAACCCCGGTGTTGTTCTTGTTTTGATTGTAAAGCGTCCTTAAGTGTTTTGAAAGGCTATTATTACACAAAAATGTGGAAGGTTTTAAAAAAAATGCCGACCGTAAAGTTTTTCTTTGAGGTAGAAATTCTCGGTCGGTCGGGTTACCGGAAACACACTACTTTTTTTTCTACGCCTAAGGCGTTTTTATCGGTCTTTGTTGTGTTTTATGATCCTCTGGACGAGTTGGAACTGGGAAAGTCAATTGCTTAGTCTGCGCAGACGTGACGGAGCATGTGCTCAGCGTGCACTCAGTGCAGTCCGTTCCAAGCCCCTCGCTCCTCCCCTTTCTCTCCTGGTCTACCTCTCTGAGCATGGCAGCTGAACCACTGCCAAACCTCGCTTCAGACACGTGGAAAAAGAGAGAGCGACGGAGGGAGGGAGAGAGAGAGAGAGAGAGAGAGAGAGAGAGAGAGCAAGAGAGAGAGAGAGAGAGAAGGAAAATGACAGAGCCGTTGACTTTAAAGAGCCGACTCTTTGTACCGGCTCGTTCGCGACTGACACATCACTCATGGCCAGCATTCTGAGCTGTTTGGTGCACTTTTTTCAACATTTGACTTTGGCCATCATTTTCGGAAGTTGATGACATTTCGTTTTGTACATTTACACCTGTCCATATCCAATATCGGTAATAATACATGCTACAAATTGTGCTTGAGGATCACCAAGTGTCACTCTTCTTTTATTTCATCATTTTTAGCTAATACAGTAATGCTAAATCATGGGACAGGTTAAATAGTTCAACTTGCTGTCTTTCTGTGTATTTGATCAAGCTATATCATGTACAAAGAGATCTTGCCAATGAATATAATACACGGCACATATAACGTGTACATGATACCTAACTGATTATTAGTCATTATGATTAGTCTGGAGAAGAGGTGAAATTAATATTTTGCCAACATTTTGTCAGATTGAGTTTTAAATCCAACAACAGAAATAAATAAATAAATAATAATATCTTGATTTATCGGCAGTAAGAGAATGGATTGGGCCATTACGTGAGAAGGAAGACGAATGTGCAGTCCAAATGATTACGGTCGAAGAAGTATTTATTAATGGTTTTAAGAATATTGATTCAGACTAAAACAATACATTTCTTTCAATCAAATAACTAATATGGATCGTTTTTTTGGAGAGATAGTTGGCTCAATCCTCCATGTTGGCCTAAATAGTAAGTCCACCCCTGCTCCTCGAAGAGGGTTAAGAGCACATGGTTTCTTCTACGTATGCAAAGTATTTATATCTCAGCGAATAAAAATGCGGTGCCTCTTCCTCTCCCGACATGTCCAACTTTCACAATCACACAAGCATTCCAACCGAGAGAACATCTCCAGTTGTCTCGCTTCATGTTTCACACCGAAAATCACCCGCAACGAATTCATTTGGATTCATCTTCTACATTTCCTCATCTAAACTGATTGGGAACATTCTTCTGCATTGAAAAAAGAAAAAGTCTGACAGATGTGTATTTGCTGGGTGACCTCATGGGCCAAAAGTTTCACCGGCACCACAAAACACATCAACAAGACTCACGAGCATTAAGGCCTCAGGAAGGCCTTGTTATGTTTCACGATTTGTTCATGGTAATGTACAGACACCAAAAAATTGAAATTGTATTTCATGGTTTTTGATTCTTTTGACAGAGAGAGGGTGATTGGGCTTGTCCGAAAAAAGCAGCACGTCTCTCTTCGCCTGCTCCTTATCAATAATGATTAATTGTCATATCATAAACACATCGGCTGCGCATGGATAGCTGGCCAGGAGCTAGCTGGAGGCTAACGGCAAGTAAGAGTAACACAAGGCGGCAATGCTTATGAATGTTAATTACTCTATACGGTTTTATAATTGAAGATTTACATAAATACGTGTACTGCTGTAGTTTTTGCACAAATATGTAAATTATAAATGCTATTTACACATTTTAAACATGCTGGTACCCACATACACCTACTGTAATTTCCGCACTACAGAGCACACCTGATCATAAGCCGCACCCACTACATTTTTAGAGTAAAACCAATTTTGTACATACACAAGCCGCACCTGTATATAAGCCGCATGTGCCCACATTAAAACATGTAAACATATTTACAAAGAAAGACGGTACACAGAGAGAGTTTTCAAAGTTTGAATAATATAACTTAACAATAATAATAATATAACTTTCTTCCCAAACGGTGCCTGTGACGCGGCAGTAAAACGGTAGCAACATGTTAACAACACGCTAGCAACAGAATAGCAACACAGTATAACAGGTCTGGCAAAAGAACATACTGGTACTTGTAAAAATCACAGGTGAGCCGTCTTCATCTTCCTCCTGTGAACTGAAGCCATCAAAGTCACCGTCCTCAGTGTCGGAATTAAACAGTGTCATAAAGACTGGTCTTAATCTTACCTTTTCTACTCGAGTGCCCCTGGCGGCCGTTAGAAAAATTACATAAATTGGCCGCATCACTGAATAAGCCGCAGGGTTGAAAGTTTGGGGAAAAAGTAGCGGCTTATAGTCCGGAATTTACAGTACACAAAAATTCCTAGGGGGGAGCCAACCCTCTGTGGTTTTTCACTTATCGAGGCAGGGCCCGAGATAATATAAGATAACCTTTATTTGTCCCAGGTATTATATATATATAAATATATATATATATATATACATATATATATATGTATATACACACACACACACACACACACACACACACACACACACACACACACACACACACACACACACACACACACACACACACACACAATTATATGAGTGAGGCATAATGATGTAAAGTGGCATCATCTCAGTGTACTTGTTGGGTCTGTGTGCCCAGTTTACAGGCCCTGGACTCAATTTGGTATTGATTGTTGCTGACATAGTTGAAGTATTATTCACCACATTGTGCTTACGTAACAACAATAACGCTTGCTTGTCCAAGTGGATTATAGCAAATATCCGCATCCTCCTCATGGGCTCTTTTTGCAGGAATTCAACAAGAGAAGAAAAAGTCTGCGGCCGTGGCATGGTTCCACAGTTCCTGCTGGAAAGCTTTTCTGAAATTTGGTCAGAGGGCTTCCTTCCATTATGGGTGGAGAGGCTAAGGGGTAAAGGTGGTGTTTTGAAGTAGGGTCATAATTCATGAAAGTGGTTCGAGTTTTAGATGGTGGATGCAACCATCATGTTTGTATAGTAAGGCGTGTTTAGCCGAAAAAAAAAAGCTAACTCACTGCAAGTCACAATTGCTCCGGAAAACCACCGATGGGAATGAAGCCGCTTATGTTGTTCTATCGTGGGAGAAGGCTGACTCACGCACACGCACCAGTAAGAGCACAATCTGCATTTCAATTATGTTTATTTCCCCCCAAAAAACACAATTCGTGTTGGCACAACAACACTGGAAAAGGATGCAGTAACAAAGCCGCTGATATCTTTGAATTGCTTCATTTTGTTTTGATGAAACAGTAAAAGACATACAGTATTGTATTTATTTTGTTAAAAGACCTTAAAAAGACAAAAACAAAGTCTTCCTTTTGACAAAGAAGGCCACTCGGGTATTTGCAACAGTAACTTTCAAGAAACAATTATTAGTGACGTCAGGAAGGTTAGAAAACGTTTGCTTTACAAAATCAAAAAGTGACACAAATATTTACACAAACCAGGACACATAAATTTTTCCTTAAAAAAATAATTTACAAGCCACGAAACAACATTGTTAGGCCTAATGGACATTTCACACACACACACAAAAAAAAAACTTAAATAAAACAAGGTCAGGTAACTTTTGAACTGGCTGTGCAAATTGTTGTTTTCGCTTCCATCTTTAATTGAACATGTAACCTAGCTTGGAGGGACTGCTCACTTGTAGTGTGAATTGAAAAGCTAACAAAATGGCTTCCGCCTCACTTCAGGAGTGCATACGGTTCCTAAGTGCAACAAATTGCCTTGTCGTGTTGTGCAATAAACACTAAGCAGCAGAAACTTCTCCTGGTAGTAAAATACAACTTCTTCTCCGTTACAAAATGGCGCCCAGTTGGGATGGCCATCGAGCCTTATTGCTTTGAAGTGGTCCTACCTCCTCCTCCACAGAGAGCTGTGATGGCAGCTGTGGTCCCTAAAAAAGAAAATGTCGGAAAGGGGGGGGATGACGAGCTGTCTCTGATGTCCCCCTCCGGCCCACCCGGCGCGGATAACCTCGCTCGACCTCCCGGCGGCGCGCTTCAGGCGTCAGAGATGCAGTTCTGGATTTTGTCCATCCACAGCTGAGCACTGGCTGCGTCTGACGCACAGAAGTTATACACTCTTTTGCTGGTCTTCAGCTACGGAAAAAAAAACACACACACACACTCAATAGATCAAATGCCCGATTATTAAATGAGATAAATTAATAAAAAACATTTGATTTTTTTTTACCTCAGCAGATTTTGGATGAAACAATTAAACAAATACAACTGAACGCATCCGGCGGTCCATACTTAGCCGCTGATGATTTCGGGGTCAAATGAGAAAACGAATGTCGTGAACTCACGTCAAAGAAAGCCTTTTCACTGATGTGTTTGGGTGCGCCGGTGGTCGGCGCGGCGATGAGCACCGACTCCACCTCTGCCAGCTCGATGTGACCTCGACAATTGGTGTCCTCGCCGGTGTCGTAGTACCTCATCTGCAAAGACAAACGAGCCAAGTCACAAAGGCTGAACGCTCTCTGGCGCCCCCTACCGGGAAGTTGCCTTACCTGGTGCTTGGTAATGTCCAGCACGAACCAACGAGGCTTCCAACCTTTGAGCAGGGCTCCTCGTTTGTACAGGACACCCTCGTACGACCTGCCAGTATGGAGAGCCATTTTCTTGATAAACAGCTTTACTAGGTCTTACTACGATTAAAGCGGTGCATCTTGTTTTTTTTCCCCTAAGCCGAATCACTGGGTTCTCAAAAATAACTGTTTTTCGATTCCCATCCCTAGTGTGTAGTAGTACAAGTAAATGGTTGTTGTCAACTAGTGCACAGATTTGCCGCACGTATAACGTGGAGTTGCCCTATTAGGTGATATCCTATAGATCTACCTTAGGCTCCGTGTACTACTGAGTTCTTTGTCCTCACTAGTAGGATGGCTTTCCATAAGTGGTGGATGCTGTTAGCCTGATGTAGCGCACACTAACAAATAGTGACCCCACACAGCATTGTGCACATTGCAGTCTTGACGTTTTAAGAGGGGGGCCAGCTGCGGGTTTCTCGAACAGTTTCACACATGTGCTTTGGAGATTTATATCCGTACTTCAGCATTCGAAGAAATGAAAGCCATTCTAACAGTCACGGATGTGCCACTGCAAGTTGATCAATTTGGAATGATCATGTATCAATACTTCGCATCGCTGAGGAAGGGTGAGAAGTGCTCGCGTACGATTGCAAGCCTCCAACACTCTATTGGAAATCCATCTGTGGAAGTTGACTCCTAAGTCAACTCCTAAGTGTGACTGAGGGGGGGAAATTATCCACAGATGAGCGCCAAGATAATGTACTTAAACCTCTTCACCGCCACCATATCACACAACATTCTCCAGCTGTGACTCAGGATCAGGCCTGCCCTAAGTAAATCAACTGTTAACCCCCAACCGGTCTCACATCCCACCTGTTCTCCTCGCTCTTGGGGGTGAACTGGTTGTAAAGTGTGGCGGCGCGCCGGTTGATCCCATTGGACGTGGCCGTGCCGCGGTCCTCCACCAGGCTGCTGTCTGGCAGGTGCAGCATGGAGCGCCGCTGGAGCGCCTGCAGGCTGGACGTGGGAATGAGGCCGGAAATGGACAGAGACTGCTTGCAGAGCTGCAAAACACAAGAATGCGGTCAAGACGACAGATCATTATGTGGTGGAGAAGGAAAAGTGAGGGGGCGGGGGGGGGGTTCTTCCAACAACGCAGGTGGTGAACCCACACCCAGGGCCTGACTCATACACACAACAAAAAATGGAAAAGTGGGATAGAAAAATTGTGGTTGCTCGCAGCTCTGTGCTCAGATGTGTTTGAAGCCACTTTCATATTGACGCTGATATAATCACGTCACCAACATGAACCCTTTCATGCACCCTGTAACCTGGATAACACGATAAGCTGTCTATTGTAGTAACGACTGGCCCTGAACGGGTTAAAAAAGAAAAAAAGCAATCTGAACAGTAAAAGTGTTATTTTCCTGGTATGCTATTTTTTGTCATTTTATTTTTAAAAAATGTTTTAAGTAATTGAGTCAGTGGGAATCATATATCTCTGCGATCTGGTTACATGTGCTCCAAACTACAGCTGGCTAGAAAGACCGACATTTACTTCTTGCTTGAGGTCTTCCTGGATACTAATGAGGACTCGGTCCAGAATGGTTTGCCATCTCTCGGGGGTCTGGTTCATCTCTCCCTCCAGCTTCTCAATGTCCTGCAGTACACAAAAACAACGGATTATTTAAAAAAATGGCAGAAGGGAAACCAGTTTGAGGTTTGAAAGTCTTACAGCGAGCAGCTTGGTGATGGCATCGGGCTGAGCGCGGCTCACGCTGCTGTAGCAAGGCCACACGATTCTCCTCTTGCTGCTGGAGATGGTCTGGGGCTCCTCAGAGCTGTCTGACCTCGCCGCCATCAGTCGCCAGTCGTAACACGGTCCCGTCGACAGCGTCTCGTCAGTAAAGAAGTCCCACGTCTTCAGGTTGGGGATGGCAACCGATGGTTTGAGGATGGTCTATGAGAACAGAACGGTTTTGAAACGTTATACAATTAAAGACCACTGTTGTGGTAAATGAGCAACTGGAAAGTGATTGAGAATGAAATATAGTCTCTATATCGTGGCCAGTGGCAAGACTTTGTCATCTAAACAGTTCCTCTGCATAAAAGTAGCCACACGAGGTGGCTTGTTCATCTAATATGGGTGCCTCCCCAGGTACAGGATTTTGGGCATTGTTCCAAATGTTCTGATTCCGATGTCCATTTCAAGTTTAGTTTCTTTTTTTCATGGTCTTCCCTTAAGCAGGGGTGCCTTGACATACGCGTGACAAAAGAGAGACGGAAGTCTTGAGATGCAAGCACTGTATGTTGGCACCACAAATTACAATTAGCAGCTGTTTGGCAAATTGTGAACAAATCATCAAAAAAAAGAGCCCTCAAGTTTTTATTGCCACAGACAGTGAGGGTTTACTGTCAAACTAAACACAAAACAAAGAAAATTACATTCTGTGAATTTAAAATATCAACTGCCTAATGAAAGGCCACGCTAGCATCATGCTAATGCTAATGAACATCCATGTTGCAGGGTGCTAAGCCTTGACTGTCAGAAACAGATTCAACACGAACGGCTCAGCAAAAGCATGTATGCTAGAAAGACAATAGAACTACTCATATACTCTTTATCCTCTGTGTAGATGACCAAAATTTGTATCCTACTGATGAGCTCAGAGAGGGCTTGAGGTGTTACAAAATTCCACTCAAGTGCGAAGCAGGCCACACCCTGCTGCAATACGATTGGCTGCGGCAAAGAGGCAAGGCCTGACCAAAACTCAAGATGGATTCATAACACCTCATTGAAGAGTATATTGGATCTGTCTGTATGTCTTACACTGCCCTCAGGTGGCCGAGGCGGGAGCAGCATTTTTAATTGTGCAATATGACATATGTCTTTGGACTGATAATTCTCCAGAATAGAATCATTACTGTCTGTTTTTAGTATGCGCAATATTACAGAGTGCTATTTTTCATTATTAAACTACACATTACAACATTTTTTTGGTTTTGTTTTTTGGGGTAAGGCTGGAACGTATTAAAGGTATTGTCATTCATCTTGGTGGGAAACGATCATTTGAGTTACGAATGCGATCACAAAACAAAGCAAACTTGTACCTGAAGGCACCACTGCATTATAGATGTATTTATTCTTGTGAAGAGATGCATAAATGTAAGAATTTCATTGCATGGTTTTGTAACATTTGCCTTTTTTTGCAATTGGATGAAGTGGTTGAAAATGGATGGTGGATCATCTCATACCATGTCAGAATGAAAAAGCACTGAGATAAAGTGCACCCACGAGAGAGAAACTCACTTCGCTCTCTGATGCGTTGTACAGATAGTTGAAGAAGATCGGACTCCGCCGATGGATCCTGTTGATGCACTCCCAGATGCAGATGCCTTTCCTCGCCTGCTTGTCACCCTTATCGTCAAATAACAGGCCTATCAGACAATCAGAGAAGACACAACAAGAATTATTACTTCCACAAATTGCTTTCTTTGTGTTGAAAAGATGGAATTGCAAAAGGATTTGTCATGTGGCCAGGGAGTGTGAATGAGAATGACGTGAGGTGATAACAGCAGCAGCAAAGGGTCCAATAAAAATAAATATTCATCAAAAAACATTTATTAAAAAACAATCTGCTGGTTTGGATGCAAAAGAAGACCCACCATGTTCCAAGCGCTCGTAGTCGGAGTCCAACAGGAAGTTCTTGAAGCGGTTGGAGATGTGATGATAGGCCAGGAACTTGAGATAATACTGATTAAACTCAAACTCCGCAGGATGCTGCATCAAAATCTGACAGGTTACACACAAATATACAAACGCAGTTAATGCAGGGTTGGAAATAACCATAAGTATAGCACGTACCAATTGTCTGTAAGCAAGCAGTGGTGGTCCCCCGCTTGAATGGTCCCCCACCATCACAAACCCCCATGTTGTTGCCCATAAATAAAATGTATTATTATTATTATCTCAGAAACGCTGCCCAGTGCAACCTCACGTATGGCGCATGCCAGAACCTGCCGCTGTCTGGAAGCTGTGTGACATTTTCTGACTTTATTTAGTATATCTATGTCTGTCAGTAAGTTGTTTAAAGTAATTCAGGTACCGATTCAATTCAAACTTACTTGGAACTACGACGTGCATTAGATCCTTGACATACTTCTGATCTCCCCAATGATTGGCAAAATAGTTGACGATTAACTTCCCACTCCATTCCCAACAGTGGGAATATGCCAGAAAAATTAGTACTATATAAAGTTGCTCCATAAAATGGTGCACATTTGAGCCACTCGACGTGGTCTTGTACTACAAAATTACCCCTCACATTATATTTACACTTTTCTGGCAGTTTATGTGATCCAGCTTTTCTGTTCATTTTTCCCACCGTTTGACTGAAGCAGGAAGGTAACTGGAAACCAATTTGCCGATCACTGATGAGATCGTACGTCACGGACTTGGTGCACATAATCCATTACTTTTACTGAATAATTTGCCCAACACTGGTGAGACCGGAAAAAGGAAGCTCCAGTATGACAGCTGAACCATATCCGAGTGGCATTACGCCCCACCAGGGCCGGAATGACTTAATTTTGAACAGGAAAGAAGTGAGGTTGGTCTTTTGGGGGCAAACGATGTCATCACTGCATGATCTGAAGCTAGACAGTCATCGTCAAGTTCCAATCTTCCCACCCAATAGTGTGAAGTGGCCATTGAATATTTGAGGCCACCTGGGTCTGCTGGCGAAAACAACAGCTGTTTTGGCCATGAGGCACTTCTATTTTCAGCTCTTATCTGAAATCCCGTTGTTTAGAACGCTCCAGAGACACCCCCACCTCACCCCACTCCACCTCCCGCACCCCTACTCCTGTCATCTGCCAAAACTACCCTTTCAAAAGACAAATGCAGAAACTATGCGTTGATGTCAGTGGGTGTGCACATTAATACACAATATTGTCTAAAGTAAGCATTTTAGCGTGAACCTCATGTGTTTGCACTTCATTCTTAAAGCCCCCTCCAAAAGCCCCACACGCACACATGAGCCTTCCTCTCAATCCCCCAAACGGTACTTTTTCACGTGTTGCTCCAAATGCGAAGAGATGCTGAAACACGCGAGCACAGACAGTTCTATGCCGATCACGGGGTTCACGCAGCATCTGGGCCACAGCCTTCGCTGGTGCGAGACGCCGTTGAAATCGCGCTTGGGAATTGCAAGCGCAAAACGAAAGCAAATGCATGGCTTTGCGCTTGTTGCTTTCTTCGCCCTCACGTCTATTCTGTCTTTGCGAATGTGATGAGCTCATGTAGAAGATATGAATGATTTGGGTTCATTTAGAAAGAGGGGTGGACGCACCTACGCTAGTATAAATACTCACCTGGTGCACACCGTCCAAGAATTGCAGAAAGATGGGTGTAAAGCCGCTGCCCTGACTGCTGGGACTCAGGTTGCTTCGTTGGCTAAACTTGTGGCCGAAGGAGAGCCACTCTTTGTCCAGCAGCACGTGAAAGCCCTCCAGAGTGCGGTAGAAAGGGTCGCTCAGCAGCTGCACTAAAGACACCACCTGTACAGATGACACCAAAAAATAAATAAAAAAAAGTTGAATGATGAGATGACAATTCAAATGCAAATTTCCATAAATATTGTGGTGTCCTCATCAGAATCTGTTGTTAAAACACAGCCTCGCTGTAAAAATGTCAAACCGAGTTTTGCTTCACAACATTTGAAGGCTCGGTGTATCTAATGTTGTAGACAGAGTGTACTGTGTATACCGTGTGGAATTAAAATGTCATCAAGAGCGGATTCTTTATCGCCGACATGATATTCAAGCCAGGAAATCACCGTTTTTCATGAATGAGCTCTGCCTTTGAGATTGTGATGAAGACTGACAGTTTGACACTTTTGGAAAGGGATTTCTTGTCACCAGACAGCATTTCATAATCCTCATTTCAGAGGAAAAAAAATGGCAGTTAATCATTTTACCACTGAAAGGGAAGAGGCGGCTTGCTAAAAGACCAGTCACAAAGCAGCGCCGGGCATATTTGTCATACATGGCATACATGCACCCCCGCTTTGAAGCGGATGCCAATGTCAAACCGATCATCTGTTATCAATAACACTTATATAACAAAGGCTAGTTAAATTCAGGCTCACGCCACTTGCCCACACATGCAATATGTTTGGCGGGCCTTCCTGCCCATGTCACCTCCGACGCTTTAATGAGCCCTGACAGAGATGGAATGAGAGGAGTGCGGGGGGGGTTCATGGCTTGCTGGCGAGCTTTACTCTAGTGTCCAACACTGAGTGACAGAGAAAGCCGCTGGCGCCCTGGCACAGATATGAGGCACTTAAATTACAGGCAGACCACAGAGACAAAAATGAGGACTTGGGGGGGGGGGGGGGGAATAGCAGAAAAGAAAGTCGTGTATCCTGTCTGCTGGGTGTCTATGGCCCGTGGAGAGAGAAGCCAGAGCATATGGACGCCATTTGGCCGCTCGGGCCTGACCAGGACCTTTGCGAGATGAAGCCGGTGTCCCGTAGAGAGAGAATGTCTCAGGACCAACATGAGCCTGGTATGAGGCACCCTCAACGTGTGCTTTAGACACCCCGTAAACACTTCTGATGGCCGCACGCGCTTGCAACACCAACATGGAAAACATGAGCAATGAGCATGACGAAACGTGGACACGGAAAGGACCCTGACAAGTGTTTACATGCCTTGGAAACACAATCAGAAACCATTCGGGTTGAATTCAGCACAATTTGGTGACATCAGGCTTTAAGAACCTCAACCCTTCTCAAAATCCGTCTTTGCACGATGAGTTCAACGGTGACACAATCGGCTGGAAGATGAGCTGAGAAAACATTTTTGTGATTCTTACACGGGCTGCTCTGAAGTGGGGTCAGAGCCTCCATACCTTGCAATATTTTGACTCACGGGGGGATTTTGAGGGCCTTTTTGGACTGTGTTTGGGAATGAGATACTCAAGAGAAAGCAAACCATGGCAGGAAAAACAAAAGGCAACCTCAATGAGATCTATCGCTTTTGACACAGCCAGCTTGCTTTCACGTCGGGCTTAACCTGTTTTATGAGAACGGCGGTCATGAAAAAGGAGAAGCGGCCATCCAGCGTCAGAACGTGTTTGAATGCGGACTCTTTCAATTTCATAGAGCGCCCGATGTTTGCCACTTCGAACGGGAATGAGGAATTACATCTTTTCATAATTATAGCCTTAAAGTTGCGGAACTGTCAGTCATTTTTGTTTTCGGAAAACATGAAAAGCAATACATTCAACAAACAACAAGAGTCCCGTTGCCACGTTTCAACCTTTGCAGATTACCATGACCTGGAGGGTTGTGAAATCACACAGACATAACGGGAAACCACATTTTTATCAAGTGAATGACTTTCATAAAGGCTACGCTATCATTGAAGGCTATTTTAAATCAGTGCTTCGCCCAGTGGAGTCAGCAGACTGGGCCATGTGGTGAGCATGTCCACAGCCATAGCCTCAGGTCCTGAGTTTCAACTCTCAGCTCAACCCTTTCTCTCTTCATGAATGTGTGGGTCTACGCCAGTGATTCCGTTTTACTGGCGCAATCCAAAAACATGCAAGTTGGGTTAATTGAAGATTCTAAACTTCCCTCAGGCGTGAATGTGATGTTTGTATTTGTATGACTACTTGAATGCTTTCTGGGAAAGACAAAATGTCTGTTTTGGTTTCTCAAGGTGCCAACTTTCCAATTTCTTTGGAAATCTTATGCATCTGTCTTCTTTTCTACTTTTTTTTTTTTTAAGGAAAAAAAGGCCCTACTTGTGCAACATTCTCACTTGTGTGGTGATGTCCCAGCCGTCCTCCAGACTGAGCAGAACAGATGAGCCGCTGTCCAGGAGCTCCACCAGAAAGAGAGCCAGCTGCAGGATCTTGTGAAGCTGTGACAAATGGGCATATGGACAATTTATCTCAGCAGTTAATCCCTTATAAATGTTGCTTTGTTACTTCTTGTCTAGTTTTTGACCATGAAGAATACATATCCGAAAAAGGAACAAAGTCTACAGAGGGTCAGAGCGATGACCGACATGACGGACATTGCACAAAAAGCTCGATGAAAAAAAAAATTGTCACCTGCAGCATCCATTCCGAGTCTTCCAAAGCTTTGAGGAAGGAGTCTTCCGAGTCGGAGGAGTTGGCACTGGGAGCGCAAGCCCTCAGCAGCTTCTTAAAGGAGCTCTTCACTTGCCGCATGTCTGCGAAGTCCACCGGTACCAGTTCACAGTTCAGAGAGGTATCCACTCTGAGGCCCTGCACAAAGTAACACACAGCACGGACGGGTCTTTCCATGTAATATACGCTGTGCTTTCACCAGGACAAATCTGAATCCAAACCAATCATTTTACATTCGGAAAACCTCATAGTATCCCCACCAAAATATAAAATGACTGATAGTGCTCATTTGTCTGTGGTTGAGCAATATTTATTATTGTGTGTAAATGGCAAAAAGCAATCTTAATGATTTTATAGCATTTGTGTAAAGTGCTAGTGCAGTTATTTGTATATGGTGGGCAGTCCGTCCGTACTGATGGAAGCTCTGTTAATCCGTCACTGACGGCTGACAGAAACATGCGCCGCCTGTCTCGTGTGTGCACACTGGGGTTGCTTGGAGCGGACTGCAAATATGCATATATGGAACGCTTTGCGGTTCCAGTACAGGAGGTGGCGGTATGCAGACAAAAAGGAGGAGGAGGAGGAGGAGGAGGAGGACAAAGAGACAGAGAAAGCAAAAGCTTGCGTTCGGTCTGACAGTTCATGGATGGATTTATAGACAGGAGAATGATTGCGAGCAACTTGGATTGGATTCTGCGGAGTGGGATCCTGGTTGAAGTCAGCCATTTTAAACTTGAAAACCGTTTAACATTTTGACGTTTTAGAAGTTAGAATAGTGGCAGGCAGCCGCCAGCAAGCTCCTGCTGTATACGATGTAACTACACTGATAGATAGTGCACTTCATTTACCATTTTAATCATATTGAATTTTTCTGACTGTGACCTTTTTTTTGGACTGACTGAGAGATTGGTGAAATGTACTGATCCTAAAATTGTGTAATTTAGCAATAACGGAAGGCATGGTTAAAATAACTGATGGCGTGATGGACTGACAATTAGAGTCACTGTACACTGCTAGCAAATATAGATTAATCAAAAATAAAAAATACATATATTTTTTAAAGCAAATGAGTTTTCTGACCTCTTCTTGCTACGACACACCCGATGAGCTTTCTCTGCCGCACAGTGATAAGGAATTACCGGTACAGTTCGATGTAACTGCTCTAAGTGTTATCAATTTTGTGTCAAAAGAAAGTGTGTTGAACTTCTTCATACAACTTAAAGTTGCCCTGTGGATTTCCACAGCGAACTCCATGCTTACCTTCAAATGTGACTTTTCACCAAACACATAGAAGGCAGCTTGCTGTTTGAGTAGCTGGGCCTGTAGGCTGTTACTCCCTGCAGGGGGTGCCAAATCTTTCCCTGCGAGTCTGGCGCCCACGCTTACTGTGGATGGGTGCTGGCTCAGCCTGCTGCTGGAGCGCAGGCTGGCCCACATGCCTGCAAAAACATCAAGACACAAACAAAAATCACAACACACGTACACACACTCACGTGTTCATTCACAATGCCCCTGATGTACACATGCTGTCAAACAAACTAAGGCTGAGTGATGAACACATGCAGAAGGAGTTTACAGGCAGCAAACAGGATAACGTAAACACCTTCATTCTTTACATGCACCAGCAAAAACGTTTGCACCTTGAATCGGTCAATGAGATGTTAGATGCAGGAGGTGATGGATTGTTTTTTAGCGTGTCAACAAATCCACAAGCAGTTCCTTGGAAAAACCAACATGCATCGAAAACATCATAAACTACTGACGGGAAGGAAATTTCACAGTAATCCCTTGCAACTTTTTTTTTTCTTCTGTCTGCTGCCATAAAAGAGATATACAACGACAAAGGTATTGGGTCACAGAGCCATCACACTGAGCCATCACACTGAGCAGGATAAGTGTCTGTCTAGTTATTTCAGCTGAACATTTTGATATTGTATGAACAGGCTGAACACAAAATCTCTGTCCTACTTTTTGCCAAAGTTATTTCATGGACTTGAGGTCATGATTCTACAGTTCTCCCAAACCCAACCTCTGAAATTTGGAAGTATGGAATTGTCCAAATTGTTTCCGTCTGATTAGGAATTCAGGTTAAGATCGAGAGGTACAATTGTAGTCAAAAGGTTGCATACAACTGGGTGGTTAGCACATCCTCCTCAGGGTACAGAGGTTGAGGGTTTGAATCCGGCCTCCGGCCATGCTGTGTGAAGTTTGCATGTTCTCCCCGTGCCTGCATGGATTTTTCTCTGGGTACTCCGGTTTCTCGCACATTCCAAAAACATGCCTGGCAGGCTGATTGAACACTCAAAATTGTCCGTAGGTGTGATTTGTGAGCACGAATGGTTGTTTGTCTCTGTGTGCCCTACAAGTGGCTGGCAACAGTTCAGGGTGTAGCTCGCCTGCTACCCCAAAGAAAGGGTTAGGCTGCAGCACATCCGCGACCCTTGTGAGGATCAGTGGTTTGGATGATTGATGGATAGATGGATGATAAGTCATGTCAAAACTTAATGTTGTATAATTTTTGTAATGATTTTGTAAATTATTGAAAACATTAACTTTCTACACACTGTCTCTTGAAATGCAGAGTATGTAAATCTCTATGTTCGGTTCGGTCTGACAGAAAACTTCAACTGGAATTGCAAATAAACAGCCTGGAGCCAATTTTTGTTGTTGTTGTTTTTAAAGAATTATTCCTGATCTGCCAAACATGTGCTTGTTGAGTTGAGTTCACTGCCATTCAACAAAGCTCATATCTCAAATTTTGCTTGCAAGTCAAAGCAAAAATACTAATCCGACCAATGAGTCATATCGCGGAAACCTCGTAAGTAAGGTGACTTCTATCACAAGGCCCCAGTGTATTGTATGTCCTAACACCTTTGCCCATAGAGTGTGACTATGTCAGCTAAGTGAACACCTTTTCCTGGTTTAACATCAAAACTGATTACTTCAAGATATCTTCACCATTATGACCCGAGAGTGCTAAAAACAACTCCGGCAACCTCTGACTGCAGCTAAAATGAAACATCTCAAGCTGACATTTCAAAAATGATCCCAGACAGTTTGAAGTAATGAATGATGGGAGAAATCCTACAACCAATTGGTGTTTATTGTCTTGCTGCTTCGCTGGGACTAGAATGAGTTATTCCTTTTGAATTTCATCGAGATTTTTATCTGGGCTGTCTTCGCTGAACTACGTGCACGGTCAGAGGTGCCTCATTTCATTTGATTCACGATGGTCTGCCAGGATAAACTGCTTCCTTCCCTCCGCAGTCAGTACTTGGCTTCCAACTGACCACAACGGGCCTTGCTGAGCCAACATATTAGCCATGGAATAGACCAGATCAGAGCGGCCACTTGGGTTTGGGAAAAACCGCAGCTCCCAGAGGTGCACTTATTTCACTCCAGTGATGATTAGTCATTAGTGGCTCAGAGGCACTTTGTGGAATGGCGATATGCCTGGTGTCTGGTTAGTTTTTGAGAGGACAGCTGAGGTGTTAGAATGAAACTCAGCTTTGAAAGACGAAGGGGGGGAAGGACAGGGGGGGGACAGGAGGGGGGGAGCAGTTGCACTCTACCTTGGTTGTGGATTCTCTCCTGATTGGTAGGTTTGGGGTTTGAGTGAGTGAATAGTTTATCTCTGTACTCAAGCACTGCGTGGTGGTTGTGTAGAAGAGGTCAAGATGAACATGAAAAATAATGTCAGTGTCATAAAAACATTTAATCTTGACATAGCGCACACGGTCATGCATGGTCGGAATGAAGAGTTAGAGCTAAAGGTCAACGATTGCACGGCCCATTTAAAAACCTTTATATTTTGAAAATGAGTCATATGGGTTGCATGCACGACATTCGCGGTTATGTCTGGTAGTGAGATCATGTATGTCTTGGTTCACTCCACTAACACACACACCACACTGGTATGAAAATGGTTGATATGCAGGTTTCTGGAAGATAAGACTCTCAGTGTTTTTGTTTGTTTGTTTTTAAACAATAGAAATATTTCAAAAACATTGAAAACAAGCTGAAATGTAATCTCAAAAATGCATTCTTGCTCCATTTATTCCAGCACTGCTATGACAGGATTGAAGGCTCATAAGAAAAACGCTCTGGAATGTGGCTACATTTTTTTGGAAAGGTCATTCAGGCAATTTACAAAGAACTAATGTGGGAGCATGGCGATTAATTGGAGGTGGATTACGTGTCCCAACCCACTGCAGTGATTAAGGTTACGGCCACCTTTGGAGCGGTCAGTTGGGATTTGAAAAAGAACGTGCTGGGAGAATGAAGTAACATAATCACCGATTTCATAAGTTTGCCAGATGAATGAAACCAGTTAGGTTTTGACATTTTCTTGGCATTGTCACTCTTCTTCTGGGGGCAAACACAGTGTGAGCATTTATTTGAGCAGTAACTGTATGGATCAACAAACTTGAGTAATCTGTCCCAAAATGAAGATTTAGCCTAAATGCCTTTTCACCTTTGACCTTGATCTAATGACTAATTCCTGAGATATACACCGACACTTGTCTTTAGGTCAAGACCAAACATTCAGTGCTAATGGACTCCACTGAACGCTTCACATTCTTGTGTGATTACATTTACAGTAATATTTATCTGACAAGTTAATACAAGTCATGGTCCAGTCATCAGTCGACTCATTTTGTTGTTTTATTTTTAGTTATTGCTCACTTCACAATATGCACGTTATCATGGATTATGATGTATAGTTTGTGTCTGGAGATACATCAAAACTGCATCCTTTGCTTTTTAATTTAGAGCATTGTGTGACACTCACCTCCTCTGGTAAAGCTATTTGAAAATGGGATGTCTAAATGGACGGGAGCCATCTTTGGTATTCTGGATGTTCTCCTTTCGCTCCCTGAGGGGACAAAACATTCACACATGATGCAAGAGGGGAAAAAGAAACACAACCCAAGATGGTTATTTACCCTGAAGCAAAAGAACAAGACAAAATGTCAAATCAATTATTTATCCTTTTTGTCAACAAGTGAAAAAAAAAGAAGAGCTGAACATGTTTCGGCAGAAACAGCTACTAATATTTGTTGGTATATCTGCAGCGGTAAGCACACTTTACGTTGCGAAACAATACAGAGTGTTTGCTTGTTTGTGAGAGCAAAAAGCATCCTGAAAAGTTTGAGAGGAGGATACACAAGTCTGAGGAGATGGATGGGCCGGGTGGTGACCTGTGCTTCTTGCATAACCTTTTATTGTACAAGTTTCCTTCCAAATGGTACCAAATATCAACTACAGTGCCTTATTGTCACACACACACACACACACACACACACACACACACACACACACACACACACACACACACACACACACACACACACACACACACACACACACACACACAAACAACTAGGTATAAAATAAGAAACGACCGGGGAAAACACATTTTGAGATTGATTGCAAAGCATAACACACTTGGAGTGAACCAAAAATAACACTAAAAAGTGCAAGCAAGCAGTTTCTCCAAAATGCAATTGGCCTCTTTTGAGTCCCCCCCACCCGCCCCAGTGAGTTGTCACTTGATAAATTCAGGTCAGGTGGAAGCACCAACCAGACTTGTCAAAGCACAATGATTAATTTGCCGGCCAATAACTTCAAGTCACTGGGAATCTATGATGAAGTTAAGAAAAAAAAAACAGCTTCTCATCTCCAGATGTTCCCAGAGGAAGCTGAAAATAACAGGCACGAAAAACAAACCAGAATGTGAAGGTAACCATCCACATACCTGGTGAGAGGCCTACGATCGAGCGGTTAGAGAGGGTGCTATGGCCATTCATCTTGAAGTAAATGGGTATGGAGTCGAGGATGGCTTGCAGGTACTTCTCTTGTTCAAGGCTACTGGATGACTCGGAGGACGATGCAGGTGCTAAATCCAAACACAGCATGCCTTTTCAACAAACAGAGGCCTAGCTGAAAAAACCAGGTTGGATTTATTCGATACAAACAGAGGCCCTGAAAAAGTAAATTCTTGCAAAGACATTAACGCTCACCTGTTGAAGAGGGGTTCTGTGACTTGAACAATCCCACCACACTTTTGCCATGGAAGCCTCCTGAGCGCAGCAGCACAGCTTTGGTGCGAGCATGTCTCCAACACACAACAGGCAGACGGTTGTGCCGGTAGCATCGTGCCACTTTGTGTAAACTGCTGTCTTGTATGGCCTGGGGAACCACCAGCAGACCCGGATAACTGAAGCAGACACAACATTTTTTTTATCTTGGGCAAATTATGTAGAAAGTGTATGTGTCACTACGAGTTGAATGACTTATGAGTTTTTGTAACTGAAGTTGAGTCAAGTCAAGGGTTAAGTCATTAAATGTTAAATAGCCGTCCGTGTAACCGCTTTCCTTGTGCCTCCAAAAACACGCTTTTGCTATTTCCGGCTGCAGTCACCACTTCCCTCGACTCTCTCGATCACATTCAAATAGATCATCCAATCGTATTCAGCTTGCAGACAGTCGGAATTCACGTAACACAACTGCAGTTTCGCTGCTCGGCACGGCACAATGATGAATGTATTGTAAAGACGCTCTTATGTGGCTTTTTGCTAGGGTCTGTGAGACGATGATGGTGTCTGAATGTGAACTATGATTGGATGAGTGAGTCACTGGGTGGGGCAAGTCAACTCATCAGTTCGACTATTATGTGTCACAAGTTCAATGTGCGTCATAGGATTCTCCACTTCCTGAGATTTGGCATACCTGCGACAAAGAGAATAAAGCCTATTCACAGCCGTGATCCGAAACTGGTCGCCGGACTTGGAGCGAGATGAGCTGGCCGTGATCGTACCAAAGCCCATCCGCTGGTAGTCACGGAAACAAGACTGCTCCACCAGCTGCTCCATGGTGGACTTCTCGGACGATCTCAAAGTGCTGCAAGGTGGTGGCTCCCCATCATCTGATACTGTAGCACACATGCAGAGGTGAAGTTTGACACTTAACCTACAATTAAGTTGGGCTTCAATCACGAGAACTTGATAGATGCATTCCCCCACACCCCCCCATCTCACTTGATATGTCATCATCTTCGTGCCAGGTCATTCTGCTGCCTCTGTCATTCCTTTTCAGTGAGGTCACGCTACCACGGCCCATTGTGATCTTGCTGGCTCTTTTAGCTCCTTTGACAATAGTCTTGGATAGTGTTCTGAAGCGATAGCAGAGCAGAGAACAAGTCAACTTGCATTCCCCCACCACCACATGAAGATTGTACACCACTTCCAGCTAAGTTAAAATAGTACCAGACTTTTAGATCTGATTACCTCCAGAGATGGAAATTCAGTTTAGTAAAATATTTTTCATAATCAAGCAAGATCAACAACGAACCTAAAGCCAGTGTTCCTCTCTTTTTGCTTTGGAAGGATAAGCTGAGGTTGAGTTTGCCCTGCGGCAAATGCAAAGGAGCTGAAGATGGACTGTGGGTAGCGGATTCGCTGTATGTGCTTCCTGAACATCTCCACCATTTCAGAGTTCACCTCTTCGTCGAAAGCCACCTTTATCAACTGTAAAAAATAAACAAATAAATACATAAATTTCAAGATGTACATTGCTATCTGAATATACAGTGGTGCCTACAGATCAACGTTGAATTAAATCTGAGACAACAGAACTCAAAACATATCTCAGTGAAAAATGCTGCCCATTCCAGGCGCAAAAAACACAAGCGCTTTGGGGCTGTCAAGCTGCGACTGTCAAACAGCGCCAACATTCCCCTCCATCAAAAATCAGAGCTGGTACATGCGTGCTGCCGAGAAGCCGCAACCATCAAGCACAGATTCTTCTTCTTCAACGAATGTCATGGCCAAAACGCTGAAAACAGTCCACAACGGGTCCACACGAAGAAAAACAAACACCATATTACAAAACAAAAGACAAAAACAACAAAGAGCACAGCTCTTGCAGACGGCTGCCAAATATGGCACCAAGAAGACTCAAAGGTAGGAGTGTTGTCAGACGTGCGATGTCTGCAGAAACAAATTGAAGAGGAGTAGTACTTCTCTGACTACATCAAGTGACTCAGTAAGATGATGTGATAATTATTTTTTGTACAGGATAAAGGAAATATGAATACTGTTATACGGAGGGGTACTGTTATTTCTATATGTGTTGCATCAATATTGTGTTCACATTTCTGTTGCTTCTCAAACTGAATATTGATGCTAGCCATTAGCATGTCAATGTTTTGTTTTTTTGATTGGAATTTCCTAAAGCCACGGGGTTGTTTTAAATGCACATAACATTCTCTGTGTTTTTTGTTTTGTTTGACAGTAAACTTCAATTGTGAGTGGCATTAAATAGCTCGAAGCAACTTTTATGAAGAAATGTTCACTATGTGGCAAATGGCTGCTTATTGTGAAGTGAGTAGAACTGAGTTAACTCCGACCAAACAGTGCTCATATCTAAAGTTTGCACGCGCATGTCAAAATGAAAAAATTGCCTAAATGATGGCTTGGTATCCTGGGTCACTCGTATCTCAAGGCACCACTGTATGGAGAAACCTGCCATCTAATCACCTGACAGGATGCAGAGCGTAGCTGGAGACCCTCCTGCATGTTCTGCTGCAGTTGGTTCTGGATGCTGATCTTTTTCTCCTTAGTCAAGGTGGACACTGGGAAGGCTCTGATCACTGCTTGCTCCCCCACTGCACACGTGGACAATGACACATGCATAACCTCGAATTGGTTGGTAGCACATGACTGCATCAGTGTTTCTTATCGTTATCTTCGAAACCTTCATTGCCGCAAAGTGAACTTACCCAGGGGGTCATGGGGAATGCCTTTGAAGATGATGCGGTACGTGGTGAGGAAGAGTGCTCCCTCTGCTGGCAGGATGTGTGGGCCCCCCAGCAGGCCCCCAGTAGCTTCTTCCCTGCCATCAGGATCCAGAAGCACCCTCAGCCCCTCGGTCACAAATTCCTCCCCAGGAAGAAGTGCTGGACGTAGAATTTTAGGCTGATGGGACGACATGTTGAAAGTTAAACCCAGAAACAACCCAAAATATGTAAATTTTCATTTTGAATTCTTGGAAGTCTAAATCAAAAAGCGTGTCAGTATGAGAGCATTTAAATATTTTGAATTACAATGTCAAATCGCCACGCTATGATAGACATTCAAACTCCACATGCATGACACTTTCAAAAACAGGCACGCATAAAACGTAATTTTCAAACAATAATTCCCACTGTTGGTTAATACCACAATGGATTACAATTCAGCTTTTTTGGAGAAAATTCATTCATTGAAATGAGACACTCATTAACATGGGTCATCTTGCATGCTAAATCAGGCTCATCACTGCCAAAATAATCAGTTTCTTCATCATGCCAGCTGCAAATATTGCATTTACCACATTTTGCCCTCCAATTAAATTGAGGCTAATCAATAGAGGGCTGCAACATATTCAGTACCTAAGCAACCAAAGGGAGTACAGCCTCACTTTAAAACCACCAACACCGAAATCAAGAGCACGTGAACTTCATGGGAGGTAAATAATTACAGCATGCAGGCAGGTCACACTGACACAATATGCAGCTTGCACTGGGATCACAGCAGCCGTGGAACCAGTCTCATAACGCTGTTGTCCATTTGATCTCAGCTGTTTTAGTGAATGTAGGCCGTTGGGCGTGTTTCAAGAGAGTCCTGCAAACTGTATCTGACACAGTAACCCTGACTATCGACCTTTTCATCATGTTTGGAAAACAACAGGTGCTCGGGTACTTCCGGATGGCAGGAAACGAGTGACCACCATTGACTGCAAGGTAAACGATGAGAAACTAGTTGTTTGGGGTTCTGCTCTCAGGTATACCCCCAAAAACATTTTTTCCAATTTACTTTTTTCAATAAACACACACACACACACACACACACACACACACACACACACACACACACACACACACACACACACACACACACACACACACACACACACACACACACACACACACACACACACACACACACACACACACACACACACACACACACACACTCCAACCATCCATCGGAACCTTTGGTTTGAACGCAAGTGGCGTGACCTAACCTATCGTCTTTTCAACTGGCACGCGACACGTTTAAAACATGGTAGTGGAGAAATTAATCATTTACTCTGTTTTCACGAGCCTTGGTCAAATGACAGAAGAGTTTGTTTACTAGTGGTGTCACCGGAACTATTGCCACCCGGAAGCAGGTATGACATCATGGTCTATTGGTGTCTCATGGGATTTTGATAATCATAATCAAATGTCAGGCAATGCCAATCATTTTCATTTAAAGTAAATTAATGGGGACCCTTTCAGAATAGCCCAGGTTTGTCTGTGGACAGATGAACATTGGTTCAAGAACCTTCTTTGACCCGGGTCAGCAGTTTAAAAGAGGTATTAGATTGCGTCTTTAATGCATTCCCTGTTTTTCCTTCCAGAAATCAGAGCTGCTATTACTAATACTACTCGGACTCGTCATGAGGCCGGTGCCACTGTTGTTTAGACACTTTTTAGTATTTGGCATGCGTCTTGCAGCTAGCAGTCCAGCTTGGAATGAGCCACAAAGTTCAGCAGACAGCTCACCACAGCTTCCAGGTTGGTCTCAAGGCAGTACTGGGATGGTGTTTGTCTGTGTGTATGAGTGCGTGTAACAAGGATTACCAAGTGCTGGCAGAGGCAATAAAAACACAGAGGGGTTCAAAATACCAAGTAAAATATTTAAGAGTGCACTTGAAAACATTGGATATCTTCCACTTGCTGCACATGACCAGGAAAGGGAATTAAAAACTGCGGATGAGAGTCTACAAAAAGGTCAACGAATATTATCACTTTCTGTTGTGGTTGTTTTTGTGGCTCAAAAAAAGTGGCTCAGAAACTAACGTGTTGTAAAGTTGAAAAACAATATGAAACATAAGAAAACCGGCAAGGAAAATCATGCTTATTTGCTTGCTTACAGTGTCACATTATACGGATTAACAAAGAAGCTTATTATGGGTTCACATATCAGAAATTTAAAATACCACACTGCTGTCGCAGAACAAAACGCAGAACAGACTATGTGCATACAACACGGTGGTAAATTCAAAGGAAAATGATACACACATTTTTGAAATGGAAACAATGTGTCACAATTGTTTGAACTACCGGTATTTTCATCTGACTCAGACAACAAAATAAATGGTTCAGGTGAAGTGAGTATTTCATTTGAGAAAATTCAGCGTGTGTGCTTTGTGGATTCTCCCGCTTGTAAAAATGTGTTCATATGTTCAGTCACTTGAAGACAGAATTGCCCAGAAGTGTGAATGTGAGCATAAATTAACAAAAAAAGGAATTAGGTCTGAAATAAATAAATCCATCCATCCATCCATCCATTTTCCGATCCGCTTATCCTCATAAGGGTTACGGGGGGTGCTGGAGCCTATCCCAGCCGTCTTCGGGCAGAAGGCGGGGGACACTCTGAACCGGTTGCCAGCCAATCAAAGGCCACACACAGACGAACAACCATCCACGCTCACACTCACACCTAGGGAGAATTTTGAGGGAGGAAACCGGAGTACCCGGAGAAAACCCAACGCAGGCTCGGGGAGAACATGCAAACTCCACACAGGGAGGCCGGAGGTGGAATTGAACCCTCTATCTCTGCACTGTGAGGTCGATGCGCGAACCACTGGACCTCAGTGCCACCTAAATAAGTACACTATCAAAATATATATTTTTTGCCTTGCTTCCCTTACATGATTGCTTATATGGATGGAAGTTACATTTATTGTCGACAGTCTCAAGAGGAGTGATTCAGGTGATCGTTTTCATACTTGTACACAACTTGAACTATATATGCTCCAAACATGTTGCCCTGTGGAGCATCACACACCTTTTGAATGGGCGGTAACCTCCTGCTCTCCCTGTGAACTGCTTCTAGAGCCTCCATCTGCATGGCGACGATGCCTGTGGGTCACAAGATAAGGTTACCTGGTGTCCACAGAGCCCGAACAAAGACACACATGTGCCCGCACACATTCACACAAGCAGTGTGTGTATTTTGAGATTTTAAGGCCATTTAACATGTCAGGAGTTAATCAGCTCAAAGGCCGGTGTTACTGAGAATAAACACCAGTAGGAGTTACTCTGAACAAAGCTGAGGGAATTAGGACAGCATATACGTGAATGAACACCGTCTGTGACGTACCAGGGATCATGCTGTGGAGGTTCTTGATGTGTTCTTGGGTTACTCCGCTCTCAGTGCACACCTTGTCGATGAAGCGAGCCACAAATCTGACCACCGAATGGGCCACGTCGCTGTTCTCCGAATCCTCAAAGCCACTTTCTGTGTCGAAGCTCTCAGCGACACTGCCAGCGATGCTATTAATGAGAAATGGTATGATGAAAAACAAGAACATGTAAAGGGTCAAGCTGCTATGTCCATGGGGAGATGTGAGAGCTGCGCGTCGACAGAAGTGATAAAAGAGCAGTGAGACCGGCACAGGAAACTTGTTGATGCTGGGATCAATCTATTAGCCATAGCGAATGTTTCACATGAAGCAAATTGCCTTCTGGAATCCTCACTAGTGAGTGACAGGATCCAAATGTCTTCTATAAAAAGCAAAGGTCTGGGGCCACAATGGAGAGAAAAAAAAAACAATGAAGGAAAATGACTACCCAAACAATTTTGCAGCTGTTGTCTCACTCAATACAATTTGAAACATAACAAATAAAATGTTACATCTCGAGGCAGTTTTGAGAATGAAACGTCAAAATTTGGGTGAAAAAAAATAGGTAAACACCACAAACAAAATGAGAACACTGTGTTCATCCGAGGGTTTCCGGCAACAAGCTAGCCACTTTGAAGATTTACTTCACAGTGTTCAGCAAGCAAAATCACTGCTCTTTTGTTCGATTTGAGTTGATTTAGAGAGACTTGAGTTTGATTTCAGGAATCCTGCGGGTCACTAGAATCCTGCAGGATTCCCTCGGGATGGGACTCAACTTTACCTTTAATCATGGAATTGGGACGGACAGGATAAAAAGTTCATGGGAGCAGACAAATTTGTTTTCTTTTCTATGTTGAAATGGGAAGACAAACACTTATATATGTATATTTCTTTTTTAATATAGCTGACATCCAAAATGGGAGTGGTATGGTATTGGCAGTCATTTTCATGGACGAGACATGATTATAAAAAAAAACATTTTTTTTATACTATGGTCTGGGATTGGGACAGGATGATTTTTTTTTCTGTGGAAGAGGGTAGGGGTAAAAATGCACTCCTGTGTCACCCTCTAGTACAAAGTGGCCCCAATTAATGACATCCTAGAGAAAACCTCACTAAAAACAAAAGACTGCTTATATTAAAAAAAAAAAAAAAACAACCTCAAAGGTCTGGTCACTTGTATCTCAAGGCACTACTCTATGTATGCAAGAAAATCAACTGAACCCCTCATAGAAAAAGCACTTTGTGATGGAGGCTGGGAAAAACTCCCTCTAACGTAAGGAAGAAACCTCCGACAGCGTCCATCTGCCTCGGCAAGTTGGGTTGAGATGGAGAAACAGAAAAGAGGGACAGAGGGTAAAGAGAGAAAGAAAAAACAGGTAGAGTGACAGAGGGAGGGACTTGAGAACAATGGGCACAACAGCAGCCATTTTCACAAGGGCAATATGGAAATATATAATTCGGTTTAATGCAACTATTTAAGAGAACCGCTAAAACAAAATAACGTGTAAACTCAAGAAAGTGAACCAACCTCTTTCCTCTCCCTGCTCACCTGTTGGTGACGATGCTGTTGCTTCCACTCTCCCAGTCGGCTGCGGGCGTGTTGCGAAGCAGCTTGTTCTTGCTGGTGTCCAAAGGAACTAGCAAGTATACCATGAGGCTGGCATAATGGATGGCCTGGCTGAAAATGGTACTTTCCTCGTTCTTCACCAATTCCTGCTGCTTCTCTTTGCTCAGGCTTGGCCACAAGCGCAGCTGCTCGGCGGCCAGATCCATCGCTGTCTGCTCCTCGTCTTTTCCGGGCACTGTGCCCACATCCTGGAAGAAGATGGCAACGGTAGGAGAGGAAATGTTTTAGAGGATTGAGAGAAGTTCACAAAAAGCTTTGATTTAAGAGTAAAGATTACGTGCAGAAAGCAGACAACCGGTTATCTCATAATTTAAAAAAAAAACTGTCTGAAGAGGCTATGTCGGTAACCCCAAAACTAATATTTCAATACAATTATACTACTCTCTCATTTAATAGTTTTCCAAAAATACAATTTGAAGTTCAATCTGCACTTATTACTATGAATGTTCCGATTCGGGGTTTAAGATGCCGATACGATCATTCATGAGTGTGATCGGTCAAATACATCACATGCTTCTTAAGTAATCGATTAATCAATTGATTTTTTTCATCCCCGTGCCTGAGTGGATTATCGCCGGGTACTCCGGTTTCCTCCCACATTCCAAAAACATGTATGGCAGGTTAACGGAACACTCCAAATTAGCTAAGCAGTGTAACAAGCAGAAATGAACCCGCGCGCGATTACCATTGTGGCTGACTACTGAAGGATTACAACGATCCATTTTCAACAATGCAGGCTTACTCAAATGACTTGCCTACTTTCACTTATTGTCACACCAAAGAAGTGTGAATTTTGAGGCAACATACTGACACGCAGCTCCTGTGGAGTGAGGAAGAAGCAAAGGTTTACGATACAGTACTTCTCAGAGTGCTCAAGTATTCAAAAGAATTATAGATTTGTTCTCAAGCTTTTTTCAACATTTTCACTTGGTTAATAATGTGTAAAAATAAGAGGTGATATGGGGACAGACCAAGAGTATCGATTTGTGGAAAAAAACTAAGAAATTAGACATACAAGGGTTTCTGCCCGACAGAGGCTGGTATGAAATCATTTGCCCTTTTTGCAAATTCATGGTAAGTTTAATTTAAAGTAGTGTCCTACCTGTCTTCAAACCCAATTAATGTAGTTGAACAAAGTGTTAAATGAAATGACAAGAACAACCGAAAATCTCTAATCAAGGTTATTTTAACCTGTTACAGCTTTATAAAATTGTGTCCCCGGATTCTAAATGACCTAAAAAACATGGATTAAAAGAGATGAGCTAAATGAGACGACAGATAAATCCAAGCTCAAGCAACAGCATCATTTTACCTTCAGCCTGACAGCGATGCCCCACTTTTCCTCCGGGCTGTTGAGGTACAAGGCTCTGATCTGGCTCTGGACCTCGCCGTAGAAAGTGGCCTCCCAAAACTGCTGGTTGGTCCAAATGGGGTGGTCCTGGATGCAGGTGTAGGCAAACTGGTTCACCCCAGCAACCAATTTCTAAAAGACAAAAAAGCATTAAAAGACAATGAAAATGAGCCTGACCATTGTAAGCAAGAGAAACACTGTATAGCGCAGGTCTCCTTTGATTTAAAATAAGTAGCTAGGGTCTTCAGAATGAAACTATTGCTTCGACGACTTCTATCCTTTTCAACGTGATGACATTGACAGCTGCGCTTGTATTTCCACTTCACTCAAATAGTGAGTCGAACCAGTCATGACTTCAAGGAAACTCAATCATTTATCCATATTATAATCTGTGAAGCTTTGAGGTCACTTAATGCGGTAACAGACACTTTTTTTGGTCGGGATATTTTGTGTTAATGTTTTGTTATTGTTTTTTTTAAAGAACTACCGGTAGTGAGGGATGAACATTTAGCACTTGTCACTTGCAAGAACAATTCAAGAAGGCAACGTGCAACGCTTCTGGCATTAAATTTGGTTTCCACTCTGGAACACCACAATGTAACTTCTGGTAACACCTAAATAAAATAGACCAACATGGCTCAAAACAACAGTCCATCTTCATTCAGTGTGATGCTCATATTTTAAGACCTGGCGCTGTTTTTAATTTTTTTTTTTTTTTTTTTTTTTAAGACCAGCTTACGATTCCTTTCCCCCCCCGGTATTTGAGTAGTGTTTATTTGTTGTTGTTCTTTATTTTTTTAATTGTTATTTCATTGTTTATCCACAACTATGAGAAGCGTAGGTGGTTAATATAATTATAACCAGCAGAAACAAAACAGCTTTAATCCCTCTACGATGGGCCTGAAGCCAAGAGACTGACAATCTCCAACTGCTGTTCCTCATGCGAACTATGTTGGATCCAAGTTCATTGGATTCATTGATAACAATAACATTATAATTAAGCTCGGAATAAAACTATGCCCAAAATGCAGCCAATGACCACAAACTTATAAATCAAGCCTCTTAGGAGAAAAACAAAACAAAAGCGACATGTTACTGCAACACCCAACACAAAGCCTTGTGCTTCTCTTGTTTTACACTACACACAACACAACTGGGCAAACGTTATTTGAGAATCAGAAACAAAGGTGGAATTTTTTAACGAAAACAATTGAAAAATCACAGAAGATTTACACTGCACGTCAAACGTTCGGACACGCTTTACACTACGATGAGAAAGTGTGTTCAAATTTTCGACTGGTGGACTTGTATAAATATAGAGTATTCTTTTAACAACATAATATTTTGATGGAACTCTACATAGGCCAAAGTGGTAACTTATCTCAGGCCACTTTTCCATTACGTTCCCCGTAAACTGTAAGCAGAACAGTCCGAAATATACGCTCGCACAGAGGATGCAAAAGTTCAACTTTGACAGCCACTATTGTTTTCAACACAAAAGGACAGTGTGTCTCGGTGCTCAACTCCACACCAATCTTGCCTGTCATGTCTCGAACACCAAGCCAAGCTTGGCAAATTAGTGGGGCAACTTCACAGTCCCTTACACACAGAAAGCAAGGCAGGAGACAGTTGTGGAAATGCTGGCTTCTCACTCCTGTCAAGAGTGAGAAATGTTGAGCTCTGCTTGGAGCGTCTTCATATTGTTTCTTCTCTCTCTGGAATATAACTGCACCCACTGCACTTTCATATAATTAAGCTTTGTTTAAATCAATACACTATGACTAATCTGTTTTGTTCTCTATTATGCAACATTGAGGGCAACAAAAATGTCCCATCATCAGCCTAAATAATACAATAAGTCATTGCGGTCAAAAATAATTTGAAGACTGCACTGAGACCAAAGATGACAGTGCGTGCAAAAGAGGATTGCATTGTAGTCTAGATTCTGCACAGACAAGTTAAATTTAAGATTTAAGGATGAAAGAAACTCAATTACAAACAAACAGGTAAATATGAACAGCAGGGGGGCCCAGTCAGAAGCTCTGGAACACCTCTCTGTGCTACATGCTATTTGTCCAAAAGCAGATGCGCGAGTGTATTTGTGTGCAGGGGCGGTGTTCGTGACATGTCTCTGCTGCCTATACTCAGCCTGGGTGTTTTTTTGACTCTTCGGATATGCACAGGTCATTTTGACCTAGGTCATCTCTTCCGAATATAGCAAGACACTCACAAGACAGATGGCAAGGCGGGAGATGGGGAAAGGGAGAATAATAGAGAGGGAGGAGGGAAGGAAATAAGGAAATCAAGTTAAAGCGAAAAAGGGGAGTATACTCCTATCGGACCCATCTGGCTGAGGTACTCGACTTGTGGTGCGTGGAATGTACGTTTGAGAGAGGGGTAAAAACAAGCCAAAAATGAAAAATCAAAAGGAGATGCAAGGGAAAAATTGTGTGTAAGTAAATGGTAAAGGGGCTCTCAGGATCTATGATCTTGTTTTTAATTTAAGGGATACGGTCCTGAGGTCCATGGTATGACAACCAGTGAGTAAGTAGCCTTCAAGCACTGACGGGACATCACATGTCAAATATGTCTCGCGGGTAATGAGTGATGGTGCATGTTGTCGCTGAAAACGCTGAATCGAACCCAATAATTTGTCACCAGCCTGGAGGCAGAAAAAGTATTGGGAAGAAAATCAGTATTCCACAATGGCAGAGAAAAAAAGTAATTATTTCTCCCTCTATGGAAATGCATAATTGCCTGGCACATAATCAATCTCCTGAGAAAAAAAAAAAATATATAAGATAATAATGAAAGTCAGAATCATAAACAAACCCGTCGATAAAACATAACTGTGTAATCACACATTGTACAAGTAACGTAAATGTTCCAAAAGAAGGTAAACATAGATTAAGTAAACCAGAAGTTGAACATTTTTGGAGTTGCACAAGGGTCAACCAGTGCGTCACATTGCGCATGAGGACATGCTGGAGGAAAATGCCCAGCCAACTCCCCCAACTCACAGCAGAGTGCTCTGGCAGAGTGGGTCATCAAATTCCTTTGATCTGCTCGGATAAAATACACTGCACCCAGAAGAACAAAGACATCTACTGTGGCACATTCAAATGGATTGAATATTATGCAAAACAAAGATATATATACAAATGTCGGTGATGCCTTGTCCTCTCCCGATCAACACTCATCTTTATATAATAAAGGCCAGAGGAAATGTGCAGCTCGACAAAACTCACTGATTGTATCTAATAAAGGGTGACTGTGGTTAGATGAAACCAAGATGAACTTTACCAACTGGCAAGCACGCATGGAAAATGCAACAGCATATTTTGGACATGCATTTGTCCTTTCTTCTATCGCAAATGTTAACAAGCATGATCTGCAATGTACAGTATGTTAGAAGAGTCAGGGGACACCGAAAAGCAGAGGCGTTTTGGGAATGAACGAAGAATGTGGGTCAATAACATCAGCTGTAAGCGGCAACATATGGAAACAAACCAAAACACTCCCATGATGCTTGGCTTGAGAAATATACATGAGATTTTTTGGGATAGCATCGCTGACAACAACAAGGCGAAAACAGGGCGAACTTGGACTCCCGAATGTGACTTTTGTACTAGAGTTAAAGACAAACCGTCTTCAAACATTCCAAATATAGTAAAGGGAAATGATAACTACAAAATCATCAAATTTGTTCATGATTTCACACAACTCGTGTGGTTTCAACAAATTGATTTCATTACTCGTGTCTTGACGGTTCGGACCCATAGAAACATCCCCCCATTGTCCGAAACACTTATGCTCAAACATATGAAATTCCATTTTTTTTTTCACAACCATGTCAATAAATACTGTGAGCTTCAATGCATGCATGCATTTACTGTAACATGCTCCTTTTTGAAAATAAAGTTAAGGAGATGTGCAAAATGAGATTTCACAAATATGAGTCAAGTCAAATGTATTCATATGGCCCTGAATCACAAAAAAAGTCTCAAAGGGCTTCACATGCCCATTGTTGACAAACTGCATCCTCCAATCTTAACCCCCAGGAGGACTAGGGGGAAAAAAAAAATTCAATCTTAGATTTCCTACAAGTCTTCAAAAACGAATGAGTGAATCATAATGAATGGATGAAATTAGTACAGTACTGTACAGATTCTGTGGCAAAAGTATACAAATTGTCCAAATTAAAGTTTCATCAAAAATGTCCTTATACTGTAATTTAAACCAGGAATATAATGTCCTTTTAAGTTTCCCTATGAACCAAACATTTAACGAAACATTGCAAGCACTACATCTCAGTTTGTGTAGAAAGTTGATGAAACATTGTGCTTTTAGAAAACAGCTGTCCCTGTGTGTCTTCTTTTGAAGGGTTGCCAAGAGAAAGTCTCTCGTGTCTAAAATGAACATGGCGGTCTGTCTTAACTTATGGAGGGGGGGACAAGACCTGCCAAGCAATCTTTTTGGAAATATGAGACCGAAGTGAAGATGCCTGGCCATCATGCACTGCACCACAATTGGCGCAAACCAAATATGTTGGGCTTATGTCGCTGCCACAGGATCTAGGCCACTTGCAGTGATTTAGTCAACCACGTATTGTGTGTACCAAACATATTTTAGAGACATTTAACACGATAATGATGCCCCCCCCCAAAAAAGGGGGGAAAAAAGAAAACAGAATGGCTCGGGGGAGAGACAGTCAGGGTCCAGTCATAGTGCAGACATTAACCTCACTCCAAAGCTTGAGAATTTTAATGTCTATGAAGTTCAAGAAATGAAACAATGTTGCAAAGAATGGGATGATTTATTTAAAAGCAAGGTGTAAAAGTACCAGAAGGCAACAGTGCTCACAGTGGTTGGGAAACGGCGCGTAGTTGGAGATGGTGGCTGTGGGACACTCCATTACTTATCTTTGTTTATGTCTTGGTTCTAGTGTGTGACTCTTGCACCAATCTTTACGGAATCTATTTGTTGATGGGTTTTGTTTGGGGGGGGGCAGGCGGGTATTCTTGGCTGACTTTGCTTTGCTTTTTACCGACTAGGTGAGGCGAAAACTAGTTGCCAAAACAAAAACGGTGCTATATGCTGCTTGGGTCTCCTTTATTGACTTTCCAGGCCGAGTAAGAAATTATTAGTGATAGTCCACTGGCCAACAGAAATCCTATGAAACCACACGCTTTCAAATCCTTAAACTGGCACCAATCAATGAAAGCCTTCTCTTTTAATGATTTTATTTTCTTTGTTAACTGAACAGTATGAGCCATGTAGCGCTCAAGTGCAACTTAGGTTTCAGTCTAGCTCAAGAGGGTAAAATACTGGTACCCAACAAAATGGCAATGTGGCCAATTGTGTCTGTCCCCATAGCAACAAGCCGTGGGTATATGTAATGAGCCATGGCAAGCTATTCTCCAGCGACAGTGTGGTTTGGAAACTAAGTCCAAGTCAGTTCTGCACTGTGACAATGATGCTATAACTGTTTTAAGTTACGATACTGGCCGTGCAACAAATTAGACTCGGAAGTCAGGGCACCATTATATAGTGAATATGTATGATTGTTGGGTGTCTTAAAGGCTCAAACCTACTGCATGTAAACGACTGGAAGTGGTTTTAGCCACACGTGCCACCCAAAACACTTTGTATGCATTATCTGTGAAATGAGCGAAACAGAAGCCTGACGTGGAACACACATCTGTGTTGAATGAACCTACTTACTCTGTAAAAAGCTGTTGACAGTGGCAGCAGTGCAGAAGCCACGGTGTATTCTTCTGAGCTGGAACAGTCCTGTGAGTCAAACAACAGGGGACAAGTGAGAGTGGGGAAAGACGCAGCAGGTCACAGGTTACGCATTTCTGTTACAGCTCACAAAACACACCAGGACCACAGGGGGTGGGAGTATGCATGTTTTGGTAAAGGAAAAGTAAGACATTGTGTGATCTCGTAATGCTCCTCAGCCATATCTTAAGAAATGTTCTGTCCATCTGGACATCAAGCATGCATGTGACACAAGGGAATGATCAATGTGATGAACAATAAGGGGTAAAATGATCTAAACACCCATTTACATGAAGACAGTTGTGTCCTGTTAAATGTCAGCGCCAAAAAAAAAAAAAAAAAAAAAAAGGCTGCCAAAACCACTCACTTCACCATGGTCCATAGTAGACATAGACATATGCTTTCAATAGCCTTATATAATGCTTGCCCTCACACTCTTGTTAAAGCACATCCGTTTTGAATTTATTTGCAACATTTTTATTTGCAATCTTGACCATTTCACACAGGCCTTATCGCAAACTTTCATAACATGTTGCATAAAATATATATATATATATATTTTTTTTTTTGAGAGCCATCTGGTCATGCCGAGATAGACCCAATGATTTTCAAGGACTGGTTGGAAGTATTTCCACGGTGACAAATTAAGTGTTACCCCTGCCAGCAGTGTTTCTTTTGTTGTCTCTCCTTGCACCTGCTTGTCCATCTGTCTTGGAAACTTGCTAGGTTTTACGATCTTTTTTTTATTGGCCTGAGGCATATTTAAAAAGTAAAAAAAAAAAAATAACAATCATAGAGGTGCTGTGGAAAATAAACTGTCGAAAACGCAGAACCCAACTGAAAATGTTAGCCCAAAGCGATTCAATCCTGGCCAAATTTGCGAATCAATATTTACTAAATGGCTAACTTTTGGCTGTTTAGCCATATGTACTATTTAAGAAATATTCTGCATATTAACACCTTTTTTATAGCATTATCTATATTCATGCCTCTAATATATCAAATATGTCATGCATATTAAGTTGCACTAATTGCATAAACACTGCCATTGCATTCATGGACAGATTTATGACTTACCATGGGCACCAGCTTCGTCTTCTAAGTCTAATTCTCATCTTCCAATTTTTCTTCTTGCTTAGATTAAATTTCCTCTGTCTATCAACAAATGAAACGAGGAAATAGAGCAAAATCGTGTTAAAAATATAAATCAAAAACTATTTGCCATTTTTATTCGTTTTCCAATTGAAAAAAAATATTCATATCTAAGATTTTGAGGAAACAGAATTTGACCATTGAAAAGGCTTCGTCTAATACAATCTTCTCCAGCATTCTAATCACAATAGCCATCCAATAAATATCCACTTGAAGTCTAAAATCACAGGGAATTGATCATTTTAGGCTTAACTCTGTATACGTTCAGCATAACCTCGATACAATACAGTGTTTTGTGTCACAAAAATGACAACTAACTGCTCAACACTTTGGCAGGCATGTCCACGCTGTATTTTAGTTTCGGTCAGGGTCAGAGAGGTGACTCTTCTCTGTTTCAAGAGAACACTGTTGGGATGGGAAGTACACGAAGATTCATCCAGCAGGAGCTTTGGGGCTCCAAAAAAAAAACCTGATGAGAACAGGAGAAAAGGATGCAAGTCGGACTCCAAATGTACTTAAATCACAGGAAATTGGTACTTATTGGTGCTAAGCTACATCAGGATAAGCAACTGGACTTAGGGAGAATTCAGCCAGAAGAAACAAAAGTAATACCATAGACTGATTTTGACCTGGTGGCGTACCTCATAACCCTTAAAAAAGTATGAGCATTTCTTTTGAAAGTCATGAAAAAGTATCTGCGTAAACACAGGCACACATTGGGAAATCAAGAGTTCACAGCATAGGGTGAAGAATGCAGCATTCTCTGATAGAGGTCTGTAATGGGGCCCCTGTTGCCATCATTGCTCAAGAACAGAAGACCAAAAGAAGAATGTACAGAGGAGCGAAAAGACAAAACATAAGTGCAACAGCTACACATGAAAGCCTGCCTGCCCCCTGCATGGTCTAAGCAACACACGTTTGTTTTATTTTGCTCGTCACTTGTGTTTGTCTTTTGTGCTATTGGGGCTGCGATAAAAAGTTCCACTTTGGAGCGGCATCAGAGCATTTTTCCCGGCATAGGGAACAATGCTGCAGGTCTCTGCAGTTCCCGGTCGGAAATGCACAGGTAATGAGTGAATATCTAGCAAGCCAAACTATGATGCATCTAATCTTTTTTGATTGTCATTGATCATGTGATTTAAAATGAAACTGAATTGCTGCTTTTCTTTGCAACTGAACTTTTCAGATGATTAAATCAACAAACACAATATAGGGAGAGGTTGGAGGCCAGTAGGAGGTGGTAATTTATAAACCAGACGCACATAAAATATCATGGTTGACTCAAATAACCCCAAACACCACGTTTGGAAATCGTAAGAGTCATAAAAAGTATAGATATGTTTTTGCTAATGTATATACATACAAATGCAGCCTAAACATCTGTTGGATTCCACATGTCAAGTAGATGACATTGTGTTAAGCATTCTTCATTATCACCTACAATCTCCTCAAAGCAGACTGGTTGAGTAGTGACAGCGAAAAAGCTTTCTAGATAAACTCACAAGGAGATAACCACTACAATCTACAAAGTGGCTCAGAATAAACCCAAAGTGAAGTGAAAACTGATTATCCAAAGGGATGAGGAAAATTAGCAAGGTATTGAAGGCATTGCCACTAATGGATTCACTGCATGCAGGTTGGAGAGTACATGCTCGTTTATTTGTGGTGTCAAGGATTTCCAGACAACAAGAACTTGTAATGTGTAGCCTTGTGTTTCTGGCCACTACGACATCCCACTGTCTTCTTTTCCTCCCATTATTTACTGTACTTTTTACCGGTCTTTTCCTCCCCCTTGAAGCTGCGCAAACTCTTCACGGCTATGATGACTAACGTGGCTATTCGGCCTCAGACACGTACACCATGCAGCGAGCGCAAACAAGGAACTCAAGCATGCGACAAAAATGATGCAGGAAGTGAACAAAGGGAAACTTCCTGAGACACTATCCAGGAAATCTGCTGGAATGAAGTGATGTGTCTGGAATGCACACGTAAAAGGCACTTTTACGCACATATACTCCATAAAAATGTGAGTTAAAAAAGAAAGGAAGAGAAGGCCACATAGTTGACCTCTGTGGTGTATTGAGAGTTTTGAAATCTGATTTCAACAGATGTTTACCTGGCCACACTGGACATCCAACTGATTGAGCTGAACATGGGGTGCCTCTAGTATGTCTGCGCTAAGACAACAGTGAGATCAATTTTCTCTGAACATCTGTGTGGAACATGCGCTCGTCTTGCCCACTTTTCGCCTCACCGTCATGTAGGACAGGCTTTGGCGGCACTGTGGCCAGATGAACCTCTCACCGTAATCCCCTCTCCTAGTAAACTGCCATTCAGAGTGTGTTTTTTAACTAAGATGAGGCCCTGGGCCACGAGAGAGCAGAGCACAGAGGGCTAATAATCCTATCTGACAGGAAATGGTTGGGATGCCAGGATACATCCACAGCAGGCCTCATTCCCCCACATGGCTTGTGTACTGTGGAGAGCAGGAGCACTGACCGGTGTGCATGCATACACAACTTAATGTGCAACTAGCTCAAATGCGTCAGTGAGGCTCGTTACTTTGGGTGATTCATGGCAGAAGCACAGAAGAGGATAACAACCTTTGTTTCAACAGGAAAAAATATTGTAAAACTCTTACTGTCGATCACAAGGTGCATCCCTACATGCAAATTAAATCAACCTGACTCGACTATGCAGACGTTTGACTTACTGTACAGTTTTGTTTCACAGGCCAACACTTGAACCTGAAAAACCTTCTGAACACTAATTACAACCACAAACCAAAACTGTTATTTACCCTGAAGGGAACAGTTTAAATACGAATAATTGGCCTCGTCATGATGATGTCATTGTGAATCACCATGTTATGCCAGAAATCCTAACGAGGCATCATGCTATCTTTCTATAATTGCCAGCAACATTTTTTACAGGATCGGTCACGCTGATCCCTCTTCTCTCTCCCTCTCTCTCACACGCACACACAACTAAAATATCACCCTGAGCCTGTTATGTGGCAGGGTGTTGCAAGAAAGGGTGTGAAGTTCTAATAACTTGACCGCCAGTATTCTATTTATATTTCTTTCTCGGCTCATCTCAAAGAAATCCATAAAAACCGAGCTCAGAACAGATGCCTGGCTCTAATGAAAGAAAAAAAAAAACAGATAGTAAAATCTGAATGTGTGTCACAAGTTTTAGCAGCACGCCAGGAGTGCATGTGATTCGCCCACATTTTTATTCTTGCACACTTTGATAGTAAAGTACCGTATTTTCACGACCATTCGGCGCACCGTGTTGTAGGGCGCAGTCTCAGTAACGGGTGCTATTTCTGTATTTTACACATACACAAAACGCACTGTATTATTGGGCGCAGCCAGGCGTGGTAAAACATACGCCAGTTTAAACATACGCCAGTTTAAACATACGGCATGCATGCACGCACGCTAAAAACACGTTAGCTTGAAGCATAGCGTAGCATGCTAAGACATGCTAAAAACTCGTTTTTAACAAGGCAACGGAAGCAAAACTGAGATCGGTTGTACTTTATTTAGCCATCTTACAATGTACTCACATTTTTCGATCAATTATCACCCAAAAATCCATCAAAGTCCTCATCTTCTGAATCCGAATTGAACAATTGTGCAAGTACCGGTAGTCCATAAAAAACGCTGCTCTCGTTGTCAGAGTCACTCTCGTTGCCGTGTGGCTCCACAGAAATGATGCGCGGCGACTTACACGCCCACCCTTCACTGATTGGCCGGCTGCTTTCCCGCACTCCTGGTCTCACTTGCAGCCACTTACACACCCACCCTTCACTGATTGGCGGGCTGCTTTCCCGCATGCGTGGCCTCACTTACGTTCTCACTCGCGGCCACTTACACGCCCACCCTTCACTGATTGGCTGGCTGCTTTCCCGCATGCCTGTTCATGCTCACTTCTGCCTTTTCTCTATATAAACAGCGTGTCGGCTCTCAGTCAGGATTTGGAACTCGGCTCATACACTAGACGCTCCGCATTATGAGGCGTCCTGTCCATTTTGGAGAAAATGTAAGACTTTTAATGCCGCCTTATGGTCGTGAAAATACAGTATGTAAGGAAATCAGTACGTTAAGACCAGTTCAGGATAATCCAGTCAGCCGGTGGACTGCTCCTGCCAATCAATATTTTTGTCACATGGCAACAACTTCAACATTGTATTCATACCCTAAGCAGCTGCCAAGATTAATTGGCTTTGTATTAAAAAATGACTGGAATCCAAAGTCACTCCATGAAAAATGTACACTGGGGACTGCTTACTATGATTAAAATCCAGTGAAAGAGCTGATTCAAGGCAGTAAAAAATGAAGCATAAGCAATAAAGATCTGGCTGCTTTAGCTGAGTGAAGCCTCGGTCTCTTTCAGTACTGTACTGCACAAAACACACGGAGAACTGATTTTGACACTTGTTTTGACCATGATGGCACCAAGAGGAGACAAAAAAGCTGTCTGATATAAACAATGAGCACCATTACTGGACTCATTCTTACGACACATTGTAAACAACTGTAGAATACAGGAAAGCTAAAACTAGGAGGAAGGGGAACCATGGACAGTAGGTCTTATGTACAATTGTGCTTCTCTGACACTGCTTTTGCTTAAAAGCTGAGGACATTGTAAGTATTTTCCTGTTTTGATTTCCTTTCTGGATGGATCCACACAATAAATCGTGGTTATTTTTACCTCAAAATGATTTTATGTAAGAGGTCGGGAAAAAAATGTGGGGTAGATGCATTTTTTTCCACAAAGAAAAAAAAAAAGAAAAACTGGATCCTATGGGGGGAATGAATGGTACCACTGTCTTCGGTAAGAAAAAATGACAGAGAATTTTTTTCATTTATGTCAATTATTGTTTGTCATTCTTGTTTATTTTTGATGCAGACCACTGTAATCATTCAGTCAGTTGACACAGTTGAAGAATAGCAAAGTGCGGCCATTTTCACGGGAAGAAAAAGTTTTAGGCCTTTGATTGCTGACCAGCTGAGGTTACTGTTTGAAAAGTGATTGAGACAAATTGTGGGAATTACCTGCAGGGCACAATTCATCATCCGAATGATGTAGTCAAACTGCTGGTGGTCCAGTATGGCCCGATTTTGCTGAACATGAAGACTTAGCTCCTCAGTCAGACACTGGCGAGCTGCTTTGCCTTTGAGTGCCCGCAGAGCAGCAGGAAGAGTCTGTTTAGAGGGAGATGATGGACAGAGACAGGGTTGGCGAAGAACTCACTGAGACTGTAATTAATGAAGAACGACCAGATTTGATGAGCCATATCAGGAATAACAAGAATAATAGTATGAAAAAACCACCTCCATGAGGTGGTTTAAATTTGATCCGAAACAAGCTGTTTTCGGGCGCTAAACTGGAACAAAGTTGCACGTATCAGAATCAGAATCAGAATCAGAATCAGAATCATCTTTATTGGCCAAGTATGTAGAACACACAAGGAATTTGTCTCCGGTATACACGCTGCATTGTGAACGTTCGAGGGGAGCAGTTTCGGAGTAAGTCCAAAATAAATCTGCCCGTGTGAACGGCCCTCATGACTACTTTACTGTAAAGTCAGTGATTGCAATAGCAGTATGCACATTCCCTTCGATCGAGACCCATTGTTTTTTCAGACCATATGGCAGGTTTTATAGGCTCGTTGACGGTGCACAGGAGAAATGGTATGCATTCTTACATAAACAGCGAGATGGAAGCTCTTATTATAAACATATATATAAAGTCAGTAGGATACGAAGACTGGCCAACAGCCAACATAAAAAGCAAATAGGTGCTGTATTTTTGCCTTCGTCCCGGTTTGTGAGACAACCTGCACGTCTGTTAAAACACACAGGATGGACTAATTTACCTTAATAGTGAAATAATTTGTTGCTCAAGGAAGTTGGCAACAAACCACTAACTAACAGACTGTTAAAAAGTACATAAAATCAAGGATAGTGATTCTCGAAGTGTGGTATGGATACCGCCAGTGCTCGGTGAGTTTCCTCTTGTGGCATGTTAAACATTCAATTTTAAACTGAACCTTTAGAACTGTTTTTTTAAACATAATTTTGCATACTTAAAGGCAGTTTGTACTTAACTTTTATGTGCAATGTAGTTTAAATGACTCATTACTGAACAATACCAACCAAACATGAAGGGCTATAGAAATATGAGAATATATACTGTTTAAGTTGATTTGGACAATTGTAAAATAAAAAAGGTATCTAAAAGATTAATAGATTATCAAAATTAATTGCCTTAATTTGACAACTGATTACTTCCATTAATCATTGCACCTTCACAGTAATAGTTAACATATAGGTTTTTTTGTTTTTGGTTTTTTTGCAATGAAACCTGTCTTGTTTTTGATGCTTCTACGCTACATTATTTTAATGTTGGTCACGATGGTGGGACTTGCAGAAAGAAAAGTTTTTTTTAAACTAGTATTAGGTGTGTACTAGGTGTAAAAGGTTTGACAATCACTAATCTGGGAGATAAATATACCAATATATGATACATCTTTTGAAGCAAATTGAATTATTGAACACTGAACCTTTTCCGTCTCGAGGATCTTGTTTTCAAAGATGAAGGCTATACAGCTCTTGACTACTTCAAGCCTGCGAGCACTGTTAAACACAGAGCCAGTCTTTCCTATAATGGACACTGGAAAAAAACAAACAAGGAATCAATTCAAACTTTAATATTAACAATGTGTTCTGGTATCATCATAGTTATTAACTGTAGGTGGTCATACCAACAGATGGACCAGCAGGTACAACACACTTCTTCTCCAGCCGTGTTAATGGAGGGACATTGGTGTGTTTGGCCAGACCCTCCTGCAGTTGCTTCTCCACTTGGTCGTCACACAACAGGGGGAAGGGAACTTGGTGCACTCGGAGGTGTGATCCCTCTGATGGTCTGGGCACTTTCTGGAACGTCAAGTGTGGGTTTGGAATCTCCTAGTGAAAACACATGCAAAAGGAACACCAAAGTATTAAGAGACTGACCAGCACACAGTTTTAACATCATATAAAGTGGTCCCTTGAGATACAAGTTGAATTTAGTCCATGAAGCAACGACCATGCTCGTAACTTAAAACACTCGTATGTCAAATCAACGTTCCAGGTGAAATGCATGGTAATGCCATTAATCATCTGAAGCCTTTCTCCCCAAAAAGAACAACATTGTGTTTTTCAAAAAGGAACAGAGTATTATGTAATATTTACTTTATTAAAACATACAGTAATGACACGGTTAAATAGAATGGAATGAATTTCACAGTTTCTGCCACTATTTTGGTTTTGGACATCGTGCTGCTCCTTCTGGTGTACTCACCTTGGCCATCGGGGGCAGTATAATGTAGACATGAATATACAGTGGAGACAGTAATTTGTCAGTGAACGGCAGTAATATCAGTTATTTTTCACACCTGATAAATAATATATGCCTGTTACTAATGTTATATTATCTGTCTATATCAGTTGGTCCACAATTTGCTTACAAATACCCATGACAGTAAAAGAGTATTACACTGCCAACCCAGATTGTATTCATGAGCCCAGCTATAGCATTGTTTGTTATCATTGAGCTAATCAGACTTTCCTGAAGCTGGGTACACACAGGATTTTCCCCAAGATTTTTTATTTTATTTTTTTTATGATTGTCAGACCCCACACATAAAGGGAAAAAAAATCTGACATTTCAGAGTTTTGGTCGTATTGTTTGTGGGGTGCTCAGATAATCTCAGCACAGTGCCCCACACACAGATTCAGGTAGGATATTATTCTCCTAGTTTATCAGAGTTACTTTTGATTGGCTACATTGTGTCACATCACAGTTTGCGAAGTGAACTTGCTCAGGAGAACTTGGCTTCCCGCACACATGAAGACTTTTGCTTGAAAATATTAAACACGTTTATTATTTAAGATTGTCGGTCCGACTGGTTTTGAGACAAATCCACCAACTGGGAGAGGTGATAAACAGCGTGAAGGTTTTTTATTTATTTACTTCCCCCCCAAAACTTGTTCATGCTTCATATTCATTACAAAAATAAAGTTGCCATTCTCACATTTCTGTATAGCTGTTCGGAGAGTTCTCTGATGCGTCTCTGCAGCTTCACAGGGTTGAGATCTTCTTCCCTAAATTTGTCAATGTCTAAGGCCACGAGCTATGAACACACAGAGAATAAAAGTAAAATAACAACTGCAAAATGCGCTACAAGAATCTGTAGTTACAAGGATCCTCTATTTAGAAAACAACAACAATACTGAAACAAGTCCAACATAGGTGTACTGTTTAAGACGTTTCTACAGCTTATCTCAATTTGAGCAGGGTGAAGGGTGGACCGGGGGCTGGGGACGGGGGTGGCTTACCTCATCAAAGAGATCACAAGCTCGGTAAGGCGGACCACGCTCAGAGACAAACCCAGCGAAGGCCATGCCATCCAAGACTTTAGTGATGAAATCGTTCTCAATGAGGCCCCGCTGGCCTAGAAAGGCAGTCTGGACAATGTCAGAATTAGAACAATTACAACATTGCACATACACGAACAATGGTATACTGCTGGCATTGATACAAAGCAGCAAGTTAGTGTATAATTACAGGATATTTGACTTATTATCTTTCGAGCAATCGCTGCATTGTTGTAATCAAGTATAAGGTCTTGTATAACAGAAATAGATGTACCGAAGAAGCCATTTAATTGAGGTATCATTATTATCTTCATCATTATTTGGTTGTGGGTTCACTCAAATGTTACCCACTTATTAATTTCAGGGAAAAGAAACTGAGCACGATTTTAACAGAATCCATGTGGGGTAATTTGATGATGATGACATGTTCTGGAGTTAAATTGGGAACACCTTAGACAAAAACAAAATACCAAATTTGTCACATTTTAGAGACACACATGCTAGTCCTTTTTCTGATAATTCCTGGAAGATTACAGGAAAATCTTCATGGAAAGCGGTTGCTAAGAATGTTTGATCAGGCGGGGACTAGCAGGAAAACTACGTTTTAGAACACTTTGCACGGGAATTGCTATTTGTTATCTTACCTTGTGAAAGTGAATCACAGTTTCGGAATGGATGCGAATGAGCTGCAGGCATGACCTGTAGCCCTGGAAGAGTTGTGCAAACAGCCTGAGAAAGACAGCCCTCACCTCCTTGTCCTGACACACATTCACATACACACAACACATTCCCCCCGAAAAAAATATGAAGCAACATCACTTGATTATAAATTAATCAGCAGGTTTAGATAACAGTCAGTTGATGCGGAATCGCCGATTGTGACCTTTTCGAGATAAGAAGCTTTTTATTGAAAGCAGTAATATCCTCCTCATGGGGGAGGAAGATGTCAAATTATGGGCAAAGGGAGCGCATGTGACATGATGCTGACTTACCAACAACTTGAGGTTGGAGGGTGCAGTGCGAGGCGGAGGGAACGCATTGTCTGCAATCTCCAGATCAGGATGCAATACCTAGAAGAGGCCAGACCTTGCACATGACAATTTTCCAAGTATATCAGCACACCACGAAAATGTTTAAAAAGATTTCAATGTGAGACTAAGCACATTTGGTGTGAGTTTAAATTATAGTAATCAAATGTTCTTTTCCCCAGTCATTGCTTATCCCAACAGTGTTGCCGACAAATTTTATAAGATATTCGTGAGTACGTCTGGACAGTCCTCAGAGTGTGAACAGAGTCAAATGGAAAAATGAATGAAGATGTTGGCATGCATATGCTTACCAATGACAAGGCCGCCTGTGTTTGGCTGATAAGAGGTTCAGGAAGTAGAGACAAGTGGATGCACTCTGGGATTTTTATTGTGCCGCCATCAAGGTCTGCGATGATGACATCCAACTGTTGACACATGAAATACTGACATGTCAGGCAGGTGCTTTTATTGCAAGACGTAACACGTTGCAGAAGCAGCCAAATATAAACTCTACAAGGGTAGATTACTTTATTTGCTGACAAACTAATTTACAAGTTATTCAGTACTCACCAGCTCCTGGATTTCACTCTGAAACATGGAATGCACGCCGATGATAAAGGGGGTCGGGGAGCTGAGCACCTCCAGTAGACGTGACGGCAGGATGGGGATGTAGGGATAACTACAGATATATGCATACAAAAAACACACAATGTATTTCAAGCAAAACTAAGGAAAATGAAATTTAACAAACAAGTGCATCACAAAGCACCTTCCCAGTTCTCAGCAGAGAAATGTGTTTGTTTGAAAGGCCTTCACAAGAAATCTCAAATGAGTCAATTCATGAGAACGCACACAATGTGCAGAGATTTTGTAATCACATAATCATCATGACTGTAATATCATCAATTACAGCAAAATGACCAACCCTAATTTGGAAAATATTCAAATACATTTTGATGAGCTTATAACCAGATACGGTATTAGAGCAGGGGTTGGCAGCAACGGGTGCTTGCACCCACCGGGGGTATGAAAAACTGGATCTGGCAATATCAATAATTATGAGTGCGGTGGGCCTAAATATATATATTTCAAGACATTATTGTAAAAAAAACACAGGGGAAAATCACAATACTAATGGCCCTTCAACAGTCGGATAAAATTATTAGTGGCACTAAATAAACATAATGAACAGAGTGGCAGTGCGTACACTCACCTGTATTTGAGGGGAAACATAAGAGCTTCCAAAGCGCGACACGCCTCCCCAAGCCTCTGGTAACTCGTGGAGTGGAACAAAACTTTGTGCTCGGTCAGTATTGCACAAAACAGGCTTAAAACATTTTGAATACCTGCAAGAGGGAAACAATAAAAATTAACAAAGAAAGCACAACTAATGAGGTGTTCGTAGGAAGGAATGTTGACGGTAATAGCCGCATTGTTTCAATCTAACGCACTCGGCTAGTTGAGGGGATTTAAGATTTCAGGAAGAGAGAAAATAGGAGCAGTTGGCGCCCTTAGAGATAAAAATAGACAACATTCAACAAATAATATGTAAAGTGTCACAGATCGGTACAAGACTGCTTATTTGGGTTATTTGTGTCCTACTGTGGGTTAATTGCATGACCCAGAGTGAAATACAAAAGGGTTGGCTTAATTAGGGGGGTCTCAAATTATTTTGCTGCCCTGCTAAGTTAAAAATAAATAAAATGTTTAGGCAAAGACTAAACAAAGTAATAACCACGGTACAGGAGTCACCAGTCTGTTGGCTGTATCAACTATTTAAAGCCCTCGAAAAAGTTGACTCATTAGTATTAACTTTTGGCCAACCAACGGAAATGAAAGAGTCGCATACATTAATGTTTCAAATCCCAGTGTGACAAGCAGGAAGAATTCTAACTTTACAGTTCCTGTTATTGTTTCCTACCAAGTATCTGACAGATCAATTAATCACAAATAGGAATGACAAAAGAGAGAGGAACACTAGCAGACATGTCGGGTCCACCGGGGGCGCTGGGGCTGGATGTTTGGCACCCCCGAGTCCAGTTCGACACTGATAAACAGGACACCTTAAATGTTGGAAGATGAGCAAATTCATCCTTTTGAGTAGATTCCTAATACACTAAAAAGTACAAATAGTAATGGTGTACACTATATGAAGAACTCTCCTCAGACGGACGGATGAGGCCCCAGCTTAATGTCAGACCCAGGTGTTTACTCATTTTATGAAAACAGTGACACATTTCCGAGCCTGAAATAAAAAGAGACAGCAGCAGTCCCCGATAACAGTGGAGACAAAGGCAACAAACAAACAAACAGCAGCACTCTTGATTGCCGGTTTTATCTCACTACCGGGGGGGTTCAGGGGTTGTACTTCCTCCACAGTGTGTCATGTTTAACACACATTCCTCTCCACTGACTTCAGTGACCTGTGCACACCGAAAGATGTGGCGAGCCGCCAGTCTGTAGGTCGTTTTCTGCAATCCTTATTTGGGTAGGAGGGTGGACGAATTTGTGGAAATGCTACGTTTGTTCTCTTTGCGGATCAGATGCCAAAAGAACTACTGATAGCACCCGAGAGGAATCTGATGAATGATTAACACGAGTCATAGCGGACATGCTTTGAAGATAATGATCAAAAACAATGTACGTGAGCAGCCAATCAAAGAGGGATTAGGGACTCCGGCACAGCTATAAAGTGTCACCTGTAGCTACAACAGCACCATGGGCAGCAGATGGATATATACAGACATACCTGTACTTTAGTTCTGGCCTGTTCAAAAGACTGACAGTAAATGTCAAGGGATGAAAGAACAGCTCCTTTTTGGGCAGCGGGTTTTCTTGACAATTTAGGAGGATGTTTGTAAAAGAGTAATCCGATGAAATGAGTAGGGAGGAATGTGTTTTTTAGGGTTACTTGGAAAATGTGTGGGGATTTGATCTAATTTAGGATACTTGAAATGCTTGGTCATATATTATGACAGTAAATCACTCCAGGCATCCATTAATTGTTTATGACGTTGTACAGCACATACACTAAACAAAAATATAGACGCAACATGCCAATTGTAACATGCCAGGGGATTACACTCCTCAGGCGCCCTGGTAAGGTCTATTTTGGACGGCTATAGAGGTGATTTCGTTGGGAAGTCCAACCTCAGAGGGACAAGGAGCAGTCTGGTTTTTGTCCTGACCATGGAATAGTGGACCAGCAGCTACATGCTCAGCAGGGTTCTGGAGGGTACAAAGGAGTTTGCCCCAACCAGTCAACATATGCTTTGTGGACTTGGAGCAGGTGTTCGTAGTCCTGGAGAGGGTGCTCCAGGACTATGTGGAACTGGACATTTCAATACAAGCTGTTTGCACCACATTGCCCTTAGTAAGTCAGAGTCGTTTCTCATGAAAGTTAGACTCTGGCAAGGCTGTCCTTTGTCACGGCTGCTGTTCATGACCTGAACAGAATTAATATATACAGCTGAGGCGTTGAGCGAGTCCAGTTTGGTGACCTCAGTATTACACTCATTTTTTGCAGTTGATGTGATTCTGACCATGATCAACTCTTGCTGAAGCAGTTCGCAGCAATGTGTGAAGCGGTTGGGATGAGAATCATCACCTCCAAATCTGATGTCATGGTCCTCAGTTGGAAAAGGGTGGGGTGCCCTCTGTGAATCGAGGATGAGATCCTGCCCAAAGACTGAAAGAACAAGCCTGCGGATACAAGCACTTTCCTCCGCAGGGTGTCTGGGTTATCCCTTATAGTTAGGTTGAGAAGTGTAGGTATCTGGGAGGTGCTTAGAGTCAAACCGCTGCTTCTCTGCTTCGAGAGGAGCCAGATGAGGTGGCTCGGGCATTTGATCAGGATGCCTCCTGGACGCCTCCCTGCAGAGGTGTTCAAGGCATATCCTATCAGAAGGAGGCCCCAGGTACAGCCCAGGACACACTAGAGAGACTCTCTCTCAGGGCTTGGGACCCCCTCCAGAAGAATGGATGAAGTGGTTGGGGGAAACGGATGCCTGGGCTTCCCTGCTAAATCTGATGACCCTGCAATTCAATCACAGCAGTAACTTGATGGTTGGCTAGATGGATGATGGATGGATGGATGGACGGAGGGGCAATTGGGCAGTGTGACTGACCTAATTCTGATCTTGAAGGACCTGAATTTGACTAAAGCAAATCAAACATGAATAGGGCAGCACCGGATTCTTTCGGAGAATGGAGCTTTTCTTGACATGAAGAGCAATGAATTTGCACATTGCCAAGACATGCATGTCCTAAAATCTGCTTTAAGGAGCAACAGAATCATTTGCAGGTAAATGAAAACAGATGTGTAATGACTGAGGTGTTTGGCTTTTATGTCAAAACAGTTTTGTTTTCTTTCCGCAGATTGGCTACAAACATAACTTCCACCTGACCTTGCTTAGCGTATCGTGTAAGTACCCCCATGTGCACTCACGAAATAAAATCCAATGTGTTTTCAAGCACATTCTTGTCCCCAAATGAGGCTCGACGAATGCCAATTTTCCACTGTAAATCAGATTTTGTAATTAATTCACCCCAAGATCACAGATACTAGTTGGCTTACTTCAAAAGTGAGGTCAAAGTCTAAAAATACAACATACATCATCGACATTAGTGATCTCTGTGGAATAGAAATTTGATGACGGATAAACATCCTAAAAGCTGCACGCGTCACAATGAACTCGGCATGTACTGTACTGGCCGTACAACTGGCTTAAGCAGAAGTTAATATATTGTGCAAATGGAGCAACGTGAGCCCAACAAACGGCATCAAATCTTCATCATGTGCTTGTTCTAGCTTCGAGCAAATTGCAGAATCACTAATGGGAGGTCAAAACCTCATAATCTTGCCTCGGGCACGTTTACAATACAATAAATCCAAATGTCGCCTGACTCTAAAAATCTGCACTTGTGATTTAGCCAAAGGAATTGGGGCTCTAAAATCTGATAAGACTGACTTAACTTACACCACGTCATGTCAAAAATATTAAGATGCTGGGTTGAATCAACTAAGAAGGGGATTTTAGGAATATTTTAAAATTTTATTTTAAAAGATTAAGAGCAAATAAAGGGTTCGACATTCCACGCAATCTCAACTAAGAAGGAATTCTTGATATATGCAGTGAATGCTACACCATCCCTACCGTGTCGCTGCTAAACATGACTAAATGACATGAGCATGACAGGGCATCTTGTAGGCTTGCTGTCAAACGATGACTAACTGGTCGTTCAGTGGCGGGACGCACCTAGTTGCTGGAAGAGCAGCGCGACACTCTTGTATGTGACAGGTAATGTGTCATTCAGAGGCGTCTGGATTAGTTGTCGGTCACCTGCTCCCAGGCTAAATAGCTTCTGTCAAGAAAAAAACATGACAATAAATGTCAAAAAACATTGTAGTTCACAGCCACTCATTTCAAGTTATAGCAAGGTGCGCTTTCTAGTCAAGGCTGCATGGGCACACAGCTACAACTAAAATGTCAGTGATCAAGCTGCAAAAAATTAAATTTCAATGATGCGCTTGTGAGTGAATGTGTCTTCATGAAGTGCGCAACACTGTTGGCTCTTTGGATCAATTGGCTGATGCAACAGTCATCATAGCTTGCAGGATGCACACTTTTAAAGACGCGGCAACAAAAGTCAAATTTCAAGTTGAAGGGAAATCCAGCTTTTTCATTCATACAATTCCTCGCATACCAGTAAGGTTTTACTATGTGCTATTTCACTAATGCGTCTGTTCCCTTGCCTAAAGGCACACTTAAGGTGTTGGGAATTGAAGAGCCGTCATGCTGGGGACATACCAAATGCTTTCCTCTTACTGGTGTTTGAACAGGAGCTGAACTCTCAGAACAATGGGAGGCAAATATTTAGATTTCCCTCACCAGCAGTAATAAAGTGACGACATTTAAAAATTTAAGAAGGCGCCACTATTTGAATTGTTAATGTCATAATTATGAGATGAGTAGTGGAGCTCATGTCCAAAATAAGCTTGGTATCTTATAGTTGCATTCTATTCTGTATCATCTCTTCTTATTATTTCAGTCCAAGATCAGCATTGAATTGGATCACTGGTATCACTTTCAAACGTCTATTGAAAAAGCTTGCTTTTTCATTAGGAACGTTAACATACATGCAAAATTAGCGTGGCATTTAGCTTATTAGACATTTCCATCCATTTTCTATACTGCTTATCCTCAACAGGGGCTGCGGGTGAGCTTTTTGTCCGATTGTTGTTCTGATGTTGACATTCTGAAGCTGGGAAAAAAAAAAGCATATTCACTATTTTGACCTTCGACTTTGGTTACACCATGTGGAAATCTTGGCAGTCACTGTTGTAAAATTTCATCATGAAGCCATGGCCACCGACAAAGATAAACAGTCAAAATCAATACAAAATACTATAGTTTGAACAATACCTGGGATCCACCAGCCACAGGGACGTGAAATATAAACAGATTGGCCACCAAACCCTCTAAAGGGACAGTAAGGCTATCAATGTGCACGGTGTAGATAAGTCCCAAACAACCCTGGAAAGACAACATATAGAGATATTCAAAATGAAGGTTTTCTGAACAAGATAGAATATAGTGTTTTAAAATCAAACAAATGTTGCCTTATTACCCTGAATATTTCTGGATGATCCAATCTGGACACGAGGATGAGACTTTTTGGAGCAAACACTTGAGCTGGCTGGATCAAGCAATCCTCTTCCACCTCTTCATCTTCATCTTCGTCAACCTCGATACTTTTAGATCCCTGTGATTTAAAAAAAAAAAAAAAGAAGAGGATTTTAATCAAAAGACTTAAAACCATGAAATGGAACATGGCAGCGCTATTTACATCCCAGTTCAAAGTCATTGTGTACTTGATAGTTCTCATATCTAATGCATGTGTTTGGAAAAATAATAGTGTAGCTAGTCCTAAACTCAAAAACAAGCAAGATGTTTTCCGACAGGTCCTTTGCTTTATTTGCGTCATGAGACGCCATGTGCATTCATCAAACACCAGGGAAATAAAAAAAACAAACACACTATTTGTTCCAAGATCAAGATCAAGTAGAGTGAAGCATATGACTGTCTTTTATAACAAATGTACATTGTTCTGATGGCTGAGGGTGCTAATCTAAGATTCAAGATCTTAAGCCCGATTCCCGCTGAGCGGAGGTTTGCGAGTGTTTGTGCATGGCCCGAATGTCGATTTTCGTCAGGGTTCCGTCAAGGTCGCAGTCTGCAAGACATCTGGCGAATGAAAAATCAACATTTGGGCCGTGCACGAACACTTGCAAACTGTCGCCGCTCAATGGGATACAGCCTTTAGCTATGTTTCTTTATTTTGTAGCAAACATTCCAAAACTGAAACATGAATAGCGGAACAATGAACACAAATACAATTACCACAAGAAATTAGTTGATGGAGACAACCACAATTCTAATAGAAAACTACAGTATTATTCAGGCTATAAGTCACTTTTTTCCCATAGTTCAGCAGGTCCTGCAACTTAAGACTCAGGTGGGATTTGTATATATTACAATTCGAGCTAGGATTGGCACCTAAAATCCACATTGCCTAATCATGTTGACTTTCTTTTGGCAGATGAGATGAAGACGGCAGAATTTCATTATTTCTCAACATAAGTTTCTTCTACACCTTTGGTTTCCTTTGCTCCTCGGGGGAACCCTTTTCTCTGATTCGCTCACAAGTTACAGTTGAAAATATGCACCAAAAAGCTCATATGAGCTGAAATCCCGAGAAGTTCTCCAAATCGACGCATCCAAATTACCGTGAATTTTCGTTTTATCTATTGCTAAAATGAAGCAGGTAAAAAAAAACATAATTCTTGGAGGAAGAGGTACAACATACATTAGACAAGTCAAGTTCCTACCTGGCTATTTTTTTTTTTTTTTTTGGTGTATTAAGGATATACGATTAAAAAGATATATTCTTCCAGATTAAACACTTGGAGAATAAGACATGAGTTGGGTCCAACAAACAGAAAAATGCAAAACTTGAGAATTATTAGAGGACTACATGATGCAAACCTTTGCACGTTTGAACTTTGAATTGCATCTTTCCTCTAATGTTGGCAAAAAAACTTTATAACCATAATTGTGATTAATGAATGTCAAAAGCTGTGATAAAAAAATGCTACAAGGTCAAGTAATCTTGCGTGAATCCTCAGCCAGGAGTGTTCATTCCTGACTAAACCGTTTATCAGATTCTAGTATAGTTCTTCACTCAACTGAAAACATGCCAGGAGAATCTGAAAATAAAATCTCATTCAGACGGGGAGCCCACTTCATCGTTATATTTAGGATTCAGTTCAATTACTAGATGCAAAACATTCCTCTGCCACCTGGCTGGACTCTCGGAAATTTGATTCGGCAGATAAGGATTCATTTAGAGTAAAGACTGTTCAAACAATGTCACGTTTCAAGAAGATCTTCAGTGCCTTATGAGGAACTGAAGAATGTGTGTTTGTTATGCTGGAGCAAGATGTCGGCACACGGCCAAATATAGTCCTTGGAGTTCCTTATCAGGATGAGATTGACTCAAAGAATAGGTGGTATAATACAGTTGCATTTAATTTACAGACAGCTGGCTGGATAAGAGAACAATTCGAGTAAAACCTGCTTTGGGAAAATAAGACCACTCGGTTTAACTTTTAACACTTATTGATAGGCTATGTTTATTTTAAGATACTTCCTGCTTCTGGTGTGGAATTCACAGCCTGCTTGCCAATCCCATGACTTTCCTTAAAAGATTAGAAGGTAAGACCTTGACGCAGACGAAGGAACTGACATTTAAGTGGAGTTTTAAGGGATCACATCAGTAAGAGGGCAGCAAAGATGACTGTATAGGTCATACATAAATAATACTTAAGTCGCTGTACTTACTGTAACTTTACCCTACTAGCTCAAATGTAAAAATATTAACTTTTTTGTTTTACACATACTTCTACTGCAAAAATAGTTTATACTGAGTAAGTGTGGTCATAATTGTTGATTGTGGAGTGAACTGCTTGGCTTTGGCCAACATAAGCGCTTTCGCTTCTCTCCCTCGCAACTAATGTGAGGCCTGAAGAACATCATGTCAGCTATAATCTACATGAATGCAGACCTCAACACTGACATGGGATTTGATAAATGTTTGTTATTTTTCCTCAAGCAGGTAGTTAACAGGAACAAATGTTCTCATCAAACGGCCCCACTGTGAGTAACCATTACAAAGAGGTGCAACCAAAATGAGAGGTAACAGGGAGTACTAATATTTTGAGCTCATGTAACACTTAAAAATCCCAGACACAAAAATTCTAACACTTCATCTATTCATCCATTTGGGGTCTTCTGAATGATCCAAGGTCTGGCGGGGAGTCGTGTCAGGTGAGTCGACTCTGTCAATTTCCTGACGTTCGCCTGTCCCGCAGCAGTTTTTTGGATGTGCTTTCCCAATTTTTAAATGGAATGTTAATCAAGGAAGGGCATTTGGCATGAGTCATTCGGGATGAGTCAAATACAACAAAACGTGGCTACCTTTCATTTGCAGGCCTCAACAAATTTATAAGAGCAACAGGTTTGCTTTTCAATAAATCAGTAAGGTGGTGTTCTTCCACTAACGCTGCCAATTCCATCACTTCAAATTTCATATTGAGCTTGTGGTGCTCCTCTTTTCGATATGGTGGTCTCCATCAACTGCTGCCAACAACATGCGTTCTATTTGGGTAAGTGAACACCTAATTTAGGACCCGCTATTTGGGTAGGTAAAGCAGGCCTAACATTCCCACGTTTTTTTGACTACAATCAAATATCTGAGAAGGAAAGGTGTACTACTGAAAAACAATTGACTGAAAAATTATGACCCAGTGGTCTGCAGTGTGTTTAACAGAACTTTAACAGTTCGTGACAAACAACAAAGGATGTCATTTGGCTCCTCTGCAAAACAACAGGGGCTATTTTTGATCATTTTCTGTCTATGATGTGGTCATTTGTCCCATGTTGCTTTTCAATCTCTGAGGAAATGTATACTTGGTTTTATACCAGGAAGGATGAAAAAAATTATGGTCTGATTCACACAACACAATTGTGAGGTTAAAAAGAAAAGATCATCAACAATTGTTTCTTTGAACGATTCCTGTGCAGTGACTAGTCCACTTTTTGAGACGTGGCGCATATTTCTTCTATGAGGTTCCATCTCAAAATCACCTAAGCAACAATTTGCTGATCAAACTGGAATGTGATTGACGACTGCCGTGCACATGTTAAAGGATGTGAAATCACAATGGGCAGAATGACAGGAGCCATTGGAGACCTCTTGCAAAGGCAAACACAGTGAAACAATTACTTTGGTATTCTGTGGGCTTTTGGCGGGAGAGAATTTAACGAGGTCATTTATAATCATACACTAATCAAGTTCCATTGAATTTGTTGTGATCAGTGATAGACGGGATGTCGACTTGCATGCATGAGTAAATCCAAAGCCGAGGTGAGCACAAGATCATTGTATCTCTACTATCAGCGTCCGGCATGCTTATTATTAGGCTGGATTCATCCAGACTTTTGTTTTCTCCTAATTCTTGACGATGTCACGCATGTGCGTTCCTTTAAGTAAAAACAAAGAGCCGAAGAACATTAAAAAAACCTAAATCTAAAAAACATAATCCAAAAATAGAAAACAGAAAATGAGAACCATCATCTTCCTCAACCAAAATCCCCCTGTTGACCTTTAAGCATTATGAAGGCGACATACCAAACGAAAAGTATTTCACACTCATTGTGTGAGCGTTCAACAAAATTAATTTTACTATCGTGGAAATCTTAAACAGGGTGAGGAGCCTGAGATTTCGGATTTCATTACATCAGGATTAATGAGGCTCGTGCAGCAATGCAGAGTTAGCAGGGGGGCTCATAGTTAATCAGGATCTTCTTAAGTGTGCATCACACAAACTGAAGTACCCATAGGTCCAGAGGTGCTTGGACTATGACAGAGATGTTATCATCCAATGAGATCTCACTGCAAGTGAATGTGGACATGAGGAGATTGAGAAAACAACATAAATCTAATAGGAGAGCAAACACTTCAAAAGTTTGGTCCATTATTAAAAAGCTGAAGACCTTCAAAATCGTATGATTATGGGAGACAAGAAATTATTATAATTTGAATACTGTAGACGAAACAAAGGCCAACTTGTATCAAAATGATGGGAGGAGAAAAGTAGTAGAAAACAACTCATGATCCAAAGCACACCGCATCATGTGTCAAACATGGTGATAGCTGTAAACAAAACAAGCTAATATGATAAGAGCATTGACTGCCGCTGCCTTGAACTGATAACGATCATAAAAATCTTGTGTTAGGATGTATCACAGCCAGATATACCACAAAAAGGTTTCATTTTTAAACCTCCATCAATGGGCTTGTGGAAAACAGTTTCCCACAGGTATGTATGACATTTGTGGTTGGTTCTCATTAAGTAATTGATCAAAATATAATGATGAACCTGCAAGCTAAATTACCATTTTGTGAATCACCGCTAGCATTCCATCTCCCTCAGAAGCAATTTAATCTCATATAACTTCTTTTCAACTCACACCTCACATTCAAACAACGGCGGTGGAGAAGAAAGTTAAAATCATTATTTCAAGCCATTTTCCCTGTTTTTTAATTTGCTCTTCCTTGGTCAGATGACAAAGGTTTTGTTTGCTCGTGGTGCAATCGGAGTTTCTTCCACCTACAAATATCTGTGACATCATGTTGGAAAGGTTTACAGCTGGCTCTGTGTATGCAATCTTACCTGCAGATTGACTTCAGCCTCATAAAAAGTGAGGCAGGAGCAGTAGTGTCTGTCTGATTCAATATCCGTCAGCACGACAGTGAAGAAGGTGGGTGCTTTCCTCTCTCTGGACAGCTTCCAACCTCCTGGCTGGCAGAACTGTAAAAGTGATACTACGATTGTAAAATGTTCTAGAAATTAAGTTCATACACAGCAGCAAGACCTACTTGTGGTATGAAGAGAGTGATACTCACAGATTTGCCCGAACCAAATATGACATCACTACTACAAGAAAAATAAAAAACTTCTGTTTCTAGAATTTCACATTTATTTTTTTCAAGAAAATACTATGTTCTGAATGGCTTGTCAAATGTACACTTTAGGCATAGTTCAGTGCATAATGAAAAGATACAGTACCTGAATGTCAAATGGCGTTTGCATACAAATGAGTACAGATAGACATTGACCTGCGACTTAACATGCAGGTGTGTATACTCGTACAACAGCTTTGATCACTTTCTGGAAGTTCTTTTACTTGACTGCAGTAACTACTCCATGTCACGCGACTGAATGCACATGGCAGATACAAAATTAAAAAAATAACAGGCTTCGAAGAGTAGACAAAATCTTGGGTAAGGATTCATCAAGTGCACTAAAGAAATTGAAAATGTGCATTGTAAAAAAAAATAAAGTAAATGCATAACTGAGCACTGCATAGAGCACAACCCTGTAAAGTCTGAAGTTCTCATCCAGCCACTGTGTGGTCAGACCTAGCAAGCTAACAAAGCTAGCAGGGATAACATCACAAATCCATAAATCAGGAGGGACTGAAGAAAAACTGAAGAAATCCCAAACTATCGATGTCATGTTTGTTTCATGTACCTTCAATGCACATTTACTACAGGGCATATTAAGTAGAAAGGAGAGCTTGATTTCCTCACAAAGATGTCCCATATGTTGTTTGTGAGCGAGAATGATCAAGCTGAGAGGAGAGTTTACGTTATGACAGCACTTTCCAATCAAAAGGAGCGCACCGACAGCGAAGTAAGGCTTCATTGGATATTCAGTTTGATTCTTGAATGGGGTTTTTTTTTTTGCTTGTTTTGTAATGTTGTCAGCTTTATTGATATGGCATCTTCAGTCCTAATAACAGCCATATAAGATAAGATATCCTTTATTTGTCCCACACTGGGGAAATTTACAATATGATATATGAATATCCGATACACACCAAAAGTTGTAAAATATCATGGTTAAGGGTAAAGCATGAGCCTTAATAGAGACTTCTATCTTCTTATTCACTTTCTCTTCTGATTGATATAAAAACTATTTATTAGATATAAACACATAACACGGGGTAGGACTAGATAAGTTCTTTACTTCTTCCTATTCCCTTGAACATAACTGTTTTAATGATGACTGTGCTGAATGATGACTGATTTCTCTTACCTTATTATTACTGTATATGTTTTATGTTATGTTCAAATAAAACCAATAAACAATAAAACCAATGATTATAAGGTCAATAATTATCCTGCATCCCTACTTTTGAGACTTTCTGCTGGTACTCACCTCATTCCTTTATTGGACCAGACAAAAACATTTTCATCAGTCATTCCTAATGCCCCCGTGTAGAATGCAAACAGGATGTGCTGTTGGGGTGTTGCAACTATGTTTACTCATCAAAGCTGAAAGTGTCATGATCATATTAAGAAGAAATGTCTTGGCTAAGTGTCTCATCGTAAAAGTGGGGGGAGGGGGAGGGACAATAGCCCAATAAAAGGTTGCATTCCAATGACAACTTTTGAGACATCCACACAAATGACAGGAAGTAGCATTATAGGAGCAAGTAACAGATATGGAGAAAGTGGGGCAAAAAATAATAATTGATGTCATAAGGAACAAGGCACAAAATGTATACATTATCTTTCTGTCTTTCATATGGGTTTCTCATAATACAATGTATCACTTTGTCTTCACCAGTATTACAATCCCATCCTCATTGAGAGACTCAACTCTAAAATATAGTTCTGGAATTGATCTTTCATTTTCCAAACTCAGAAGACAAATCATGAATTTTGCAAATGTCAGAGTCATTTGCAGACAATGGAACTCAGATGGACTTCCTTGCAGAAAACATTTATTCATTCATTCATTCATTCATTTTCCGAACCGCTTGATCCTCACTAGGGTCGCGGGGGGTGCTGGAGCCTATCCCAGCTGTCTTCGGGCAGTAGGCGGGGGACACCCTGAATCGGTTGTCAGCCAATCGCAGGGCACACAGAGACGAACAACCATTCACACTCACATTCACACCTAGGGACAATTTAGAATGTTCAATCAGCCTGCCATGCATGTTTTTTGGAATGTGGGAGAAAACCCACGCAGGCCCAGGGAGAACATGCAAACTCCACACAGGGAGGCCGGAGCTGGAATTGAACCCGGTACCTCTGCACTGTGAAGCCGACGTGCTAACCACTGGACTACCGGGCCGCCGCAGAAAACATTTAGTGAAAGCAAATTGATTTCCATAAAACAACACTGTATGATATGTATAATATGTAGTTTTGAATTTACACAGTTATGACATGCCATAAGAGCAGGGAATCAATTAACCTCTGTTGTCCACAATTGACAAGGGTAAACAAATGAACAACCTTTGAGGACGTAAGAGAGAAGTGGTGCCAAAACATGGGAGGCAGACAGGCATTTGGAGTTAAGTGTTTGTGTCTGCACTTGTTGTGTTTTTGCTGGAGGCTTGACTGAAACCATGTTTAGACTGCTCCCTGGAGAAAGCTGGACAGCAGGAGGAAGACAGTGTGTGTGTGTGAGAGAGAGAGAGAGAGAGAGAGAGAGAGAGAGAGAGAGACATCTGGACTAACATTAATGTCTGTTTAAAACCAATAAAAGATGCTAACTATAGAGATATTACATGGGAAAAATGTCTTGTTAATAATTTTTGCAAAAGTTTGACTAGATCCTTAGAGTTGAACCTCAATTCCCAAATGTCTTTAATGCTTGTCAAATTTTGAGTTGGATGATAGTTTCAGGAAAACTTTGCTAATAAAATGCCTGAATGCATGACATCGTCTCAAACAAGCCATCAGAGCACCTCACATAACCTCCTTTCAGCCAGCATCAAATGCTGAACTAAATCTGTGTTTTTTGATGGGATGTGATTACGTCTTGTAATTCTAATGAAAATGTCCATCAATCCATCAATTTTCTGATCCGCTTCATCCCCACCTTGAATCGGTTGCCAGCCAATCGCAGGGCACACATAGATGAACAACCATCCGTGTGCACACTCACACCTAGGGACAATTTAGAGCACAGGTGTCAAAGTCAAGGCACCGGCCATCTGAGGGAAACCATAACTCCGAAGTGGCCCGCAACAAAAAATAAGTTTGAGACCCCTGATTTAGAGTGTTCCATTAACCTGCCACAAATGTTTTTGTAATGTGGGAGGAAACCGGAGTACCCAGAGAAAACCCACGCAGGCATGGGGAGAACATGAAAACTCCACACAGGGAGACCGGAGCCGGGATTTGAACCCACGACCTCTGCACTGTGAGGTCGACGCGCTAACCACTGGACGAGCGGTCCGCCACTTGCATGACAGTGAACCAAAAAAAAAAAAAAAAAAGATGCATGAGGTCATCAGTGACACGACACTTCTTACCCCTCCTTCTTACCCCTCCTCATTCAAAGTGAGTGTTTAATTGTTTTTAGACTTATTAAGTCTGGCTTATATGTTAAAAAGTAAGGCGTAGAAAAATAAGTAGTGTGTTTCCGGTAACATGAAATTTCAGCATAGGGTCGGTAGGTCGGACAAAGTTTTTTTTTTAAATCTTTTTTCTCCCTCCCTCCCCCATCAAAAACGTAAACAAAATAACCATAAAACATAAAACAAGGAGACATTGAAACCAGTGCCGGATGCTCGTCTGTCAAAGAGGGGAAGCTCAATTTTGGTCGACATCATAAAATGTGTCCGTTTATTTATACGTGAATTCTACTCTAGCTCCGTTCCTTTTCAAGAAAATGATCAGTGACCCTGTCATACCAACAAGGCGTCTTTTCCCGGTACTTAATTAGTGTCCTACAACTATAGGAACTACAATAAAACCCACCAGAAATAAAAGATTAATTTGTCGCTAGTTGTTTGTTTACAACAAAGAGTGTCGCTAAAATGATTAGGTCTCCAGCTCAACTCCGAACAGAATGCGAGTTGAAAAATTGCTCGCACGGATGCCTACACTAAAAGCTCGTGATTGGCTCATTTCAATGTCAATCGAACTGGCACACAGGCTCAGACAGATCATCCAATCGGATGCAGAAGAGCCTGGCGTCCAGTACCCTCCCACTGCCATCCAATCCCAGAGACGACGAGCATCCGTGGGCGGGCCAAAAAGCAGCTTGTGTCCAATGACTCGTCTCCGTTCAACGCATTGGGACAACCTACCCTGAACTCACTAGACGCTCTGCGTCCACCGTTTAAAGCACAGCGAAGCTGCGGGATGAATGAGAAGGGAGTCGCGTCGTAACCAGTAAGAAGAAGCTGATTCGGAACAAAAGTTGAGCACGTTGTAGCGCATATTTAGTCAATGACATGTACTACACACAATGAAATTTACATTAATATATTTGATCACTTATTCTTTGACATTTTAGGGGAAGCTGAGCTTCCCTTGCAGTCCGAGCGCAATCGCCGCTGATTGAAACCCCCGCTCGCCGCCTTTGGCGGCGAGAGAGTTGGGTGCCCAGCGGCTGGGTGTTCCAGCCATCTCGTTACCTCTGCGTCCCGCGTCCTAGACGGCCCGTGGTGTTCGCCAAATAGTTCGTTGAATCTTTTCGATACAGCAGTGGATGCTATTTTCTTCATATTATGGTGCGAGCATACGACTGCAACACACAAAACGCGGTTTAAACTGTTGTCGGAGATCGTGGCCACCGCCATGATTCAATGTTGTTGACAGACGATAGGGCAAACGACGCGCACGCTCAACGTGAATATCGCGAGAGTTTGCACCGATGTAAACGCTCTAAATTCATCTTTCCTTTTATTATTTATAATTTTGTCTGTGGTTTTATTGTTCTTGTTTTGATTGTAAAGCGTCCTTGAGTGTTTTGAAAGGCGCTTATAAATGAAATGTACTATTATTATTATTATTATTACACAAAAATGTAGAAGGTTTGAAAAAAAATGCTGACCGTTAAGTTTTTTTTCGAGGTAGAAATTTTCGGTCGGTCGGGTTACCGGAAACACACTACTTTTTTTCTACGCCTAATGCAATGTTTTACGATAGGGAGAGCCAGCACTCTAGAACAAGTTATTAGAAACATAATTGATCGCAGGAAGTTATTTATTGAAAATGGACCAAATCTCAAGTCAACCAGTAACAAATAAAACTTTTGAAGTTCTGTATTCCTGTCACTGTATATCATGTACTTCTAAAAATCTTAATTATAGAAATTTTGTTTGGGGAAGGCCTTGGGATGAGTTTGGTGCAAAACCTGTGGTCACGTGGCACCAAGACAACACAGAAAGCAGTGGGACAAAGGAGAAGGAGAGCGCAGAAGAGAGCATGTAAAAAGGAAGGAACAGGAATTGAGAGTGGAATTGCTGGGGAGAAACTAAGTGAGCTTCTTCAACGTGAAGGATTAGACCAGGAAGCTGCCATATTCCAGGAGATACAGTACAATGGCTTACAGGAAATCTGTTTAACCTGTATTGTGGTGCTGTGAAGACAGGTGTGTGAGCACGCGCACACTTGCACCAAAAATGACCCAAGGATGACAACTGTGATCCTGTCTTGAACTATTCCAACTATGCCATTCATTGTTGTCACACACACACACACACACACACACACACACACACACACACACACACACACACACACACACACACACACACACACACACACACACACACACACACACACACACACACACACACACACACACAAAGAAAAAAAAGAGCTCAAACTGCGAAGATCACATACCTCAGACAATCAAAGTTGATATAACATCCTGTGTGTATATGAGTGTTTGTGTGTAGACATGTGGGAAAGAGACACAGACACGCAAAGGCGCGCACACACACGCACACACACAGTGCACACGTGGATACGGGGCGATTACAGAGAAAGGAATCAAGCTCTGTGATATCATTCCAGTGTTTGCCGTAAAGCTGGCGTGAGGATCTGCAAGGAAGCACTTGAAAACGGGAGCATGTTCCAACACTTTCAGTCTAATTTACAATTGCAATAATTTTAAATCAGAAGCCACTTCGAGCTGCCTTCTCAAAACACATCACTCAACAAGAAGCTCCAATGTGTAAAAATAGGTGATTACATGTACATACTGTCATGAAATGAGGCAACAAGAACGAATCGCCTCTTACAGTATTTGAAATTAGTGATAAACAACTTAGCGTGAGCTCTGTCCGCATGAAGTTGCTGAGTGTGTTGCCTGCTCAAGCCCCTGTCACACCTTGACGATTTAGCCAGCGTATGCCGACGTAGGAAAAATTTGGCAAATACGCTGGCGTACGTCGAATAAGTTATGGGTAAGTTTTGTATACGTAACAGCACGCTGAAGCACGCTTGGTATACGTCGGCATCGTCGAAATCGTCGAGAAATTTTAAGCATGCTTAAAATTTCTCGTAATGTCAGCGTATGGCTATACGTCCCGTATACGCAGGCCATAAGTAATAGGTAAGTTATGCGATCGTTGCACGTTCAAACACGTTAAGTGTAGGTTACTCATAAGTCCAAATACGTCGAGAATACCTACTAGCTGTTCTCCAACATCCGTGCCTTTCGAACTGCAATACGCTGCTGCATAGCGTGCAGCAGCGTATTGCCGACGATCACGTGGACGTAGTCTATAAAAAGGCTGGCGCCGACGTTTCAAATCATAACTGCACTAGACATTGCAGTACCAACATCTGTTTGGGGACTATCCCCCCACCCCGGTCTAGTTAAAATGGTATAACCCAAGAGGCAAGGTGCGGCTTGCCATCGTTACTGTGAGTTGCTATTCACGCTATTAAAGCAGCAATCAAACGCCATTATGACTTGTGTCATTAATAAACCAAACAACATCAGCGTCATGGCAAAGAAAAGTCTGGGGAGCTCATCAAAGGTCTCGCAGAGGCTCAGCCCATCACAGCCACTGCAGCCTTCGCCAACTACTTGCGTGACAGCCTGGTCAGCATGTCCAAGCGCAAGTTCCAAAGGCACGGATGTTGGAGAACAGCTAGTAGGTATTCTCGACGTATTTGGACTTATGAGTAACCTACACTTAACGTGTTTGAACGCAGCAACGATCGCATAACTTACCTATTACTTATGGCCTGCATGATACGGGACGATAGCCATACGCTGACATCGCCGAGAAATTTTAAGCATGCTTAAAATTTCTCGACGACTCGACGCATTTCGACGTATACCAACGTGCTTCAGCGTGCTGTTACGTATACAAAACTTACCCATAACTTATTCGACGTGACGCCAGCGTATTTGCCAAATTTTTCCTACGCCGGCATACGCTGGCTAAATCGTCAAGGTGTGACAGGGGCTTGAAACGCCGAGCGCCAGCCTTTTATAGACTACGCCACGTGATCGCCGGCAATACGCTGCTGCACGCTATGCATAAATTAGACCGAATGAACTACTATTTGGACTGAGTCAAGTGTCTTGAATTCAGATTGCCTTTGTGCAACTTTTGCAAAAATGCAAATGGTGTTTATCATGAACTCTTATGACGCACAGGGCCTGTAAACACAGACCATATGCTTATGCAATTTCTTTAAACGAGCCAATCAAACAGTGCAGTGTGTGTGGAAAAAGCATATACTTTTGGGGCTCATCATGTTGAGTAAGATGATGTTTGAGGACTGAAAGCAACAATTTTTCCCCAAACCTGATACTATTTGACATGCAGGCATGGAGAAAAATGCAAACTCCACACAGGAAGGCCAGAGACCAGTTTTGAACCCTCAACTTCTGAGCTGTGAGGCAAATGTGCTAACCATTCATCCACAGTCCTGCTTAAGTATTGTTTTAATGTTAATATATCTTGTGTGACGTCAGAGACATCTGACATCTGTCAAAATGAATATCTGCACAAGTTATCTGATAAAAGTTTAACCAGGAAATTCGGGAGGGCAAAAAAAAAAAACCCACACACACACACACAAACACACCAGGCAATTCAAAGCATGCCAAACTTGGGAGAGATCATTCTGTTTATTTTACCTGTTGGGATGGCAAAAAATTGTCAGTTCATTTCCAATTTGAAATGGATATTGTTACTGTATTTATTTATAGGGTGTATTTATCCTATTCATAATGTTTGAAACAATAGCCACTGGGGCACTTCTGGTTGGCAGCGTCGGAGTGACCACTGTTGAAATGAGCTGAAAATTGTGACAAAAACTTACTGTGTTTTGGGATGCTCCGTTAGATAAACCCCAAAAGGTTTACTTTTTTTCTGATTTGCTTTAAAAGAAATTTCTAAATAAATCCAAACATGATGCAGTTCGTGGAGTGAATGCAGACTCCATTTTATAAAAGCCACTGACGTTCAACTCAAACCAAGCGGTGAGCCATGAGCGTGTCTTAGTTGTATACAGTGGAGCCCTGTTATTCGCAAATAGCAAAAAAATAATAATAAAAACAGAGTCTAATTGCTGCCCATGGAAATGCATTGGAAAAATAAAAATGAAAACGTAAACCCCAAAAATGCTTCAAAAAGTGTTGATAAAAAGATTATTATTAAATGTATAATTTTATTTGATCTAATCTTAATTAATGTGTGAATATGCAAATCCATGGGTGCCAAACCGTGAGTAAGCGGGAGTCCACTATATCTGTAAATAAATAATTTTGCCAAGAGAAGACCAAATCAAAGTCTTGATGATGCTGTTTTATAGTTTTAGGCATCACAAAAGTGAAACATTAGTATCAAAGTCACTGTTCTTGTCACGCTTGACTCATTTTCTCCGCTTTTTAGTCAAACGCATGTGATTTGATGGAATCAACATGTTCTAATGGTGACTATAAAAGAACGGACAATACTAGGGGGGGAAAACGTTTCTAGTGAAAGAAGAGTCCACTCTTCCTCTTTGTAGGTTCAGTGCCTTACAGTATATTGTTTTGTATTGTTTTGTGTTTTTTGTTATTGTAAAGTGTCCTTGGGTGTCTTGAAAGGCGCATATAAATAAAATGTATTATTATTATTATTATTGTCAAGGAAGACAATAATCTGTGTGTCTTGAAAGCTCAGTCAAAATACTCTAATAAAACAGCTGGCAATATGGAGAACTCGGCTTTGAAAAAGGCTGGCAGTGAAAGAGTTCCAAGTAGGCATTTGATTGTTTTAATAAACCAGGTTGCTAGCATGATAATCCTCAGATAGTAAAACAAATGCACATCTGGAAGCCCACCAGCATTAAGCAAAAATTAATCAGCTGCCTATTCAGAGAAGCAGAGATTAAGAGCTTTGCCCGGGGGTACATCTGATGTCCCATTTACAAATCTATCCACCTGAAGGTTGGTAATTTATGAGGGAAGGAATGCCAGACACCATCAAAGAGAAGTTGTACTGTAAATTAGCTCAGCAAAGGCACCAGAAATTCATGTCAGTTTAACAGGTGCAACGATCGGCAAGTAGAACATAGCCTTTACGCGGCACATACCGCGCGCACACACACACACCGACACGCGCACATAAGGCAACAAGACAGGGCATCTCCTGTTCTCAAATTAGCCTGCAGTCAAGTGACAATGGAACTCCGGGACACGCTTGCTGTATTGATGTCAAAGTCGAGAACATGGGTGCCCCCGCAGCTAAAGTTGCTGCATCACATCATGTGCTGCAGCATAGCATGACTGACTCCCACCCCACTGCACTATTCACGTCCACCTCCGCATGTGACACAAGATCTGCAGTCTGACCTGCGAAGCATCGTCACAGTGGAGTGCGCAAGGGGCAGCGTTGATTGAAAATAAAAATGCACCACGGGGAGCGACATTCTCCTGTTGTGACGGTAAGCAAGGGTGACCCATCCCAAATATAACTGGAAAGGGGATGACCGGTACACGGGAGGAGTGTCACAAGGCTTTGTCTTTCTCCGCAGTGATGGAGCTTAAACAGGGAAGGAAAGAGATTTGTGCTTGTACTTGCAAGTATATTTCTTAGGGGGACAAATAAAGATAAACTTTCACACAATCTTTAAATCACAAAAGCTCCTTAGACACATTGTCCTTTACAGTATAATGCAGTGTTCTCCAGGCCCCACTATAATCAGATTTCATCCTTTGCGCCTGTGCTATATTACTTATTGTTTATTGTTTGACTCTTGAGACTACTTGTGAACATTCAGAATAGTTCAAACATGAAAAGACTAAGCGCAAGAACAGGCAGAAAAGGTTACTAGCAACTTACTCCTACTTACCCCACCCCAGTAACAGTCACTGTTCCCACAGAACAAATAGAATACAATATATACTGTACACTTTGAGTACTGTTGTATGGTCTGCCTGTATGTTATGCTGCTCTGTGTGTTAAAGTAGTTGATGAAAGATTTTTAATTACTGTTAACATCTAAGCTAATTTCCATTAGCCTGTTTCACTCTATACGTCAAGCTAGTTTTTAACTAAAGTACATAGATTGGTACATCTTGATGTTTGAACATACAATGTTAGCTCTCTTTTGTTTTGTGCGAGTCTTTTCTTTTGCGAAAGTGATGTTACGCCATGGTTTCCCATTGTGTGAAGGACTACTTCAAACATAAGTTGTTTATTAATGTGTGTTTTAAATTTTTTTAAATGTGTTTAAAGCGGATAGGATGGGTATAAGTTAAAAATTATGTATTTATTTATTTTTATCGGTGCTCCTGACTGACACAGAACCTGTTGAAAACAACAATCTCACATGAAGAAAGTCTTTCTTCTCTTCCTCTGCAAAGCTCACCAATCAGAAGTCATGCTACTTGTGACAGGTATTGCACACCAATCAGCCACTGCTCACGAACTTGGGAGATTACTTGGCACTAACACACGCGGCGCCAGGGCTCAAGCTACGAACTGTGCTTGCTGCTGACGCAGCTCGGCTGAAATATCCTCTCGCGTGCAGATCCTCTCATCCAAGTAACTAAGCCACGCCTCTGTGGCAGCAAATTTGCTACACTTCTAATACACATCGTTATCACGCAAGGTAGACGAGGCTTGGCCTACGCATGTAACATTGAGCGAGAGAGAACAGAAGAAGCCAATGCTGATTGCGAACCAAATGTGTCTCCAAACACAAATAAAAGTATTTCAGTGTACAGTGCACTTTTCATAGCAGTCTGGCTGGAACCTCGTTTCAGTAGAAAGTAAACAGCAAATTAGCGGGTCAATTGTCGAGAGAGAACATCGACACAGAAAGCACACACACTGACTTCCCTTCAAGAGTCATTAGTTTCTCCCCTTTTCAATCAATCACCAGATTTCACTGCTTATAATATTGAAGACATAATACAGAGATCAAATAAACTTGAGATCTGTGCTGCCATTCGTGTGTGAATGTATTTTGAGTTTTAACTGGTAACTGACTATCTCTGTCTGAAGGTAGTAAAACTGTTCAACTGTAAAAATTATTTTTTTATCGTAGTGTGCATTGTGACCATTGACCTGTAGTTTGATTTGAAAAGGAAAAAGACAAAAAAAATTGTGAATGGAATCGAAATTGCCATTTCTGTCAGAAAAATCTCAATTCAATATTTTTCCCGAAAGCCTCAATCTGAAATGGGTTTCAGTATACAGTAGAATCGCTCAAGTTATATAATTTGGAATGCAATACCATCTTCTGTAAACATATGGCTTTTTAATTATACTGTGGTAAACTTCGCTTTACTTATTCCCATTGGAAACCTTTCAAATGTATATTTCCATGTAAGGAACGATAAAAATTAGTATGTTTGATTGATTGTTCTTTACAACAGCTGATGTAATGGTGACCACAATGCTGGAGAACATGAATGTAAAAAATGTAAAGCAACATAGGAGGCAATTCGGTCAGGATAAAGTGTGCTCAATTCTGTCCTTTCGTCATCATCTTCTTTCTAGCTTGTACTTTCCGCATTCATTGGAAGAGTCGCATGGCAGGAAGACAAACACAATGACGGAAAGTGGGGACTGAGGCGTCAGAGGCCAGAGAGGTGGTGAGAAGGTCAACGGCGTGCTGCCTGCTCAGAAGCTCCATATTATCAGGTCTACAGGATGAGCAGCAAACAAAACAACCACAGAGGTCCGGACGATGGTTGGTGGCCCAAATTTCATCTCTCACCTTCCTCACCTAGCTTAATTGCTGCAGGTCAACAAGATAAATATAAGAAAGGAATAAGGTACCAAACCTAGTTGAAAACATTACGTGCAGTCTGTTACGGTTAGTGCCATCATGAATTGTTTCCCAAAAATGGCACTGCCGTTGTTCATCTTAGCTTCCCGCTGTGAACAACAATCCTGGTTCCACTTTGCTGATATGTTATGCAACGGTAGGCACATATGGTTCACTTTAGGGATAGATATTTTTAGATGACCATGATGGTCTGAACCACAGAAATAAGAACAAAAAAATGTAAGAGATACAGAACAGGAAGAATCATCTAAGAAAGTTTACAAATTCTTCTGCATGCAATTTGGGCTTCATAAATGCCATGTGTGTAGGAACTACAATGTCAGAATAAATACTTTGTGTATTGCATTGTAAATGCAGAGGTTTTGCAGCCAAGCATTGTCCAGAAACAAGCTCAATATGCGGATTTATTCCATACTCAGCATAGATTGAAAACATGCAATGAGTTTTAACCGCATAAAACTTGAAAGCAGACATTTTATCCATTTCCCAAATTCATAATTTCTCAAGATCAAACTAAAAAGCTCTGTTTTGTCATTGATTTCCTCAACATCAACCAGATTTAGCGAATTTCCAAATAAAGAATGTGATATGAAGCATCATTTGGCAGATGAAGCCTTTTCTTTCCTTTTTTTTTTTGCTTGCTTAGCCTAGTAAAAATTCACCTGACTATGACTCACACAGTTTAATCACACTTCAGGAGAGCAGTTGAAATATACGTAGCTTACAGCCGGCGGCACAAAAAAAAAAAAAGAATTCCCCACTGAGAAGCCACAGGATGTCATAGAACTGTTACTGTAAACTGCAACATTGACTTCGAAACAGGCATAATCCGGTAAACTCTCTCATCTCTATTTTGCAACATTTGATTGGAAAAAAATCTGGGGAAATTGATGTAAAGTAACATGTCATAGGAATATGTCAAACATCTTGCATGATTTGGTTTGCCTGGCTGCAAAGCATCAAGAACTACACCTGTATTACTGCCTTCCCAGTTCACATACAGTGAATATAAAAAGTCTAAACACCCATTTTAAAATACCAGGTGTTTGTGATACATGAAAAATAAATAAATGAGACCAAGATAAATCCGTTTTACACCATGAATGTGACGTAGTACAAGAATACCAGCTGAGCTGAGCTTAACTGTATTTGGGGCTAATCAGAGGCACTATAAATGGTTGATGATATAAATGATTCGGATCCGTCCCCCTACTTTTTCCACATAAGGCTAGAAAAATCTGAGGTGAAACAGAGGACTGATGACTGCATTGCGGTGTTGAGCCTGAGCAACCCAGGGTAAATGAGTTTTTTTTAATCTAATTTTATTATTTAAAATTTAATCTGACATTTTCCACAAAGCAATGTCACCCCCCCGTGCTATGAGTGCACTGCACAGCTGCACACATTACTTTGGCTTTCTATAACCTTCCTTTGAATGAGAAAACAGCTCTGGGGGGGAAAAAAGATAGTTAAATCACTTAATGTGTTTTTTGTAAGTTGGAAAGTGATTTGGTCAAGTTCTGTGATGCTTTTGGCAAAGCCAAGTGACGTATATAATTAATGACGAAGTCAAGTCAAAATTTTCTTTACAAAACGTTTTAAGGGGCCTTCTAGTCTAAACTCCGTATTCTGATTAATATTGTGCTTATGGAAGGTGAATTAAGCAGAAAAAGCAACCTGTGCTTGTCCATCTCAGGGAATGGCCATTTTGCTACTTGCTGTTGACTGAAAATAACACCATAGTGCCTAAGGGCTCAGTTTCCGAACGTCACATGACGAAACCCAGAAAACAGGTGAGCTGTAATTGGTCGTTACCTGAGCCCTTAGGCACTGTGATGTCATTTCTCGTCAACAGTAAATGGCAAGATGGCCTGCCCCTGAGATGGTTTAAAAAAAGTGGATTTAGCTGCTTCAATAATATTCCACAAATGCAATGTCGTGTTTAGACTCATGGTTGTGCAGACAACAATATTGGAATAACATTTTTTGACTTGACCTCCCCTTTAAGAAAATCGTAGTTAGTGTTGTTAAAAATCGGTATTCCTCTAAATCTCATTTTCATCAACCGGGGCTATATGAGCAATGTCCATATGAAATATCAAATTTCTACAGCAATATAATCCAAATGTGTGTTATACGTAATGTTACTTTTTATGTATTTATAGCAATGCAATCTTGCTGGTTTTAGTTGAGCTAATAGGATGTCATACACTTTGATTGCACTATGTATACGTATATGAATGACAAAAATGCTGATTCTGATTGTACTGTACTGCGAAATAATGTTGCAATCACAAGCCTTTTCTGTGCGCTTCAAGAGAGTCTAAGTTAACATGTTTTTTTATGGATTTCATGTGCAGAATCTAAACACAAGACATCAAAAACACACTGCTGAGCTCAAAGGGTGATGACTGAAAAGAGTAGGGTAAACAGCTTTATCCTGAGCTTGCAGAAGAGTACAATGAAACCCTGCGTCAGAGTGCTGAGCGCCAGCCTTTAGAAAGCACTAAGATAACGGCTGATAATGACCCTGCAATGGAACAGGTGCTTCCTCCGCCGCCTAAAGAGGCCACTTTTAATTTGTTCGCTATAGGCTACAGTAATGCTTTTTCTCCTCATCAGCTCAGCTAAAACCTGTAAAAATATGAATGCTATTTCACAAGTATAAATAAACCTGTGGATTGTGCGCCGGCATGCATGCAATGAATGACATTCTCTTTAACGGACCAATCATGACGCATCTTAAATGGTCGCTTTGAAGATGAACAACTTTTTTTTCTTCAAAAAATGTTTTAAAAAAAGTAAAAATATGCAGCTGTGATTAGTCTGGACAGGGGCAGCTATTCCTCTGAGAGGAAAGGAAATACAATGTGCACCCGACTACTTGTGGAACAACCGCGGCACGTGGCCACGGGAGTTTTAAAACAAAAACAAAAGGATGTCACTTGTTTTGGACCAAAGACATGGTGTTCGTTCCACAGCTTTCATCTGCAGAGTCAACACATGTTGGTTTCTGTAAAATAGTTTATTTACCGTGCAACGGAAACTACATGATCACTAATCCATATTAGGGCAACTGAAAAAAAAGTGTGCCCTTCTAACGCGTTAAACCTTTCCCACTGAAATACATGTATTGTCTAGGACAGGGGTGCCCAACCCACGGCTCACGAGCCGCATGCGTCTCTTTGGCTGGTTCAATGCGGCTCCCGGGCTTTCATGTGACAAGCATTGAAAATGCCTAGGCGGTGGCACTGCCATTCAACCAACGGTGCTAAGTGCAGCAGTGCTGACGACGTCAGCCTATCATCAATCTTGTTACTTGATTGACAATTTCGACCTTTAGGTTACCGTGTCTGCGCAAACAACGGCGCTAAGTGCTGAACTAGTCAGCGAATTACCTCTGACTTTTAAGGTAGGGGTGCCCAGTACATCGATCGCAATCAACCAGGAGCCAGCAGACTGGTCCCAAGTCAACCACGAAGGGTGAGAAGAGGAAATGGGGCAGGAGAGATTTGTGTGTCTGTAGGTTTTGGTTTTGTTCATTTTCTGGGCCGTGACGGCTGTTGATCATCATGGCGTGCCTGCGTGCATATGCACACGTTGGCTTGGTTGCGCACCTGAGTGTGTGCGTGTGTATATGCTTGTACGTGCGCGATCGGGTCGATCGTGGGAGTAGCTTCAAAAGACGATCTTGGGTCAAAAAAAGTTTGACTACCCCTGCCCAATGTGACAAGCTGAACCAAGTAGTAAGTAACCGCTGCAGCTCGCCTGCTTTGATTGGAATACAAGCCAGATTTGAAGAGAATTGTTCAAGAGAAGAAATGCCACAAGTCCCACTAAAGCGTTAAGCAACATGCATAGTAAGAGAAAAACGTGATTAGATTTTTGTTTGTGAACTTGGTTGAACCAAGAGTTTTTGTGTGTGCGTGTGCGTGTGCGTGTGCGTGTGCGTGTGTGTGTGTGTGTGTGAGAGAGAGACAGTGCACTCAATATTCATTGTCGAAAATGACTGTCCTGTGGTCTTAGTTCTGTAGGAGTCAATTTCTGTCATTATGATGTTGGTGAGTGACATTTACAGTACAATAAATCTGGCTCAGCAGAGGTCTCTCTTTGTATGTGTGTGTGTGTGTGTGTGTGTGTGTGTGTGTGGGAGGGGGGTGATGTTTATGTGTTCCCATGTGTACGATGTGGCTCTTTGCACTAACACAGTAAAAAAATCTGTGGCTCTTGGTCTTGTGTAATTACTGTTTCGCATGGAAAAAAAAGTGGTTCGAGAGCTTCAATGAGAACCTACACTAAATCTACATGCTGTCTGTGTGTCAGTTGCGTCTCTAAGCGCTCATGGATGAATGTTGGTGTTTAATTTTAAAAAACAACTGAAAGTGTAAAGGTGGCTGTGTCTATCACAGGTGGGGGCACTACAACAACATTTAGCTTGTGAATGATAAAAAAATGAGTTCACATATACACGTTTTTAGAGATTGCACATTTGCTCGTCGTGCGTCATTTAGCTCTGCTTTGCAGTCGACGCATTGGAATGTGTTATTTTATTTTTAAGAGTGAAAAATGATCTAAAACTTTCGACATTTCGTCTTTTATGCAGTCTTTGCTGCTGGCTTTCTGCCATTGTGACTATGTATTTTTACACGGCATGGTGCATGAGTCCTCATTAACATTAGACCGTGTGGGGAAAATGATCACTGCAAAGCCGCGAGGTAGAGGTTTTGCTCCAACATTTTATTATAATCTAATTTGTTTTAGTTATTTGATTATTCGTTGCACCTCTATAGCACAGACTTTCCTCCTCACTCATAGGGGAGGTTTAAAAAGAACACAACAGGACAATTCACGTGTCATTTGAGGCCTTTAATTATTCCACAGCTGTTCTGTGCTTTCCAAACGAAGAACGGATGGTACGCACATGGTAAACAATGGCTTAAAATGTAATGGCTTAAAACAAAAAGACAACACAAACCCCATTCCTATAAGAGGTTGTGCAACAGTTTTGCGACGCGCATAGCGGTTGAAAGTTTGCTTTTGATATTTATCAAACTATATGTAATACCTTTCCTCAACCGGGCCCCACATCATTCCACAAAGTTTTACTTTTGAAAGTCATGTGCTATGTCTGGTGTCACGTGTTTTACAGTTGATTTGATTGCGCTTACAGCTTCCCAGTCAGAAACAAATTGCTCAAGTGTTTTAATAGAAAGCAAGACCGCTCTTTCTTGGTAATCTCGGTACCCATGTGAGGACCAAATGGGAGGCATCTGGTTCCACAACAACTGCCTGAACATGGCTGATGCGATCATTTGCTTCATTATAGTTGACTGAATCTTCTCGTGCTGATATGTCTCTTTATTAATTATTGGGACAGCGGCAGGATGTGGTAAATATGAAATCATATTTCATCATATAGCCAAAAGGAAGCCAGTAACCTTAAAGGTCTTCAATTGCTTCGCTGTTTGTCAAAGGTTCGACAACCCCATAACACTGTCCTCCCAAGAGCCCTACAGTCTAGCCACGAGAACTAAAAACGTCAACAATGGATATAATATATTGCTCCACCATGTTATTTTGCTTTCAGAGACGAAGGCTGATCCAAAATGATCTAGAGATATTTTTCCAAAAAGAATCTCAAACATCTCTCTCAGGTCAATATTAACACAGTATTTCTTGAACAATCTTTTGGGATTGTGAATATATGCCAAAAAGGCAACTTTACAGCATCTACTTTAAAGAGTTTAATAATGACAAGGATGATTGATGGCCCTTTTCCACCGCACTTGTGTTAGTGCTAGTTCCGGGCCAGCACCCAGGTTAGCACCAGTTCTTTCTTTTTCCACTGCCAAAATTTTCTAAATTCAAGCTCTGGTGCTTTAAGAGGATCTTAAAATGGCCCCAATTATTTGTTGGGCTCTGGCATCATCTACGTCAAGGGCCGGGGGGTGGAGTTATAATGACGATCGCAGATGTAGAGGAATGACTCCCTGGATACACGGGAAGTTTTGCACAAAATGTTGAGCGTTGAACTCCGTCACAGTTGTGTTCCACCAGAATATCGATCACAGATGTGCCCTGATCGTATGGGATCTCTGACTTGCAGCCAGCCTCGTGGTCATCTACAATGATTAAGAAAGATATAAGCGATTGCTGATTGCATGTCCCTGACAGTTAAATACTAGATATAATCGATGCTATGCTAAGTTGCCTGGTAGATGCTTACAGAGCATTATTATTATTAGCGCAGGCGCTCTTGGGTTAACGTCGACATAAGCGGTGACATTTGGACGCTTTATGATGACGTAATCAGAATCAGAATCATCTTTATTCAGATGATTATCTTTATTCAGATGATTCTGATTCTGATTACGTCATCATAAAGCGTCCAAATGTCACCGCTTATGTTGACATTTGGACGCTTTAGATTCAGATTCAGATTCAGATTCAGAAAACTTTATTTATCCCCATGGGGTAATTTGGACTTAACAGGCACGCTCTGCACAAGAAACATGAAAAAACAATGACGAACATGGGATACAGTGCAAAGGGCCTGTCGGTACTCGCCGTATATACAGCGCCCCGAGATCTTAGTTGAGAAAGTAAACACTAGGGAAGGAGAGGGAAAAAAAACCATGCTCGAACTATCCTCTTCTGAGGATAATTTAAGTCTAGGAGAAAAAAATACCCTGCACATCAAAGCATATGACAGTTGCAACAAGTCACAAGACTTGTTTACGATGCTAAACATACCAGGAAACAAAACTGGTATGACGTAATGACAGCTCCTACTTGGCTCTTTGCTGGTGGAAAACCAAACACGTTCCTTGTAAGAACTTGTTAAGCACCAACTAAGCACAGTTTTTTGGGGTGGAAAAGTGGCATGATTTGGCTTACAGTAGACTGCGCAAAAAAATACTGGCAGTAAAACTAAGACATTTGCCAACAATGAAACATGCCACGAGTGACACTGACCGCACGGCTTAAGTTGAAATTCAGTGGCTTTTTTACATGGGAGTTGTCATAACCCCGACACGCACTCTGTTTATATTTGACATATAGATACTCTGTTTTAGTGTGAGGTGCCTAAACTTACGACTCCCTCATAATCGATGTGCCAAGCCGGCCGGGATGCGCCGCCTAATCTTTATCTTCTACACAAAAGCTGTATTGATCTCAAATCCAAAGCAATGCAATGATGCCATCTACAAGGATTTGTTTGTCATTACAGAGGTTTACAGCTCTGAATTTCACAAACAAGCGGAGCAAGGCTACCTCTTGCCTACCTCCCATGCCTACATCTTGTAAAACGTGTTTGATGAATATACTGTGCATATATACACATTACATGTCGTGGCAGTAAACAATTGGATTCCAGTGAACGAATATAAACGTCCATGGCAGTGAATTAGTTAAATAGATAGATCCGCTCTGAGGACTTGTCTTTGCAGACGTCTTCGACCACAACTTCACAATGTCACGTTTCTCTTCATTTAGACCTTAAACTAGTTGAGGGGGAATGAACAGTGTCACTGGTGGTTATACCCTACAAGTGATTCAATTGCTTCAAGATGGTATTTGCTTTGCCAGAAGAACAGAAATACTATGTGCGCTCCTCAGTGTCGTGTGGCTTCAATTCATCTTGTCCCATTTCCGGGTGATCTCACAGCACTTTTCAGCATGGAAAGTCCTGCTTGCTTGACAGCTCCAGTTTTGTTTCCTGGTATGTTTAGCATCACTAGGGCACATAAAGCATTGATTACTCATGAGTTGGTCTTCCTGACAAACACATGATCCCGTTCCCCCCACTGGCCAGGACAGCATCCTGCTATGTGGAATGCACTGTTTAGACTTTCTCGGAATGTTTTACAAACATCATGAGACAGACGTGCAGTGCGACATGTCAAACTCTGGTGACGTGACTCAAAGCATCAAGTGATAAAATTTTGCTGCATTCTTTCTTGAGTCAGCGGTATGCTGGGGAGCTTGAATGACTAATAATGTGGCTCAAGATGAACAAAGGTTTGTCATGGTGAAGCTGCAAGGAGAACAAGGCCGGAGCAATGATTGCTTGCAGTCCTAAGGGAGATTTCTTTCCTACTGAACTGACCCTGACCTCTGTCAAGTCATGCTGAAAGCAATTCTTGAAAATATAATTGACCTAACTCTCATAGCCATGACCAAATGTGAAAGGTTTGTTTAATGTTCTGTTGTCTGTATTCAGCCAGCAGCGTGCAAGTTTTTGGGATCACATCAGCGTCCTTCCCGGAAGTCGGAGCCATGATCCTCATTAAAGAAGGGGTCAACATTTTAGACAAGAGAAATTACACAACTGTTTACAGGCTGGCTAAGTGAAGTCAAATTCCTTCAATATATGAAGCTGGCCCTCCAGAGGAATTTTTCACAATTTCAGAGCGCAATTTTTATTTATTTTTTTTGCATTAGATGAACAAGCTACGTTGTGTGCTGGTGTATAACATACTCATGTATGCTCATTAGTTAAGTGTACTTACAGTAAATATACTGTTTTAAATGAAAGACAAATACTTTATTCTCTTTCAACTGTTGCAATGCGCATCCTATATAGATAGAGATACAGGCAAATTCGACAGTAAAATATCACTCTGTAACAGAGGCAATGCCATCTGTCCCCTCTTAATTCCCCTTTCCACTGCCTGACATGCTGAGGTAATTTATTGATACTCCATTTGTGCCCTGCAATTGGCTGGCATTCATTTCAGGGTGTACTGTCGCCCAAGGACAGCTGGCGTAAACCCGAGGATGCACACAATCCTTGTAAGAAGAATGAGTTCAAGGAATTGTTGGATGGAGTATTAAAAGTAATACGGTAGTTTTAAAAAAAAAAAAAAAGAAACAAAATAATACATCTCTCCCATTATGCTTCACAGCCGTATTAAATGAGCTGAAAGAAACATGTTGATGATTTTAAATTTATTCTTTCAAGGTATATCTCTTAGGCGGCCCAGTGTAGCGCGTCAACCTCACAGGCAGTGCAGAGGTACCGGGTTTTATTCATGCTCTGGCCTCCCTGTGTGGAATGCCTGCGTGGGTTTTCTCCGGGTACTCAGTTTCCTCCCACATTTCCAAAACATGCACGGCTGGTATAGGCTCCAGCATGCCCCGCGACCCTTGTGAGGATAAAGCGGATCGGAAAATGGATGGATGGATGGTATCTCTCTTAGTGCTAATAAAAGATTCGCCTTGAAATGAAAGCAAAGCCGATCCGGACAAAATCCGCTGCAAAATACAAACTTACCTTCTGTCAGTTACAATTCACGTTACTGAGAGAATATATTCTGAATGGTCAAACTCTGAAGTTAGGTCATTGAGAGGCGCTCATTATATAGCAGAGGTTGTCAGTAATAGTGGCAATGTAAGATGGCTGGCCTGTCTCTGGCTTCAGCCTCCAGAGGCCTATTGATAGTCAATTCATATACAGTACAAGTCTGTGACTGTAACAGCCGGGATAACCGCAATGCCTAGTGGCGACTTTTCCCATTGAAAATTGAACCTAGTTCATTTCTCATCTGATTGTCAAAATATATATTATATATAATTATATGAAGATATATTTTTGGGTGGTCAATGTATGTGGTATCAATATCAACTAATTGGGGGGAAAAAAGCGCCCTCGAAATATTTTTACCTGTAAAAGGTTGCTTTCAACTGCATTGTAGTAATTGTACGTACGGCATTATCCAAAACTGTACAATGTAACGGCATGTTGGCCTTTTTATATGCAGCATAATGTACCAGTATTCTGAGCCTTTTTGTTTTGTTGCCATCCACACCCACAGAATTTGTGACTTAGACCCTCCTAGCGTTGTGTTCCCATCGGCAGCACTAAGTGGGTGTATCGTATCTACCTCATCATATCCGTGGTATGCGGCTGGATAAACGCCTGAGTGGAAGAGAAAACCCACCACTACATCAAGCGCATTTGATTGGGCTGCTCCAGGACCGTGATTTGTCAGCACTGAAGCATCTCGCCCACAGGCACAAGATGAATGGTTGACAAGGTAAGTCTGAGACTTGCACTTTCAAATACCGTTTGGAAAGGTTACAGGTCACCGTCAAAAACTAAAAACAAACTTGAGAATATGTCAACAACGCGCAACAAATGGAAGGTCAATGTTTGTGAATCAGCAAGTCTTGTTAATTATAAAAGGTCATTGTCAAACTCCAGATCAGTTTTTCTTCTGCCAAATGACTGCAATAAAATTTAACAATTAAAAACTTGGAGCTCAGAAAAGTCTTGGCAAAGGTGAAAATAGCATGTGCATCCATCAAAATAACGAAAGATTTTTTTTTCATCTATCCATTCTGTTTAAAATGCCGTTTTTCATATGTTCTCCCGCAGGTGAACGTGACCCCAGTGTAGACAGCAGGAATGAGTCTGCTGATTGAACAATGTCTGCAGGCTACGTGTAAAAGACTTACCCTCATGTTTAACACGAAATATGTGGCATTTGAACATCACAGGTGTCGTATCCAAGACAACACTCACAAAATATACACAAACACAAGCACAAGGCCAGCTAAGAACAAACATAAACAGTTATCTAGTTCAACTGTAGAGCATGTGGCACATGCACTGTACCATGCCCCCTTGGGAAACTTCCCCCCCTAGCGAAGCCAACGAAAATGTTTGTTATATGAACAAAAACAATTTAACAATAAAAATGAGTCTCATAAGGAGCTCTAGTGGTCAGACACATTTTAGTGGTTCTTCATCTCAAGGATGCAGCTATAGAATACTTTTAGAATCAATTATTCCACCGATTGCTCCATCGATGAATACGATTTTAAAAATGAATCTGCATTATCAAACACAAAAAAAGTGCATGTGAGGAGCAGTTACTTTTGTCCACTTGGTCACCATCCTCACGTTCTACTGTATTATCTGTGACTTTCAGTGTGTCTTAGGGTTGCCACGATTAGTCGACTAGTCACAATGACGTTGACAATCAAAATCGTCAACAATTAATTTAATAGTCCATATGCACTGCATTCTTTCTTTTACAACAAACTCGTCCTGGCTCGCTGCCATCGAGCTGATGTATTTTTACACAGAGCAGTGGGAGTAGTCACTAGTCCGTGGAAATCAGATTCCTGCAAAGCTTTGAGGCGGGGATTTTCTCTCGATCTTATATGTCATTTAATTTTTTGAGTTTTTCCATTCATCATTTTAGCGCAACTTATTTCGATTCCTTGAGTTCCGGTTTCTTAAACATAAGCACCCCACAAGTTCTCGAACATCCTTTTACAGCACCCAATGAGATTGGGATTGTTATATCAGAGTACGATGTGATGGAAATGTACTGACCTCCATAGAAAGACATGGCTCATCCATAACAGATGAGGATTTGAGCTGGTTCCTATCATCATCACTTGCCTGAAAAGATTAGAAACACATTTTCCGCGCACGAGTTGTAAACGCTTTTTTTGGGGAGGTGCATTCCTCATCTGTGGTTATTTAGTTTGCTGGGGGCCGGTTGTGACCACAAAATGCTTTGCGTGCTTAACTCCATGCGCTGTTTTCACCAGATGTGTTTCTTGTTTGTAAATGACTCATTTTCTTTTTCATGGAGCAGAGACAATCTGCAACGAATAATGGTCAACATACCAGCGCAGAACACAGCCAAAATGCAAATTGCTGAGTGGGTCCGCTAAACACTATGGTTCATCTTCATAAAGCTTCAAAGATGGATTCATGTCATTTGGCACCACTCAACCAAACACTGTCACACACGAACAAATAGTAGGAAGGAAGAATTTATGGACGAAACCTTTCTGTCCGAGACCCTCGGACTTGCTGCGAAACAATGATGAGACCACACAAATCCCATTCTGCCAGTTATCTATGCATTTCATTATGTTCATGTACATTTTGCTTAATTTCAAAAACTGGGAGCAGGTGCACCATTGACTGAATAATTTTGAAAACACGTGCTCCTAGCTTATAACAAATCGAATGCTCTCCGTGTGGCCTTCAGATTACAGCATAGTGAAGATGAAATGCCAAAGTCACCCTGCTGAAACAGAAAACAAAATAAATGAACACGCTCACAAGGATGCAAAAACAACGTGCAGATCCCCAAGTGACATCTGGAAACGCTAAACTAAATAGATTTTGTCAAACATGTGGCCGTGTTACTATATTTAAATGTGACGAAACCTCCACATGATACTTGAGAGATGAGTCTCAGAAAGGAGAGCCAACATGGTTTATCACCCAGAGCGACTTGAAGGCCAGTGTTGCACTTTGAAGTTTGACAAAATAAATCCAAACCTAAAATGAATTCAATTAATTTATGTGGAAATCTGCATATTTTCAAGGAAATCACAGATTCTGACCCAAGACTGCATAACACGCTGACACCACTTGCTGCAAATCATGTTCTGATTTGGAACTCCACTCTAGGGCTCATGTCGTGACAAATCCATCGCCCCCCCAGCAAATTACGAACTTTCTTGAGCCTCGTCGTCAACTCCGGTCAAGCCAGCCAGGCTATCGCCCTTCCGCTCCCACGGAGAAAGCCAGGCAGGTGAAATGCTATGCTGGTGGTCTTTTCAGGAAGCAGTCTTGTCTTTTTTACTCACTTTATTTTGTACTTAACACATAGGAAAAGTAACATGGCATCTTGTCAAACTCTGTCTTCTTTCTTTCTTTCAAAGCTATTTTTTGTAAAACAGCCCCCGAGTCTTCAGACTGAGACACCGTGTAACGCAAACGCCTATGTTACAGGCTCCATTAAGTGAAATGTGTTTTTGAACAATAATCGAATAAAATAAAACGATTGCAGGACAAAACTGCATTATCAAATATCAGTAAGACCTCAAAATGTAATTGTACTCTTAATCGGTTTAAAAAGAGTGGTATCGGTCCTTCCCTTAATATCTTATCAGAGAGTCATCAACAATGAACTCATAATCGGACCTCCACATACTTTTTACCTTAGATTGAAATAACCTGCAGGCTGCTGAACCTCGCCCACTCACAATTTGCCTATTTGCGTTTAAATAACCGTCACTTGACCTCAAGTGCATATAATTCCCACTGCAGGAAAAAGGCCTGTGGTATCCCTTTGACCACATTCACACAGAATTCTGCTAGAGCTAGATTAATTGTGGGCATGGGCGCAGATATATTCATTTTCACATTACTTCTTACAAGCATGTTCCTTCCGTCAAAGCCCAGTACCAAAATCCCACCTGCGCCCCTGATTGTGGGCTATCTCTTATATCAGAGACTGAAGGCTCCGTTCGGGCAAAACAGCGTATGGCTACAATTAGCCTCATCAAGTGAAATTCTAAAGAATGCTTGATGGTTTGCTCTCTTGGCTTAGATGACTGACTCATATTATGCAACTCGCTGGCCTTGACACCTGCTGTTCTTCTCGACATCACTTAGCTCTTGAACCTAACACCTCAGGTTTTGATCTCTGACATTCCCCAAACTCAAAACACCCGGCGCATAAGACATGGTGGGGTAGGGGCGGGGGGCAGGGTTAGGAACAGAGAGCAACAAAGCTCCAGATAAGGGTCAGCAGTAGGAACCTGAACCGGCTCTATTGTTTATTTTAACATTGCGATTACTATATTATTGATCTGTTGCTTTGGCACAGTTGTCTCTTTCAAGACCAAATAGTATAAAAGTGAAATGTCATACTTAAGAGGTTTTCTGCGGTTTTGATTAGCGTATTGGCTCCAACTGTACTCACAAATGTTGACTATGTTGCGAAAAAAAACAAGTCTTCAGCCTCTTATAAGAGCTTCAGCCCATTTTCCCTTTCAGACGTGTACACTATGCTTTCCGAGAAAATGGCCAAGGGTGAAAATATGTCTGGATAAAATAATAAACAGAAACAAAACCAGAGTGAAACAGAAACTGTCGCCTCTGAATCCCTAAACAGGGGGCAAGCTTTTACACTGTCTCTCCACTAGGGCTTTTTACATTGACATTTACAGAGTTGTCAACCCTTTGTTCTTCAAGTACAAGCAACCAAGTGTACATACCAAAGTGTTGGAGTAAATTTAACAAAACCACATTGTGGATCTTAATATAAAGAATCACCAAAAACCAAACCACTGCAACAGTATATCATGATCAGTACTTCCAAGAGCTGTACTGGGATCAGAAGTCATCATGTGGTTTTCGCTCCTTCACTGCCAATACCACTGAGCTTACCAACGTGCTGCAGCCAAGACAAATGAACAAAATTGATATACTGCAAGACAGACACTGACATCCTTTGCAAAAAGAAAGTTTACAGATAGTCTGTGAGAAAGATTGAGAGTTTTTTTTTCGTCCACTCAAATAAGCAGTTATGCATTGCTCCAATGGAATGTGTTTGCAAGATGGGTAATAGACCCCCTGTCACAGACCCCAATGGCCTTCCAGAGATGGAAGAAGCTACCAAGAAAAGCTTAATATCACCAAACACAAGACCAAGAGGGTCAATTATTCAAAAAATTTGAAGCGCTTGCTAATTACTGGGCGCAGGAAGTGCTTTTGAGTAAACAGTTCATGATGAATGAGGCAGGAAATTCCATTGTCCATTCGATGTGAATTCACTGGGAGTGGGTTGGTCTCACCGATGGAGAAATGACACAATTCAAAACCAATGTAAAATCATGCACAAGCTCGCTTATTATTCCCTAAGCATTTAACAGAGCTGATCATGGTGTTGACATAAATCTTGCAAATTAATTCAATCATCAGACAATACCCAGCTTGCCCCCAAAAAAATTTCAATTCGTTTTTACGGAATTGTTATTACTCACCATTTCCACCCCTTGAGGGAAGGCTGTCCCATCCCAGTCCTTCTTGGGGAATCGCTGAATAATCTTCCCACATCCCTCTCCAGAACCTGCCAATTAAAATGGACAAAGAGAGCACCATAATATTAAAGAGAACAATAAATAATCTCAATCTGACAACATAATGTTCAGTACATCATATGACGCTAAAGCGGCAAATAAAATATGTTTTTCCAATGCACAACAACCCGAAGATTCATCATATTCCAAACGGAATAATGGCTGGTCAATTAATACAATTTCCACATGTAGACATCAAATTGGTGCTACGTAAAAGATTAAACCCAGCACTGCATTTTCCATTTCTTTAATTTAAAAGAAAAATATTTTGCTAATTTATTTCTCTGCAGTAGAGGAAACAGTACGAAAATTGTGCATCATGATTATCATCATTATCTTTATAGTGCCAATATAAATATATCAAATGAATGCACCGAAAGCACTATTACACATGTTATTTTAAATATAAACAAATAGAAAATATTTACTATTTGAGATTAGAAATGACACACTGCACAACACATTCTGATCTATCAGTTCATGTTCCTTGTTGCGTCCATTCAAATATGTAATTTTTCAGGGCAAATTTGGATTCAGATTTTTATGCACAGCTGATTGTCTGAAATCTTGAAGTACAAATGACAGAACTTAACCTTTTTAAGTAACTCTCAGAACCTGTAGTGATGTGCTCAAACAGACACTTGCAAAGTCATGCAAAACTTACACAACACTCATAGTTCCCCCTATTAAAATGCCTTTTTCCGTAGGCTTAAACGACACTGCCCCAAAATTCAGTTGGCATCCTCTTTGTCCAGCGTCACGTGACTCCATAAAGTTGAACTCAAACCAACCCCTTAAGTCAGATGGCCAAACAAAAAACTGACCAACGCATGTGGAGAAACTCCTTTCTACTATCGTCACCCCAGTCTTTGTTGCAGGTCAGTCTGTGCCAAATTAAACTCTGTGTCTTGGCGATTACGCAGAGTGACACTACTTATGGGCGACATTTGGGCGCTTGCCTAATCTACACCAGAGATGGAATTTATTTACACAAAAACAAGACATTTGATGAATCAGGCCGAACTGTTGTTCAACCCGAATCAATAAAAGGCCCCAATGTTGCTCTCTATTTCTAGCACACAAAGCACATAATTAAGAACATAGAAAAAGGCGTGTCAAAATGCCCCATTACTTGCAACAAGACAACACAACCACACAAAAGGCTTTTGTTTGCTTTGCTGTTACACAACATGTCAACATGAGTTTGGTTTTGTATCCCTTGCATGTTTCCCTAATAAATCCATTTCATAAGGTTCGTTCAGCCTTCTTGTAAAAGTACTGGAGCAGTGAGGCCATTGCCTTCGTTTTTGCATTACAAAGGTAACAGTCATCAATCCATTATCTGAATCGCTTTATCCTGTGCGTGCTGAAGCCTATCGCAGCTGACATTTGACGTCAAAAATATGTAAAAAGAGATGTTGTTTTGCACACTCTGTAACAATGGTGGGCAGTCCATCAGTACTGAGAGGAAGTTGCGTTTTGCTGGCGGATTGACAACTGACGGAAAAATTGAAATACTGACGGAGTTCAGTGCTGAAGGAAGAGTTTTTCCGCCGTCACCCAGTCACAAACGAAAAGAAAAAAAAGACTCCCTTCGGCACACGGCGCACTGGCACGTTCGCCCCATCCACACGATAGACATTTCTGCATGACCACCGCATCGGTTTTAACTTTAACATAATATTAGTAGTTGTTTTGTCTTTTTATATTAGCATCTGGGTGCTAGCGTATGTGCGGGAATAGTAGTCATGCTAGTAAGAGAGGAATCTGCATGACAGTGCTGTTGTATTTTGGGATTTTCCAGTTCCCCTAATTGAAATCGTATGTTCGGAATGCGGCGAGTTCTAATTTTCGAGCGAGGATGATAATAAATGACGGAATTCCTCACATTCCATGAGGCGACTCTCTCGTATTAAAACAAGCTGCGGTCTCCAAAGCCATCTCCCTGATATAAAAAGAACATCAGAAAGAAGAACAGAAGCCAAGCTGAGAAGACATGCTATTTTTAACATCCGCTCACAGGATGCCTGGTTGAACTCTTTAAAAGAAAAAAAAGAAAAGCTATTTAAGCAGAAGTTATTCTGAAGAGCAAACAACCGGAGAAATTCATCAGTGACATCATCACGACCAGCATCGACATGTCCTGACTTGTCTGAATACAACACAACGGGAGAAGTGAGCGCCGAGTGTTAACCATGAAACATCTGCCGATGCTGACACCGATCATATGGATTAGCTCACCTTTTTTCAATTGTAGAGCTGCTCACTCACGATTATTTGAATAATCGATTAATCTGTCAATTATTATTTTTCAATAATTGATGCATGCTTAAAAAACGTATCAAAATGTCCCTCCTTTTTTTATCTAAAAACAAATTGACGGTGTAGAACATGTACAAACATTATGATTCAGTTACTGTAACGTGCAGTGTCATCATAGAGTATACCCATCACACACAGCCCATTTCCCATTTATTGAATGTCTAGCAGTATTTTGGGAAGAATTGTTAATGTTTCATTGTTATTATATTTTCACAATACATTTCAAGATTGGTTATTTCTGGTCTGGCCCCAATAAGTCCGTTGCAGATGTTTCCCTTCATCCCACACAACTGATTCAAATGATCAAGATCGTTATCAGGCTGCCGCTACGCTTGCTGATGAGCTGATCTTTTGAATCAGGAGTGTTTGAGGAGGGAGACATCTCAAACAGGCTGGATAGGGGCTCTCGAGGACCGGACTTGGGCACCCTTGGTCGAGATGACGACTCTCGCTATGCCTTTTTCAAAACTGTATTCCACACAACAGTGGGCTTTTTCGAAAGGCATTCACAAAGGCCTAGCACTTGTTTGTAACCTTAATATTCAAACAAAAATGTACAGAAATTATTCCTTTGCCCATTTAGACCACTTTTTTTTTGTCCTATAAAGAGTACTTATTGTACCGAGAAGTTCAAATGTAGATACAAAACGTGCACATTGGAGAACAAAAAATAACCTTTTTTTTTTTTTACTGTGTACTAACAGTTTCACACAACATGCGCAAGAAGACAAAATAAAATGTTATGTGTGCTAAATGCAAATGTAAAGGGAGCGCTGGCATATTTCAATTAGAAAATATATACATAGAGAGAGATGGTGGTGTTTTTTTGTTGTTGTTGCTATCGCTGTAGAAGTGCTTGGGAAATGGTTGAGTTTTAAAATTGTGTCCTTTCAGATACGGGCAAAAAATGTATTCTGCTTTTTCATGTGGTCAATTGTCCAAAATTGTACAACACAAATGACAAAACTACAGCTTTTTTTTTTTTTTTTTTTAAGGCATCTTCAGAAGGTCTGTTGATTTGGACAAAATAAAACATGCCAATGTCTTGACAAATTGCCGAACTTCCCCAATGCTCAGATGTAGTTACATCCCCAGGTGTAATTGCATTCCGTATTTCCTCTTTCTGGGGCTGAATGGCAACATATCAACATATTCTCAATCTGACCTTTTGTTTTATTTTATCGCATGCCTAATAAATGTCATATTTGATTAAATGGTTGGAGTCAAATGTTCCCTGCCCTGAATTTGAATTTAATTTGCATTGTCAAAGAAAAACAAGGATCTGACTGTGTTCAATCTTATTAACCAGGTGGTAATAGTTGTCAGTGGAGAACTGGAAATTCCCTCAGTCGGCAATCAGTTTTAAACTTTACTACTTTGAAGGAAGGAACTCTTCACTGCCACTTCACTGCCCAGTCTGAATCCGACCATAAATTGCCAAATGTGAAAAGAAAACAAAGAAGGGAGCAAAAACAAAATGTGCTCAATGAAGAACAATGTTTATTTATACAATCATGCACAGAACTGGAAAGCGCTGTTCATTGAGAAATGTAAAAGGACAAAACAAAAGCATCGTATTCAACCGGCATCAGTGAACAGCGTTTCCAGTCCTGTCAAACCATTATTTCAACATTTATTTGTCTTTTCCTTATAAATCAAATCAAATGATGGGATTCAAATAATCTATTTTCAAACCACTACACATGGGAGCACTTGAAGGAATCTGCTTCTGATAAACTAGAAAGATAAATGTGATCAAATCCAAATCTCAAATTTCTGAAATGTTTTTGAATCCAGAGCCTCAGACAATGTTTCAATCTGTCAAATACAACCTTTGATTGATTTTACAAAATTGACACTTTGTCATAGGGCTGTCGCTCTTTTATATTTTAAAAGTTGCTTATTCTATCAATTATTCGATTAATCGGCTTAAAACTTATATTGAATCAAAATGCACTACAAAATATTCTCTCTAGATTAAACTATTGTTTTTTTCATCTGGTATTGTGTAATGATTACATAAAACCAAATCAACAACAATTATCACAGGAGGGAGGATGTTGTACTCACCAATGTTCTTGAAACTGAGAGCTATATATGTCATACCAATGGCCAATTCAAAGCTTCTTTGACCTAGCCTACATTAGAAATCAGGGAACCCAAGATGCCCACATAATCATTCTAATGCCATTATACAAGTGTGAATACACAGTACACACAGACAAAAAATTGACATAAGGTCAAAAGCATTTTTTTTTAAACAAAAGCACTCGTTTGTGGGTGTGCAGAGTGTGCCAGCAGCACAAAGCAAACCCTCTTTTGAGTTTTTGCAACAAAGATCCAATTCATGATGCTTTCAGACGATAAAGACTTGGGAACAACTTGTTGAAGTTCATGTGAGGCATTTATTAACTTTTTCATGATTGCACGTTGGAACTGATTTGGCTCAACAATTCTGTCAAAACAAACTATGGGGCAAATTGGCTTGCGGGCAAGCTTATTTCCCCATGATGACAACATGGTACGTAAGAAATCCCCCGATTCAGACCAGAGGATACCAGATCGGAAAGACACATGAAATAGACGACACTGTGTGCTAACATTTCATTTTCCATCCATCAATCCATTGTCTCAACATCACATATCCTGTTCAGGGTGCTACCTCTGCTGATTTGGAGAGAAAGCCTGCATTGGCCACCAGTCAAGCACAAGGTTATGCGTCGCGACAGAAATTCATTTGGGCCGTCCCCGAGCAGAACCTAAATCAAACTGGCCGGCATGCAAGTCGAGCCAATGAATCACTTAAAAAATGATCAAGGTTTGATTTCATTCAAAAATATATTTCTTTAAACTAGCATCTTTGCATACTCTATTGACTTTTTTTTTCTTTAAGACTGCACTTCTTCACCTTGCAGTACTTGTGAGTGCAATTTATCCTCATCCAAGAGTTTGTGGACTCTGAGAAGAGGCCTTTATTTTGCAAGTTTTAATAAACAAATTCTTTAACATGATGATAGTCATATTCTTATTGAAACTCCTAACTTAAAGTATATTTCCTGTAAAAGAAAGTGAGTCCGTTGAATTTACAGAATACAAGCACGTCATGGCACCTGGTCAGGATGGTACCACCTCTGCCTCAATTTGAGCCAGGAAAAATCCTGCATAGCGTTCTACCCTTATACAGAGCCTGCTAATGATGAGATTTTTCTGGTCAATGAGGCTATAGATTGATTAGAAGTGTGAAGTGCTTGTGCTTCCAAAAAACAGAAAATATATTACCCACATATGCCCGAAGGCTCCAGAACCGTAACACTGACATACACTATGCATAATTATCCATGTCAGGCAAGCCATAAAAAGATGACTGGATGTTTGCATCACACCTGTTTGGAAACAAGTGCATCTGCTTACCATCACAATGTCCAACGGTCTTGTGGATAAAAATATCGTAGATTAAAAAAATGATCCCCTGCCTCTCTGGGCGTCACTCTATTCAGACTCCTTTAATGACGCCAAGAACATTTTGTTCCATGAGTGTATAAAAAAAAAAATCATTTATCCGTGGTGATGGGATCCACAGAACTGATCAAAGTCACTGTTCAGCTATCGTGCATAACAAGCACGCTCTTGTGGCAAAGCAGATTCACCTGCTCTGGCCCTACTTTGAATGCCACTGCATGAGGTAAGGAAATGTATTTTATCGAGTCTCAGAGGCCTATTTCAATTCTTCATTTCAACAACATCGAACAATGTATACAGCATTACAACATAGTACTATACCACAGAATGATGATGATGATCCTAAAACTCATTTCAAACTCATTTTTTGTCCGGCTTTATGAATTTTCAATCAAAATGACACTCACATGATTGTCTGCAGGTACGTGGTTGAATGAGTAGAAGTGTTAGTTCTTTTTAGCAACATTTAACGACGACTGGTTTTATTTTGGCAAGTTCATTTTATTTCCTGTTTCAACTGGCTTGATCAAACTGAGACAGACTTCAATTTTGATATTTTCTGACTGCACTGGTGTCATGTATTTGAGGCACATCTGTTTACAGTATGGCAAGAAGGAGCAATGAGTGAAGATGTAGCCTGTCTGCAATGTTAGCATCTTATGCTCGGTGACAGTTAGCTGCATACCTATGATTCAAGGTTGAATTATACATGTGGTGGTATGTTTTAACGTTTTACGGACATGGTACATTGAAGTCCTCTAAATGTAAATTTTACAACTCACAAAAAAAGTGTGTTGGTAATAAACCTGACAAATTTGCATGAGTAAAAATGTGCGTAAAACGGGACTCAAAAATCATCCAAAAGCAAGATGCTGTCTCTACTCTTGTTGTGAGCGTGTCTGCTGAGTTGCGCTAAAGTCATGTTCGGCGCATCTGTGAACTACGACCAGCAAAATGGATGCTTCTTTCTGTACCATCTTTCTTATGCCGAAACATCCCTGGCTTTTTCTGTGCCATGACGAGACAGTGTAGAGTAGGCGGGCCCATACGCATTCACATTCGGCAACGAGGCACTCTAAAGCGGTCATGCAAGCAGACTATCCAAGAGAAGCTGCATTTTTGTAGTCAAGCTATCTTAACTGCGCCAGATAGCCACTGATACAAAGGCACTGAAGTTCTCGTTTGGTGATGCAATCAACATAGTTCTTAGCCTTTGCACATGTTTTCAACAATTAGCTTAAAACATACACAATGTATTTAGAAACAAATGCCATAATGCAGTGTACAGTGTCTTTATTTTCTGACAGTTACTGCCAAGAGGTGCATCAGACACGTAACATTGATTACCAGCCACATTCGTCATTAACGATTGGTAAGACACCGGCTTACCAATCATCCATCCACCCATTTTCTCCACCTGTGAGCTATTCCTTCTTGAGTGAAATATGCATGTTTTTGAAATGTGCGAGGAAGAAGAAATCCTATCAAAGCACAGGGGCGAACATATCAACTCTAGGTCTGAGCCTGGATTTGAAACTCCAATCTCAAAACAAAGAACTGGTTGTGTTACATTAACTCAAATATCCTGAAACGTTGTCTGGACCGTAATACAGATTTTATAAGCCGAGTCCTTCTAAACCTTCTAAATGGACATTTTTATTTGACGACCAGCTTGACAAAACATTGTGGTTGTCCTTTAAACACTGGTGGAAGAGAATAACTTTTCTCTGAACCAAAGTTAGAAGGAACAAGTGGAGCCGAGCTTGAGGCACAACAAGTGGAAGCAGGGTAAACTTCCTCTCAGAGCACAGATTAACATTTGAGAGGGTGAAACGAGGGAATAGGATTGAATGCCTTGAATCACAGCTGCACGATAGCTGCTATCGTGGAAATAAACGTGCAGCTTTCTTCCGCAAAAACAAACACATGACAACAAATCATCCAGCGCTTTTGCAGCAGCGTATAAATAGCAGAGGGGCAGGACTAAGCCAAGCAGCCAATACTTAATAAAAAATGCATGCACAGCTTGACTATCGTGGACTGCTGAACTCGCTCATGTCAACATATCTATTTTTTATGACAATCTGTTCCTTTTATGCAGCCTGTAAACTGCTTTGAGCATACAGTAACTGCAGTGCATACACTTTTCCTTGACTGACACCCAGCAAGCACAACCGTCGCGGACAGGATGTGACTCATTTTGGATTCGTGAAGATTCCATTGGTTTACAACCTCAACAGCACATAAAAGTGCGTTACTCTGAAAAACACCGGTGCCCCCTGAGGATCCATGGCACTGAGCGAGTTAATGAGAAAAACGAAGGCGTCCCTAAACTCGCTTTTTAGCTTTGCGGCTAACCAGAAGCTAGTCGCCAAGCTATGTAGCATCAACATCATCCCACAGTGAGTGTCGCCCTGGCCACAAAGATCAACTTACACACTTACCGGCTTTTTCCTGATCGTATCCCACAACAACAAAGTAGTCAGCCAATCTAGCCATGTCTGCCGCTTTTCCCGAGCCGTGCCAACACAATTCAGCATTTTTCCTGCTTCCAAAGCACAGCCATTTTTGACAGAAGGGTCGTCAGTGCGCATGCGTGGACGACATCCATGGGCGTGGGTCCGCGAGTTGGCAAATACAAACGCCGCTTTGGCCCTCAAATTGGTGGAACAGCCCGGGATCACCACCTTTTGAAACTGAGAGGTACTTCTTGAGAATTGGTCATTGCTCCCCCTTGTTATTAGTTAATAATCATTTGTGTGAAGACACTAATTATGTTAAATATTCCTCAAGGAGGGAAACAATTAAATGGCACTAAGTGACATTTACTCACGAGGGTTGCATGCATGCAGTAGCGGCGTAGCCTATCCCAGGGGTCTTCGGGCAGCAACCGAGGTACACCATGAACTGGTTGCTAGCCAGTGGCAGGGCACAAATAGACAAAAAAAACATTCACACTCACAACCATACCTAAAGACAATTTAGAGTGTTGAATTAACTGTGCATGTTTTGGGAATGTGGGAGGAAACCAGAGTACCCCGAGAAAACCCACGCATGTAAGGGGAGAACATACAAACTCCTCACAGGAAGCCCAGAGCCGGAATCAAACCTTGCATCTCTGCATGGTGAGGTGGACGTGCTAACCAGTCGACCACCGTGCAGCCCATGTCATGCAGTGTGGAATTGACATTTCTAGTGACACACAATCGTTCTATTAGTGCGCTCAAGTGACTTACCAGTACAAAGAGCCGAGGTGACTAGTACATGGGTCTTAAACTGGTTATCATCATGCTGTAGTGTGCTCTTTGTCTTCACTAGTAGGACAAGTTTGGTATACTTTGAGGACAACAAAGTTTTACCAGTGAGGCATAACTGTGTACTAATTGGCCTCTGTGCTCTATAAGTACTACTGCTCATACTAGTAGTGCGCAACTTGTTTATGTACTATGCATATTTTTGAAATATATGAGGAAGCCAGAATACCTGGAGAATTGTTTTATTTTGAAAGTTTATTTATAGAGCCCTTAATCACCAAAGCGTCTCAAAGGGTGTACAGTCCACAAAAAACAACAACATGGCCAGGTCCCGAACACCCCATCCGGGCACCGACAAACACAGAAAACCCATTTAGGGGTGGAGTGGTGGGGATCGAAACATAAGAACCCTTCAAGTGGCATGAGTAGACTCCTTGAAGTTCTCCCAGTAGCTCGAAGCAGAATCCTTACAGCATCAGCTGAACTTCAATCATGATCACCGAGTGCCTTCTCCGCTCAGGCGTGGGTGGGGTGTGAGAGAAGAGAAGCGGCAGTTTAACAGGCCAACTGCATAACTCCAAACAGGAAGGTCAGACCTGAGATTCAAACAAATGGTATCTGCCATAAATAAATAAATAAATAAATAAAATAAATCAATTTTTTGTAAAAAACAGCATCGCACACACCATAGCAGATGTTTAATTTTTTTAAATTTTGAATACTGTACCTTAATTTTTCCTCAACATCTGTACAATTTTTGGCATGCATTTCCTGACAATATTTACATTGTATGTTTTCTATTTAAAAAAAATAGGCATATCGCATCTTTCATTTATTGACTATTATAACATATTCAGATGGCCCAACTACTGCACATGGGGCATAATGGACGCCAGTTTTGCTATTCTGACTGTGCAAATGGTTAGCCAGTTAGTTATATTACAGAACAGAAAAGTTGTCTCAAACTCAACTGAGGTTGTCAAAAAAAAAAAAAAATTGCTGGAACACACGAAAGTACAATCGCTACTATTATCTTCAATCCTTCCATGATTTCGTGTTTGTCCATCTCTTTCTGCTGCCACCTCAAAGTTTGTAAGAAAAAATACATTAAAAAAAACATTTTTGAACTTGAGCCAAAATGAGGTAATCGACATTGGATGTTTCATGTACTGTTGATCGTTACCCAAGAATTATCCCAAAAAAAACGCTCATGTTTGACGGTTAATCAATTAAAATCATGAATCATCAATCAAAAGCGTGTCCTCAGGCTTCAAGCGCTCTTTTTCCTGACATTCACGGGTGTGATTATACACGTTTCCTGCCACACATACTTTGGAGCTGGCACTGAAAGATGGGACACACCGTGTCAGTCATCCTACCATTGCCAAAAGATTTCTTTATAAGGAGCCAAAAAGAAAGCTGGTGCTTTACTGTCGTCATTTCACAATTTGAATTGTTGTCTTCCTGTAAGTGCATCACTTAAGGCAACTGTCGTTACTGTTTTACAGCACATGTGTTTGGCATTTGTCTTGTCCTGAGTGTAAAAAGGGTCGAATGTAGTCATAAATATAAAGCTCTGAAGAGCTAGCAGAGGGTTCCCCCTTTCTCCCAGTTCCCGATACTAAAATGAATATGTTTTATTGCCGTATTTATTTATAGAATTTTGAGATGCTGATGGAATGTCAAGTGTCAGGTTTGCGTCAAATTAGGAAAACATGTCGCAACGCATTACCCCATTCGATTCCAAACTCAAAAGAAAAATTGAAAGCTGAAAGGATGACTCCACTGCGATCGATAAAAGAAATTTATAGTTCACTCGACCTTGGTGAAGAAACCATTCAGAAATTTCTGCAATGTTAAAACCGTCCGGGGTCAACAGCACTACATGTGCTACATTTTGGAGAAAGTACAAAAGAATGACGACAATATGTCAACTTCTTTCTCTCTCTCTTTCTCTCTCTCTCTCTCTCTCTATATATATATATACATACACATAAATGATGTATTTGTTTACCACATTTTACTGCTTCCTCTGAATGTAATATTTGACATTACTCTACCTAGTATATAAATATTCTATTTAAAACGCATCACACAAGTAGAAGCACGAAAACCCGTACAAATGGCAGTATTTATCTATTCCATTCTGTTCTATTCATTGATGAATTCCTGTGCATGCATTCCTAAGGGCAAACGTGTGGCGAAATGATTTGCCAACTCTTTCCTGAAAGCAACAATTCATCCAAATTATTGAAAACATGTCTGGACCAATATTGTTCTAGTTGATTTTTTTGTTACTTTTGATTTATTCTTAGATTATTGTAAAATTCCACCTCACTGTAGTCGGCAGGTTAAAATAAATCAAGGCGTAAGGCGAGTTATTTACCTTGTCCAAACAATACCTTGAGTGTATTGGATTTACAGTCAGGCATATTTATCTTATTTGTTGACTTGACTAATACTTCTCTCATTTCAAAAAAAATTCACTCACTCTAATTCATCAAGCTGACATGGAACTTCACTGTGTCAAGGAGTGGCATGAAAAGGAGAAAATGGACACACTCCTTCAATTTGACTTGCGAAATTATGGAACACAATCAAATCAACCTTATAGTTCAAATATGACAAGCTACATTTCCCTTGAAGGATATGTTTCAAAAAGTGAGCCAAAGTTGTGAAATTACTTTGGTGTACGTTATGTTTTTTAAATTGAAAAAACGTTCTTCAACTATTCTGTTTTTTTTTTTTTTTTTTGCACCACTGGGAGTAGGAGGGGGGGGTAAAGGATGAGAGTCAGTCAATGAGCCCCTCCCACCTTCTGTATAAAGGCTCCCAGTCTGGTGTGCAGCTATTAGCAGAGTGACACAGCTGCCTTACAGGACCAGTGGCAATATTCCCCAAACCTGTGGAATACTCGTCTATACATCTGACCAGAAAAAGAAGAGCTTTGTTATCCCACGTGAATTCCAGGTATGTGTATTGGATTTTTTTGGTCTTTTTTCTTCATGAGCACCTTCCTCTGGTTGCTGCTTTCCCAGCTGATGGCTTTATCCTTGCTTTTTTGAGGTCAGGGCACAAGTGTATAGACAAGGACAGGTTATCTGTCTGGTTATATAAGCAGTTCAGCTCTTAATGTGTGTGCGTTTGTGGCGGAACCTCTTTCAAGGTGTGTGTAGCACATCTAAGATTTCGCTTGAAACATAATAACAGGACATTTTAATCTCAGGTATTGTTTTTCTTTTTTCCCCTTTTTTTGGGAATAGCTTTTGTTTTAATTTTATTGTGGCAAGTCTATTTTGGGAGGTTCTATTGGTAGACGCTGTCCTTCACATTATTGGCCACGGGCCCAAAGCATGGTTGTAGGTTTACTTAACGGAGGAAAATGTGACCCGAGCTTAACTTCTCAAATAAATGAATGATAAGTGCAAATAACTTGGCTTTTGGACTCTTGTGTAAGCTTTACTAGTTTACAGGCATACTGTACTAGTGACACAGTAGGAAGTTTGAAAAGTTAAATTGTAATGCGCGTGTGATATTGTAAATGACTGACTAGATGTTGTCTTGCTTCCACAGGAGGAAAAATGAAACTAATCTTCCAAGCCTTCCTCTATTGCTGCCTGGTGGCCACAGCAGCACACTGTATGGAACTTGAAGTGAAAGCCAAGTTAAAAAAGAGGTGAGTTGATTCATCTGTCTTTCCACGTGCACTCGTAAAAGATAGGGTTGATTGTCGAGACGACAGTTGTCAGAATGATCTGCCTTAAGACTAATGGCTTTTTGCCCTCCGTCATTTAGGCTCAGCATATGGCTCGGGAGCAGACTCAGACGGGATCTGGACAGCAAGACTGCAAACTCTGAGCACTTTGTCAGGCAAGATGACATCAGGGATACCATGCTGCCACATTCCAGGTATATACCTTCAACTGAAGCCACCATTTGCCACCATTTGCCAGAGAAATAAGGATTTTGAATCAACCTCCGTGTGTTTCTCCTGCAGCACTGAAACCCATGTGCGAACCAAGAGGTCCAAAAATTCTGCCAACCAGTCAAGACGGCAGGGTTGTTACCTGGGGACCTGCTCAGTGCACGACCTGGCGCACCGTCTGCATCTTCTCAACAACACTTTGAAGATTGGCAGCGCCCCCCCTGTCAAGATCAGCCCACAAGGATACGGCCGCAGACGTCGCTCCCTACCAGACCGCAAAGTCGCACTGAGACTGGAGCAGGGCAGGCTCAGGCCTGTGTGGAGCACCACTGACTCCCAAGTCCATAAGCTTGAGGCTCTGCTCAGGCAAACATGAATGGAACTTTGCAAGAAAGAAGAACAAAAGCCAAGGCAGTCGAAGAGTACGCGGACTCTCCGCTCTGTTCTCAAATTCTCCAAATGCCTCAGATTTGCCAAGTATTCTCCAGAATCTTTCCAGGACTGGGGACCAGGTCAGAGCAAGACTGTCTGCACTGAGTTTCTTAAAAGCGCTGAGCCCCGCTGCTCGGTGATGTGGAGCTGCAAACACTGGATGGAACAGCATGGAGCAACAACAGGTGCCGCACTCTGCTTGGCACTTGAGCGACCCCAAGAGTGTTGCTTCCTACCGAAGTGAGCGGACTTATCCTCTGGTGTAAAAGAGCGAAGTCTCACACTTCCTCCTCCACTTTGATAAGTGCTGTCCTGCAAGGATTTAAAAAAAAAAAAAAAAAACTGAGCACTTTTCCATTTGGACTCTAATGAATGATCAGGAGAAGATGATGTGCATCACGATGCCAAATAAGGGGATAGATGCTCTCAGCCTTTATCAAGTTTTGGGCACTGTATAAAGGAAAATGAATGCCTTAGATTCTGTGAGTTATGTGCAAGTCCACAGTTGGATTGAAATATACTTGAAGTTGTTATTTGTACAAAAACACGTGCAATCTATATTTGTGTGGTTTTTTTTAAATTGGAGCATATGTATATAGGAATTCATTTATTTAATATTATATAAAATTTACATTTACATACACATAGAACTATTTTTGTACAGAAAGGAATATACGGTATATGGGCATTGTATTCTTTTACAGAATGTGGTAACAAGATTAACTGTTTTATTTGGTATATTATATATTTGTAAATGTTCTCTATTTTATTTGTGTTAAAGCAATAATATTGTCATGTAATAAAAAACAAACAAACTTGCAAACAAAACCTTGACTTTGTCCCGACTTCCTTTTGCTCCCGGCCGCCGTAAATTCCAGCACAAGTGGCGCAGTCTATTGTCTAGAATGTAGCAAGACAGGCAGCACCTGGTCTCTGTTAAGTGATTACAGACTCTCATTAGAGTTTCCCTCGTCTCACTACATTCCCTCAGTTATGACCTCCCACCTCTGCAGCCCCTTCTTTAAAAAAAAAAAAGGGCAGACAGGGTGCGAGGCGCATTCCTGCTTGATTCAGCTCATATTTGTTGACTAAGCCATCTCAGAGCCGCCTCGGGATGCTGAGGCTTTAGCTTCATTGGTAAAAGATGGCTAGAACAGGAGTAGAAGGATGTGGTGGTGTGATGGGGGGCAGCTCACATTCCCGCAGGAGCAAACTGCTGGTCATTCCGTTCATATTTAAGCAGCCAAAGAAGGACTAAAAGGCCACAGATCTAATTTATTGCCAGCAGAGTTGTCCAAAATGTTTCCACTGGGGGGCCACATGTAGAAAAATGGAAGGAAGTGGGCCACGTCACCCTGTGTGTAGGAAACATGCTGAAATAAAATCCAGCTCTGTCCACTTGTACACTGTGGAGCAACATATCATTAGCCTGATAGCATAGCGGCCAAAGTCATTTTTCCGGAATGCATTGAAGGAATAAAAAATGTATGATTGCTATAACAATCAAAATGTATTTTAGTTTCGATTTTTTTAAGATTCAAAATTGTGTGATGTCTGTTATTGTATATAAGAAAAACAACATTGAAATTGAAAGTGTCATATCTTGTAACATGAAACATTTTTGTATGTTAAAAAAAAACTTGTGATAGCTTTTTAAAAAATCACTTCATATTCTCATGTGGGCTTTGTTTAAATTTAATATTAATATTAGAATATCAGCAGGCGTATAAAAAAATGTGAAAGGGGTTTCTGGGCCAGACCTTGGACACTACTGAACGTCACGTAAAATAAATACACAACAGCATTGACTTCACGTAAATATGCCATTCTCTAGTCTACACCACTTATCTATTTCAGTGTAGGTTGGTCAGGCAAATGAATCACGAGATATATAAATAATGTTTCTTATTGTATTTTATTTATCAAAGTAGTCGCAGCACGACCACGGTCATAGACCATGACAACCCACTGAGGTCATCCAGAAGGTAAAAACGTGCTATCGCAACTCAGGGGGTCATTAAATGCTATAAGGGTCAAATGAACATGATAAGGTCGTGTTTTAATCATTGCATATCATTTTTGAGATTGGTTTGTGTATGGTTAAACATTTCAATTCAAGGGCAGTGTTTCCCAACTTTTTTTTTGGGTCTGTGTACCCCTAAAGTTTTTGTACATGAGTACAGGATAAGATTTGAACCCAAAACCCAACCTAAACTCTCTTGCTTGAGTGCTGTACTCACGCCTATCACGCTTCTACTATCGGGTCTGAAGCACAGCATATTTATTTGAATTCGAATCACAGTTGCATTGCTGTTGATTTTTAAAACATCTGCTGGAGATGTTCTTTGATTTAGTTGAAGATACAAAACCCAAAAATGGATGATCCGAACATGCAAGTGTGACAGTGTGTGACCTAGTTATAACTTCAATTATATATCCTCTATTGCCATCTAGTGTGTAAAACCTCTTACAACTTCAAATTGTCACATTTCTAAAGTTTTGGATATGATCTATACATGGAATTAAAAATCTAATTTGTCAAACAGGTATATGCATACAGATTCTATTTTTGAACCTCACCTCCTAAATTCATAGGACTCAACAGTAGACTGCACTATCTATTGAGCACCAATACAAAAAATGTTTCTCTCCGGTAGTAATAATGCTTGATTCTTTTTGAAAAGAGTTCTTGTTCACTCCCATTTCTCCTACTACTGTATTCCAGGTTTCAGCATATTCAATCTACACTGCAGTATATTGAGAGTTGTTACTATATACCCTGTTTCCCAACTTTGGTTGAGCCAGTGCACATAGTTCACATAGGAAAACAATCTCATTACGGGACACCACTTAGCAAATCCATTCACATATATTGGAAACACAGATTGATTATGAAATTGACCCCACCCCCCTCCCCCCAAAAGAAAATTGAGAAAATTACATTTTTTTAATCCAAATCATTGACATTAGATAATTTCCTGTGAAACACTTGATCTCTCTTGGCACACTAATATGTCAGGGAACACTGGTTTGGGATTACTGTAATAATATTGCATCCAAACCTACTGTAATTTTTGCTAAATGAGAGCAAAACAGTCAAGACTTTTCCCATTATAATGCTGCACAGTACAGTTCTATAGACTATTGTATTTTTTATGAAGGCATTTCATTAGTTTTAAACTAAGCATAAATTGTACTTATAAAGACATTCATTTAATTAAATAGCATCCGGGTCTCGTTAAATTGTAAAGTACAGGACTGGTAAAAACACAAAATCTAAAACTAGCGAGTTAATAGAGCGACATTCATCTATATTTCAACACTAAATGTGGCCTCAAGTGTGTCGTTCGTGTGAAAAGTAGATGAGTAAAGGTGTGTGCCATGATTAGACTCAATTAACCTGGATGTGGCCTAGTCACCGTACTCGAGTAAAGTGCACTAGTCACTGCTTCAAGTAAGCCAATGAGCTGATGATGCTACTTGTGTGTCACAGCACAGAGTCGCCGATCCGGGCAGGTCAACTTGCATGTTCAGTTAAAGAGAATAATAATCTTCAGATAACTGATGTGTTAGTTGATGGCGCACTACTAATGGGAGGAGAGGGCAAGTGCATAATCAGTTGTGCCAACTCTGATGTCCATTAGGGCGATATGGGCGGCTCAACGTCAGTACTCTCAAGCCAACTCTAAAGTACACTGATAACCTGGACTGAGAGGATTAGCCTCATATTCTAAACACTGCCTGGCTAAATCAGGGACTATGGGGCCTTTGGCTGCTTAGGGCCCCAGCAGGAAGTCTATGTCGTTTACAGGGACTCCACAAGGAGCTTTGAAATGAACATCAGCTTGATATGATGTTTCATCAGCTCTATTCTGGCATTATGGCAACCAATTAAAAGAAATGTTAAGCCTAAACTGTAAAATGTGGGTGGCCTTACATCTATCTCAATGATACCTGAGAATTAAATGGAAAAAAAGGAATGTAAACCTCACAGTGCAGAGGTACCGGGTTCATTTCCAGCTGCGGCCTCCCTGTGTGGGGTTTGCATGTTTTCCCCGGTCCTGCGTGGGTTTTCTCCAGGTACTCCGGTTTCCTCCCACATTCCAAAAACATGCATGGCAGCATGATTGAACGCTTAAAATTGTCCTTAGGTGTGAGTGTGTGCGCGGATGGTTGTTTGTCTCTGTGTGCCCTGCGATTGGCTGGCAACTGGTTCAGGATGTTGCCGAAGACGGCTGGGATAGGCTCCAGCACCCCCCTTGTGAGGATAAGCGGATCGGAAAATGAATGAATGAAAAAAGGATGTAAGGGCATACATAGTGCAACCTTTTGAACATCCTGCCATGCTATATTTGATGAAAAAGGAAAATATTTTTGTTTTTTCTGAATTTGTGGGATGCATTTGAGGGAGCCTTCAAATTGGGAATTTGGATGCATGTAGCAGGATTATGCACACGCAAGCAGCTAAATGGATCACTGTAAGGAAAGATTATTTGTATTGTGGCTCACATTTCTATCTTTATTGTAACTGACATGGGACGGAATTCTATTCACATATACATAGAACATTTACTGCGCAGTATCCTACAGTATCTCATATTTTTGTTTGAATTTGATGTTATCTTCTCATGAGACAGCGATGAAGAAACGATACTTTGCTATGATGTAAACAAGTCGGTGTACACTTTGTATAACATTGTAAAGTGCATCTCAAAGTAATTCTTGACACAGCCAGAAATGTCTAACGGTTGACAACAAGGGTGAGTTCACCCCTGAGTGGCAAATGTCCAAATTGAGGCCAATTGGCCATTTCCCCTCCTGGGGTCACATGACTCAGAGTTACAAATTTTGAGGTGGTATGAACAGGAAAAATGGGTGTTCAATTGGGTAACACTCTCACACACTCATCATGTTTGATCAAATATTTCCGTACACCGATCAGGTAAATATTTACTGTCAATGTCTTCATCTGCGTTGAATCAATCTGAAAAGATAGGCATATAATTTGATGTCCTTACGAGCGGTGTGCGCTTTCACATGTATATTTCAGCCGCACATTTTAATTTGAAACAAAACCTTTAATACTGTTACAGTATGCCCATTTATTGAGCCCTATTTATCAGGCTGATGTTTTTGCAGCAAGCTACGGCAATGAAGGAGTTAAGGATGGACTGACGCGGACTTGCAGGGTGGTGGATGAGGTATCAAATACTTGAATGAGGCGTGAGTTGTTGATTCTCAAAAGGAGACATGTCCGCTATTTACTAACACTTCAAAATCTGAAGCGGTGAGTGAACTCATTTGAAAAATCGTGCCTGTAAATCGTGCTGACGGGTCGCGTTTAGCAAAAAAAAAAAAGCTTTGTGATCATGCATGCACAATCCACATTACAACTGAAAGATCACTGCAGTATGTTGTTGGCATCTCTGGAGTGATTCAATTCAGTCAACATTCTCACACTAACCAATGATCTAGACTTTGACTTGTAATAAATGTCACTCATAATCTAATGATATTTAAAACAGATACAACACAGTACATTTTACAAAGGCTCATTTTTGTTGCTAGTTTGAATGCATAATCTTGAATATGTACATGAAAGTTGTTCCAACGGTACGGTAAGTTTTTATTCATTATTTGCTTTCTTCTTACATGCACAGTCCAATGATGTCTAGAACAGAAATCTAATTCTGTCTTTACAAACAAAATAATTCACAGTTTTGATGCACACTGCCAGACTGATAATCATCTGCAGTACCAATAAGTTTATATATTATTTGTGTTGGCGTCACTGAGTGTGAGCAATGTCTTCATGATTGTCTGTCCATAGGCCTACAGTACGCACCCTGTGACTGACTGGCAACCAGTCCAGGATGTAGCCTGTCTTTTGTCATAAATCAGTTAGAAAATGGAAGGAAGGATTATTATTTTGCTTCTACTTGACCCTCATTGCACCATCATTAGCGTGTTTTCTAATTGACCCCCATGTCGCTAAATGTGGACAACGAATATAAGAATGAGACTGTAACGGGAGAATTTTTGATGCAGCTCTTGGAGTGATTCTCATTAAACTGAAAGTGGCCATGCATGTTACTTTACGATTAGATTTAACAGCAATTCCAAAATGGACGAGTCACGATGATATTAAGCTGCCACCTGCTGGCCCAAAGCTAGAATACAGCTCTCAAAACATTTTCACACTAGAGGTAACAGCCTCGACTACCAAAAATATTAGAAGCGGCTCTCATACCGTTGTTGCGTAGTTCACAACTATACACGCACAGCAATAAAGTAGTTGTTAAATGAATACCAGACAAAGTGATTAAGGCGGAGGACTGGTTAAAACGTCCACTTCACAGTGCAGAGTCCGGGCTTAATGTGTGGAGTTTACACGTTCTCCCCTGGCATTCATGTGTTTTCTTCAAGTACTGTACTCCAATTTCCGAATGTTAAATCATCAATTAAAAGATACATAAATCCAAACATTGTTCTAATATCTTACTTTGATTCTTGAATACAGTTCTTCTCCTGTAAAATACTAGTGTTGAACAAAACAATCAAAACCATCTCATCTTTACAGGCATCCTTCTTAAATTCTTCTTCATTAAACAATTCTCAAAACTTCTCGCTCCCATGTTTAGTTCTGCCCATGAGCACCATCATCCAGCAGTGTTGAGTTGAGAGGAAACTTTAGCCAGTGTATTTTGCTCGAACATGATAGACGAAAGACGTAGAAGTAATATGGTATACCAATTTGGCTTTGCAAAGTGTGCAAATCACTTTACATTTATCCAACATGTGGCAATCAATTAAAATAAAATTTAAAAACTACCAAAACTACCATGTTCGTGCCAGTGATTCCTCAAAGTTTGGCTGCCCATTTGAGCAGAGGTTATACGCTGTTACAGGAAGTAAATAAAACCTGAGGTTGGTGAAAAAAAACTTGAAAGAATTTAAATTAATCTCCACAGTCAATGCTTGAACTTCGACAGGCGTAATATATCTTCTTCTTCCTTTCGGCTTGTCCCTTTTCAGGGGTTGCCACAGCGAGTCATTAATTTCCATCTTTCCCTGTTCTCTGCATCCTCTACTCTGACTCCAACTACCTGCACGTCTTCCCTCACGGCATCCATGAATCTCCTCTTTGGCCTTCCTCTCTGTCTCCTACCTGGCAGCTCCATCTCTAACATTCTCCTACCAATGTAGCCACTGTCCCTCCTCTGTACATGTCCAAACCATCTCAGTCTGGCCTCTCTCACTTTTTCTCCAAACTTTCCTCTCTGAGTTGTCCCTCTGATAACCTCATTTCTGATCCTGTCCATCCTTGTCACTCCTAAGGAGAATCTCAGCATCTTTAACTCAGCCACCTCTAGCTCTGCCTCCTGTCTTTTGCCTATCGCTAGACAGGAGGCAGAGCTAGAGGCGTAATATATATTTATATATATTTTAAGTGGACTATATATCAAATGTATCTGGATCCAGATGATTTTATTCTGTGCACTGACCACTTTTTGAAATAATTGTGTGAACAAGAACTATTACTACTACAGCTAGTGTATGTATTGATTAGTCAGGCGGTGCTATATTCACGACTCAGTGCAGTTTACTGTATTTTGCATTGATCTTGATGTCTTCTGGGAAAGAACAGATGAGAAGAGGAATCGTTACTTTTTCAACGTTCTTTGCCACAATTGCTACGAGGAACAGAGAGAGCACCATTAGCTTGCTCCTCGAAAGATTATGCCATTAAATCATATCCGTTTTGCCGCTGACAGGCTACAGTAACGATGAATAAAACATGTTTCCTGGAAGGATTTGAACCATTCATCCTGATTTGACAGTCATCAACAGAAATCCTGAATCCACTGACTCTACTATGCAAGTAACTCATATGAATTATATTGTACTGTATCGAAATGAGTGCATTTTGAAGAATTCCATTTTTTAAATTCAGCGTTACTGTAGCCTGTCTGCGGGAATGTATAGCTCGTATAACAGTTACTGTCCCCTAAAAAGTAACTCAACACATGGACATTAATGTCTAAACAGGTGTGTGTGTGTGTGTGTGTGTGTGTGTGTGTGTGTGTGTGTGTGTGTGTGATACTGCCCTGCTGCCTGATTTCTGAAGGAAGTTGATAATGCTCTACTTCAGTATGACACAGCGAATGCTTGACCACCATGCTTGACGGAAGGTTGAAAAATGTGAGGGGCGTGTACTGTTTGTGGAATACTGTTTATTAGGTTCTTGTTTTTTAAAAACATTCTATCTCTCTAGTGCAAGTTAGTAATCACCAACACGTGACGACCAAAAGTTAGTCAGTGAAAGAGATTGCTTGTGAAAGTATATGTTCTCATTCGTGTTCCTGAATAATTGAAAAGGTCGCCATTTGCAGATCAATACAACAATATGAGCCTATCCCGTTTCGTGGTAATGCGCTCCAGCAATACACACTTGTCTGGACAGTGTTTTTCCCGGATGCACTCTCTGAGAGTGGAACACTGGCTTAAATAACATTCAACTCAGCCAGTCTCTGATCTGTGGCGAGCCGTTTGAACATTTATTCAAGATCCTGTTTGTGCGCCGAATTGTTCATGTACTCATATGCGCTTTGTCCTCACTAGTAAGACAGTTCAACACACTCATAGAACAACTCTGGTCCACTAATCGAATGACTACGTCTTATTGGTGTTTTTTTTCCGGCACCTTCCACTACTGTCTGACATTGCTTAACCAGATGCCACCTCACCTCACCCGGCCGGCTCCTCTAAATGCTGAGGAGCAGCAGCTCGACTCTGAGTCCCTCCCATATGCCCAAGCTTCTCATCCAAACTTTAAGGGAGAGCCCAGAAACCCTGAACCCCACTTGTGTGTGGGATCTAGCTCTTTCGGTCATGACCTCACACCTCATGCCCGTAGTTGAGGGTGTCAGCTCCTCCTTTCCAGGACAGGAGAATCATTACAGGGGTAATAAGTACCGTATGCTCACACTTGCTGGACGCCTCTCTCTGTGGCCCGCTTGAGAGTGGAAGAGAGCCCAAACCTTCTGAAGAGGACTGTTATCAGAGCCCAAGCTGTCGAGGCGAGCTATGTCTTGTCAGAACTTCTTCGCCTCACACCAGCTGAGACTCCTTCTCTGCCAGAGAGGTGACATTCACTTCCCAAGAGCCGGTTTCTGTAGCCAGGGATCGGAGCGCCAAGGCTGCCGCCCAGCACACATCGTACCCGAGCCCTATGGCCCCTCCCATTAGAAGGGGGATTCGCGTTGTCCGTTCGGGCTGTATGCTCTTTGTCTTCACTAGAAGAGCAACTGTGATATGCTAGTAGGACAATTACATGGCAAAACTATGCACTAGTTGACAATTGTATACTACTCATATACCACCCATAATTTCACTAACAAGTGCTTCACTAGTACTCACTTGTAACATGCAGCTGTCCTACTAGAATGCAAAAGCTGTCCTGCTAATGTGCAGAAATGTCATATAGTAGTGGAAAAATGTTACTAGTAACAAACAATGGTTCTCCAGATGTGCCCTAGTCACTGTACTACTGCATTGAATTGTCTTACTGGTTAGAACAAGAGCGTACTACATGAATCTTAGAAATGGCGTGGTCTTCAGGAGATTAAGAACAATTCACTTTCTCCAGGCGGTGCTGTTGCACTGCCCTCATCATGTCACAAAGTGTCCCACGTGAGGATTTTCTTGTTTACAAAACAGTACAACCTAGTCAAACTCCTGTCTGAGTAAGGGGGGGAGGACTCGCCCACTGTGTTGTACACACGCAATTTTATACCTTACCACTTACTTTTCTCTGGCTTCTTCTAACGTGCAGACATGCCTCGCCAATTCCCCAAGGTAACTCTCAGTCAGGCTGAGGAGGAGAACCAACTCCTGGCGGAAAAGGTGTACGCGTCGGCCCTGAAAGAAGAGGACAATAAGGATGCGTTGTCTATGTTCACGGTGCCCGAGGACTGCCCCATTGGCCTGCAGCAAGCCAAAGAGCATGAACTGCTTAAGGAGTTGGCGGAACAGCATTCTGAGGAAAGCGCCAAAAGGTATTCCTCACTTGTAGGACTGACCAATAGTAAAGATTTGTGGAAAACAATGAAACTGACCAAATTTGGACATAAGACGCTTAGACTCAACATTGACCATATATATGATATTCATAATTTAACTTCACTACTACTTTGCTTCGATGAAGCTCATCAATTGACTTGCACCAAGACTCCAAACTAATACTCTTCAGTACGGCACTTTGGCCAAGGCACACAAACAGTTGAAACAAACGGGCAAGTTTTTCAACAAACGGTTGCACAAAGAAAGTCAATTCCAAACTGCGAATCTACAAAAAGATATACTTTTAATTTTGTCAAATTTCCAAATTGTGTGGCTATATGTCCGTTTTGAAGTTCAGACACCAAATCAGACTGACCTTTATGGTGACTTAATTGTGCTTCTCATTTTACAGGCGCAAAAGCTTGAAGATGATTCGTTCCCAGTCCATGTCCATACAGCACTCAGGGAATCCAGACTGGATATGGCCAGGGGCTCCTACGCCATACATGTCAGCCAGCTCCAGCTCGCTTTGCTCATCTGTGCCAGAATACTGTCCTGATTACCAAAGGGTCACAATTAGTGGTGATTACTGTGCAGGAGTGAGTGCAGCAGGAAGAGCAGGATTGGCTCACACGCACCTAAGATACATTATACAGTGATGACTATAGATGCAATATCAGTTTAATATTTCATATTAAAAGCCTCTCTCCCACAAAAAAAAAGTAATGTGTGTTTTAAAAAAGTTTAGATCCCAGGATGTCACAAGTATGTGTCAACTCATGCTGTTAAAAATACCTATATGTCCATTTTTAAAAATGTTAATGGGATGTCCGCATTTCGGACGTGTTTTACATTTTACGAACCCTGAAGAAAATCCAAAATTGACGAGGCAATGAGGACACGAGTAGCTCCAGAGAGCTGATTGGTTAACACATGAGAGCAAACTCATGAGAACTGGTGGAAACAAAAACCTAATGAGCAAGACGACATGAAAAAAGGGGCACCGGGAAAACATGGCCAAAAAAAAAAAACAAAAACTCTCAATCTAAGGCAACACAACACAGATCTTGACAGATTATTTCAATAAGAACGGTGTCTGAATACTTTTGTTGATTATGTGTGATCTTCATACTTGATTCAGATCACAGTGGAAGACTATGAACAGGCAGCCAAAAGTCTTCTCAAGGCTCTGCTGATTCGTGACAAATATTCCAAATTGGCCTACCACAGATTCTGCAGAACTACAGCGCAGTTCCTTCGCAGGGCTGAAAACGTCAGATGGAGTGAAGAGGAGGAAGTTCAACCAGGTTTTAAGATTTGTGAGCAAACAAGATGACTTGGGTTGGTGGAAAACTAACTTTGTCTTGGGTCTTCAGATATGTGCCCATGTCCAACAGAGGATGAGGATCCATACAGTCTGGAAAACATCCCAGAGAACCTGAAATATGAACTACGACTGTTGGATGGAATAGTGCACGTGTACGATACCGCTGAGGATCTCAGAAAAAATCGTCCACATGACCTTCCTTATCCAAATCTGGAGACCTTTGCTATCGACCTTGGTCATGTGCTGGCAATGATTGCGGATGGACCCACGTAAGTCCTATGCCGGTTGGATTGATGCTGTCGTATCACGAGAGGGGAAACGGGTTCACCAAAACAATTCCTATTGTACTGTGCCCTACTTTAGTTGTCCGTACCTACGATTCGCAATCATTCCCAAAATGCAGACGGTCCACCATGTGACACATTTGACCTTGTTGAGCATACCATCAAAAGCATTTCATTGCTTGTGATTATTCTCTCCATTTTTGTCACTTTGCAACTTCAAACCCCCCAAATTCCTGAACCTGCCGATTTCTGATGTTTTTTTTAGGAAAACCTACTGTCACAGGCGACTCAATTTCTTGAGTTCCAAATTCCACCTCCATGAAATGCTCAATGAGATGGCTGAGCTCAAGGAACTAAAAAGTGTTCCTCACCGTGATTTCTACAACGTGAGAAAGGTCAATATGCTTCCGAATGCATGGGCAGTGGGACCATCAATCACGCCCTCTTTTGGAAAAAATAAATAAAAATAACACTGTGTTTTTCATACAGGTGGATACACACATTCATGCAGCCGCATGCATGTCTCAGAAGCACCTGCTGACGTTCATTCAGAAAACATACAACACCGATTCGGACCGGGTGGTCATGGAAAACGCTGGGCAGGAGATGACTCTTGAGCAGGTGTTCCACAGGCTCAACATGGACCCCTATGACCTTACAGTGGACTCCCTGGATGTGCACGCTGTAAGGAAGACAACATCACCATTTGCCAATAGAGTATATCGATATGAAAAAAGTTGTGACTTCTCATTTATCTCTACAGGGAAGGCATACATTCCATCGTTTTGATAAATTCAATTCCAAGTATAATCCCGTTGGAGCCAGTGAACTCCGAGAAATCTTTCTCAAAACGGACAACCATCTCAATGGCGAGTATTTTGCTCGCATAATCAAGGTAAATAGAGTCATAGTTGGCAGTTTTGTGCCCGCCTGAAAGTTTTAGGGTTACTGGATCTTTTGATGAAGTACAATATTATAGAGTGCCTTATTTCTTATGAAGAAACACAATGCGGTGAAGGAGCAATTTAGACTTGTCCGTGAAGGCGCCACTGTATTAACCCTTCCTTGCACCAATAATGATATACTGTAATCTGATAACATGATAAACTGTCCACTGTAGTAACAGCGGTGCCTGAAAGGGTTAAATAAACAGAGCAGAGCACGTTGTTTTGGTCACATTCCATCTCCACCATGAACAGGAAGTGTCCCATGACTTGGAGGAAAGTAAATACCAGCACGCAGAGCCACGCTTATCCATCTACGGACGCGCTCCAGAGGAGTGGCATAACCTGGCCAAGTGGTTCATTCTCCACAAAGTGTACTCTCCCAACATGAGGTGGATGATTCAAGTGCCGAGAATATAGTGAGTCCTCTTTATTTGTCAGACCAATTCCCCAAATTTTCAACATTTCCTTGATAAGAAAGTATTTTGTATGTGTTTAGTGACATTTTTAAGGCCAAGAAGCTGGTGCCTAATTTTGCCAAGATGCTGCAGAATATATTCCTTCCCCTCTTTGAGGCAACCATCCACCCGCAGAGTCATAAAGAACTTCATGTTTTCCTCAAATATGTAAGTAGTACAGTATGCTGTTGGTCATTTAACATTTGCTGTAATAAAAAAATGTGTTTCTGAATAGAATTACATTATTTCATCCAAATTCTACAATGATCAGCAATTGTTACACATTTTAGATCCCCCTGTTTCAATGCCTTCTTTGTCAGCTTACACACTATTAGAAGTACTGACATTTACAGCCTACATTCTAGTATCTGATCCATTGCATTGGACTAATTTATTCCCAATACTTTTTTCTCTTGAAATAAAGTATTTCAATGCAATCTGCCCAGGGCCTTCAGAATCTGCAGTACTATATATAAGGCCATTCCACCAAATCAGTGCATGATAACATTTATTGTAAAATAAATGTTTATGTCCTATAAATTGATCTGACAGCATATTTGATAAAAAAGAGTTTACAAGATGAAGTTTTGCAACTTGGAACATTGGAAAACTGCTGGCTGTCCCAATTCCAAATTTGAGAATATACCATGAAATTTAAATCCTTTACAAATGTAACATTTTGATATCTCGTCCAGTCATTTTTCAATATTTCGGGAAATCAAAAAAAAGCATTTTAAGAACACATTGATTTAAAAATATATATATATATCGTAGGGTGGCCAGCTGGTCCAGTGGTTAGCACGTCAACATCACAATGCAGAGGTGCAGGGTTTGATTCCGGCTGCGGCCTCCATGTGTGGAATTTGCATGTTCTCCCAAGCCTGCATGGGTTTTCTCCGGGTACTCCGGTTTCCTCCCACATTCCCAAAACACGCATGGCAGGCTGATTGAACACTCTAAATTGTCCCTAGGTGTGAGTGTGAGCACGGGTGGTTGTTCGCCTCTGTGTGCCCTGCGATTGGCTGGCAACCCGTTCAGGGTGTCCCCTGCCTACTGCCCGAAGACGGCTGGGATAGGCTCCAGCATCCCCCGGCGACCCTTGTGAGGATAAAGCGGATTGGAATATGGATGGATTGATATCCACGATGGGTGAACAAGTATGCAAAAGGAAAAAGACCCAATAATAAATACCAATGTGTGTTCTAAAAATTGAGTTTTTTTTCATGTTTTTCAAAAATATTGAAAGTGTCACACTTCTGTCACACTCATAAAGAAACATGATCTTTTGTCGTCAGTATTCAGGCAGCCCTTGTCATTCATCACAAGGAAATAATCATTTGCATCTGTGAGACATGTTTTTTCCCTCCACAGGTATCGGGGTTTGACAGTGTAGATGATGAGTCCAAACACAGCGATCACATGTTCTCATTCAGGAGCCCAAAGCCAGAACAGTGGACCGGAGATGACAACCCTCCATACAGCTACTACGTCTTTCACATGTATGCAAACATCATGGTCCTCAACAATCTCAGAAAGTAAGAGCGTATTCCTCCAGGATCTTGTCGGATAATCTGTGTTGTTGAAAGCATGTCGTAGTTTTACCTTGTGGTGTCTGTAGGGAACGTGGTCTGAGCACCTTCCAATTTCGCCCGCACTGTGGAGAAGCAGGCTCTATCACTCATCTGGTCTCTGCCTTCCTCACAGCAGACAACATCTCACATGGGCTCAACCTGAAGAAGGTACTTCACACTGACCTGATGTATTCTGTTAATCAACAGGGACTAAAATCGGCTGAATGTTTTGAGCATCATAACAGCAGCTTAAGGGGTTTTTCCAAACTAGCAACGTCATCAACTGCTTCTGGGGTTTGTTGGGTTTGGCACTGACCACTCAACTTAACACAAGTGAAAACAAGTCAGTGTCCAACGACCCTCCTGAGGCAGCTGGATAGCAAGGCCTACATGGTGTGGCATAGCGCGAGCAACAACTTAATAAAGCATGTCTGCTTCACACTAAGCAACTCTCATACATAGAAACCCATTACCAACAGTTTAGTCTTATCTGCAGTCATGTGTTGTATGGTAAGTAATTAACTAAGTGAAGTATTCGCTGTAGTCTGTATGACTAATATGATTGAGTAAGCATAACTACACCAAGTCCGCAGAAGAGTAAGCCAGTGACCAAGGGTCGCGGGGGGGTGCTGGATTCTATCTTCGAGCAGTAGGCGAGGGACACCCTGAACCGGTTGCCAGCCAGTCGCAGGGCACACAGAGGCGGACAATCATCCGCGCTCACACTCCCACCTTGGGACAATTTTAAGCGTTCAATCAGCCTGCCATGCATGTTTTTGTTATGTGGGAGGAAACCGGAGTGCCCGGAGAAAACCCACGCAGTCCCGGGGAGAACATGCAAACTCCACACAGGAAGGCCAGAGTCGAGATTAAACCCACGACCTCTGCACTGAGAGGTCAACGCGCTAACCACTGGACCACCGGGCCGCCTACCAATCTTAGCATACCCTCTAAATCGCAGTGGTGGAATGAAATATCAAACTTGAAATACAGAAACAGTCATTCCTGTGTGCACAGAAATGGAGCCAGGAGGTCACCTTGTTGCGCTGGAATTCAGTACCCCACCCTGGCCTTAGCCATCGCATTGAAGAGGACGTACTATGTCCGCTATTTAATGAGAGTCAGTCAGCTAAAGATATGTGCATCATGACTTGAAGCACGTCATGATTTCAGACAACAGCAAAATAACTTTACTCATCACTAATGATCTAGTTCTTATCATGCAAATCATTAAATAGACAAACACAATGCAAAATATTATTAATCTCACAAAATTTGTATCTTTGTCTTTGTTTTCATTAAAAGTAAATTGGTGACCACCACGAGCGGTGGCAGGGTGCCCGAGCGACCTCCATTAACTGGTCGCCACTACAACATACTGTAGCAAACTGATTAAAAAAAAAAACAACTTTGACAATCTACATTAGGAAATCAGCAACACCTATCAACATTTTATGATACATAAAACACATCCCATGCACATGTGTTGATATAAAAGCACATTTGTTTTTATTGCCCACTTCTAGAGCCCCGTCCTTCAGTATCTGTACTACTTGGCCCAAGTGCCCATTGCGATGTCTCCATTGAGTAACAACAGCCTGTTCTTGGAATACTCGAAAAACCCTCTGCGAGAGTTCCTGCACAAAGGTCTCTGCGTGTCCTTGTCTACAGACGACCCACTGCAGTTCCACTACACTAAGGTAACACCGCAGTAATTGTTTGTATGGGTTCAGGCCTGCATTTCACTGCACAGTGACTCAACTCGCTGAAGTAAAACTACGAAAGACTAACATTTGTTGATTGGCTGACATATTTGCGCTATTTGTACTGCTAGTGGGGCGCTCGATGACAACTATTAGAACTGTATAATGTCATTATTCCATAAAAAATCTACAACTACTAAGACTGAGCTTCCTGTGTTGACAGGAGCCACTGATGGAGGAATACGCAATAGCAGCTCAGCTGTGGAAGCTCAGCACGTGTGATGTGTGTGAAATAGCCAGAAACAGCGTGCTGCAATGTGGACTCTCTGACCAGGTACAGTTTCAGGTTGAATTCTGTAGCAGATGTGTCAAACTCATATTTGTAACAAAATATGCCTTCAATAGCTCTGTGTTTTTAAAAGTAAAGACAATTTGTAGTGTTGGTATTTTTAGATAAAAATATGAAGTTGATCTGGCCCTCAAGCCTTGACTTTGACACCTATGCCACGCAGGGTTGCAAAATTGTGGGAATTTTCTAACTTGGAACCAATTATTAACAGTAATTTATGGGACTAAATTGGAATAAATCAAAAATGTACAAAATTGAAAGTTGGCTGTTATGATAAAAGGGAAATTAAATCAGAGTTTTACGTTGTTTTGTTAGCTGTAATGATGCTGTCTGTTCTTGTTGTTCACATTCACTTTTGTATGAACAGTATCTCTAACTTATTAGCCATTCATACATGTATTTGCAAATGTATTATTTGTGAGTAAGGACTGTACATTGCATTGCTGCTCATTCCACTCATTCCCCTTGCCTGCGATTGTAAATATTGCCATACTTTACATTTAATTTTGCGGTTAGATGAAAAAAGAAGCAAGGTGAACACAAAAGACCAGCTTGGAGCTCAGAGAGTCCAAATATTAGCATTCTTCTCTGCCACGACCGTAAAAGCAGAATGTCCCCATTACTGCAGTAATGAAGGCTGATTGCATTCTATTTTACTTTAAAATCCTTACCGATTTTCTATGACTTTGCAGTAGACAATAAGCTGTTGACTTGGGAGCCAGAGGAGTGATCATTTGATATTTTTAATTTACAGGACAAGAAGCACTTTTTGGGGGTGGATTACTTGAAAGATGGACCCGAGGGAAATGACATTCGCCGCACCAACGTGGCTCAGATCCGCATGGCCTATCGACATGAAACTCTGTGCAATGAACTCAGTTTCCTTGTGGACGCTGTCAAGTCAGAAGCCATAAATTCTGTTGTGTGAATAAGGTACATTATTCGGGATTACTAAATACTCTCGAACACACACAGACACACACACAGACAGACAGACACACACACACACACACACACACACACACACACACACACACACACACACACACACACACACACAGACTGCAATGCTCTCACACACCAATAAAATTATTTCAGATGCATTACAAATTTGGCGGTGGAGGAGCTCAGAGATGTAAGGTGGGGCGGGACCATTTAAAGATTTGAAAACAAATTGAATCTTAAAAATAAGTCTAAAATGTACAGGAAGCCAGTGAAGGGAACCAGAGGAGGAGTTATGTGCTCCCTCTTTCGTGTACCAGTCAAGAGGTGAGGAGCAGCATTTTGCACCAACTGGAGACGCTTGATGGAGGATTGGCTGGTAAACTAAATTGCATTACAGTAATTCAGCCGAGATGTGATGAAGGCTGGATTACCGCATAGCAGTGGAAGAAAATACCATGTTTCCTTAAGATGGAACCCAAAGGGAGCAGATACGATGAAGAAAGCAGAAGCCCCAGAATTGAACCCTGTGGAACACCATATGACAGTGAGGCAGTGTGGGACTCATAACAACCAAATTTAACACAAAAGTATCCGTTCATCCATTTTCCGATCCGCTTTATCCTCAGAAGGGTCGTGGGGGGTACTGGCGCCTACGCCAGCCGTCTGTCAGCCGTCTTTGGGCAGTAGGCGGGGGACACTCTGAACCGGTTGGCAACCAATCGCAGACAAAAAGATCTGTTGGCCAAATAGGATCTAAACCATTCAAGGGCACTACCACTAATACCCACCTAGTACTTGCAAGCAGAATACTGTGATCCACTGGATCAAACGCTGCGGTTAAATGTAACAAAACTAGACACACATAGTCTCCAGTGTCATTTACCAGGAGGATGTCATTTTTGAAGTTGGGGCGTCATGTAAAAAAAAAAAAAAAAAAAAACAAGCGGGGCAAACTTGCTAGAGGAAGCATTTAGAGAAATGAGTTGTCGCTGGATGCTTGGTTAACAGTGAGTCCGAGCAAGCAAACCCCTGCACCCACTTCTCCCAGGAAAGAGGGGGACAGTTGACATTCCTCCACGATGTCAACTGTTGACTTCACTGTAAAATGGTGAGATCAGCGGGAGGAATTGCTGATTGGGACCTGCAGGAGATAGGCTTGAAATTCAGGAGTCTGAATCGGGAAGTTGGAAAGTATGACCAACAGTTTTTGTATCTCCTTCCAGCAGATAGCGCCCTTGGCGACTGCCTGGTTCGCTTATGCCCAGTGATCAATCTGTAAAATTCAGAACTGTACATTTGGGAGCATTTCCATAGTGTGTATGAGAGCATTTCGGTATTTGGGTCATTTAGGTATGTAGTATTAAATTTACAACAGCGTCTCATATTGGACCCTTAGTATTAACAGTACATTATTGTTCTTGATTTTGAGAGTGTGTAGGAGAGAAACCAAATGTGCTGTAATGAATGCAACCTTGAATAGAAACTATTCACCAAGCAGACAAGAGGGAAAATGTCTTGTATGATTAATTTCATCTTCATAGGCGTAAAGAACCACGATAGCAAGGGCAAACACTCCATCTTCACATAAAGCCACACTGAATAAACATTTGCACTACAGACTGTATTGTGTGATGGGGTTATGTGTGAGAGCCGTTTACACAAAACACAAGAAACCTGTTGCGGAAGCTTTTGCCCAGAATTTTAGTTTGTACCAATGTGATTACAGTACACACAAACGATGTCTTTAAAGTCTCATTTACTCATTTACTTGCAATATCAAACTGATGCAAACAAGGATTGTGATTGTTATGGAGAGGCTACCTATTTACTGTACATCCTTCCAAAAAGCTGCTGCCTTTAACAATAGACATAAAACAATATGCACGGTGCAAAAATCAGATGTCGTGTCGCTCTAACACATTAAAGGTGAAATCAGAGAGGTTATATCTTGTAAGTGATCATTTTAACTTGCAATGACGATGTCTCCATGCTCCTGAGTCACGTCAGCTCTCTGGAAGCGCCTTTTCCTGTTCAGAAATACACAGTCACATTGAATTCCTGATACCAATAGCAAATACAGTCATTGTATAATAGTAACTGAAAAAGTTTTATAAGCCTACAGATGCAACACTGTTCAACATGTAGTGTATTTAATGAAACACCAAGATGGCAGCAAAGCTCTACATGTGGTACCAAAATGCCAAAGTACTCACCGATGCTGAGATATTCCTAGTGCTTTTGGTACAGAAACTTTAAAACAATGACAGCAAATTCTGAACCAAGGTTTCTTTCTTTCCTTCTTTTTTTTTGTGTCAAACTGCTGCGCTTCAATGCCAACTACTGACTTGATGTCTAATATTTTTTAACTTAAGTATCAGTGTCTGGCATCGGCAGGCTTCACAAGATATCACTCAATTTAAGTTATGCATCTCTTGATTTGACAGAGACAATGCAGTTAAACGTAGTCTACTGAAGTGGATTGAAGACCTTCGGGTAGAGCAGTGGTGTCAAACATACGGCCCGCGGGCCGGAACCGGCCCCCAAGGAGGTTCGATCAGGCCCGCAGGATAATTTAAAAGTGAAAAAAATACATTAAAGACATGTAATGAATATTTTTCATAAGATGCACTTCATGGAATATCCACTAGGGGCACACTGTTTTCATCAGAGTAGAAGACAAAATTGTTTTCATCAGAGAAGAAAACAGTAGTCTCAGTCTGTCTCTGAGACAGACCCAACACATCAGACAGTATCAATGCACCAATACTTCTTTATACCAAAACAAAGGAAAGACATGCTATTTTGGTTATTTATAGCAGAGTATGGCACTTGACATCTACCGAGACCGTATGTGGCCCACAATGTGAAATGAGTTTGACACCCTTGGTTTAGTTAAAAGTAGTGATCACCATCTTGTAGCTTCTATGGACATTCACAAACTCTTTTAGTTGGTTAAGTCAATTACTTGTGGACTTCCGCTATTTAGTACTTCTAGAGACCAAGATGAAAAATGATTGCTCGATGATAAGGCAACTTACACTTTCATGTATGCAAGGACGGCTATTGCAACAAGGAGAACAGCACATGCGGAGGTGATGAGCACCACTTTTCCTGGAACAATGACACATGTCAGGTACATTGGTCCCATGCGGGACTTAACAGTCATGAATTTTGTGTTATGGAGACAAGTGACAAACCTTTCCCAGAGCTCTGTTCACTGCCGGCTAAACGGGCGAGCTGTGCCCCATCCAGACTGTCCAGCAATGTGAGGTCGGAGGTCAAAGAGAGATTAAAAATAAAGAGAGAGGCGGTAGGACTTGGGACATCAGCGAACTTGGAAATCATGGTTGTCATTTCTTCCTCGGGTTGAGCTGTGTAATCTGTATACGGCAAAAACCACAAGGAGTAAAGTACATATCACTATAGTAATGTTCAGACTTTTGTTATGGTTGTCAAATGATAGAGATACGGTAAAACATATCAGTATTGCACGTGATAGTATTAGTGAATTTATATATGCCCAACTTCCTAAAATGATCTAAATTAGTCAAAATGTACTGCCTAAACCACCTAAAAAGTGAGACAGGAATCGTATTGCCAAAAATGTAAATTATTTTAGATCACCGCATGAACACTGGCACTTAGTATAGGAAATTAAATTAAATTGCGTTCCACATAAAATTTTAATAAAACTGCAGCTAAACAATTAACTTAAAAGTTCAATAAAACTGTACTATGATTGGGCGGCGATCCAATTGCGTCCATCCTCAGTTGAGCTGCTCATGCAATTCTACTTCTGAAATTACATTGTTAAGAAATGTATTTAGTATTTGGTTAAATTTTTGGTGTTTTCTGGAAAAAAATGGGGGAAAAAAATAGCACGTGTGTTTCAACAACTCTGCCCTTAAAAAGAAAGTGATGTTCCATTTTGCTGCAACCGTTTAACAACATGTTTATTCTTGCAGTTGCAATATGCAGTGTTGTGCTGCCTCATACGGAGAACTTATTTGAATGTTTTGGTTACTGAAGTCTTAGTAGTGTCATTTAAAGCAAGGCCGTGTCACCAATATTTTTTTTTGTCTATTCTTGTCTGTACAACTATATTTATTCTATTATACGCATAGAAAAAAATTGCAAAGTAACCTGAAATGAAAAAAAAAGCATACACTGGAATAGAACTGGCTGATAATAAAATAACAAAATAATACTTCCAAGTCAACAGACTTGGAAGTATTATTTTACTTTACTTGTATATGAAATTTAGTTGTCATAGAAAATACAACTGCATGGGAGCAGTTAACATTACCCCCCCCCAAAAAAACTGACATTTTTGTGTCAATCAACCACAATAATAAACATCAAATGGGAAAGCATGTGAATATTTTAAGTCAAGTCCCATTTATTTATATACCCCTTAAGCACAAAAAGTTTTAAAGTGCTTCTCATGCCCGCAGCTGACAAATATTAACCACATCCGCTGATCTTGACTCGCAGGGCGGCAAGGAAAAAAAATCAATATTTTAAACATGTACAATTAAAATAATCCATATTAAAGCCCTTCGTGATGCTGGATTCTTATTTTTATGATGGTTTGTCTACTAAACGTGTTGAATGATGCTCTGTGCACTCTTGGCAAATAAATCCTACCTGATTGGTTGAAGCAAAACACATCAAACTTTTTGTCCAGTGCAGCTCGCCATGAGACCAAGCCGGTTTGGTTTTGGCCGCAGATCGAAAGGGCTTTGACGCGGGGGACGACTGCATAATGCTCATCAATCCAGCCAAACCTTAAGTAAAAAAAAGAATCCTGAAAGAATATGCATTTTTCTTGGTTAAATTTCACTTTATGTGCGTTTTGGTCTTACCTGCATGTTTCAAAACCCCTATTGAGGGCTTCGGTGACTTGGTCTTTGGAGGCGATGTTGAGTCCAAGATTAGTGCAAATGTCACGCGCTTCAGTGACATTGAAGCCGTACTCGGGCTGGCTTTGGTCATTCAGAAAGCTGAGTTGGATCACTCCGGCAATGCTCTTTGCCGGAAAAACTGTCAACAGCATACGCAATGTCACTTTTGGAAGCGCAAAGACCGTATGAAATAGGAAAAGCTTTACCTCTCAGGTTGATTGTGATTGTCTCCTGAGAGAAGGCCGTCGTGATCGACAGCGCTACGGCGACAGAAAGCAAAACGCTCTTCATGGCTTCTGGCGGTTGAGACGAATCAATGCGTGTACAGTGTTGAGCACTCTGTGTGCGTCCCAGCCAAATCGTCAGGGTTAAATAGAGGAGATTTGCTCTCATTGGGCTGCGTGGACTCTTTGGCCATTGCCAGAACGGAAAGGAAGGGGAAGTGGGAAGTCAGGTCAAAGGATTGAGCGTAAGGCCCACGAGACCAGCAGATAAAACATATTGAAAGGACACTGAAATTCAACAGCAGGCCAGAGAAGCTCAACGCACGCTGCAGCCCGGACTCGGAGTCGCTGTTTCTCAACTGGAAGCCATTCTACTCACCACGTGAGTTCTCCTCCTTCATACTCACGGGTGTTTACATCCCAACGCAAGCTAACGCGAACACAGCGCTACAAACGCTGGCTGACCAAGTAAACAAACTCGAGCTAAAGCATCCAGAGTCACCCCTTACCATTTTGGGTGATTTAAACCCTTTTAATGCACCCTGTAACCTGATAACACGATAAGCTGTCCACTGTAGTAACCACTGTCCCTGAAAGGGTTAATCGAGCACAACTTAACCATAAACTTCCCAGATATAAGCAACACGGTGATTGTTTCACCAGAGAAGGCAAAAATCTGGACCATTGCTATACAACGTTCAAAGATTCAAACCGATCGGCTGCTCATGCAGCACTGGGCTTTTCTGATCACTGTTTAAAACACTTCATCCCTAAATACTCTCAAATGTGAATAACCGGTTGTCAAGACTGTGACAGAGAGGTGGATCGATGAAGCAAAGCTGGCATTGCAAGAATGATCGGACTGCACTGACTGGGGTGTCTTTGAAACTTCAAACTGGCAGCCTGGACGAATACACAAGACACTCTAACATCATACATCAGTTTCTGTGAGAACATGCGTGTACCAACAAAGTCTTTCCGCTCCTTCAACAATAACAAGCCATGGTTCACTGCCAAACTCAGGCAACTTCGAAAAGCGAAAGAGGCCCCCTTCAGAAGTGGAGATAGGGCACTGTCCAAACTCGCCCGAAACCAAATGACAAAGGAAATTAACATCGCAAAGAGAAGCTATGCAGAGAGGCAGACAAAATAGTTTTCTGCGAACGACACTGCTCCCAAGCAGCGAACAATACGGGACTGGTTGCTTCAATCCTGACTGCTGTAACATCCCAGTAAAGCAGTTAAAAACACAAATCTAGGGCACGTGCAACAGTACTCATGCAAAATACACGAGGTTTCACAGACTGTCCCACAATAACACATTCAGTGTGACTGACACTTGACATTATGCGTATGGTCCAAATGATTTCCTCCCGTGGGAGCTTTCCAAAGTCCATGAACATGCCCGTGATCTCAGGATCCTCCCATGATCCCGCTTCCACAAAAACACCTCCCCGCATGTCACGGCAACACGGGAAATGACGCAGGCACAGAACGCTTGTGGTCGATCCTTCACCAGTAACATTTTCTACTGGGGTCACACATTGAGAGTTTTTTCCCCCAATTTATTTGTCATCAAACATCATGGAAACTAAGTTAATAGTGATTTTTTCTGGCAGTTCTCATCTGCCTGTCATGCAATTGGCACCCCGCTGCATCCACAGATAGAGTATCTTGCTTCGTCTCGCTGCAAAGTGATAATACAATTTCAGAGGGAGGGGAAATCTTTGAAGTAAAATAAAATATACTCTTGAGGTTAAACCTAACAAGCTCTTAGCTTGGACCTCCGATGACAAGTTTGTGCAATTTTCACCCCAATTTGTTTATTCCAGGATTTTTAAATCAAGATTTACAGTATACATGTCCTCATGTGCCCTCCACTTTGCCCCTCCTTTCTCGTCTTACTTTCGCTGACAGTCCTGAGTTTTGTATTGTTTGTAGCATGAATTCATCAACTGACCCTGCCATTTTACAGAATGTTATCTGGAGCACGATTTCATGGCTAAGCACAATAACATCCTGCAGCCCCAGCTGCTTGCCTGCTTATTCCACTAACAATCCACCATGTGTGTGTATGTGTGTGTGTGAGCTGCAAGCATTCTATTCACATCATAATCACATTTCTCAATAAAAGGGACAGTGTAATTGATCGATTTGACAAACCTTTATTTCAAGGTGAAGTGGCAGAGCAAATCCCTGCATGGAGTTGACACCACAAATAGGCACACGTGTAAAGACAGTCAAAAATAAACAGTCTGCAACATTTTCAGTGCCCGAAGACACAATCCAAAATGGCACAAATGACTAATGGATTGCAAAACGTATTGCACTCTGCAAACCACAATGGAACCTGCAAAGTCTAAAAGAAGCCCTTCTTGACTGACTTCTAAATTGTCCTAATTTCAAAGCATTTTGACCATTAAAAACAATGGAAAGTAACATCATTTGTTAGGGCTTAGATCTATCACTGTCATAAAACCTTCATACAGTGCAGTAGTGCCTTAAGATACAAGTGAACCCAACTGCGTATTTAAAACCACATAGCTTTGCCTCAAGAAAATCCGCTTACCTTAATGCTAACACGCAATGCTAAAGGTGACAGACATCCTAACGAATAGTATTAACAGTAGTGGTGTTATAATAACCCTTGAAGCAACTGGTACTGGAACACAAGCTGTACAGCAACACACGTAGACATACAATTTTACAAAGCTCATAGGAATGCATTCTTTATCCTCTGCGAAAAACAATATTACAAGGGCCCGACCGATTGACTGACAGCTTTAACTGGCCCAAATCAGCTCTTTTAATATCTGACCATTTAAAACTGTTTTGTTGTGTTCTTTTAGGGAAGATGATAATGTCATTTCCATTCATTTCAATGGGGAAAGATTATTCGAGACAAGTGTTTTGAGTTATAAGGGTGGCCACACAATGAATTCAAATACAGTACTTGTATCTCAAGGCACCACTATACAGGCAATATTTTAAGTAACATTTTAACATTCCTGAATGTCATACACGGATAATGATAACCATCATTAAGAAAACTAAAATAAAGCAAAACTACTTGTGCTTTGTACACAAGTGACAGACACAGAGGGACGCTGTCACGTTGTAGCATTTTATAGCTACAGCTGGAATTAAGTGCTTTGTAGTCATAAGTGGGTTTATGTTAGAATGTGCTCGATAGATTTGTTGAAGTCTTGTGTGATGTCACATACGTCGAAGGAATGACCCCCACAAAGTTGGGGTTGAACTCCAAATTTGACCACTTATGGGGTGTCAAACTCATTTTCACGTTGTGTTTGTTTTTTCTCTGGAAGCCATTCTGTGAATATACAGCAAGGTATATGCAAATGCACAACTAGCAAGATCAATACAAATGGTTTGTTTAACAAAAGGCGGTTGGCAAAAAATGCTTGCAATATCAGAACATTATTAAAAGTGAGGACAATTTGTGATTGAGCTACTGCGAATTACGCTGTAGACTTCAATTAAAAATGGCAAACATGGTCTTAGCCATGTTTGCCATTTTTAATTGAAGTACAGAACAGAATACAGAAAAGGCATAGCTTTCAGATTGAATACTGATCTAAATCAAGGTTTAGTTTCATTTTTTTCCATCTGTAGAGGGTATTACATTATTTCATTCATTTCCTTCCCTGATTCATTGTGCAACAAAAGTGAAGTTCGATTGATAAACTGTCAAAATAGAAATCAGTTTTATTGCTAAATGACAAAAATGGAGTTGGCCCACTCTCATTCTTAGTGGCTCGATTTTAGTACCGATTTGAGCAAGAAACCAGACAGATCCTGATTTTCAAAAAGCTACAAAATAATCCAAATGTGCAAATATCTTGCCAAATAGAACAGCAGTAACTTGATTTTATTTCTCACAATGTTTCAGAATTGAACATATTTAAATACACTTGATATAAATAACCATATAACCATAACATACATATTCTATATCTTCTATGTATCAGCTGGTACTCAAGGCCGTTCAAAAGAAAAAAAAAAATCTATTGGACCTGAGAAATACGCTATACGTACTTTTACATGGTTGCAGATTCATGTGTAAGATACATTTTACGCCAGCACTTGATATCCAAAGTGCCATATTTATCATCTTAACATGTACCACAATTGTAATTGGTCCCTCAGTAGAAGTGAACAAGTAGTAACTGTAACAAACTTTATACATAAAGCTGCTGAAAACTCTTTGTTAACTGCATTCAGTTATATTCCACTATGGAGTAAATTGACTGAGACGTGAGTGTCTGTGAAGCAATTCTTTGGTTCTTATTAAAGTGCTTATGCTCTTATGTGTCATCACGCTTGTTGTACCCAGAAAAGAATGTGAAAATGCTGATAACGAGACACATCACCAGAAAAACCATCAGCGCCATCCAGAGAAGCCGTTTGCTCCACGAAATCTTGGGGCGAATGCGACTAAGAAGAAGTAGGACCTCCTCCATCCTCCTGTGAAGAAAAAAAACCCCAACAAATGCTTTTTTAGTTAGTTACAAATTTGCGATTTTGCGACAGGCACAGATGAAACAAAACAGACACAAGTATGAGTTCAAGTCTCACAGGATCTTGGCTTGGCTGTTCTCAACCACCTTCTGCTATCTAGGTATCTGCCATCTAGTCTGCATTTGATTCCCTGGCGTGATGTACTGCACAAGCTCTGAGGTTGTTTTACACAGCCTGCACCCGTGGCCTTTTCTGATGTGGGAGGTCCCAGCCTCTATTTACTTTATCTTGTGTTCAGGGCCTGTTCTTGTCCGGCCATAATTAGTGTCTCTGTGTTGTTTTTCAATCCAGCATTTTCCAGCCAGTGGTTATAGTTTCTTGATATTGATGCCTTCTTCAATTTGGTAGTGGTACACCCCATGCATCGGCTTGTCTTTTCATGACAGTCCATCTGGCTCCTTCTTCTAGCTGTGCTACTGTTGCATGAGGCACTAAGCAGGATATCCCTGGGTACCATCATCTTGATGTTGTCTTGGAGACTTGTTTTTTTAGAATCAGCAAATTCCCTGTCAAATCGCAGGAAATTGGCACCCTTGCAAAATGTTTGTGCGTTTGTGAAAAGTTTCCTGACAGTCCTGTTGTGTTTTTTTTGTTGTTGTTGTACTTTTGCAGTCATATTTCTGGAAACTGACTCCCTGTAAAATTGCACTTTTCCCTTCTGGCCCTTGGTGTCTTTGGGATAGATTGCCCAACAGTTCAGGGACTCGTTTTCACTTTTCACTATTGGGTGTCTTGAAAGGCGCTTATAAATAAAAATGTATTATTATTACTATTATTATAAATGGCCGAAAATCTACAACATTTTCTTTTGTCATTAGCCGATCATGTAAGGACCTCCCGTGTTTTAGTGAAAGGTTTCCCAACAGTCCTGGACATCAGGTGAAAATGAATGGAGCTCATCTTTTAATTCCCTTCAGTTCAATCAAGACAAATCTTTACTTAGAGTAACAAGTACACAATGTAAATAGTGTGAACAAAGAATGAGAACAACAGAATTTACTCAGTAATTGCACATGGAATTTAGGCTAATGTTTAAAATTGCAAAAATACTACAAAAAAAAATCCAAAATATTAATTGCAAACATACTGAAATACTAAATATCTGGAGCAGCATAATATGATATTTATGGATATTTACAAGCAATTCCAACATTGAAAATTAAAGTGAGCCGTGATATTGTGTCAGAAATGAAATCGTTTCTCATTTACACATGGGTGATTTTGTGTACTGTATATGTCATCTTGAAAGGTGTTGTACTGTGTGCCATACCGGCTTGCTTTGATTTTCTTTCCACTTTCTTCATCCCTTATTTTTGATTCCAGCAACTTTTCTGCAGCTTCATTCTCCTCTTCATGCTTTTCCTCCTGGATTGCTTTATTTTGCTTTAGCCCTTCTTGGTAGCTGCAGTGAACATATTATATAATCCCATTAATCAGCAAGTTCAAACGCCCCCACAGAAGTACAATGTTACAGGAAAAAAATGGACCGTTAAGACAGGTTTTATAGTGGCCACTGACGGACCTTGGAAAATATTTCTATTATTTCCTATGGAGGAAAATAAAGGCTCATTAACATTCTGGAATGAACCGTTTGTCCTCACAGGTTACACTGTATCATTAAAAAAAAAAAAAGGATGATATCTTAGTCCACGTAAATTTAATCTTAAATGTCTCGGTTTGGGCTGAACAGCCATAATGGCTCTGGTGTGTTTATTTATCACAGAAGTTGCATGTGCATAGAGAAGAGGCCTCACCCTTTATTGTACGCCACTTCCTCAATCTTTGCCTTGAGCTCTGCCCTGATTTCCGCTCTGATCTCCTCCAAGTTGACAGCGGGCTTGGCCGGCTCTCCTTCCTGCTCCGACGCGCTCTTTCCACTGCATTGTTTTGCATAGGAAAGCACAGTTAGGCCTTGGCTACATCGCTGCAATCATTTTGAAAGTATGTCAATCACAACTTAAACCTGACGAACTGCAACACCGGCACTCCCAAAGAAAAAAACAGACAAAACACAAAAGGCCTGATGTACTGAGATCCCAAAAAGCGTGCGCTAAATACTGCATTCACTATTCAGTGGATGCTTTGCATGAGATGTACTAAGGCCCATCACACACTAGAGAGTCCACAACTTTTCACCGCACACCAATCGGTTGAGCACTGCACATCTATCCGTGCCCCTTAATCTGATTGTGAGGCTCCATATACAGTAATACTGGACTGTATTTTACTGAACCACAAAAACATTGTGCAATTGTCAAGGATGTAGCCGATTCCCGTATAGACGGACGGTTAACTGGTGACAATAAAGGCGAGAATGTGGATATTTCGAGAGGCTGTTGGTCATGATGGAGTGCCTCATTCACTGACTGCACACTTGCATTTTGCTTTGCTTTCTTACAACTATAGAGGATTGGGATGGTTACTTTTAAAATGCATGTACAGTTACTAAATACCTGTTAAAAAAGGGAGTTTGCAGCTTAATCCAAGCGCCATAATATTAAAGTAACAGCAAGGCGTATGTGCAGTAGGAATATTCGTTCCCATTGTTTTATTGCAGATGTTCTGAAAAGGGCTTTGTTACACCTGTAGCTGTTGTGAAAACGCTATCGAAATAAAGATGTATTGTACTTGTGAATTACCCAAAATACTGTACTATCGTATCAAAATATGTAAATCAAGACAAAATATATATATTGCTACAAAATACATTTGTGTACAGTGGACCACCACTATTTGGGGTATAAGGACAGGGCCAGCCCGCAAGTAGCAAAAATTAAGGGCCAGTGATTCTCAACCAGTGTGCCACTGTTGGGACACATTAGTGTAATAGCGCTTGTATGTCATGGGAAATTCTCAAATGTCATTTGATTGACCGACATTTTTTTTAATTTATAACATCTAATGTATTTTCGTTTATCTATCTCTGCCAGCATTTTACAGAGGCGGAACAAATTAATCTTCTATTAAATGGCAGATATTATATAATTGACGTCTATTCACGGACGTGACATTTTTGTTTAAAATGTGTACCGTGGCTCAACAAAGGTTGGGAATCACTGAGCTGGATAGTTAGGTGCAGATGGATTAAAGGCCATGTCAAACAATCGCTGCAAACGGCTCGGTGAGATGCCAGTACCAATTGTCACAGTGCACAGAAATTACCCAGATGCAAGGGAAAGTTAAGAGGAATTTTGTCTTAGGTGATATGGCATGATTCCTTCTTGTGACTGACTTAAAGCCATCCCTGAGATTAGAACATTCGGAAGCTCCAAAACTCTGTCGAATAGGCAATAAGTGATGTTTCGTTGCACGAAAGTCTAATGACAATAAAGATCCATCCATCCATATGTTGCAATATTTTGTTTTTTTCTGGGATTAAAAAAAAAAAGTGCTGTCCATGCACCTGCCTTTAGATGACTCATTTGACGCATGATCAATTACGAGTAAATTAGGCCCATAGAGCAAAAAAATGGTGGAAGCAAGTTGTTTGTTATTCCTCTTCTCTGTCTTTGGCACAACACTGAGCTCTCTCCGTAACCAGGATACGACTCTAGCACTGAGTCTGCACTTGGCCAAAAGCTTGTGGTTAGATTATGAGCCTGGAGAGCAACTTCAGTGACATTTGATGATATTCTTCCATTTCCACATTTCTCAAGCTTTGCCGCACTCTAACACATCCTCCAGGTCACACAAACAAGATAAAAGTTCCCACTGCCACATAAAATGCTTTTTCAGGCATTTTTGAGCCATTGTTTGAAAGAACGATCAGTGACCTCAGGAATCAACTGGTGTGTGTGTGTGTGTAAAAGTGTAACAAAAAAACTTACCACTCTGTTGTCGCCTGTTGTGTCGACTCTGGTGAGGAGTTTCCTTTCACATCGCTCGCTTCACTCTGCCAGGATGGGAGTAGTCATGAAATTATTAAAACATCCTGTAATCTCAATTTGACACAATTTCAAATTTCTCGATGGTCAATGCAGATGTTCATCTGTCAAAATAAACAGCAATGTTTAAGCCAGTGGTTTTCCAGTGGGAGGACTCAGAAGGGGTAATAAAACACATAAAAATGATTGTGTGTTTTGTTTTGGATTCATGCCGCCAAGTGTGTCTGATTTTGTCTAACTGTGCTGAATTTCCCCTACCTCTCTGTAAGGTTGGGCATCGTCGGCAACTTCCTGAAGTTACCATGGGATAATATCAAGACCTTGAGTGACATATTATTAGCCTAATATTATAATTGCCCAAGTCTTTGTTAACTTACCATCACGTCAATAATAAAACACCACCATGCTTGCGAAAAGTATTTTTCTTCTTTACCTATTGCTCTGCAAAAATTGTGCTATAATCTTATTAGGCTAATGATGTTTTTTTTTAATGGACTTGTGAGATCAAAGGATTGTGCCTTACATTTTTAATTTACATATAATGTAAAGACAACAATATAGAACTGTGATCAATCGTTTTCTGACACAAGCGGTAATTTTGTTTCTTTGGTGTTGAACTGTCCAGAGCACCACACATGACAGGGGTATTTTTATTGGTAAACTGTGGTACAGTATATACCAAATTATTAACTTGTGGCCATGAATTAGCTATACAGTAGTATCGTTAAACCACAGTTGCATAAGCAAATCCAGCACACATTTTCTGGGAACAGAAACCGGTAGGTAAGAGACATCACGTCTTAAGGTTTATTTTGTGCAATGTTATACCTGTGACCATAATTTAAATGTTCTTTGTCCTGTCATGTCTGAGGCTTGTGGAAGTATAGTATTTTTTTTTTTGCGCCAGTTGTTTCATGATCTCACGATCACACACTCAAAATATTTGAAATAAACCATATTCCACCCGTAACTTGAACTGATCATCATTTTTCCAACAAACTAACAACCACAAAAAGGAAAGTCTTTTGCTATGTCCTCGCTGGCAAAGCAAATAGTATGATGAGTCCCATTTGGTTGAGCGCAGGAAAGGAAAGACTCACCAAGGCAGGAAGAGCTGCACCAGGCGTGGAAGCTGTTGGCACATTGGGGCGGCGGCGGTGGGCGGTGTCTGACCCGGGATGTTCAGGAGGTTAAACTTGGGCACCACAGCAACACTCACTCTGCGTCTGGGCAATGCCTTCGTGAGAGAGGATATCAGCTTGTTCATGTTGAGTACAAAAAAAAGGATGAGAATTTTGTACTGAGATTGTTGCCCACCTTTCCGAGAGTGAGCGACATGGATCTTGAAGCCCGAGAAACTCCATCATCTAGATGACGAAACATTCAACGTTATATTTGGAAGCGCTATATATTGCATTTTGGAATTTCCATTGAATAAAATGCGCTAGACTCTAAAGTGGACAAATTTAACTTGCTATGGATTCCTCTGTCTGACCTCCAGTTTCAACAGAGCCTCCATAGCAGCGATTGGAATTTTGGTTGGCAAGCTTTTTAAACTCCGTCAGCTCAGCATGGTCTTTCTCATAAGTCCTCTTGAGGTTTTCAACATATTGCATCATGACCTCAGTAGCCTTGCTCATGCGTTTCTCCTGTGGAAAATTGGAAAACATTTTAGGGGCAAAGGTCAATTTTTACCCAAAGTAAAAGTCTAGTTGCATATATTTTGGCAAAAAACTAACTTGCAAAGACACGTGTTGATGTATGAATATTGTGCATGGAAATACTTGTCTGCCTTTACAAAGCTAATAATGCCGAGTATTAATTTAACAAATGCTTTATTATCGTGAATGCAGTTTGCTGTCATGCAGCACTCTGCTGTGTGTCAAACAATCGGAGGTAGATTTTTGGAGTCAGCTTTCATATTAGGTGTACCTAATGTTGAGAGCAGTGAGCGTGCAGTAGACAAAGGTTAATGTGACAGTACTTGTCGAACCGCTCCAACTATCTCGGATCTGCTCGAGAGGCGAGTAGCCAACCGGTGCAGCACTGCCAGCGTATCAATGAGCCGCTGGTAGGCCTCACGTTGCTCCAGATTCTGCCACTGTGGGGAAGTCATCTGAAAGTTAAAAAAACAAACAAAAAAGAACAGTTCAGCAAAACAGTGTACAGTAAAAGTCCTCGGACATTGAATGTAAATAAAATTATAAATGCGTGTGTAAAAAAACTGTTGAAGCAGAAGTACTAATTCAACTCTTGTACTTCAGTCAATTATACACGACACTTCCAGTAACTCATCACAAAAGAGGGAAAAGTAGGTATGTGATTTTAAATATAGGGAAATAAAGTAAAAAGGCATCAGAAAAAATTAACAGTCAAATTGCAGACCTCTGTAAAATAAACTTAAGTGCTGTATAAAGTATACATACTCATTCAACCAGTTACCTCACCTTATATATCAGGATTACTAACTTGACAGTATAAATATTAATGGTGAAAACATAAGTGGGACACACTATTTTGATGCATTTCTTTTTTCAAGGACTAACCTTCAGCGCAACCTTGAATTCTTCGAGTTCTTTCTGTGTATCTTCCTCTGTCAGGTTCCTCTCCCTCTCTGCCTGTTTGAGGCGCGTCTCAAGGGTGTAGTTGTCATTACGAAAGGCCAAAGACAGCTGGACGAATGCATTCTGGCGGGAGGAAGGCACAGAAATTTATCTAGCAGATATTCCCCATAAAACACTGAGTAGGCGGAGAGCAGAGGAAGTGTTTCACGGTAAAAGCCATATTGCGTGTTATTGTTGACTGTGTGCATTAAATGTTCACGTTATCGCGTGGCAGGCAAGCAACCCGGGGGACCCGCTGTGATTCTGACTTTTCACCTTGTGCTGTGAAGACATCAAAGCCAAGCTGCACATTTTCCAACACACTATAGACATGGTTGGGAGGAAACAAATGACCTTCGACTGTAATGATGCACAAACAGCCCAGCGGGACCGACCAGACGGGCCACTGCCCGAGCCAGACAACGTCACTCATATTTTGCATCTTCTCCACAGGAAATCACCCCGAGTCGCTTTTGGCCGATCGTGACCACAAAATCACTTTCCTGTTGACAAAATGTGACGCTGCAACATCCGAGCAGCTGTGTTTGTGACTGTAATTCACTACTATGGTAACAAAACGGGTTTTTGTCAGTTGTGGGATGCATCTGGCAAAAAAAATCTGCATTTTATGACCCAATGTAGACTTGTGCTTACACGCCTATTTGAGAGTCAAAGTAGTAATAATGGACTCTTGAAACATTAATAGGCAAAACTATTGTGGAAGGGCAATTACTGTGAAATAAAATTTCAAAGCTTTCCATTTGTACAGGGTCACCCAACAGTCGCGTCACATTTCCTTTTTTTTTTATTTCATCACTCATTCTGAGAGATGTGAGGCGATCAGCATTTGACAACTAAGGCTTTGCAGTTTTTATTCGAACATTATTAGGGTTTGGTAAAAATTCCCTTGCTCGTTGTCACTGCGCACTCCTCGATTGCAGTTCAGTGCCAGGTTGAGAGGTGTTAAATTTCTCAAACACATACGCTATCTCAGTTGAAAGGCTTCAAGCGGAGGATTAGGATGCTGAGCCACCTGAAATCGGCAAGGGTAAAACTTTATGACTTTCCGAAGCACCCGCTGAATAGAGCATTTGTTGATGCTGAGTTCCAGTGCGCGATGTGGTTTTTCCAACATCAGATCGTGCTGGGAGAAACTTGCTGTAGATAGCACAAATTGTACTTCGTATTGAATGACAGTATGACAGACAAGAAGTTCTCAAACATAAAGCTTCTCAAACTGACACCGAAATGCAGTCTGGGACAGAAAAACTTCTTGCCAGCTGGCAATTTTGCAACTCTGCTTCGGTGTCATTTGGCGAGGCAAGCCAGGGAATGATATGCTTCCAAAAACTGCAAAGTCTCAGCTGTCAAATGCGGATGGTCTCATGTCTTGTTAGATGGCAAGCATGACTTATTCATGATGGAAAATTGCAAATTTGTGGCTGACTCTCTGTAAAAACACATTTTAAATTCTGCAAACATGGAAAGATTACAAACCTCAACTTCTTTTTCAGTGAGTGGAGGTGGACTGGAATGAAATCAAAGACAACAGGTGGTTTGGTAAGGAGTACAGATGCAGGTAAAGGCACATTAAAAACATCCAATTGAGCAGCTGTTGCTTTGAGACACGCACCAGCCGGGAAGGCCGCGATGAAGTTTGAGTTTTCTCAGCATGATGTCGGAGATGTTTGGCATGGCGTCCGATTTGGTCTCCTCGCTGCTCGGTGATGAGTTTGGAGAGGAAGCAGGTCCTGCGTATAAAAATGTATTTGATATCCTTGAAATACAGCTTAAGGTCCATACTTGTTCTCATACACACTTTGATTTCACAGGTACGATAATTTAGCACACTGATAAAAAGAAGCAGAGTAAAATTTTTAGTGGCAAGTGCTCAAATGACTTTATGGATACCGTATTTTCCGCACTATAAGGCGCTTCGGAGTATAAGACACACCTTCAATGAATGGCCTATTTTAAAACAGTTTTCATAGATAAGGTGCACCGCATTATAATACGCATAGAATAGAAGCTACAGTAGTGGCTGCGTTTGTGTTATGCATCCACTAGCTAGAACTATGCTAAAGGGAATACAATACAATACGAGCCTTATTTCTATAGAGCTCTCACAACTGCTGCAGCTGAAACAAAACATTTAAAAGACAACGTCCAAGAAATCACAATATTGATCCATATTTAAGGTGCATCAGGTTATAAGGCACACCAAAATTTTGGGGGGAAAAAATTGAATGCTTTTAGGTGTACCTTAGAGGGCAGAAAATACGGTAAATTGGATTAGATTTACGATATATCCTTGAGAACCATCTTAAGTTCCATGTACTAACACATTATTTGTTCTCACATGTTAAAAGTTAAGCAAATGTGTAACAAGTTCAAAACTGCATGCTATTACAACAGCGAACCTCACCGTTTTCGCAATTTAGGTATATGGAAAAAGTCCTGCCACAAATAGGGAACATCTGCAGGAAATTTGTCATTAACTCCAGATGCCACACGATGGTGGCAAATACCCGGTAGTTTTTACTGATCGAGATAGCCTGACTAAATGAAAATCCTCCTCTCAATTCAAAAACTCAGAGATTTGTACCCTTGACACTCCTGACTTCATAGCTTGAGAGCAAAACTGTTCTATTTTACCCACAAAAATCGATTGGACTGCAACCGTCAGACCTACTGGGTAATTTTGTTTAGATTTTACTCTGATGATCAGAAATTCCCTCCCATTTGTGCACTACCACGATCATTTTCTTCTGCCACAGGTACTCTGTGTGTTTAAACAATCACATCATCTGCTGAGGAAACCTGAAAAGAACATCTGACCAACAAAGGAAAAACACTATTATCATCATCATCAGTATCATCAGATTTTCCCAGATATTGAGGAAGTGCACACCCTCAGAAAAATTCTGTTATGAAAGTACTTTTCACCTTTTTCCTGTTCAGCAGCTTCACTCAAGTCTGGTAACTTGGAGCCGACAATGGTTTGGTTACGCATCAGCTTGTGCTCCTGTGCATGTGTCACACAGACATGCAAATTTAATGCATTTACTGTTAAATGTGGGGGAAAAAAATTGCAGTACATGAAGTCCCAAGAGCGATGTTTTACCTCTCTGAATTTGGACAGTTTGGGTGCAGGAAGCTCTTTGAGCCCCGGCGATTTAAAAATGCCATCCCGAGCTTTGTCTGAGCTTGTGTCTTCTGCTCCATTTCTGGAGTTAATGCCCCCGATGGCATCCCAGGAAACAGCCCTCATTAGCGGTGGAAAGGCACCAATGGTCTTTATTTCTGCTGTACAGGGCGCTTGTTGCGTTGGCGGTCGAGGGACGGGCTTGGCGACTCCTGTAGCTGGGGCTTGGTTGGAATTCCGTCCTCCATCCTCACTTTTATTAGCTCCCGGGGGACTTTTGGATTCACTGTTCTCCTTCGGAATGGTAAAACGGGGCGTTAGGGTCCCAGAAGACACTTTCCTCTTCTCTGTGGGCTTCCAATCCACTGCAAGTCGGCCGCTCTGGGGAGGCCAATGACATTTTCGTGAATTCAAGGACCATTGGTGTGCGTAAATGCTTAACCGAGAGAACTGCACAAAACATAGTTTCAACCCTCTTTTACATGACTTCATTTCTGAAGTGTAATATCATGGTGTCTTGCTGTTTCACCCTCCCCCCTAATTTTTTTCTTGTGTATTTTCGTATGGTAGAAAACATACAGTAATAATGTAACTAAACAGAATGTAAATAATTAGCCAGTTTGTCATTTATTTACAAATAGATGCCTCTGTGCATTGTTCCATTGTCTGCATGCCTGTGTTGCTGCAGCATTTGGGTTATAATTTCATATAAGAACATTTTTGGTTGTGGTGGAGGGCAAGCAATTGTGGACCCAAATAAAGCAGGAGAAGCGCTAAAGGGGAGGAGACATAATTTCCCAAAAACTATTTAACAATAAAAAGGCAAACAGAGTTCATGGAGAACTATACAAAATGTACAAAGTGTAATTATCTTTATTTTAGTGTAGTTTGATAGTAAACATCAATTGAGAGAGACATGAAACTGCTTGAAGCCTCTCTTTTGAAAAATTGTTCACTATCTGGCAAAGTGTGTGAGTTGTGACGTGAGTTGAGTTTAATTCATTGCCACCATATAGCGCTTGTATCTAAAATTTTTGCTCGCAAGTCAATGCAAAAATATCTGCTGAACGATGGCTGGCATCTTCAAAAACCTGTAAACTGAGTCGCGTGTATCTCAAGGCACCCCTGTGTTTGGTTTGAGCGATAGAGTAAATAAAAGGAAACCTGACCTCCACATCCTTTTGTCCCCTCACTGAGGCAACGTCCAGATGCTACAGAAGAGGGCAACATAGACAATGACTTTACAAGCAGCAAGGTATACGTACAGTATGTGTTGACCTACTTTCGAAACACAGATAAAATCGAAAGACAGCTTTGGGGTGATTTGGAGCGAGGGAAAGAGAGGAAAAATGACTATTTACCTGACTGATTGACTGTGGAGTGCAAGTCACCTCTGGCACTCCCACAACTGAACGGAGAAAAAAAGTAAAAAACTAATAACAGAAATGTCACTCAATTATATTGTAATTTTGTCTTAGGGATTTCATGCATTAATTGCACTATTAACTGCATCTTGAAATTTAAATATAAGTATTGGAAAATCGCTGGTTTCAGAGAATTTCATAATAGTAATTTCAATAATTTCTACATAACGCTCCTCACAAAATACAAGTTCAAGGCCCCATGGACTTGACAGCACATAAAATTTTACAATGAACACATTGGATGGGATAGAATTGAACACACAGTCCAGACAGAGTAGGATTATTATCACCGTTCTATCACCAATGAATTGTGTCACCTGTGGTTGAGTCAGAAAGGCTGCTGGTAGAACGACGGCCCCGTCGCATCAGGAAGCGGTCGCTGACCTTTTTGGCTTGTTCCAGCAGCTCCAGATTCCTCTGGCGATCCTCCTCTGAGAGCTGCATCTCCGGCAGTTTGTCCTTGACCAGGTCGATCACATGACCTGCGCTGTCTAACAAATCCATGCATACAGTTAAGTCCAGAAGTATTCAAACTGTTTTTTTTTAATCCAAAGTATTCATATTTGTTGTTATGTTTCCAGTTTATGTCACTTCTGAACCACTGAAAATTGAGATGTTCTGTAGAATGGATTAATTAATGGATGCTACAGCTTCTTGTTGCTTGCAAGTTTAGCTTGTAGCAGACGTGTGCACATTGCAGCATGACGTCTTGATCCACTGGTGAAAAGGACACTTTGATTCGCTCCTCTTTCATCTATAACTGCTTCAGACAACAAAGTGTATGCAGGAAAGTGGTTAAGAGTGCACGGTTGTCTGTGTCTCATGTGTTGTTTTGTATTATTTTGTCTTTTAAGCAGCGGCTCCTCTTGTTTCATGTTGAGAGGGAAGAAATTTCATCTGTGCTGTATGTTACACATACAGTACATTTGACAATAAAATGTATCCAATCCAATGACGGTATTTCAGATCCCTTGTGGCAACATTCATTCATTCATTCATCTTCTGAACCGCTTGATCCTCACTAGGGTCGCGGGGGGTGCTGGAGCCTATCCCAGCTGTCTCCGGGCAGTAGGCGGGGGACACCCTGAATCGGTTGCCAGCCAATCGCAGGGCACACAGAGACGAACAACCATCCACGCCCACACTCATACCTAGGGACAATTTAGAGTGCTCAATCAGCCTACCATGCATGTCTTTGGAATGTGGGAGGAAACCGAGCACCGGAGAAAACCCACGCAAGCCCGGGAGAACATGCAAACTCCACACAGGAGGCCGGAGCTGGAATCGAACCCGGTACCTCTGCACTGTGAAGTCGACGTGCTAACCACTGGACTACCGGGCCGCTTGTGGCAACATATAAAAGTAAAATTATGAAAAGCCGTCACTGTCCAATATCTATGGACTTATTTTAATGGGAATAACTATACCCATTAAAATGGTCACACTGCTCTATCGATCTAACCACCAGTATTTTGCTTCAAAAGAGCAGGTGTTGATATGTGTGTGTGCGTATTTTATCTACCAACTGTGGTGATGGATCCCGCAGAGGAGTTTCTGGCCAGACGAGCTCTTGGGCTGTGTGGCCTACGACATAGCACGCAAATTATTAAGTCAATCACAGGTTACTTGCAGAGGCAGTCAAACTTGCACATTCACATTCACACTTTAAGTGACTGGACAGAGTAATACAATGGAACCAGATTTTGACTGTGCTCACTTGGCCTGCTCGAGAGGACGTCCATCTTGCTGGACAATGGAGGCCTGCTGTGGGTAGACGATAGTGGGGCCAGTCATGACAACAGCTCCGCTATCAGCAGGTGCACACTGTGCAAAAAAACACCACATAGGCAACATTTGAGAAAAAAAAAAAAGCTAATTGTGAGGAAGTCATCCAGGGTGTATGAAAAACACATACAGTATAGAATTTGCAATCATTCAAATGACTATGACGTTAATTAAGGGGCTATGGAGGAACATTACCATCACAATGACAAAAAACCAAAACAATACTTTGGCAATGTGAAGAATTTTGCTGAAGGGCAGTAAAAGGTAAAATAATAGTGACATTTATATATTTTGGCATTTTGCATGAATAAATCTTTGAAAAGAATTGTGTGGATGAGAAAATTAATGCTGGGCGTCCAAAATCTTTGCAACGTGAGACCTGATGTGTTGCAGGTTTGTTCGTTTTAGTCGGGGTCATAAATATTCTGTTTCATGGACGCCAGCATTATAGACGCAAGGAGCAATTCATTCCTACATTTTGGATTTGAATGAAAAAAATGACAGTGACGGATTGCAGAAAAGTCACGTGCAGACTAGTAGATACAGTAGATGCATTTACTCATGAGAAAGAGCCCTGATGATTACATTGTGGAGTAATTTCTCTGTAATTGTGTCTATAGATTGTTTGTGTTAAAACAATTTGTACAATGATTTGTCATTCAAATTTAAGACGGTTGTGTCTTGCAAATTTGTTTCATTCCGTGTCCACACTCAAATCATCTTACCCCATCGAAATACATGGAAATGCCATTAATCCATTCCATCTTTTACAAAATAACAGCAAAAATCAAGTCAAAGCAAAAATTGCAGGGAAGAAAATGGTGTGTACTGTATCAAAAAACCCGACATTTGACTAACATCTCAAGAAGGGAATAACGGGTTTTGGATTTAAAATGTAAACAATGACATCTTCCTGTCCTGTTGGAATATGTGAAGATTTAATATTTTTCAGTTTCGTTGGCAAGAAACAAAACAAACACAGGCCTATGCATTACCACCTCCATCACTTATAACAAGGAGGATGCTAGGATTTTCCCTACAAGGGATTCGTCAATGCTTAAAAAGTCCCCAAAGCATATTTTCTTTGGAGGAGGAAGCCTGGAGTGGGAACACTGAGAGCGATTCCTCACCATGGCCAATTTGATTACTCTGGAGGAGCTTTTAATGACTCACATGGCCTAATACGTGCATCTTGATAGAAAGGCACTGTGTTGTATACTCACCGTACTGGGCGAGCTTGAAGAACTGTCCAGATCCTCGGGGGAGTCCTCTTCTTCCTCAGGCAGTGTGGGCATGGCAGGGAGCAGACAGGGCCGGGAGCGGGTGAGGGGGAAAAAAAAGATGCCCTCAGTAGTGGACTGTTTGCTGGACTCCTTGGTGTTATGCTGGATAGATGCCTGCAGAAAGTCCTTCGCCTCTTCTGCGACCTGAAAAAAATGTGAAAAGGTCTCCCATTCTTATTTTATTTGGTTGTGGCTGGGAAAGCAAGGCGAGGAGAGTCTCTGTCTCCAAAATCCTCCATTTCCTTTTTCTCTTCATGTCAAGCCACCCATTCCTTGACAGCCGGGCCATGTTTTTTCAGGATTTAGTTAAAAATAAATCCAGAAAAATTGCACTATACAATACAGCATATTGAATGCTACAGGGCAACAGGCCAAAGAGGCTGCAAGTGGGAACCCTAATAAAATAGCCCCATCATATCACATGACTGGCCATTCATATGGTTGTCATCATTTTTATCGTTTTGAAAGATTGTGGCAAGTATTTGAGGACAGCTCACCGTATTAATTTGCTTCATGATATTCTGGCAATACTTTGCCAGTGATACAATAATTACGCCATAATCAATAGTTTAACCCTTTCAGGGACAGTGGTTACTACAGTGGACAGCTTATTATGTTGTCAGGTTACAGGTTGTGCAGCGTCTGCATTATGTGCAGGAGAACTGTGAGTGTCACATTGACTCGTCAGTATGCGAAATCACAGCTCAGGATGATACAAGAGCACTTCTTTAAAAAGAAATCCTGAAATGGCCTTCATGCAACAGTTACTAAATTGATTAGATACAAAAGACTTGCCTGTGAACAGACTGAAGGCTACATCAAAATGAATACAGTGTACCCTTGTAAACATTGAATTCATCAAGCATCAATGGAGCTACCTCCTTCTCGAAAAATAAAAAGAATAATAATAGAAAGATTTGGGTTTATATGACTGACTCCCACAGGCTGACTGTGGCAATGAGTTTCAGAGGGACATTGTTAAATAAACACAGGGGCTTTTACATACACAATTTAATACGTACATCCTGTGTGGGAATCACACATTCAGTAACAGAGGGGGGAAATTACATAACGACAGCTGTGTTATCATTTTTTGAGGGGGTCAAATCAGGAACGGTTTAGAAAGAAGTAATGATTTTATATCATATAATGTGTAATATACTGTATAATACATAATCTATAGTATGTATAGTATGTATAGTAGTTATTCGGGGAAAAACATTCATTGCCATAGGCAAGAGTATAACGAGTAAAAGGATGTCCTGTGATACCGTATTGATTCAAAATATCAGCATCACTATTGCAAAGTACTGTAAGGGGTGATTGGTTTATTTTGCTCCCGGGCTAGTCTATAGGGCCGTTCACACGGGCAGATTTATTTCGGACTTAATCCTCAACTGCTCCCCTCGAGCGTTCATACGTGCAACTTTGTTCCGGCTTAGTGCCCGAAAACAGCTTGTTTCGGATCAAATTTAAACCACCTCAGGAGGTGGTTTAAAATTTGCTCGGAACAAATGCTCGTTCTTGAAGCAGTGCCGAAGCAAATGTGCGCGTATGAACGCGAACTAGGTTAAATTTGCTCCAGAGCAAATGCTCGCTATGGGAGTGGCCTCGCTACGCGTCAGAGGAGTCCATCCGGTACTTGCCAACATGCATCCTGGGTATTTTGCGCTTCAAAACATGGCGGGTCTTTTCTCTCTCTCCTGCAGCGTCTGATTATCGACCACATCGTTGATTTCTCCGGAGAAGAAGCCATTTTGTCACAAAGAAGGAGGGGAAATGGTACTTCCTTTTCCCCGCCTTCTTCTTTCTTTACGCATGCGCATGTTTTACTTCCGCATTCCTGTCGTTTTGCTCCGCAACAGGAACTGCCCGTGTGAAACCAAGTGGAGCTGTCCCGATCTGTTCTCGTGCTGTTGCGCTCAGCGGCTTTGTACGTGTGAACGCTCCACAAAATTTGTTCCGGTGCAAATTTATATCGCAACAAAATACTCCGGAGCAGCACCGAAACAAATCTGCCCGTGTGAACAGGGCTAATATTTAATCCACTGTGGTAATTACTGATGGAGTGGTCATAATCGGCAATCCTGGCCTTAACCCTTTCATGCACCCTGTAACCTGATAACATGCTAAGCTGTAAAGTAAATCCAATGAAAATGGGCACAAACTACACATTTTATAAAATGTCTTGAAATAAACATTTTATGATTAATTTTAATGACAATTGTTTGTCTCCCACTGCTCACAACGGTCACATTAGCACCAACACAACAAGACAGGCGTCCATTGAAAATGTGGAATTCTAAACAGTTGTTTAGGTAAATACATTGCGTATTGTTACTTAATGACAAAATGTAGTATAATAATACAGGTGGAGGTGATTTGACACGTTCCACGTTTTGATAATAATTATAATTTATACCTTCTTTTGAACTCGCTTCCCTCTTTGAAGCAAATATATGCAAATCCCTAAACAGTGCCAGGCCACTGAACTCCACCTCAGTTGGCACAGGAATATTTGCGTTAGGTTCCGTTTGCCTTTGCCTCATAATACGCACGTCTCTGTCAGATGGTAAGTACATTAAAATCATGGTTCTTTCAGAAGCATTTGACAAATGTTCAGTCAGCTTCACTCTGCGAGCTGTCTTGCTGCGCCCTGTCATCACAAACAGGATGAAATGTTTCAGGAACATGCTGGGACAAAAAGCCAAGTGAGTCACTGGTGAGGAAACAAGTTGGCCTTGCAGTGAGCAACAGTGACAGTTTCTGAAGGAACCCCCCCCCCCCCCCAAAAAAAAACAAAAAAACCCCAGCAACACTGGTTAAAAAAAAAACACGTTTGAACTTGTTACACAATCTTTTTTAACACTCATGTCGTGTAACATTGCACATTATTTTTGTGGGAAACCAAAAGGAGAATGTGTCTGAACCAAGAATACTAATCCAAGACTTTATCCTGTCACCTAAAATCCAGACAACATACAGGAAAAGACGCTACACTTCCTGACCAACTTATACACTAATCCACAGACAAAAACAATATTCTTCTTCACATCATCCAAAACTATACAAGTAGCTAACATTTATTCTTCTCCCCTGCACAACACAGCAGAAAAAGGGACATGGTGAAGTGGCAGGAACACAGTACCACCAAGTCCTGTCAAAAATGATTTTGCAATGTCATCACTCTTTCTGAAGCCAATTTCCCCCCCACAGCATCATCTTCTGGATCTGCTGAGGCACTGCACCACTTGTCCAAGATGCAAAATCCTGACTGGTCAAAACCAGAGCCCACTTGTTCAATGGAAAAAACCTTGGAAGCAAATGCTAAAGGCACTGTGGCTGCAAGAAGGAGCCACAAAAATCAAGGGGAAAAAAGTGCCTGAAACATTTGATTAAACCTTACTTTTACATTTGAAAAAGGAAAAGCTAGCATAGATTCAAATGTAAATTGATGCCCAATTCAGATTACTACAAATGATATTAAAAAGCCTGCACACACCCTCCCTTCTTCCAGCTAACTTTGCAAACATGCCAAAATGACTGAAAGTGTCCGGAGTACCGGGAAGAAAAATTAATAAAAGAAAGGTGGAGAAATGTGCTGTTAAGTTAATAAGGGCAACTAAGCAATTCACCTGGTAAGCTTATCAATAAATAATCATTTTTATGTTTCCGTAGCTGGGCAGCATGGAGAGGTCTTAACTGATGATCCAAAATGATCCAAATTTTAATGATGATTAAACCTGCTTTCAGTAAAAATCCCGCAAGTCCTGACTAGTATTTTTAAAAACATTTGGCCATTTTCCATTGTTGAACTATTTTTGATTTCTTCTCATCAGTCTTTAGGAGCTATAGGAGGATAGGATAGAAAGACAGTGCAACACAAGAAGGACAAGGCTATGATAAATCAGCAATGTTTTTTAAATTTTGTTTCCTTAGGCTAGTTCTACAAAGAATGTCTTACTTAGCTTCCAAATCATTTGACATCAGCAAGTCAGTTTTTGTGTTTGTTGTGTATTTGGACAGCAGTTGTCCTCCCAAGCAGATAAAAACATGACATAAACATAAAACACTTCATATTTTAGCCACCGCTGAATGAGGGAGGCTTCACACTGCAGACATGCCCGTGAGACAGAGATAAATGAGCGCTTTGATTATTTCCTGTGGGACAAGGGGACAGTACAAACATTTCTCTGCATACACAGTCCAAATGCAGTCTTGTTTTCTTGTGCAATAAGATCACCCAAAGTGCTTTTAGCAAGCAAAGAACAGAGACGCGGGAATTGTCACCTTTGTTCCCCTCATCCTGATGTTACATAAGACAGACCCCCCCCCCCCTCTCCGCCACATTTGTGTAAAATGTGGCTAAGTCAAGCACGGGGCCCACAGAGGAAGTGCTTTGCTAGAGAACCACAATGTGACATAACGAGCCGAAGGAGCGAGAGCCAGTGAACAAAGATATGTAGTCAATGTATCTGCTGACTTTCAGATGCATCAGTACATCAGCACAGTCAAACACAGTCGACACTTGCATTAAAACAATTCCAAGTTCCAGTTAGAAGTCAGACTGGAGAATAAGACCTTCCAAAAGAGACAGCGGAGGTTAACCTGCCTCTCATCCTGCACAAATCTCAAATAAACCACCAACAGAGAGACCCCCCTCAACCCCCCACAACAGAAGCCCTCCATCTGAACTTGTCCAGCCAGATGGGAGCATTACCTGCGTCCAGCTCCAGTTCCTAGACCTCCCGACTCAGGCCGACTTTCCACCAACCATCACCACGCTCTGCCTTTTCTCAGAAAACGTCTCCTGCCTCTTGGTCTCCGCTTCCTTCTCCCATCCCCTCGGTTCCCTGTCTTTTTTCAGCAACAGCCTCTCTTTGACTCCTGGGAGCTTTGACCATTTAAGGAGAAGGGCTGTATGCCTCTTTGAGCTACTTCAGACTTGGGTGAGGGGGGGGTGTAAAGTCAGTGAGGTAGTTCTCTACCCGCTCGGAGAAAACCACATTTACTTCTCTAACCTATTAGAATCTGTCAGGCGGGGACCAAATTATGTGAAGTTTTAAAACTGTCCTTTTTTTCCCCGCAACCATACTGAGTTTGATTTTTTTTTATCACATGTGGGAGTGTAGTAGTCACACGGAACACAACTGATATTCCCCGCAAATTGCAATTTAAAATCAAAAAGAGGAATCGAATTGGATGCTTAGAATGTGGTATGACTGCTGTTTCTGTTCATGAACAAGTTTTTCATGTTCGAGTGAAAAATATTGTTGGAGGTGGGAAACGAACATGACTGTCCCTAATAAATCCGTTATTCATCACGTGGAGTTAAGAGCAGCATTATTATGAAAGCTTGTCAGCTCATTTTTATTTCAAGGGCAAAATTGGATCATCTGTATTCCATTCAGCTGCAGCTGCACAATGTCCAAATGTTTGACTTTGTTTGAAGTCTTGTATAACTGAAGAGGCATGTCATGTAAAGATGCATACTGCTATTTAAAATTTACTGTATGTGGAGTTCGGCCTCTATGGAAACGTATAATATTGTATTATATAATAGTAGATGTCTCACCTTGTCGCAGCGGTCTTGTTCTGTGTCACCTGTGGTGGCCAAAGAGACAGAACATTTGATTTGCATTTAACAGGAAATCATATGCAATGCAAATGTGACAGGACAACAGAGGGAGAGAGAGAGAGAGAGAGAGAGAGAGAGAGAGAGAGAGAGAGAGAGAGAGAGAGAGAGAGAGAGAGAGAGAGAGAGAGAGAGAGAGAGAGAGAGAGAGAGAGAGAGAGAGAGAGAGAGAGAGAGAGAGAGACACTTTGACACAGCAAAGATTTGACTGGAAAGAAATTAAGCATTCTGTCCTGGCAGGTGTTGGCAAGAACGAAGTAGAACTGCTGTAACTCCGTCATCTTCATCACTAGGGGCAACAACAACCTGGCAACCAAGTCCAGAGACATGATTGAATCATCTGCTCAGGTTGCCTACACCAACACCAGGCTGTAGCTAAACAGCACAAAACTAAGTCCTCCTAAGTTCTACAAATATTTAGATTAGCTCAATGGAAGACTAAATTTGCCCTTCGGTGAGATGCGAGTGGTTGTTTGTGCTCTCTGATTGATTGGCAACCAGTACAGTGTGTTCCCCCACCTCTTGTCCAGAGGCACCTATTACTCTAAGTCTAGAAGCGTAAACAACAGAAAATGGATGAATGATATGTTTTTCCGACCTTGTTCTTATGGATTGGTTGTGCCAGAGAACCGAAGAGTACCACATTAGAGAAATGTCTGTATTATACATAACAGCTACTGAAAGAGAAAGGAGTGCCCACTCTTGAGCGCAGTGAAATAAATGTCTAGCTGTATATTCTTGACTAGGATGGCCGGCTTGGCCACTTGAATGGCCAGTCACTGGTTCAATTTGATTTATAAGGCGATATTGGGAAAGCTAGATTTGTGGCTTAGTCAGTGAAAAATGCTGAATCCTCCTCTCTTGTGTCACATAACTCTTCGTTGCTTTCGGTTCTCTGTGCCTGTATGGAGTTGGGTAAAAGAGCTTTAGTTTACTCTGCTCCTCATTCATGGAATATGTTACAAAAAGGATGTAAACTAACTGATTTAATTTATTTTTAAATGTTGAAATTCAAACAGAGGTTCAGAAAACATCTAAAGCAGGCGTGCTAAGGCAGGGAAAGTCATCTTTTTCAACAACCTAAAGTCAGAACTAGTAAAGCTTTTTCACCCCCGGAAGCATCCGCTGAATTGAGCTTTTGTTGGTGCCGAGTTCCACGAACGAGTATGAAGCTTTTCCAACTGAACTGCAGTTGGGGACAGAAAAATATTCTTGCCAGATGGCATTTTTGCAGAGCTGCTGATGAGCTATGAGCAAGGGTAAGGGCTGAGAGAATAATTTATAAATATAAATTAGAATGTCAAATCAAATGCGGGAGGGTCTTAACTGGAGCTGCACAGATTTCTGGGGGCTAATATCTCTCCCCCAACCCATCCCTCCAAAAGCACCAGTGTAGCGCCATCGCTGGGTAACAATTTTTTAGTAGCAGTGAGTTAGTATTTGGGCGATGGTCAATCCCCAGACCTCCGGGTGTCAGTCAGTGACTGTAATTTGTTTGAGATTGTCCAGTGCATTCGCATTAGATGTACGGCAGCCATGTGGTGGCATACATTGGTGCGGTCTTCCACCGTGTGGTTTTTAAATTCAAATAAATAAATAAAGAGCTAATAAAGGCTATTCAATTCTCATGAGATGTTCAACACAGTTAAATATACTTGACCCTCCCCTTGGACAGTAGCTTGCCATTATAAAAATCAAACAAGACCGCCTCCAATTTTACCTATAGCTCGTAATTGATTTCATGTGCTCTCAAAGAAAATAATCCCGCTCCTTACTTATGGTGCCAGCTGTTGTGTGCGATGTGAATAACTGCCTGTCGCGTCTGATTTCATCTCTATGGGTGACTAATAAAAAAATAAAAAAGGCAGCCACTTTAACTCATCTGCATCTGAAGCAGTATTAGTGTGATGCAGCCATCATACCATTGATGGGAAGCTGCGGAGACTCACTGGCTTCTGGGATTACATGAGGTGGAGGCGGGGGAGTCTCCATTCTTTCTTTATCTGGCGCAACACACTCAGTCAAGTGGTCAGGACTAGTTGACAGCTCGGGACAGGACTGCCTCACAAAAGTGCACAGGGAACACTTTTCAATCTTTCCACATTACATTGCTTTTCATATAATAATTTCAGGAAAATAGCTTAGCATTTGCACATCCATACTGCATAAATTCAAGTAAACAATGTGATGAGGTTTTATTACAACTGCTGCATAAAAACGTTTTCCGCAGATGCTACCAGTCTGAGAGGCACATACATGTGGGGAAAACAATGGGAATCAAAAGTGACCAATATCTTGGTTGTGTTTGCTAGTGTAGAGTACTAAGCCACTATCAAAATACTGTATATATTTATACAAAATGAGGAAAAACATTATTTGAAAATTAGCAGCTACAAAGGGCTATTTTGTTTTTGTTGTTGGTATTTTCGAGACAAAATAATGGCTCATCCAAATCAAATCAAATATCGCGATAGTCTAAAAGGAAATATGAATGCTGCTAAATTATTTTGCATTCATACCATGTTATTGTGTCTAATCTTACTTGGTGTACAGATAGTAAGAAAAAGTACTGCATTCCCTTGCCTTTTTTTATTTTTAGTTTATCAAGAGTATCATAATTAGTATGCTAATGGTGTTTTAAATGAATAAAAGTAAAAAATGATTTCAATTTGTTTTTTTCATCTATTGTCCCACAGCTTCAATGCTGTTTTATGGTTTTTGCTGTGATATTTTATTTCAATATTGGAATCGAGGTATGGCAAGTGTAGTATCCAAGTCGGTCTTTTGGTCCTGTGACAATACTAATTGTCTTTATATTGCTCTGTTAGTTTACTAATTATTGTATGTTCATATAAATCAAGGGAACATTGAGATAATCTGTGTTAAATGATGCACTTCTGTTTGGACTGCAGAAAAACACAACAATTTTCCTCTCCCCTCAAAACCAACCTGATTATTTTTTCCACGATCCGGACCTCGAGCGAGTTCAGCTGCAAGTCTGCGTTGGCTGTGCGTCCCAGAGCGGCCTCCACCCTCTGAGTGATGCCCTCCATCCTCACCCTCACCCGGCTCAGCCTTTTCTCGCTCTCATTGACAAGTTTGGCCGACTCCAGTGCGTTCTTGACAATGGCCTCCGTTCTTCTGAGGGCCCCAAGCAGTGCGTCTGCTGCCACCGTAAGTTGGACTTGTCGCTGCTGTGAGGCTCCTCCACCTGGGCTGTGAACAGGTCCAGTGGCCACCGACGCATCCCTCTGCTCCTTCACGCGTTTGCTCTCAGCGCTGTCTGTATCCTCCCTCTCAGTGTTGGTTTCCTTGTGTACTAGAACAACTCTGCTACTGCTTTTTTGCTCAGGCAAACATTTAAGAGAAGTTTGCAGGTGGCAGACCTGCTCCCTCATATCAGTGATGGTCTGCTCAGCTTGATGGAGCCGAGCTCTCTCTGAGAGCTCCCGAAAGGTCTTGCTCTCGCCAGTCCGGGCTTTAGCTCCTTCAACGCTAAGGGCTTTCCACCACTTCACAATGGCCACTTTCTTAGATTGCGGTATCGGCTGGCCGCTCTGGTTTGGTTTTTGCTCCTGCTCCCAGGCTTTCCGCCGCTCGTCCACCTTCTCCCCTTTCTCCTCCCTCACACACTTCTGGAGCTCGAGGTCTTGCAGCCTGAAACCACCAGCACAGCTTTATAAATATCTCCTTCACGCGCTGTTATGTCTTCAGTCACCAAAGGGGCACTAAAACTGCACTTAGCCTCAACACAGTCTTACATACAGACGACGATGTTGTGTAAGGGAGGTGCCCATAAATATTCTGTCGAAAGCAGACATTTTATTAGCAGGAGGAAGCTGCTCAGAGTGGATTCTAACATCAACTAAATCCGCTCTGTTACCATAACAGGAGAAAAGAAAGGCAAAAAGTCCACATACACATTGACAAGCCGCTGCTTGATGCTTGCCTGTTGCTGCTGGTGCTGAGGAAAAGGCTTCTCCTGGCTCTCAACAGAGGAGGAGACCTATGGTGAACAACCCAAAACCAATTTATGGGCTTTTGAATTGTATAGGTGTCTCCTGTGAAATTTGAACCCACCTTTTCTCGATGCTTATTGCGCCAAAGATGAGCTATTTCTGACGATTTGATCCTGTGGATGATGCTCTGAATGTCCTCGCATTCTGTATGGAGAGGATGGAGGCTTTTTTCGTCCACAGCTCTGTGATTCTGCTGCGGAAAGGAACACAGGACGGCCACAGTCAACATGCTTCGGCAAAAGACAACCTGATGACAGTTTTTAACCGTACCTGCTGCAAGTCTTGCATCTCACTTTGCAGAGAACGTAGGTTTGGAGGCTCTCGACCATACAGTGTCTGAGGACTGATGCAGAGTCTGTCATACCTATCAGGTGAAAATAAACCGCAGTCAAACTATTACTGTATTAGCAGTGAAGTAGGGTGCACATACAAAAAGTCGATACACCCCTGTTTGAAGTCCATGGTTTTGAGATATTAACAAATAAATAAATCATATCACATTTTTCCCACCATTAATGTGACCTACAAACCGTATAACTCACTTGAATTTTTAAAATCGTCTCCTAAACTCTGCCAATCTTTCTGCAAGAAATAATGGAAAAAGAAAGCCTACTAGAATTGCTGAATTTTATTTGAGGTTAAAGGGCACTTTAAATGATGGCAGTTGTGTGCTGCCAGCCATTGAACATGACTGAGTCACAATCCAGTGAGCACTTGAACAACCACAGAATTTCAGTTACACTTCCCCTCCGGATTTGTAATTTTTTTTTTACCAATCGCATTCTAGAGGTTATAGGTCAGATTAGTGGTGCAAAGAAAAAAAAAACAATTGAAATCATTATCACCTGCGATTTAAACGGGGTGGGTAGGTATTTATTTATTTATTTATTTTTTACATCCACTGTTTTGGTTCTGTTAGAATATCAAAATATGAAAGGTGAGAGCAAGTGGGACAATGGCAATGTTGCAGCAATGATACACTATTCACAAAAGGTTTGGGGGTATTACAATCGACCAAAAAATGCTTGACAGAAATACCTGGACAGAACTTGATGTGAATGTTCATGTAACCTCATCAGCTCTGCCTGCACGCCCTGTGACGTGACACCATGGAAAATGATTAGCCCTGCATCATATTTACGCTGACCTGCTCCTGATTACAGTGTCGAAACCAACCTCGATGAGATTATGATTTTCCACATGAGAGCTCTTCATCTTATCCATGACAATGTCTTTCTACACAGGAGCAAACACTAAGGTGATTTGAAAACGAAATAAAACACACTTTTATTGATCAGTAAACCAACCTTCGTCATTTCTCTGTCTTTCAGAGTCAGCATGACCAGTGCTTCTTGGAGCTCAGCCTGTCGGTATTTGAATACATAATGAAACAAAACCAGAGCGCAGAAACTTGAATTTGACTGGCATGTTCCTACCTTCAACTCAGCATTGACTTTGCGGAGTTTGTTGATGCCGTCCTCTGAACATGTCTTTTCAAAGGAGAGTTTTTCATTCTGTGGAGATGACCATTTTGTAAAGGAGATACATTTTGCAAGGTTCACACAAATTAAAACAGTTCTCGGGTGTCTTCATTTCTGTTTGGATCATGCTGGTATATCTGTGAAATTAGTGTACCGGTAAGCTGTGAAAAAGCAACTCGAGCAACATCGTATTTCCATAAGAACATCTGCAATACCTTGTCTTCAAGCCTCCTGATGTGAACCTTCAGGCATTCAACCTCATTGCTCTGAAATAGACCAAAAAATCTTAATGTACTTTTCTTTTATTGTGTTAGCATTTTAAGTTTTTAAGAGATACCAGCTTGGTACAAGTAGCTTGCATCCGGCTGGCTCTCTCCTGGGCCTCTTTAAAAGCCCGACGGGTCTCCTCGAGTTCCTCTGTTATGGATCGGGCTCGAACTGCTGACCGCTGGGAACTACACATGCCAAAATAAAGAAGAATATTCAACTCCACCATAAATCTTCCAAGGAGCTCAGCAACTGCATCGACAGTACTGTAGGGTGTTGTAATGCATGATAGATTATACTTCCTTGATCGTAGATAATAAAGTCTCGAGTTTAATACGCTCAAAGGAGATATTTTACCTGGCCAGCTTTGCTCTCAGCTCAGTGATCTCCAGGGTGAGCTGCAGGTTGACGTCTTCACATTGAGCCACCGTCCTCAGCAGGCTGCTGTTCTGTTCACTCAGCTTGCGGTGAGCATGCTTCAGTTCGGACACTGTTGCTGACAGGTCTTTTGCATCGCTTAAACCAAATGAGCAGTTTAGTGGGTAAAATAAGAATAACACATTACACGGAAAAGAAACAAAAACTAACCAGGCACACTGTTGGCTGTCGATGGGAGTAGGCTTTGTCGTAGGAGTTGAGAATTCAAAACCTGAGAGCATTTGGTTGATCCATTTTGTCAGATTAAAACTATTTAAGAAATCTGATTAAAAATAATAAAGTCGGCTTACCATTAACTGGCAGTTCTGACGCATCTGGATAAGATGCATCTCCACTAATGTGCACCTCACTTCTAAACAGCAAAAAGAATTCCAAGTTACAAGTCATAGTCAATGCAAAAAGTACCAACACTCACTTCCCACTTATCAGCAAAATGATATAACTCAAACACAATCATAATTTAACATCTACAGAGATGTTTGTGTCCACATGCATTGATTGTCTCATCAATCATAAACAGCTCTGCTGGCCCAGCAGTGTTTTCTCAGAAGCACTGAGCTATATCAGTAATCTAAATCCCAACATTGGCTCCACAAAATTGTATTCATTTATTACCAACAATCTATTCCCTTCATTTGGTAGCATTTCTCCTGACAGCACTGCTTCCAATGCGTGTGTGCAGATGTTAGATTGTTTTTTTTTTTGCCCAATAAAATTTCAGCCGCTATGCGTTACCACGTCAAGCATATTTGCTCCAAATGTTCAGGATCAGTTGTAACTTGAAAATATATTAACAATGGAATTGTTTCTTTAGTCACTCAAATTTCAGATTCTTCCCCACAGGGCCAGTGTGCTGGCCCCTTGATGACCTAAACGTTTTTCTGTCCTCTGATTAATTTGGCCAGAGTAAGCCAAATTCAACTTTGAGTAGATGTGGAAGTGAGATTCTTTTGTCCAATTATATTCCAGACCAGGAACCAAATACTGGACATGATGCAGAATGCATTCGTAAACCGAGTGACAGAATGTAAAATGCATTTGCTAAATGTTTAAGTCTTTAATAGTTGCAGGCGATGCTTTAGAAATACTTTGTACCTGTCCTGACTGCACTGGGCGATCCACTCCTTCATAGTGAGGTGGAACATCTCTCTGCTCACTATGGGGTCCTGACATTCGGGGTCGAGCAGCTGCTGTAAGGATGTAAGACGGCCCTGCTGCTGACTCTGGGATGTCACATTGTGCAGGTATTGTATGATGGACGACGCCGACACCTCTCCTGATGGAGATGGACAAGATGGATCTAATGGTACACACTTTTTGTGAGTGTTTTCCAGTATTCATCTTTGCTAACTCACCTGTGCTGGAAGAGTTACATGCATTGTACATGATGTCAAGGAGTTCATGTTCAGAGAATTCATTTGCGTCACTTGAATACTCCACTTCGTCCCTCATCCCACTGTCTGGAAACTCCCACACTAAACATTCAAACATGCAGTTTATATACAGTATACAGTTTGTAAAGATCAGCGGTGGGTAGAAGTGCCAACATGTTATTTAAGTAAGAGAACTGTTACTTTAGAATATGAATCAAATAGAAATAAAAACTCATTTGTCCAAATAATCGTGACTCAGTGAACAAAACTTCTCAAGTACTGAGTCATTCTGGAATTATGATTTTTTAATCAGAGCATGAAGGCCTGGACCCAATTTATTATATTCATTGTACGCTAAAACCCGGGTAAACAATTGAATAACCCAATATTTTGGCTCAAATTGATCCAAGTGTGGGCCAGTCCTGGATCAAACTTAACCGGACATTAGTTATTTTTGACTCAAATGTTTTTAGAGTGTAGTCACGCAGAGATTTTGTGTGCGGTCAGGTGATTTGGAAAGTACAAAAAGTTACTTCAGTCAATATAGCATGTTAGTACCAACCTCTTAAAAACATAATACATTGCCAAAAGGATAATAGTGTATAAGGTCCCTGAATTACTTACCATCATTGCTGTCAGACATTGTGCCAATTGGCTGGATTCCCGTACATCAAAGAGACTGATGGACTGTCACATTTCTACATATGTTGTAACTGGAATCAAGTAGAGGAGCAGCTACTTATTTTTTTAAATTGAGGATTTTAACACACAAAAGTGGGACATATCTGATGGAAAAAAGGGATTGAATTAATCTCGTCAGAGGAAATGATGTTTGTGGTCTTGATTATTAATAAAATAATATAGAAAAATCAAATAGTAGAATGAAGCAGAAATACAGTGTATAAAAAGAAAGATAGGATCTTTACATGGTAATGTTAAAAAGACTCGTCTACGATACAAGGCGTGCTTGTCTATTAAACCACTATTAAAATCACATTAATCAATGGTGTAAGCCACTACACATATTTCAATAGAGATAGTTCAATTCTTACTTCTTGATCCAACGCAGTTCGTCTGACAGATAATAAGAACGCTTAAACATATATTACTGTCATTGTTATTTGGCTTGTCCTCTGATTCACGTAAAAGAAGCCTTCAAGATGCTCCTGTGCTTGTATGCACTTCACATCAAAACCAGCTGACACCCCCACCAACACAATTACCCGCCCCGCCCCTGACAACTGCCAAAATGACTGCCTGTGATAATGGTACATTTAATTGGTTTGCATTTAAATTGCCTCCCCTAGCGCACGAAAACCATAAACTGCAAGTCAAAGTTTGGAAACACCCACACACTCAAATAGTCTAAAGTACATTGAGTGTTGAGGAAATTCAAACTATTAACTCTCGTTAATACACACCTTTGAACCGAAAGTCATTTCCGGTCATAGAGCAACATCCATATCGTAAAGCTGACTGACAAAATACCAAGATGTGCAAAGCTGTTGTCCGCGGAAAAAACAACTCGTGCCTACTCAAAAATATATATATAAAACATTCTGTTTTGATTAACATTTTTTGTTTCCCAAATACTGTACAGTAATGCCAGCAGCATTTCTTCAGAATGTTGATGACTGAAGTATCAATCTACAATTCAGGACATTTATAAATAATCCCACAAAAAACTGACTGACAGGCTGTTTGCAAACTTGACTGGTACTGTACATCGTAAAAAAAGAAGTTATGTGGGTTAACTTGTGACGAATTCAAACTTCAGGTTGCTTGAACCAGTGCCAAAAGCAGCAATTGTAGCATTTTCGTCTTCGTGTATAGTTGTCACAACACAAAACAATTTTATGGTGTGTTGTCTTTTGAGGAGGTACAAAAAACAACCCGATTTTGGCAAAGTGATGGGTAGAAACAAAATAAAGATATCTATCGGGAGTAAAAGTAAAAAGCACTCATTAAAATAAATACTATACTATAGGTAAAGGACATATACTTGAAAAGTCAAAGTACAGTAACGATTTGTATTTTGTTACCACCACTGTCATTCAGAATTCCTTCAACAAAGAAACAAGAATGTCAATAGTCATTTTTGAAAACCTGAGTCAGTAAAACACAAACAAATATTATTTTTCCCGATCGGACAATGTTTTAGGATGCACACACTGTGTGCTGGTTTCCGGTTTAGGGCATCAATTTACGACCAACCTTATCGACTGCGCAGATTTTTGAAGTCCCCGTTTAGCTGCCTTTGGGCTTTTCCTCCTCCAAGATGTCTCGGGGGTCTATCGAGATCCCTCTGCGGGACACAGATGAGGTAAACCTCTTCGTTTTTATGTCTGTTCCTAAACGATCACTGCTACATTGCTCACCGTGCGTGCTAATTATTGCTAACATCAGTAGTGCTGCTCAGTTCTGCAAGCGGCTTGAGTGACGTCGATTACAAACTGAATGTCTAATCCAGCATGTCTGTATTTTAATATACACCGTCAGGATGTTGTGACAATCTAAAGTAAATAATAATGATGATGATGTTGATGATCAAGATCTTCAAAAACAAAACACCCCCCCAAAAGTAACCGAAATATCGCAACCAGGTCTTGCTCCCTGTCATTGTCCACCAAAACTAAACGAACACATTTGCAGATGGTTGGGACGATCTTATTTGGACCGTTTTATCAAACCTTAATTGAAGTGTAACGCAATTCATCCTGCAGGTAATTGAGCTTGACTTCGACCAGTTGCCCGAAGGTGACGAGGTCATCAGTATCCTGAAGCAGGAGCACACACAGCTGCACATATGGATTGCCTTGGCGGTAAGCATATATTTTACCTTAAATAAGGTGATTTGAATTGTAAGGTTTTACAAATAAAACGTGAATATGTTTATAGTTACCATAATGATACAATCAAGTCTAATTTGAGAGAATAGATTTCTCACAGAAATGCATAGAAGTAGATGTCCTTGGATATGTATTGGTTGAGTTATGGATCACCTGTTGTGAATTTTGCTCTTCAGTGCCATTGTTCTAGAACTGCAAGTTGTACAAAAAGTACAGAAAAATTGAACCCGTGGGCTTGTGCAGTCAAAAGTTCCGATTAATTTTATACACTTGTGTAAATTATAGTGCATCCTGAAATTTCCCTAACCTTTTGTAAAGAGTGTAAACATTGAAAAAGTAATTTGAAAGGATATCACAACCTCGTTGTCCTCTCTTAGCTGGAGTACTACAAGCAGGGCAAAACAGAGGACTTTGTTAAACTCCTTGAGGCGGCACGTATCGACGGGAACCTGGACTACAGCGACCACGAAAAGGATCAGATGACATGTCTGGACACTCTGGCAGCTTACTATGTGCAACAGGCCCGCAAAGAGAAAAACAAAGATGCCAAGAAAGAGCTCATCACGCAGGCCACGCTGTTGTACACAATGGCCGACAAGATCATTATGTACGATCAGGTGAGAACAACATCTCAGGGCAGGTGACAAAAGAAAGCGTTTACAGTGTTTAAAATAAATACACCTCATCTTGTCTCATTCAGAACCATTTGCTGGGAAGAGCTTGTTTTTGTTTGCTGGAAGGAGACAAGATGGACCAGGCCGACGCTCAGTTCCAATTTGTCCTCAATCAGTCCACCAATAACATCCCTGCTTTACTTGGTAAGTTGAATTCAGGTGAACGATTAACTGATTAACTTAAAAACTGTTTTACAATACTTGGCCCTCTATTTATTTAACTTTACAACAGACAGGAATTTCCAAGTACACAAACATGCAAAAAATTTTTGATTGACCTGCCTTCCTATCTTTACATTTTTGTTTTTCTTTTTTATCATTAGGAGAGTGTACAATGTCATATTAAGTGAATAGTAGAAGAAACGATAACGTATAAGCATTGTTGCAGCACCTGCCACTAGAGAAGAGAGACAAATAAATAACATTAATATAAAAATATAACAGGAGCTTGGTCCATAATAAAAAAAAAACTAGACACATTTGATAAATAATGTACCCTCGTTCACTGAATGAACACACCCCTTTATTGTTTATTAGGTAAGGCGTGCATCTCCTTCAATAAAAAGGATTACAGAGGAGCACTGGCGTACTACAAAAAGGCTCTGCGCACAAACCCCGGCTGTCCAGGTAAGATTGTAAGATGGTGTGTTACCTTTCTTCTCCAGCCATGCATAGATGACATGCTTTGTCGCATTGATTTTGTATTTGACCAGCTGAGGTAAGGCTGGGAATGGGCCACTGCTTCGTCAAGCTCAACAAACTGGAGAAAGCTCGCTTGGCCTTTGGCCGCGCCCTGGAGCTCAACCCCAAATGCGTGGGAGCCCTCGTCGGCCTGGCCGTGCTCGAACTCAACAACAAGGAGGCCGACTCCATCAAGAACGGAGTGCAGCTCCTGTCGCGCGCCTACACCATCGACCCCAGCAACCCCATGGTGCTCAACCACCTCGCCAACCACTTCTTCTTTAAAAAGGTAGCCACGAGCATCTCCATGCGCTCACCCGACCTCGCTTTGACTGTGTTTCACATGGTTTTCCCTTTTCTGCTTTCAGGACTACAGCAAAGTGCAGCATCTAGCCCTGCACGCTTTCCACAACACGGAAGTGGAGGCCATGCAGGCAGAGAGTTGCTACCAGCTGGCTCGATCTTTTCACGTGCAGGTAGCGTCCACGGTCATTGTGAAGTCGCTTCCCTCATATTTACTATTTGTTGTTTATCCCCAAAAAATGTTTCAAGGCAATTGGACTCTTCTTTTTTTTTTTGGGAGGTGAAGACGTTTCAACTTCAATCCAAAAGCTTCTTCAGTTCTACATTTTGAAATTTAAGAGTCTCCCTATTCATGTCTGTAGTGGGTGCAGTCACGATAGGATTATTGTTGTAGGGCCAAAGCGATTCATTGAATAACTAAAGAATGAATACAAAAAGAAAAAAAGGCAAAGCAAAATCTCTGCGTCAAAGCGTCGCAGGGATCATTTGTCCACATGGACTAATCTTACTGCAGAGTCAGAAGTTGAATGACCGATTGGAATATACTTTGGAGGGCATTCATTTGCCTGCTAAGTCTGGCGGCTCGGGCTGCAGCCGTCAAATAATTTTAGAATAAATGATACTACCTGTCCAGAATTCAGGCAGCAATGCCCTCAAAGGAATTTCCCTTTTCAAGATGCAAATGAACTGCTGAATATGGGCCCGTACAAATCGCTCTCCTCTATTGTGCTATGCATAAACAAAATTGCTCCTGAGGATTTTGTCCTTGGGTGAGAATTCATCAAAGCTGGTCTGTGAGTCTGAAATGCATCTTTAAATTATCCTTAACAACAACAACCCTATTGTGACCATCCAAGTCACCATTCTTGCTTGGCTCTCGACGAAGGCGGACGCTTTTGCTTTCTGCTCCTGTCCCCACCCCACCCCACCCTTCCCTGCTCGCCACTTAGTCCATGTGCTGTCTTTTGTCTAACTTTCCTAGCCTCCTGTCGTATTTTCATCCTAAAAACAAACATGGAATTGGTTGGCTGGTCTCTCGATGCCATCGACAAAATTTTCTCGACAAGATGAGCAGGCAGTGGGGAGCCTACTTGCCCCTCGGGGACTTTTGCTGCTGGGTACACCCTAGATCCTTGGAGGAAGCGGAGAATGGTGTGCCTGTCAACACTGTCCGTTGAGGATGTGGATGACATCTACATTATCGGCCTTCCGATAACAGGTATGCTGCTGTTTAGGCGCTAGCAGTTTCCTGATCTATCGAAAAATTCAACCGACGGGAGCAGCTCGATTGGAAGTGAAGAGGCTGCCGGTCTAAGGATGGCAAAGTGCGGATGTCCAACACTCAGACTCAGACTGTGCTCAACCAAAAACTGTTGCGGTTTTGGAGCGTCTCTGCAAGATGGTCTAGAACTTGGAGAAACTGGAATCCGTGCTCAAATATTGACAGAAATCACAGTTTGGCTGATCGACGCCACTGAAGAGACATAAGCCACGGACTCAAGGCTGTCTTAAATTCTTGGGCAGCCTGCTACCAAAACAACATCTGCTATCTCGACCTTCCCCTGATGAAAATATGCACGGAAGCTAGTCCCCACCATCACCCCTCCTTTATACACTCCCTTGTATCACCGTCTTCATTGTTTATGTCTTGTGACCTGTTGTAACTGTCATATGCTTGTGCAGGAGTTTTTTTGCCTAACTCAAATTATCCTTAAAATGAGGATAGTTCGAGCGTGGGTTTTTTCTCCCCCTCTCCCTCCCTCGTGGTTTCTTTCTGACTTCTGGGTTGAGTGAACGCTGGCGCGTTTGGCTGCCGCTGCTCAACCCGTATTGTTTTGTATTGTTTTGTGTTTTTTGTTATTGTAAAGTGTCCTTGGGTGTCTTGAAAGGCGCTTATAAATAAAATGTATTATTATTATTATTATTAAATAGGGAGACTTAAAAATTTAGAGCGGATGAAAGGATTAACTGATTAAAGTCCGAACTTCTTCAACAAACCGGCGGAATACCGTTGCCTCGATTCAAGCTTTGCACAATGACCTGAGTGAATGAGAATCGTGCACACTCATACATGTCATTCATTTCTCCCTCTCTGGTATTAGGAGGACTACGACCAAGCCTTTCAGTATTACTACCAGGCCACACAGTTTGCCTCGTCCACCTTTGTGTTGCCCTTCTTCGGCCTGGGGCAGATGTACGTTTATCGAAGAGACAAAGAGAATGCAGCCCAGTGCTTCGAAAAGGTTTTAAAGGCCTACCCCAACAACTACGAGACCATCAAAATTCTGGGCTCCCTTTACGCAACGTCTGACGACCAGGAAAAGCGAGACATTGCCAAAGTATGTGTCCGAAGTACTCAGCAACTCAGTCATGCCTTTCATCAGTTTTCCTTGCACATCTGCGATTCTCGATTAGACTGTTCTGTCTACTGTATATGTGCCATACAACTGGTTGACGGTCAGTTCACAACCTAAAAAATACTTTGCTCCCCAGGTACCACTATTTCCGTTATCAAAGTTTGGATGGTGCAACTAAGTTTGAGTGTTAAAAAAAAGATCCATAAATAATTTGTGATTATTATTACAAGAAATATCCATATCTGCTACGTAGGGTCATCTCAAGAAGGTAACCGAGCAGTACCCCGACGACGTGGAAGCCTGGATCGAGCTGGCTCAGATTCTGGAGCAGACCGACATCCAAGGTGCGTTGTCTGCCTACGGCACAGCCACCCGCATCCTGCAGGAGAAAGTGCAGGCGGACGTGCCTCCAGAGATCCTCAACAACCTGGGGGCTCTTCATTTCCGACTGGGCAACCTGGAAGAGGCCAAGGTAGGCCCGCACGCACACACACACACACACACGTCTGTCGTATGCCTTTAAAAATCTTGTTTAAAATACCTGAAAGTGATGCCTGAGTAAAAACTGCAAATATCTGAACAGAAAATTACATGGGTGGTAGTTGAATTCCTCTTATAGAACTTAACTAGAGTTAAAGTATCTGAGAGAGGCCAAATAATAAAAAGTAATTTTCTGTGATTAAACTTAAGTATTTTACTGATTTATTTTTATTTTATTTTGATAGTTTACTCAACTCAACTATATTGTAAAGAGCACTTGAAAACAACCACCGCTGTATACCAAGTTCTGCACATGAGCAAATTATAATTTAATTATAATAATAAGGAAGGCATGATTTCAAGACTGCACTTTTGGGGGCCTATAGGCCGGTTTGTCCGGTGTTAGTGTTCGCTCCATGCTCCTTGTGAGTCCTTTGATTTTCTATTTGTGCCTTTGACTGTTAGTCCTGTTCAATAAATGTCTGATGATTTTATTTATTTTTTCCTTCACTCGAGTGCAACTGAATCCTAAATCCCAGTCTTCCTTAAACAGATGTAAATCGAAACATGAAATGTCCTCCCTCCTCCAGAAATACTTCCTGGCCTCTCTGGATCGGGCCAAAGCCGAAGGCGAGCACGACGAGCACTACTACAACGCCATTTCCGTCACCACCTCCTACAATCTGGCGCGTCTCTACGAGGCCATGTGCGAATTCCATGAGGCGGAGAAGCTCTACAAGAACATTCTGAGGGAACATCCCAACTATGTGGACTGTAAGCACACCAAATATACAACCAAATATCCACCACGCAGCTGAAGTATGATGAAAATGTATTGCGCAACGTTTGTTTTTGGCTCCCAGGCTATTTGCGACTTGGTGCGATGGCACGTGACAAAGGCAATTTCTACGAGGCTTCTGATTGGTTCAAAGAGGCCTTACAGATTAATCAGGTATGTTTAGGTGAAATGTTCTCGCAAAGGATCTGGTAAATTCCCATGGGAAGCTAAGATGGGGATTTGGGAAGTATTTGAAATTGGAAACGATTTAATTATGGGAATTAACTAAGAATTGTGTGTACCATACCGTTTTCTACCGCTCACCCGGGATCGGGTCGCGGCGGCAGCAGCTTTAACAGGGAAGCCCACACTTCCCTTTCCCCACCCACACCTTCCAACCTTGAGACTTCGCCTTTCGACCATGTTCTCAGATTTGGAAGTTCTGATTTTCATCCCAACCGCTTCACACTTGAATTCGAACTGCTCCAGTGAGAGTTGTCGATCTTGGCCTCTCCAGCACCCCCAAATAGACCTGAGCAGGGAGGCTGAGGAGTGTGATTACTATTGGAATACACACTCTGGCCCCTCTTTCTTGAAAAGAGGGACACCACCCTGATCTGCCAATCCTGAGGCAATGTCCCCGATGTCCAAGCGATGTTGTAGAGGCGTGTCAACCAGAACAGCCCCGGTGACCCGCATCCGGGCGAGGGAGAACATGTTCCAAATTTGTCACTTGTCGTCAGGGGTCTCCGAATTGATTGTAATTTAATGGCAAGGTATCACATTCAAACATAATGAGAAACATTTTGTTTTGTCATAAACAAACACCCCTTGCCCATCTGCACAGCCATTACATTTATCATTATTGTTGATGTGATCCTAGAATGTCGTCACCATACTCCTACCATTTGTTGCAGGATCATCCAGATGCGTGGTCCCTCATAGGGAACCTTCACTTGGCCAAACAGGAGTGGGGGCCGGGTCAAAAGAAGTTTGAGCGTATTCTGAAGCAGCCGTCCACGCAAAATGACACCTATTCCATGTTGGCTCTAGGCAACGTGTGGCTGCAGACCCTCCACCAGCCCACCAGAGACCGGGAGAAGGTAATAAATTATAAATTAATAATAAATTACATGGTCAGCAGCATAGTTATGCATTTCTGGGTTTGAATGTCATCTGAGGTCTTCCGTGCGTGGAGTTTCCTTTTTCGCCCATCATCTACTCATAATATCACACACAGACACCTTCACTGCCTGTTCAGATGTATTAATTTATTTTAAATTATAGTCCCGTTGGGACCTTGCAATTGTGTCGCATGAACTGATGTTAAGGTGCATATGGCGGGGAGCGAGAGCTTCTATTTGGTGGCCGAAGGCAGAGTTGTGCGCACAGAGTGAGTTGACAACTGAAAAATTATCAATGACTCGCCAGTTATCACCTGAGCATGGACTGCAAAATATCTGAAGCAAATTCCTTAAATTTGGCAGGAGTCTCTCCCGAGTTGAAGTTTAGTTTGTAAACTAGTCAACGGACAATGGAAAAATGTCAATACATTTTTGTTGTAAGGCTCAGGACAAAGAAGATCCCATTTAATTTAGGTGAGGATAGGGTTTATGAATAATTCAGTTATTTATTTGTATTCATTTCCTTTTTTTTGTAACTGTTCATCCTTTGTGGAAGTCTGCATTCTGCTGACCTTTTCTTGCTCATGTTTTCATGTGTACAGGAAAAGAGACATCAGGATCGTGCCTTGGCCATTTACAAACAGGTCCTGCGAAATGATGCCAAGAACCTCTATGCGGCCAATGGAATCGGTGTGTTGAGCTTCCTATTTGACTTTAAAAAAAAGAAAGGAAAAAAAAGCACCTGTGCCGGATGTCGGCCTCAAGAGCAATATTGTGTGTGTAGGTGCCGTGCTGGCTCACAAGGGCTACTTCAGAGAGGCCCGCGACGTGTTTGCACAGGTGAGGGAGGCCACGGCAGACATCAGCGACGTGTGGTTGAATCTGGCTCACATCTACGTCGAGCAGAAGCAGTACATCAGCGCTGTGCAGATGGTAAGAGGCCTCACGTTTTGACACCGTTTGTCCGCATGTCAATGAGTGTCCACCATTGTGAATTTCTGCTGTGCAGTATGAGAATTGCCTGAAGAAGTTTTACAAACACCAGAACACGGAGGTCTTACTCTACTTGGCACGAGCCCTCTTTAAATGTGGGAAACTCCAGGACTGCAAGCAGATGCTGCTGAAGGTAAAACCAGAGACGTCTTTCTCAAAACATAACTTTTGTGTCGGCAAAATATTTTGCGGTTAGTATTGTCATACCATTTTTACAAAGTTGCAGACAGTTCTGGTGTTGTTACCGTGGCCACTTTGGGGTAATATATGACTTCGACACATATGTATGCCTGTCAAAACTCCTCCCAAAGCTGCTGTAATATTAGTCGTTCTTCGCAGGGGATAAAGAATATATTTCTGCAAACCTTGTTTTATTGTCGTTCTACATATGTTGCCATTTGTGTGCAGATATCTGTTGTTTAACGGGTTATAGCACAATGACACTGATGCTTTTTTTTTTAGTCCCATTATTGTTTGATAGCAATAAGATAAACTGTCTTATCTAAAGCAAAGCTATGTAGATGTTTTCAACAGACAATGTGTAATTATTTTGGTTTTGTGTTGTTTAACTGGGATCTCCTCTATATGAGCTATTGAAATGGGTTGTTCCGTTCCAATCAGGCCCGCCACGTGGCGCCAAACGACACAGTACTGATGTTCAATGTGGCCCTGGTGCTTCAGCGGCTCGCCACTCTGGTGCTGAAGGATGAGAAGAGCAACCTGAAGGCTGTGCTGAGCTCCGTCAAAGAGCTGGAACTCGCTCACAGGTAGCGGCAGTCGCTTTCCACTTACTGGTCGCCAAACCTTTGTGCACAAGGCCCACGTTTGATTTTTCAAATGGACAGAGCAGGCCTGATGTTGAAATGTGATTTTTTGGGGGAAATGCTTGGAAATGATCTCGCCTGCATCTTCCTCATTTTGTTGTCCCTACTCAGGTATTTCAGTTACCTGAGCAAAGCTGGAGACAAGATGAGATTTGACCTTGCACACGCAGCTTCTGAAGCCAGGTATATTTGGGTTGATTGTCCCTTTTCCGTGTTATGCTTTTAAAGTTTATTCTCATTCGGCTCGCATTATTGCTTGTATGTCTGCTAGATTGGGTTGGGTTGGATTCGTGCTTGTGTAACACTTTGACCATGTGCGTTGTGGGGTCGCAGGCAGTGCTCCGACCTGCTGAGTCAGGCCCAGTACCACGTGGCACGTGCCAGAAAGCAGGATGAGGAGGAGAAAGAACTTCGGGCCAAACAAGAACAAGAGCGCGACCTGCTGCGTCAACAGATGATGAAGGAGCAAGTACGTGCATTACGGCAACAATTTGAGCGTTGGAATTGCGCTCTGGTGACGTTGGAAAAAAAAAACCTCAGGAGGCGAAGAAGAGCCGAGAGGCCGAGGAGCAAAAAAAGCTGCTGGAGCAGAGAGCTCTCTACGTGGAGAAGACCAAGAACCTACTCACCTTTGCCGAAGGTGGCCTCAAGGAGAAAAAGAAAGGTGGTGGAGGTGGAGGACGTGTGAGTGAAACACACACACACACACACACACACACGCACAAATAGACCAGACGTTCTCACCACGGAGTCCTGTGGAATTTGTGTGTGAAAATATTTGAAGGAATATCACTCCTGGAGCTCAATGTTAATTTTCTAGTTGCCTGTTAACAGGATTGACCATTCACTGCTAACATTAGTACAGGCAATTTTTTCAAATGGACAATACGTTGTATTTCACACAGCCTCATTTGCTAAACAAATACACTACAGAATAATATCTACATTCTGTCTATTGATGGTGGGATATATTACATAAACCTAGGAATTTAGTAGCATGTGCTGGCTGGCTCGGCGTCACCTTCATGTACTGCTCGAATTCCTGTGAAGATGTTTTCTCTCCAAACTGCCCCAGCTCTGTTTCGCCGTAATTGAAAACTTAACTCTGTGAGCTGATTTGTTTCCCACCGTGATGTCAACATGTTGGTGTGAATGCGGCGTGATGATAATAATAATAATGATAATGTCAGCTCACCCTGCCATTCTCTCCTAGCGCAAGAAGGGAGGCGACATGGACGAGTTTGTCAATGACGACTCTGATGAAGAGCTGCCTGTGAAGAAGAAGAAGAAAAAGGCAGCTAGCGGGAGCGAGCATGACGAGGGTGAGGACGGAGAGAAGAAGGCCCGCCGGAAGAGGAAGAAGTAAGTGTGCCGCTCTCATCTAGTTCACTGATTCTCAAACGTGTACGGGAAGGATCACGGAGGTCAAGAGCAAATTGTGCATGACGTTACAGTGGATGAATATATATATATATTTTTAATGCAGTACAATACATTTATTAAGTACAGTTCAGTTGTATTTAACTTTATACGTGCATTCACTATGTCCCGATTCAGTCACATGATCCGAATTCGGATCTGATCCCGCAGTTTACATCTGATTGGGAATCGGAGCGAAACCAAATAATCCAAAACTATTAATAGCTTGTCAAACGGAAGAGTAATATAACGTATAACATAAATGTAAATATATGTTAACATCGAACATTTTATTTCATTTTTTAAAATAGAAATGTATTGGCAGTACTGAGGTAGTATCGGCAGTACTTAAGTACTGAGGTATCGGCAGATCCTTTAAACCAAAAACTCACTCCAGTGGCAAAAAAGTGGGATCGGGACATATCGAGCATCCACATTTAATCATGTAGAACTAGTTATTTTCAAACATGGATTTAGGTATAAATAGGTGAGCGGCACTGAGTTTTGATTTTTTTTATTGGCGCAGAGGTCCTAGAGAAGACGACAGCGATGATGAGGGCGGAGGAGTACAACCGAAGAAGCAGCGCAAAAGCAAAGAGCGCAAGAGGATGGAAAAGGTACCCGTTGTTGGGAAATTACACTTCATGAAGCCAATTTGTTTATTTATATTAACCTATTATATTGTTACTACAGTATCACTTTATTAAACATTTAAACATCTGTTTGTTTGGTTTTTATCTTGATGTATTTTAAGTTAAAAAAAAAAAAGTATTTTTACTTTGACTCTAATACTGCAAGATCAGTTTCTTAAACTCCTCCCTTTCAGTTTCAACCTGAGCGCCCCCCACCTTCTCTCAAAGGAAAGATCAAATCAAAGGCAATCATCTCATCATCTGAGTCATCCGACGAGGATGGCCTGAAAATAGCGGAGGACAGGTAAAAGGCGAGCAGGAGAAGCTGTCCACGCAAAAATAAAAACAGTCTCACGAGTCTACTTTCCTTCTCTTCAGGAACCAAAGAGAAAGCGGTTCCGGATCCGATGATGATGACGACGACAACGACGACGACCACAGGAAGCGCATCGTATCGGAAAGCGACTCCGACACCGGGAGGAATCGCTCCGGTAGCGAGGCGGGCAGCCCTCAGGGGAGGAACCGTTCCGCCAGCGAGGCGGGCAGCCCTCAGCGCTCAGCGGGCTCCGATGACGACGACGACTCTGGCAGCGACAGCCCAGTGAAGAAGAGGAGGGTGCAGCGGCAGTCCGACTCAGACCAGTCGGAAAACGAGAGCAAGAGGTCAGGATCGGACGATGAGTCCCGACCCGGTTCACCTGTCGCGGCGTCTGATCGAGAATCGGAACCCAGGTCAGACAACGAGGGTTCCCCTCGCCATTCTGACAACGGGTCAGAACCCGAAGGCTCCAACAATGATGATGACAGCGATTGAGTTGACAGACTTGTCTCATTTATGACCGTACTGAAAATGATCTTACAAGTGTCTTTTTTTTAAGTACATCACCACATCATTTGTTCTTTTTCCAGATCCATGAATGTTTTGAAAGAGAAATACTGTATTTTGTCATCCTAAAAACAAATGACATTAAAAACATGCTTTTCAATTTCTTCACTTTGTTTTTAAATGACGCTTTATTATGGTTTGGGTTAATAAAACTACCTGTAGTCAAAATCCAGATGTCAGGGGGTGAGGCATGGCAAGAAACTAGTTGCATCGCTGTATTATAATTTTGAGTTTGTCAGTTTTATAATATAATATAAGCATACACTAACATACGGTTCGCTGCGAGCACGCAGCTGCAGTGCTGTTCTTGATGTCTGTTGTGAAAGTTGGCTTTTCCAGTGGAGGTGCAAAAGCATCCAGCAGGCGGAAACCCAGGCTGCTTCCCATCCAAGTGCGATCATTACCGATCCACGTCCAGATGGCTCCCTCTGCTGGAAAACGATAATATTACAAAAATACGTTGATCAGTCAAATCAATGTGACGGAAACGATTTGAAACCGTAGCAGAAATAAAAATTGAATGAGAAATGAAAGCGATAATTAATAGGAAAGAGCCTTGATTTGTGTCATGAATTGCAGGTGGGTACAAAAGCTTACAGCACCTGGTATTCCCAGGCGGTCTCCCATCCAAGTACTAACCAGGCCCGACCCTGCTTAGCTTCCGAGATCGGACGAGATCGGGCGTTCTCAGGGTAGTATGGCCGTAAGCGAAAGACATCGTCAAAATGTCCCCCTTTATAGTTTACAGGCACCTCCAGGTCAGAGAATGGGGGGCGAATTTGTTGCAATTCGTTCCCTCCTCCCTTTTTCCACGGACGAGGGACGCGCACTCTTGTCGTTTTGAGCTCTCAGCCTGTCACGCTCGCATCCGCTTCGATGCGAGCACGCAGCTGCAGTACTTGATGTCTGTTGTGAAAGTTGGCTTTTCCAGCGGAGGTGCAACACATCAATAACATACTTTAAAATGTCAGCTAAATGTTGTGGGTCTCCAAGTTAAGGCTGAGGTGAAAAAAATGAGAAATGAAAGCACGAAATAACGTGAAAGAGCGTTTACGTGTGTCGGAAGGTGCAAAAGCTTACAGCACCTGGTATTCCCAGGCGGTCTCCCATCCAAGTACTAACCAGGCCCGACCCTGCTTAGCTTCCGAGATCGGACGAGATCGGGCGTTCTCAGGGTAGTATGGCCGTAAGCCAAGGACAGAGTCAAAATGTCCCCCTTTATAGTTTACAGGCACCTCCAGGTCACGGACAATGGGAGGGGGCGAATTTGTTGCATTTCTTACTTCCTCCCTTTTTCCATGTACTGTACTAAGAAACTCTTGGCGTTTTGAGCTCTCGGCCTGTCAGGCTAGTGTAAGTTGAGGGGTTCGTTGTTTTTGGCGGATGGCTCTACATTACGAACGACAAAACGAGAGATGGAATCATTTAAATGCAGTTTTATTAAAAGGGGGAAAAGACGTCTGCACCGCAGCACGTTCGAGAACACAACAATCGTAACTAAGATCACTTCCTGCTTCTCTTACTTCAACAGCCAATCAGAACCTATCAACATAAAAACATGTCTGAGCAATTATTAAACAACAGGATATATTTTTGATATGCTTAACATGAAATAATATGATGCTCAAACATAAAATGATAATTAATAATATAATAAAAGCATACACTAACATACGGTTCGCTGCGAGCACGCAGCTGCAGTACTGTTCTTGATGTCTGTTGTGAAAGTTGGCTTTTCCAGTGGAGCTGCAAAAGCATCCAGCAGGCGGAAATCCCAGGCTGCTTCCCATCCAAGTGCGATCATTACCGATCCCCGTCCAGAGGGCTCCCTCTGCTGGAAAAATATAATATTACAAAAATACGTTGATCAGTCAAATCAATGTGACGGAAACGATTTGAAACCGTAGCAGAAATAAAAATTGAATGAGAAATGAAAGCAATAATTAATAGGAAAGAGCCTTGATTTGTGTCATGAATTGCAGGTGGGTACAAAAGCTTACAGCACCTGGTATTCCCAGGCGGTCTCCCATCCAAGTACTAACCAGGCCCGACCCTGCTTAGCTTCCGAGATCGGACGAGATCGGGCGTTCTCAGGGTAGTATGGCCGTAAGCGAAAGACATCGTCAAAATGTCCCCTTTATAGTTTACAGGCACCTCCAGGTCAGAGAATGGGGGCGAATTTGTTGCAATTCGTTCCCTCCTCCCTTTTCCACGGACGAGGACGCGCACTCTTGTCGTTTTGAGCTCTCAGCCTGTCACGCTCGCATCCGCTTCGATGCGAGCACGCAGCTGCAGTACTTGATGTCTGTTGTGAAAGTTGGCTTTTCCAGCGGAGGTGCAACACATCAATAACATACTTTAAAATGTCAGCTAAATGTTGTGGGTCTCAAGTTAAGGCTGAGGTGAAAAAATGAGAAATGAAAGCACGAAATAACGTGAAAGAGCGTTTACGTGTGTCGGAAGGTGCAAAGCTTACAGCACCTGGTATTCCCAGGCGGTCTCCCATCCAAGTACTAACCAGGCCCGACCCTGCTTAGCTTCCGAGATCGGACGAGATCGGGCGTTCTCAGGGTAGTATGGCCGTAAGCGAAAGACAGCGTCAAAATGTCCCCCTTTATAGTTTACAGGCACCTCCAGGTCACGGACAATGGGAGGGGGCGAATTTGTTGCATTTCTTACTTCCTCCCTTTTTCCATGTACTGTACTAAGAAACTCTTGGCGTTTTGAGCTCTCGGCCTGTCAGGCTAGTGTAAGTTGAGGGGTTCGTTGTTTTTGGCGGATGGCTCTACATTACGAACGACAAAACGAGAGATGGAATCATTTAAATGCAGTTTTATTAAAAGGGGGAAAAGACGTCTGCACCGCAGCACGTTCGAGAACACAACAATCGTAACTAAGATCACTTCCTGCTTCTCTTACTTCAACAGCCAATCAGAACCCATCAACATAAAAACATGTCTGAGCAATTATTAAACAACAGGATATATTTTTGATATGCTTAACATGAAATAATAGGATGCTCAAACATAAAATGATAATTAATAATATTTGGTGGTTTAAATTAGTTCTAAAAATATTTTGATTTAGTTTAGTGATTATTTTTTTGTGTGTATGGAATGTTCAAGAAAAAAAAATTCCAATGATCCCCAAATGGCTGTTTGACTCTTCAGTATGGCCAGACAGCAATAGCGAAATAAATTTAATGTGTCAAAAGCTTGTTTATACATTTAATTGACAAATATGGTAGTAGTTTTATAATTTTAAAATTGTAGTGAGGATAAGCGGTTTGAAGAATGAATGAATTGTCCCTCAGCCCTGTCCCCTTCTAACTCCTTATTTTATTGGATTTCCAAAATTGTTTTTGTTTTCATCAACTTTAATAACCTGGTTGAATACTGTGTGGTTTAACAAAATGCCCAAGTGTCAAAGTAAGTCTTCCATTAAGATTCAGTTAGTGTATGTTCTGCGTGTGTTTGTTTTTTTTCCCTGGTGACTCCCACTTCCAAAAACATGCCCAGTAAGATGATTGCGAGCCTTCAAATTGTCCTTGGGTATGAATGTGAATGGTGGCCAAAATCAGCTGGGATAGGCTTCAGCTCATCTGCCAATGAGAGCATGTGGTCGCCTTAAGAAAATCAAACAAAATTAGTTTTAAAAGATGCAAGTGCATTGAATCAAACCGGACCACCCTTGAATCATATCGCTTCCCATATATGAAAATGCTATATTGTAGGGATTCACATCCCCAGATTTGATAGGAAATGCCACATTAGCCAGACTACTGACAGGTCCATTGATGACAATTCATTGCATCACACTATTTTTGAAGTCATACCATATAGAATCAAAATCCACTGAAATCCACCGGTGCCTGCAGAACCGCCTGCAGACCAACCCCAGGAAAACTAAGGAGTTGGTTGTGGATTTCTGCAAGAAAGTCTTCACCTGCACCGATGAACATCCAGGGTGCGGCATAGAGAGGGTGACCTACAAACTAGACTGGTCTAACAACACGGACACTCTGATCAGGATTGCTCTTCCTGCTCAGAAAACTGAGCTCTTTTGGAGTTCAGGGGTCATCCCTTAAGCCCTTCTATGACTCTGTGGTGGACTCAGCCATTCACTACGGCATAGTCTGCTGGTCAGCCGGCATCTCAGCTTGGGACAGAGAGACTGGACCTGACTGGTCAGGAGGGCCAGCTCTGTTCTGGGCTGTTCCCTGGACACGCTGGAGAAAGTGAGCAACAGGAGGATGCTAGCTAAGCTGACAGCTATGATAGACAGACCCTCCCATCCCCTCCAGGCCACCCTGACGACACGGGGCAGCTCCTTCAGCCAGAGACTGACTGATACACCCGCATTGCAAGGAGGGGTAACGCCACTCGTTCCTGCCGACTGCTGTCAGGCTATTGATAAGACTGTCCTAAAAAACCTGGACTCACCCATTTTTAATATGCTTATAATTACCTACTTTTTGTTCTTCTACTTTCTCTCTTTGATAATTTTGCTGCTGTAAATTGGGAATTTCTCCATTGTGAGACAAATAAAGGTTTTATCTTAAATGATGTCACTATAAAATGAATCATCAAGTACGGCTGTTCAGCGATATGATGCTTTATTCTGGTTGTTTCCGCTGTATGTTCCAAGCATCAGTATTTATCTGATTCACTTCTATCGTGATATCATGTGTCACATATTAGCAGGCAACACTGAACTGTCCAAGCAACAGACAAGTGACCGTGAAATGTACTTTATTCAAGGTTGATCTGCAGATGCCCACTCAAACTGTTGTTTACATTACATTGACACCCGGAAGAAAGCGCAGGTGGCCACATGCAAGAAGATTAAAAAGACCACTTAAAAACCCCGATGATATGACAAACTGGAAACTAAGCTTTGGCTGTCTCGATATGATAAAACACGTTCAAGTATAGTCAGATACAGAGGTATATTCATAAAAAGTGATAAATTAAAAAAGGCAACACACTTACTTTACAGCACATTAATGTCCACACTCCAAAATGCTTGATTTTAGTATTTAAAAAAAACAAAAACCTAACTGCCATCAAAAGTGAATTCGCAAGCTTCAAATATAAACGTCACCGAAAAGCAAAATAAATTCATTGCTTAGAGGAAAACAAAACAAATGGCAGCGTATTGGTACCTCCCGTCATTAATTACTTGTGCCGTGTGCCACAAACATACAAAATGGCCGCCTGGTGGAAAATTCAACACAAGAAAACAAAATGATTGGAGGAGCTTCCAGACAGCTGTCAAGCACAAAAATCTGCAATTTAGGATTGTTCTTTATATCAAAATTAAAAAAAAAAGTGTATGATACTATTGCAACGACTCATGGTGTGCAGCAAAGTGCATCTAAAAACAGATAAAAATGAGAGTCTCTTTACAATACATGCTCTCATTTGTAAACAGCAGCACGCAATGACTGCGACCAGATTCTGAAACCGTGTGTGTATGGCAAAACACCTCATGTTAGGCTGAATGCAAATCAATTCCTAAATATACTCGGACAAATTACCTCTTTAAATAAACAGAATGGTAACATGCTGGCGCTGGTTTAAGTCGATTAATAACAGTGGCGTTGTTGCTGACTGAGGCCAAGTAGATAAAATAGGAATCAAATTCCAACATTGGGTTAGGGGATTCTTAGTAATCTTCTTCCTCAGACTCTTCGTCTTCAGCGGTTTCCAGCCAGGTGAGCCACTGGTTCACCTGCATGGCAAACAACCAACAAATCAGACACTGGTTGTACAGCATTTTCTAGAGCAGTAGCTGTCCAATCTTTTTACAATCGATTAATCGGCTAAAATAAAATCAACATTTTTGTGTGAAATTTTTCTGATTAATCGATTATTTTTGTTTGTTATTTCATGAAGGTGCAACACTTGATAGTCAAATTAGTTGCCTATCAGATTAATCGTGTAATTTGTTTTTGTCTGTCTAGTTTTGTCACGAAATAAATTCAACAATGAGAAGAATTTAATTGTGGCAGCGAAAATTGCGATCACAACTGAGTCGATTAAATGTGAAGATATACTCCTAAACAATCAAGTCTTGAACAACACATTTTTATGCGCATGACGCCATTTCATTCGGTTATATTTATTTCTAATTGTTTTATGTTCGACTGTTGATATTCTCGACAATATGTATTTTGCATGGGATATATTGTTTCAGTTTTCAACCCTGAACAGATGCATCATAAAAACAAACGTGTTGTATTAATAGTCAACCCTGTCATATTTTTTGCAACCAACCTCGCTGGATAACTATTGGCTGTTTTTGGGCTCAGGCCAAAACCATCTAAACCGTCTAATAAAAATATTGTTTTGGGCCAAGGAAGTGAAGGGTGCTATAGTTAGGCTGCTGCCACTCATCGCCTTGGCTAAAGTCTTGGCACCACCAACATGTGGCAACTACAGGCAGCTAATAGCATCAAGCTAGTAGACTTTTCAGAGACGAAATTACATGGTTCCCTTGAACATGTTGGTGTTTCATTCTCTTTTGTATGTGTTGCTGCTTCGTGTGCATTAATTGGTGTGAGGGGAGCGAACGTACGTGAAACAAGGCTTTTCCTTTTCCCGGATACTCTTGGGTGACGTCTTCTTTCCATGTCAGGAAGGCTTCTTCTTCGATGATTTCCATGTCATAAAAGTAGGCAAAGAAGCGCAGCAGCATTCCTGGAAGCAGAGAGTGAGGTTAAGCATTTCTGACTACGTGTGCGCGTGTGTGTTTGTGTCCGTGCTGAGGGTCACCTTTGGGGAAGTGTTTAGCGTTACAGTGGACCTGCAGCGCATAGAGGGCGCTGACTTGCAGGTCAACGTGGTCGTGCAGGAACTTCTGCATGACGGGCTTGAAAGAGAGCAGCAGCTGCTTCTCCTCATCCAGCTGCTCTTTGCTCGGCGCTGCCAGCTGCTCTTCGTCATCATCTGGGTTGATCTCATAGGCAATATACTGCAAGAAACTAGCAGGGGGAAAAAAAGGATATTGAAAGCAAGCGAGAGGAAATAAGAGTGGATGTGTGAAGGAGGGTGCTGGGTACCGACCTGGTTGTGAGGATGTTGACGAAGCCTTTGTCAGTGTGGAGTTTGGGAGAGATGTTGTCTTTAATCCACTTGTAGATCGACTGTGGAGACGGGTCCACTTTGATTTGCTTCAGGAGCTCCTTCTCCAGCTTCATCAGTGGGAACAGGAAGCTAAGGCCTTTGCCCTCCAGAATCTCCAGCATGCGGTCCTTGTTCTGATCCATTTCTACAGACGGGACCAGTTTGACTATTATGTAGTGAAGTACATACAAGTATAATCAATTCTATGCGAAGTTGGCTAGCAGATGGTTATAGTGCATTATTTTTATTATTAGCGCAGGCGCTATTGGGTAAACGTCGCTGCTTGTACGCTTAATGATGATGTAATGACGTAGCTCCTACTTGGCTCTTTGCCAAGCACGTTCTTCATAAGAACTTGTCAAGCACAACTCTGGCGCCAAACAAGCACCGGGTTACTTCATAGAGCCACGCATAGCGCTTGCAAATATGGGCAAGCTTTTACCGCATCTTTGCACTGTGCCATGCACACTAAGAAAGCCAAGTGCAATGTAAGAGGGCCTTTAGGCTGTCGTTGCCAAAGTCTTAAACGGTTAAATGGCCTTTCTTGTTTTATTTGTGACTTTTGAGTATTTTACCAAGTGTACAGATGTTATTGACTGAGATTTCATTGCGGAACAACATTTAAGTCCATCAGTTACCCAACGTTCTAATCTATAACAAATTAGAGTCTATCCCGACGCATAGAGGTGAGGGGGTGACAGCCATACCAGGTAGCATCTTCTGCATGTTGACCTTGCTCTTCTGGAAAACATCGGCAAGCCACTCGCGATCCTTGAGCTTGGACATCTGTTGCAAACAGAGCAGGAAGAGCGGGAAATGGGCGCCGTTCTCCAACTGGTGGGCCAAATCCGTCATGCTGATCAGGTCGGCCACGGCGGCCCGAGCCGCAAATTGAGCCAGGTATGACTTCACCAGTGGGACTTCCTCCTCGATTTTGGGACACTGGTCCAGGACACCGAGAATGGCCTGTTCAGAGAGCGTTGGCAGTCAGCAGCAGTACCTCACTGTATATTCTATACAATATTTAATTTGTAATTGGAAGAACAAACATTGTATATATCGTTTCCCTGTTTAAAGTGTAAGTGAAAACAATTTTAATACTGTGCGTTAAAGCAGCAATTTGTCATTACCATAGCAGCTTTGCAAATTTATGTTTGCATTAAGCTCGAGGACATTCATTAGACAAAGTTATCCGGTGGGATGAACATTATGGTTTAGAAGTCGGCTCTTTCGTTGTATGCTGTTTGCAAGCGCTGCTGCTGTGTGTGTGCTATGGCCATAGTTGTTTACACTCACCTGCAGAAGGTTCTCACTTGTGACAAGACCCTCGGCGCAGAGCTCGTGAATCAGGGTGCTCGCAAGTTCCTTATCGTCGTCTGAACGACTGAGCGAAGTCACCACAATCTTGTTCACCATCTCAGATAAAAGGTGTTTTGGCGCCTTCATCTCCTTGACCGTGGCCACAGCCTCACTGACATTCTTGCTGTTCATATATTCCGCAACCATCACCTCCTAAAAACAGGACAACGGCCAAATGCATTACCCGAATGTAATATCCACGTTGCTGTACAAGACTGTGAGAAAGAAAGAACATTACCGTCATTTTGTGCAGCTCTTCCTTGGTCGGAGGTAGCTTTTTGATGGATTTTGCAGGTTTTTCCTGAATTGGTGGTGGATTGGTTTTGAGACCAAGCTGTGGGGACTACAAAAAGAAAAACGTTGCACTATTCAGGTTTTGGAAAATGATTTTTTTTTTTGGCTTTGTTTTTAACCAACATGCAAATATTTACCTGTCCCATTAAGGAACCTTGGGCACTTGGTGGCATCATCGTCATCTGTGGCTGCAGCTTTGGCACTTTTTTGTTTAGGATGAATGACTGCGCTGGCCTCAGGCTGATCTACAGGCGTAAAAACGAGAGTTAAACCTATTACCGGCAATATACAACCAGGCCAAGCCACAGTCAAGTGCTTAGACAAGATTAAATGTAAAGGTAGAACGTGGCAACAGTCTTCCCACCATCTTAAGAAAAGTCCAAGTACCTCGTCAACATTGAGCTTCCCTTTCTTACTAAAGCGTGGGCCCATATCTTTAGACTGCATCTGAACCGAGCCATTTTGTTTATGGCTGAAAACCGGCGAACTCTGACCCTGGGGAGACAAATGTTAAATATGTTGGTTCTGTCCAGAATCAACGAGATGAAAGCAAGAGGACAACCCACTGCAGCAATCACCTGCATTGGCTTGATGAAAGGCTTGCTCCCTGTATCAAACTGGGGCTGATGCGAACTGCTGTTAATCCCAATATGGCCATTGAAAATTGGGTTGGAGCGGTGGCGGCCCAAAGTTGGAGAGTAGTGGTCCTGAATAACTCCGGGACCTGTTCCGATACCAATCCCTGCACAATTTATGAGGAGAAACAAACATTGCAATGGTGTTGTGTGTGGCATTGTGTGACATGAGGACAAGTGTACTGTGGCATACCGGGCATTTGTCCAAACATATCAGCCAACCCCCCAAGCGCTTCTTTGTCAAATCTGACCCTGGTCTGCAGGAAAGCGTTGTCCAGGAAGGTATGATCCATGAAAAAGTCCGATCTGGAGCAGTCAGACTGTGGTGGAATGAACACACCCAAGTCCTGCAAGGCACATTAGGTAAGCACCAGTCCAAAATGACAGCTGACGAGTAAACCGCTGATAAACGCGCGAGGATGTGAAAATTCAAATGAACCTTTACAGCATCCTGGCGAACTTGACTGATGGTCTTTGGCCCGTTGTCAAAATACGCTTTACGAGGCACCCAGTTGTTCTCCCGCAGCTCTGCTGTATTCTGCAACAGGAAGCGAATCCTTGCAGGTAATTCCTTGTTGTTGGTCAAGGCCTGCATGCGGTCAAAGTACTGATTCATCAGGGACTGAGAGAGAGAGAGAGAGAGAGAGAAAGTGGCTTGTTATAAAAACCAAGAGCATTCAAAAGAACTGCTTTGTCATGAGAATGTTCCCTACATACCCGAGCCTTCTCATGATCAAGCTTGGGTCCCACCGTCTTCATTATCTGACAGAGGCATTCCAGGTCTTCTCCCATATCCTTAAGTTGGACTCTCTTCTTCTTTTCCAGCAGCTTCAGGCAAAAAGGCATGTTAGGACATTTCTCATGCTGGATGCCAATTTGTCTGACTATTGACTACGCCCTTGACTTCATATTTTATTCTGTGACCATACTTTACACGTGCTTGTCCCAAATCATCTATCCCCTTTTAAGTGTAGATGTTTTCAACAGACAATGTGTAATTATTTTGGTTTTGTGTTGTTTAACTGGGATCTCCTCTATATGAGCTATTGAAATGGGTTGTTCCGTTCCAATCAGGCCCGCCACGTGGCGCCAAACGACACAGTACTGATGTTCAATGTGGCCCTGGTGCTTCAGCGGCTCGCCACTCTGGTGCTGAAGGATGAGAAGAGCAACCTGAAGGCTGTGCTGAGCTCCGTCAAAGAGCTGGAACTCGCTCACAGGTAGCGGCAGTCGCTTTCCACTTACTGGTCGCCAAACCTTTGTGCACAAGGCCCACGTTTGATTTTTCAAATGGACAGAGCAGGCCTGATGTTGAAATGTGATTTTTTGGGGGAAATGCTTGAAAATGATCTCGCCTGCATCTTCCTCATTTTGTTGTCCCTTCTCAGGTATTTCAGTTACCTGAGCAAAGCTGGAGACAAGATGAGATTTGACCTTGCACACGCAGCTTCTGAAGCCAGGTATATTTGGGTTGATTGTCCCTTTTCCGTGTTATGCTTTTAAAGTTTATTCTCATTCGGCTCGCATTATTGCTTGTATGTCTGCTAGATTGGGTTGGGTTGGATTCGTGCTTGTGTAACACTTTGACCATGTGCGTTGTGGGGTCGCAGGCAGTGCTCCGACCTGCTGAGTCAGGCCCAGTACCACGTGGCACGTGCCAGAAAGCAGGATGAGGAGGAGAAAGAACTTCGGGCCAAACAAGAACAAGAGCGCGACCTGCTGCGTCAACAGATGATGAAGGAGCAAGTACGTGCATTACGGCAACAATTTGAGCGTTGGAATTGCGCTCTGATGATGTTGGGCCTCCCCCCCCCCAAAAAAACCTCAGGAGGCGAAGAAGAGCCGAGAGGCCGAGGAGCAAAAAAAGCTGCTGGAGCAGAGAGCTCTCTACGTGGAGAAGACCAAGAACCTACTCACCTTTGCCGAAGGTGGCCTCAAGGAGAAAAAGAAAGGTGGTGGAGGTGGAGGACGTGTGAGTGAAACACACACAGACACACACACACACTCAAATACAATACAATACAATACAATACAATACATGCTGATTTATATAGCGCTTTCACAACAGCGGCAGCTGTAACAAAGTGCTTAACAAAACAGTTAACATAAAGTAAAATAATAAACACAACACAACATAAAACACGAACAAAAAGTAAAATAATGAACACAACACATAACATTAAACACGGACAGTCGTGCAGTCCTAACCACTTTTCCCCTCATACGCTTTGTTGTTTAAAGCAGTTTGAGATGAAAGAGGAGAGAATCAAAGTGTCCTTTCACCAGTGGATCAGAGACGTCATACTCAAAATGTGCACACGTCGGCTACAAGCTAAGTTTCAAAGTCAACAAGAAGCTGTAGCATCCATTGACGAAAAAAGAGATTGGTTCACTTCTCCTGTCCCATGTAAATCCATTCCAATTCCAAGCGGTGACTCTCAGTTCCAAATACGCATCGGCGCAGAAGCCGACGCTCCTCTCTCCTCATCCTCAACTTCAGCAGCCATCCATCCAGCCGCACCAACGCAGACTGTCCAACAGCGCCGACGGCTCCACTGAACAAAACGGGGCTGTGAAAAAGGCTGGCCATTACAGGCGCAAAAAACACAAGCGCCCCGAGGCTGTCCAGCACCGCCAGTCAATGGCGCCGACTATCCTCCAAATCAAAATCTGTGCTGGTACAGGCGTGCTGCTGAGAAGGCGCAACCACCAAGCACAGATTCTTCTCCTTTGACAAATGTCGTGGCCAAAAAACGCTGAAAACCATCCACATCAGGTCCTCACGACGAAACAACAAACGTGACAAAACAAAAAGACAAAAACTACAAAAAAAAACAAAAAAAGCAAGGCTCTTGAAGAGCACTTGCTGAAGGCTGCCTACTCGGGCGCCATCTTGGAAAAAAAAAAATAGACCAAATAGACCAGACGTTCTCACCACGGAGTCCTGCGGAATTTGTGTGTGAAAATATTTGAAGGAATATCACTCCGGGAGCTCAATGTTAATTTTCTAGTTGCCTGTTAACAGGATTGACCATTCACTGCTAACATTAGTACAGGCAATTTTTTTTCAAATGTACAATACGTTGTATTTCACACAGCCTCATTTGCTAAACAAATACACTACATAATAATATCTACATTCTGTCTATTGATGGTGGGATATATTACATAAACTTAAAAATTTAGTAGCATGTGCTGGCTGGCTCGGCGTCACCTTCATGTACTGCTCGAATTCCTGTGAAGATGTTTTCTCTCCAAACTGCCCCAGCTCTGTTTCGCCGTAATTGAAAACTTAACTCTGTGAGCTGATTTGTTTCCCACCGTGATGTCAACATGTTGGTGTGAATGCAGCGTGATAATAATAATAATGATAATGTCAGCTCACCCTGCCATTCTCTCCTAGCGCAAGAAGGGAGGCGACATGGACGAGTTTGTCAATGACGACTCTGATGAAGAGCTGCCTGTGAAGAAGAAGAAGAAAAAGGCAGCTAGCGGGAGCGAGCATGACGAGGGTGAGGACGGAGAGAAGAAGGCACGCCGGAAGAGGAAGAAGTAAGTGTGCCGCTCTCATCTAGTTCACTGATTCTCAAACGTGTACGGGAAGGATCACGGAGGTCAAGAGCAAATTGTGCATGACGTTACAGTGGGTAATTTTTTTTTTTTAATGCAGTACAATACATTTATTAAGTACAGTTCAGTTGTATTTAACTTTATACGTGCATTCACTATGTCCTGATTCAGTCACATGATCCGAATTCGGATCTGATCCCGCAGTTTACATCTGATTGGAATCGGAGCGAAACCAAATAATCCAAAACTATTAATAGCTTGTCAAACGGAAGAGTAATATAACGGCAGTACTGAGGTAGTATCGGCAGTACTTAAGTACTGAGGTATCGGCAGATCCTTTAAACCAAAAACTCACTCCAGTGGCAAAAAAGTGGGATCGGGACATATCGAGCATCCACATTTAATCATGTAGAACTAGTTATTTTCAAACATGGATTTAGGTATAAATAGGTGAGCGGCACTGAGTTTTGATTTTTTTTATTGGCGCAGAGGTCCTAGAGAAGACGACAGCGATGATGAGGGCGGAGGAGTACAACCGAAGAAGCAGCGCAAAAGCAAAGAGCGCAAGAGGATGGAAAAGGTACCCGTTGTTGGGAAATTACACTTCATGAAGCCAATTTGTTTATTTATATTAACCTATTATATTGTTACTACAGTATCACTTTATTAAACATTTAAACATCTGTTTGGTTTTTATCTATGTATTTTAAGTTAAAAAAAAAAAAGTATTTTTACTTTGACTCTAATACTGCGAGATCAGTTTCTTAAACTCCTCCCTTTCAGTTTCAACCTGAGCGCCCCCCACCTTCTCTCAAAGGAAAGATCAAATCAAAGGCAATCAACTCATCATCTGAGTCATCCGACGAGGATGGCCTGAAAATAGCGGAGGACAGGTAAAAGGCGAGCAGGAGAAGCTGTCCACGCAAAAATAAAAACAGTCTCACGAGTCTACTTTCCTTCTCTTCAGGAATCAAAGAGAAAGCGGTTCCGGATCCGATGATGATGACGACAACGACGACGACCACAGGAAGCGCATCGTATCGGAAAGCGACTCCGACACCGGGAGGAATCGCTCCGGTAGCGAGGCGGGCAGCCCTCAGGGGAGGAACCGTTCCGCCAGCGAGGCGGGCAGCCCTCAGCGCTCAGCGGGCTCCGATGACGACGACGACTCTGGCAGCGACAGCCCGGTGAAGAAGAGGAGGGTGCAGCGGCAGTCCGACTCAGACCAGTCGGAAAACGAGAGCAAGAGGTCAGGATCGGACGATGAGTCCCGACCCGGTTCACCTGTCGCGGCATCTGATCGAGAATCGGAACCCAGGTCAGACAACGAGGGTTCCCCTCGCCATTCTGACAACGGGTCAGAACTCGAAGGCTCCAACAATGATGATGACAGCGATTGAGTTGACAGACTTGTCTCATTTATGACCGTACTGAAAATGATCTTACAAGTGTCTTTTTTTTAAGTACATCACCACATCATTTGTTCTTTTTCCAGATCCATGAATGTTTTGAAAGAGAAATACTGTATTTTGTCATCCTAAAAACAAATGACATTAAAAACATGCTTTTCAATTTCTTCACTTTGTTTTTAAATGACACTTTATTATGGTTTGGGTTAATAAAACTACCTGTAGTCAAAATCCAGATGTCAGGGGGTGAGGCATGGCAAGAAACTAGTTGCATCGCTGTATTATAATTTTGAATTTGTCAGTTTTATAATATAATATAAGCATACACTAACATACGGTTCGCTGCGAGCACGCAGCTGCAGTACTGTTCTTGATGTCTGTTGTGAAAGTTGGCTTTTCCAGTGGAGGTGCAAAAGCATCCAGCAGGCGGAAACCCAGGCTGCTTCCCATCCAAGTGCGATCATTACCGATCCCCGTCCAGATGGCTCCCACTGCTGGAAAACTATAATATTACAAAAATACGTTGATCAGTCAAATCAATGTGATGGAAACGATTTGAAACGGTAGCAGAAATAAAAATTGAATGAGAAATGAAAGCGATAATTAATAGGAAAGAGCCTTGATTTGTGTCATGAATTGCAGGTCGGTACAAAAGCTTACAGCACCTGGTATTCCCAGGCGGTCTCCCATCCAAGTATTAACCAGGCCCGACCCTGCTTAGCTTCCGAGATCGGACGAGATCGGGCGTTCTCAGGGTAGTATGGCCGTAAGCAAAGGACAGAGTCAAAATGTCCCCCTTTATAGTTTACAGGCACCTCCAGGTCACAGAGAATGGGGGGCGAATTTGTTGCAATTCGTTCCCTCCTCCCTTTTTCCACGGACGAGGGACGCGCACTCTTGTCGTTTTGAGCTCTCAGCCTGTCACGCTCGCATCCGCTTCGATGCGAGCACGCAGCTGCAGTACTTGATGTCTGTTGTGAAAGTTGGCTTTTCCAGCGGAGGTGCAACACATCAATAACATACTTTAAAATGTCAGCTAAATGTTGTGGGTCTCCAAGTTAAGGCTGAGGTGAAAAAAATGAGAAATGAAAGCACGAAATAACGTGAAAGAGCTTTTACGTGTGTCGGAAGGTGCAAAAGCTTACAGCACCTGGTATTCCCAGGCGGTCTCCCATCCAAGTACTAACCAGGCCCGACCCTGCTTAGCTTCCGAGATCGGACGAGATCGGGCGTTCTCAGGGTAGTATGGCCGTAAGCGAAGGACAGTCAAAATGTCCCCCTTTATAGTTTACAGGCACCTCCAGGTCACGGAGAATGGGGAGGGGGGGGGGGGGGGGCAAATTTGTTGCATTTCTTACTTCCTCCCTTTTTCCATGTACTGTACTAAGAAACTCTTGGCGTTTTGAGCTCTCGGCCTGTCAGGCTAGTGTAAGTTGAGGGGTTCGTTGTTTTTGGCGGATGGCTCTACATTACGAACGACAAAACGAGAGATGGAATCATTTAAATGCAGTTTTATTAAAAGGGGGAAAAGACGTCTGCACCGCAGCACGTTCGAGAACACAACAATCGTAACTAAGATCACTTCCTGCTTCTCTTACTTCAACAGCCAATCAGAACCTATCAACATAAAGACATGTCTGAGCAATTATTAAACAACAGGATATAATTTTGATATGCTTAATGTAGCCACCCTAGGTGCAGCTACTCATGTCACCCTTTTTCTAAGTTTGTCACAGGCAAGTGTGTCATCTTATCAAATCTATTTGAGTTAGGGTGCACTTAATTAAGGTCACAGTGAGATTGGCAACAGTTGACCTTAGTTAGAGTCAAGGGTAAACCTCCAACAGAGAAGACACACTGACTTAGTTTTTTTCAAAAAAAATATATATATTGAGTAAATATTTACAAATGGAGTAAATGGGGAACTGAACTGAATACACTCCTCTGAAATAGAATACAAAAAAATGATCAAGGAAAACCACAAATTAAATTGTTATCAGTTCTTATCAGTTGTTTTGGTATCAGATCTGACCCATGGAAAAAAACGACTGAGATCTCAGATTAAACAAAAATATTGGTTTCGTCAAAAAAAAAAAAAAATGGAAATCCTTTCAACTGTCCTACCACCCTCCAGGGGACGGGTGGCTTTGAAGTCCAGATGTCCTTCACTGACGTCCCCCGTGGCATCCAATCTACAGGCGACGTAGTCCAAATCTTTCGATGGTCAATGAGTCCCAAAAAAAAACAGCCTGCACAAAATGCGCAAGGCATTCACTCAATGTGGCAACAATCGGCTCGGGAAAATAAACGGTTTGGTAAACCTGGCTCGAATGAAGGCCACAGCGCTATTTGCCGTGAGCACGTTAGCTTAGCTCGATGCTAATTCACTAGCTATGGAGAGCACGCGTCGATACAATGGTTTAATCCATTTTTTCTTTTATAACAGCACGGTTATATCTTATATCAACAGAATAACAATCTCCATTTTCACCAACTTCATTCCTGACTGTTTTTTTAATGTTACAATTTGAATGCTAGGAATGCTAATCGGACATATTCAACTAAAACACTCACCAGGAACGTTATCTCTTCTAAACCCTTCTTTTGCCTTGAAAAGAAAAAAAGATCGCCACAGGATTCAACTTTACTACCTTGCACAGGTAGAGGTTTCAAGGATCAGTTTTCAATTATCATTCCTTCGGTTCGACCCGCCTGAGAGTGCGAGAATGTTCTGTTTTTTTCGCGAACGAGTCTTCCCTCCTAGCGCTGCGGTGCGTTCAATGTCCCTCTGAAACAGCAATATCACAAACAATATCACCTTAACAGAATCAACAATAACAGTCTCATCAAGGCTGGGTTACATTAACATGAAATAATATGATGCTCAAACATAAAATGATAATTAATAATATAATATAAGCTTACAATAACATACGGTTCGCTGCGAGCACGCAGCTGCAGTACTGTTCTTGATGTCTGTTGTGAAAGTTGGCTTTTCCAGTGGAGGTGCAAAAGCATCCAGCAGGCGGAAATCCCAGGCTGCTTCCCATCCAAGTGCGATCATTATCGATCCCCGTCCAGAGGGCTCCCTCTGCTGGGAAACTATAATATTACAAAAATACATTGATCAGTCAAATCAATGTGACGGAAACGATTTGAAACCGTAGCAGAAATGAACATTGAATGAGAAATGAAAGCGATTATTAATAGGAAAGAGCCTTGATTTGTGTCATGAATTGCAGGTGGGTACAAAAGCTTACAGCACCTGGTATTCCCAGGCGGTCTCCCATCCAAGTACTAACCAGGCCCGACCCTGCTTAGCTTCCGAGATCGGACGAGATCGGGCGTTCTCAGGGTAGTATGGCCGTAAGCGAAAGACAGCGTCTAAATGTTCCCATTTATAGTTTACAGGCGCCTCCAGGTCACGGAGAATGGGGGGCGAATTTGTTGCAATTCGTTCCCTCCTCCCTTTTTCCACGGACGAGGGACGCGCACTCTTGTCGTTTTGAGCTCTCAGCCTGTCACGCTCGCATCCGCTTCGATGCGAGCACGCAGCTGCAGTACTTGATGTCTGTTGTGAAAGTTGGCTTTTCCAGCGGAGGTGCAACACATCAATAACATACTTTAAAATGTCAGCTAAATGTTGTGGGTCTCCAAGTTAAGGCTGAGGTGAAAAAAATGAGAAATGAAAGCACGAAATAACGTGAAAGAGCGTTTACGTGTGTCGGAAGGTGCAAAAGCTTACAGCACCTGGTATTCCCAGGCGGTCTCCCATCCAAGTACTAACCAGGCCCGACCCTGCTTAGCTTCCGAGATCGGACGAGATCGGGCGTTCTCAGGGTAGTATGGCCGTAAGCGAAAGACAGCGTCAAAATGTCCCTCTTTATAGTTTACAGGCACCTCCAGGTCACGGAGAATGGGGGGCGAATTTGTTGCAATTCGTTCCCTCCTCCCTTTTTCCACGGACGAGGGACGCGCACTCTTGTCGTTTTGAGCTCTCAGCCTGTCACGCTCGCATCCGCTTCGATGCGAGCACGCAGCTGCAGTACTTGATGTCTGTTGTGAAAGTTGGCTTTTCCAGCGGAGGTGCAACACATCAATAACATACTTTAAAATGTCAGCTAAATGTTGTGGGTCTCCAAGTTAAGGCTGAGGTGAAAAAAATGAGAAATGAAAGCACGAAATAACGTGAAAGAGCGTTTACGTGTGTCGGAAGGTGCAAAAGCTTACAGCACCTGGTATTCCCAGGCGGTCTCCCATCCAAGTACTAACCAGGCCCGACCCTGCTTAGCTTCCGAGATCGGACGAGATCGGGCGTTCTCAGGGTAGTATGGCCGTAAGCGAAAGACAGCGTCTAAATGTCCCCATTTATAGTTTACAGGCGCCTCCAGGTCACGGAGAATGGGGGGCGAATTTGCTGCAATTCGTTCCCTCCTCCCTTTTTCCACGGACGAGGGACGCGCACTCTTGTCGTTTTGAGCTCTCAGCCTGTCACGCTCGCATCCGCTTCGATGCGAGCACGCAGCTGCAGTACTTGATGTCTGTTGTGAAAGTTGGCTTTTCCAGCGGAGGTGCAACACATCAATAACATACTTTAAAATGTCAGCTAAATGTTGTGGGTCTCCAAGTTAAGGCTGAGGTGAAAAAAATGAGAAATGAAAGCACGAAATAACGTGAAAGAGCGTTTACGTGTGTCGGAAGGTGCAAAGCTTACAGCACCTGGTATTCCCAGGCGGTCTCCCATCCAAGTACTAACCAGGCCCGACCCTGCTTAGCTTCCGAGATCGGACGAGATCGGGCGTTCTCAGGGTAGTATGGCCGTAAGCGAAAGACAGCGTCAAAATGTCCCTCTTTATAGTTTACAGGCGCCTCCAGGTCACGGAGAATGGGGGGCGAATTTGCTGCAATTCGTTCCCTCCTCCCTTTTTCCACGGACGAGGGACGCGCACTCTTGTCGTTTTGAGCTCTCAGCCTGTCACGCTCGCATCCGCTTCGATGCGAGCACGCAGCTGCAGTACTTGATGTCTGTTGTGAAAGTTGGCTTTTCCAGCGGAGGTGCAACACATCAATAACATACTTTAAAATGTCAGCTAAATGTTGTGGGTCTCCAAGTTAAGGCTGAGGTGAAAAAAATGAGAAATGAAAGCACGAAATAACGTGAAAGAGCGTTTACGTGTGTCGGAAGGTGCAAAAGCTTACAGCACCTGGTATTCCCAGGCGGTCTCCCATCCAAGTACTAACCAGGCCCGACCCTGCTTAGCTTCCGAGATCGGACGAGATCGGGCGTTCTCAGGGTAGTATGGCCGTAAGCGAAAGACAGCGTCTAAATGTTCCCATTTATAGTTTACAGGCGCCTCCAGGTCACGGAGAATGGGGGGCGAATTTGTTGCAATTCGTTCCCTCCTCCCTTTTCCACGGACGAGGACGCGCACTCTTGTCGTTTTGAGCTCTCAGCCTGTCACGCTCGCATCCGCTTCGATGCGAGCACGCAGCTGCAGTACTTGATGTCTGTTGTGAAAGTTGGCTTTTCCAGCGGAGGTGCAACACATCAATAACATACTTTAAAATGTCAGCTAAATGTTGTGGGTCTCCAAGTTAAGGCTGAGGTGAAAAAAATGAGAAATGAAAGCACGAAATAACGTGAAAGAGCGTTTACGTGTGTCGGAAGGTGCAAAAGCTTACAGCACCTGGTATTCCCAGGCGGTCTCCCATCCAAGTACTAACCAGGCCCGACCCTGCTTAGCTTCCGAGATCGGACGAGATCGGGCGTTCTCAGGGTAGTATGGCCGTAAGCGAAAGACAGCGTCAAAATGTCCCCCTTTATAGTTTACAGGCGCCTCCAGGTCACGGAGAATGGGGGGCGAATTTGCTGCAATTCGTTCCCTCCTCCCTTTTTCCACGGACGAGGGACGCGCACTCTTGTCGTTTTGAGCTCTCAGCCTGTCACGCTCGCATCCGCTTCGATGCGAGCACGCAGCTGCAGTACTTGATGTCTGTTGTGAAAGTTGGCTTTTCCAGCGGAGGTGCAACACATCAATAACATACTTTAAAATGTCAGCTAAATGTTGTGGGTCTCAAGTTAAGGCTGAGGTGAAAAAATGAGAAATGAAAGCACGAAATAACGTGAAAGAGCGTTTACGTGTGTCGGAAGGTGCAAAGCTTACAGCACCTGGTATTCCCAGGCGGTCTCCATCCAAGTACTAACCAGGCCCGACCCTGCTTAGCTTCCGAGATCGGACGAGATCGGGCGTTCTCAGGGTAGTATGGCCGTAAGCGAAAGACAGCGTCAAAATGTCCCCTTTGGTGCAAAAGCTTACAGCACCTGGTATTCCCAGGCGGTCTCCCATCCAAGTACTAACCAGGCCCGACCCTGCTTAGCTTCCGAGATCGGACGAGATCGGGCGTTCTCAGGGTAGTATGGCCGTAAGCGAAGGACAGAGTCAAAATGTCCCCCTTTATAGTTTACAGGCACCTCCAGGTCACGGACAATGGGAGGGGGGGGGGGCGAATTTGTTGCATTTCTTACTTCCTCCCTTTTTCCATGTACTGTACTAAGAAACTCTTGGCGTTTTGAGCTCTCGGCCTGTCAGGCTAGTGTAAGTTGAGGGGTTCGTTGTTTTTGGCGGATGGCTCTACATTACGAACGACAAAACGAGAGATGGAATCATTTAAATGCAGATTTATTAAAAGGGGGAAAAGACGTCTGCACCGCAGCACGTTCGAGAACACAACAATCGTAACTAAGATCACTTCCTGCTTCTCTTACTTCAACAGCCAATCAGAACCTATCAACATAAAAACATGTCTGAGCAATTATTAAACAACAGGATATATTTTTGATATGCTTAACATGAAATAATATGATGCTCAAACATAAAATGATAATTAATAATATTTGGTGGTTTAAATAAGTTCTAAAAATATTTTGATTTAGTTTAGTCATTATTTTTTTGTGTGTATGGAATGTTCAAGAAAAAAAAAATTCCAATGATCCCCAAATGGCTGTTTGACTCTTCAGTATGGCCAGACAGCAATAGCGAAATAAATTTAATGTGTCAAAAGCTTGTTTATACATTTAATTGACAAATATGGTAGTAGTTTTATAATTTTAAAATTGTAGTGAGGATAAGTGGTTTGAAGAATGAATGAATTGTCCCTCAGCCCTGTCCCCTTCTAACTCCTTATTTTATTGGATTTCCAAAATTGTTTTTGTTTTCATCAACTTTAATAACCTGGTTGAATACTGTGTGGTTTAACAAAATGCCCAAGTGTCAAAGTAAGTCTTCCATTAAGATTCAGTTAGTGTATGTTCTGCGTGTGTTTGTTTTTTTTCCCTGGTGACTCCCACTTCCAAAAACATGCCCAGTAAGATGATTGCGAGCCTTCAAATTGTCCTTGGGTATGAATGTGAATGGTGGCCAAAATCAGCTGGGATAGGCTTCAGCTCATCTGCCAATGAGAGCATGTGGTCGCCTTAAGAAAATCAAACAAAATTAGTTTTAAAAGATGCAAGTGCATTGAATCAAACCGGACCACCCTTGAATCATATCGCTTCCCATATATGAAAATGCTATATTGTAGGGATTCACATCCCCAGATTTGATAGGAAATGCCACATTAGCCAGACTACTGACAGGTCCATTGATGACAATTCATTGCATCACACTATTTTTGAAGTCATACCATATAGAATCAAAATCCACTGAAATCCACCGGTGCCTGCAGAACCGCCTGCAGACCAACCCCAGGAAAACTAAGGAGTTGGTTGTGGATTTCTGCAAGAAAGTCTTCACCTGCACCGATGAACATCCAGGGTGCGGCATAGAGAGGGTGACCTACAAACTAGACTGGTCTAACAACACGGACACTCTGATCAGGATTGCTCTTCCTGCTCAGAAAACTGAGCTCTTTTGGAGTTCAGGGGTCATCCCTTAAGCCCTTCTATGACTCTGTGGTGGACTCAGCCATTCACTACGGCATAGTCTGCTGGTCAGCCGGCATCTCAGCTTGGGACAGAGAGACTGGACCTGACTGGTCAGGAGGGCCAGCTCTGTTCTGGGCTGTTCCCTGGACACGCTGGAGAAAGTGAGCAACAGGAGGATGCTAGCTAAGCTGACAGCTATGATAGACAGACCCTCCCACCCCCTCCAGGCCACCCTGACGACACGGGGCAGCTCCTTCAGCCAGAGACTGACTGATACACCCGCATTGCAAGGAGGGGTAACGCCACTCGTTCCTGCCGACTGCTGTCAGGCTATTGATAAGACTGTGCTAAAAAACCTGGACTCACCCATTTTTAATATGCTTATAATTACCTACTTTTTGTTCTTCTACTTTCTCTCTTTGATAATTTTGCTGCTGTAAATTGGGAATTTCTCCATTGTGAGACAAATAAAGGTTTTATCTTAAATGATGTCACTATAAAATGAATCATCAAGTACGGCTGTTCAGCGATATGATGCTTTATTCTGGTTGTTTCCGCTGTATGTTCCAAGCATCAGTATTTATCTGATTCACTTCTATCGTGATATCATGTGTCACATATTAGCAGGCAACACTGAACTGTCCAAGCAACAGACAAGTGACCGTGAAATGTACTTTATTCAAGGTTGATCTGCAGATGCCCACTCAAACTGTTGTTTACATTACATTGACACCCGGAAGAAAGCGCAGGTGGCCACATGCAAGAAGATTAAAAAGACCACTTAAAAACCCCGATGATATGACAAACTGGAAACTAAGCTTTGGCTGTCTCGATATGATAAAACACGTTCAAGTATAGTCAGATACAGAGGTATATTCATAAAAAGTGATAAATTAAAAAAGGCAACACACTTACTTTACAGCACATTAATGTCCACACTCCAAAATGCTTGATTTTAGTATTTTAAAAAAACAAAAACCTAACTGCCATCAAAAGTGAATTCGCAAGCTTCAAATATAAACGTCACCGAAAAGCAAAATAAATTCATTGCTTAGAGGAAAACAAAACAAATGGCAGCGTATTGGTACCTCCCGTCATTAATTACTTGTGCCGTGTGCCACAAACATACAAAATGGCCGCCTGGTGGAAAATTCAACACAAGAAAACAAAATGATTGGAGGAGCTTCCAGACAGCTGTCAAGCACAAAAATCTGCAATTTAGGATTGTTCTTTATATCAAAATTTAAAAAAAAAGTGTATGATACTATTGCAACGACTCATGGTGTGCAGCAAAGTGCATCTAAAAACAGATAAAAATGAGAGTCTCTTTACAATACATGCTCTCATTTGTAAACAGCAGCACGCGATGACTGCGACCAGATTCTGAAACCGTGTGTGTATGGCAAAACACCTCATGTTAGGCTGAATGCAAATCAATTCCTAAATATACTCGGACAAATTACCTCTTTAAATAAACAGAATGGTAACATGCTGGCGCTGGTTTAAGTCGATTAATAACAGTGGCGTTGTTGCTGACTGAGGCCAAGTAGATAAAATAGGAATCAAATTCCAACATTGGGTTAGGGGATTCTTAGTAATCTTCTTCCTCAGACTCTTCGTCTTCAGCGGTTTCCAGCCAGGTGAGCCACTGGTTCACCTGCATGGCAAACAACCAACAAATCAGACACTGGTTGTACAGCATTTTCTAGAGCAGTAGCTGTCAATCTTTTACAATCGATTAATCGGCTAAAATAAAATCAACATTTTTGTGTGAAATTTTTCTGATTAATCGATTATTTTTGTTTGTTATTTCATGAAGGTGCAACACTTGATAGTCAAATTAGTTGCCTATCAGATTAATCGTGTAATTTGTTTTTGTCTGTCTAGTTTTGTCACGAAATAAATTCAACAATGAGAAGAATTTAATTGTGGCAGCGAAAATTGCGATCACAACTGAGTCGATTAAATGTGAAGATATACTCCTAAACAATCAAGTCTTGAACAACACATTTTTATGCGCATGACGCCATTTCATTCGGTTATATTTATTTCTAATTGTTTTATGTTCGACTGTTGATATTCTCGACAATATGTATTTTGCATGGGATATATTGTTTCAGTTTTCAACCTGAACAGATGCATCATAAAAACAAACGTGTTGTATTAATAGTCAACCCTGTCATATTTTTTGCAACCAACCTCGCTGGATAACTATTGGCTGTTTTTGGGCTCAGGCCAAAACCATCTAAACCGTCTAATAAAAATATTGTTTTGGGCCAAGGAAGTGAAGGGTGCTATAGTTAGGCTGCTGCCACTCATCGCCTTGGCTAAAGTCTTGGCACCACCAACATGTGGCAACTACAGGCAGCTAATAGCATCAAGCTAGTAGACTTTTCAGAGACGAAATTACATGGTTCCCTTGAACATGTTGGTGTTTCATTCTCTTTTGTATGTGTTGCTGCTTCGTGTGCATTAATTGGTGTGAGGGAGCGAGCGTGCGTGAAACAAGGCTTTTCCTTTTCCCGGATACTCTTGGGTGACGTCTTCTTTCCATGTCAGGAAGGCTTCTTCTTCGATGATTTCCATGTCATAAAAGTAGGCAAAGCGCAGCAGCATTCCTGGAAGCAGAGAGTGAGGTTAAGCATTTCTGACTACGTGTGCGCGTGTGTGTTTGTGTCCGTGCTGAGGGTCACCTTTGGGGAAGTGTTTAGCGTTACAGTGGACCTGCAGCGCATAGAGGGCGCTGACTTGCAGGTCAACGTGGTCGTGCAGGAACTTCTGCATGACGGGCTTGAAAGAGAGCAGCAGCTGCTTCTCCTCATCCAGCTGCTCTTTGCTCGGCGCTGCCAGCTGCTCTTCGTCATCATCTGGGTTGATCTCATAGGCAATATACTGCAAGAAACTAGCAGGGGGAAAAAAAGGATATTGAAAGCAAGCGAGAGGAAATAAGAGTGGATGTGTGAAGGAGGGTGCTGGGTACCGACCTGGTTGTGAGGATGTTGTGAAGCCTTTGTCAGTGTGGAGTTTGGGAGAGATGTTGTCTTTAATCCACTTGTAGATCGACTGTGGAGACGGGTCCACTTTGATTTGCTTCAGGAGCTCCTTCTCCAGCTTCATCAGTGGGAACAGGAAGCTAAGGCCTTTGCCCTCCAGAATCTCCAGCATGCGGTCCTTGTTCTGATCCATTTCTACAGACGGGACCAGTTTGACTATTATGTAGTGAAGTACATACAAGTATAATCAATTCTATGCGAAGTTGGCTAGCAGATGGTTATAGTGCATTATTTTTATTATTAGCGCAGGCGCTATTGGGTAAACGTCGCTGCTTGTACGCTTAATGATGATGTAATGACGTAGCTCCTACTTGGCTCTTTGCCAAGCACGTTCTTCATAAGAACTTGTCAAGCACAACTCTGGCGCCAAACAAGCACCGGGTTACTTCATAGAGCCACGCAAGCGCTTGCAAATATGGGCAAGCTTTTACCGCATCTTTGCACTGTGCCATGCACACTAAGAAAGCCAAGTGCAATGTAAGAGGGCCTTTAGGCTGTCGTTGCCAAAGTCTTAAACGGTTAAATGGCCTTTCTTGTTTTATTTGTGACTTTTGAGTATTTTACCAAGTGTACAGATGTTATTGACTGAGATTTCATTGCGGAACAACATTTAAGTCCATCAGTTACCCAACGTTCTAATCTATAACAAATTAGAGTCTATCCCGACGCATAGAGGTGAGGGGGTGACAGCCATACCAGGTAGCATCTTCTGCATGTTGACCTTGCTCTTCTGGAAAACATCGGCAAGCCACTCGCGATCCTTGAGCTTGGACATCTGTTGCAAACAGAGCAGGAAGAGCGGGAAATGGGCGCCGTTCTCCAACTGGTGGGCCAAATCCGTCATGCTGATCAGGTCGGCCACGGCGGCCCGAGCCGCAAATTGAGCCAGGTATGACTTCACCAGTGGGACTTCCTCCTCGATTTTGGGACACTGGTCCAGGACACCGAGAATGGCCTGTTCAGAGAGCGTTGGCAGTCAGCAGCAGTACCTCACTGTATATTCTATACAATATTTAATTTGTAATTGGAAGAACAAACATTGTATATATCGTTTCCCTGTTTAAAGTGTAAGTGAAAACAATTTTAATACTGTGCGTTAAAGCAGCAATTTGTCATTACCATAGCAGCTTTGCAAATTTATGTTTGCATTAAGCTCGAGGACATTCATTAGACAAAGTTATCCGGTGGGATGAACATTATGGTTTAGAAGTCGGCTCTTTCGTTGTATGCTGTTTGCAAGCGCTGCTGCTGTGCGTGTGCTATGGCCATAGTTGTTTACACTCACCTGCAGAAGGTTCTCACTTGTGACAAGACCCTCGGCGCAGAGCTCGTGAATCAGGGTGCTCATAAGTTCCTTATCGTCGTCTGAACGACTGAGCGAAGTCACCACAATCTTGTTCACCATCTCAGATAAAAGGTGTTTTGGCGCCTTCATCTCCTTGACCGTGGCCACAGCCTCACTGACATTCTTGCTGTTCATATATTCCGCAACCATCACCTCCTAAAAACAGGACAACGGCCAAATGCATTACCGAATGTAATATCCACGTTGCTGTACAAGACTGTGAGAAAGAAAGAACATTACCGTCATTTTGTGCAGCTCTTCCTTGGTCGGAGGTAGCTTTTGATGGATTTTGCAGGTTTTTCCTGAATTGGTGGTGGATTGGTTTTGAGACCAAGCTGTGGGGACTACAAAAGAAAAACGTTGCACTATTCAGGTTTTGGAAAATGATTTTTTTGGCTTTGTTTTTAACCAACATGCAAATATTTACCTGTCCCATTAAGGAACCTTGGGCACTTGGTGGCATCATCGTCATCTGTGGCTGCAGCTTTGGCACTTTTTGTTTAGGATGAATGACTGCGCTGGCCTCAGGCTGATCTACAGGCGTAAAACGAGAGTTAAACCTATTACCGGCAATATACAACCAGGCCAAGCCACAGTCAAGTGCTTAGACAAGATTAAATGTAAAGGTAGAACGTGGCAACAGTCTTCCCACCATCTTAAAAAAGTCCAAGTACCTCGTCAACATTGAGCTTCCCTTTCTTACTAAAGCGTGGGCCCATATCTTTAGACTGCATCTGAACCGAGCCATTTTGTTTATGGCTGAAAACCGCGAACTCTGACCCTGGGGAGACAAATGTTAAATATGTTGGTTCTGTCCAGAATCAACGAGATGAAAGCAAGAGGACAACCCACTGCAGCAATCACCTGCATTGGCTTGATGAAAGGCTTGCTCCTGTATCAAACTGGGGCTGATGCGAACTGCTGTTAATCCCAATATGGCCATTGAAAATTGGGTTGGAGCGGTGGCGGCCCAAAGTTGGAGAGTAGTGGTCCTGAATAACTCCGGGACCTGTTCGATACCAATCCCTGCACAATTTATGAGGAGAAACAAACATTGCAATGGTGTTGTGTGTGGCATTGTGTGACATGAGGACAAGTGTACTGTGGCATACCGGGCATTTGTCCAAACATATCAGCCAACCCCCCAAGCGCTTCTTTGTCAAATCTGACCCTGGTCTGCAGGAAAGCGTTGTCCAGGAAGGTATGATCCATGAAAAAGTCCGATCTGGAGCAGTCAGACTGTGGTGGAATGAACACACCCAAGTCCTGCAAGGCACATTAGGTAAGCACCAGTCCAAAATGACAGCTGACGAGTAAACCGCTGATAAACGCGCGAGGATGTGAAAATTCAAATGAACCTTTACAGCATCCTGGCGAACTTGACTGATGGTCTTTGGCCCGTTGTCAAAATACGCTTTACGAGGCACCCAGTTGTTCTCCCGCAGCTCTGCTGTATTCTGCAACAGGAAGCGAATCCTTGCAGGTAATTCCTTGTTGTTGGTCAAGGCCTGCATGCGGTCAAAGTACTGATTCATCAGGGACTGAGAGAGAGAGAGAGAGAGAGAGAGAGAGAGAGAGAGAGAGAGAGAAAGTGGCTTGTTATAAAAACCAAGAGCATTCAAAAGAACTGCTTTGTCATGAGAATGTTCCCTACATACCCGAGCCTTCTCATGATCAAGCTTGGGTCCCACCGTCTTCATTATCTGACAGAGGCATTCCAGGTCTTCTCCCATATCCTTAAGTTGGACTCTCTTCTTCTTTTCCAGCAGCTTCAGGCAAAAAGGCATGTTAGGACATTTCTCATGCTGGATGCCAATTTGTCTGACTATTGACTACGCCCTTGACTTCATATTTTATTCTGTGACCATACTTTACACGTGCTTGTCCCAAATCATCTATCCCCTTTTAAGTGAATAGAAATGCCCAATCAATCAATTTCAACACAATTACTTACCGTATTTTCACGACCATAAGGCGCAACTAAAAGTCTTACATTTTCTCCCAAGTGGACAGGACGCCTTATAATGCGGAGCGTCTAGTGTATGAGCCGAGTTCCAAATCCTGACTGAGAGCCGACACGCTGTTTATATAGAGAAAAGGCGGAAGTGGGCGTGAACAGGCACGCGGGAATGCAGCCAGCCAATCAGTGAAGGGTAGGCGTGTAAGTAGCCCGCGAGTGTGACCAGGCGTGCGGGGAAACAGCCGGCCAATCAGTGAAGGGTGGGCGTGTAAGTGGCCGTGAGAGAGAGGACAGCCATGACGTATAGCAGCAATCAGTGAATGGTGGGCGTGTAAGTGGATGCGAAAGGCAGGTGCCAGTACCTGTATATAGTGTGAGTTTGTGCGTTATTGCAAAACAACTTCGGTTTTGGTTTCTAAGAACCCCCGAAAATGAATACAACAAAGAGACACGCTTACGAAGCTCAGTTCAAACTGACGAAACTGGACGAAGAGAAGATGAGAGAGTGGCTAAGTGAGGTGTATGTAAAGAGACCGGATGGCTTTTTCCATGCCTCGCGTCACTCTTGATTTGCGACTCCATGCGTGCCCATCTCACAGCAGTGGTGAAAAACCAAGTCAAGCAAATGAACTCTGAACTTGCCGTCATTCCCGGAGGCTTGACGAAAGAACTCCAACCGCTGGACATCGGCATCAACCGGGCGTTCAAAGTGAAGTTGTGAGCGGCATGGGAACAATGGATGATCGATGGCAAACACAGCTTTACGAAGAGTGGGAGGCAGCGCCGGGCTAGTTACGCCACTATTTGCGAATGAATTGTGGCTGCTTGGACAAACGTGTCTGCTTGCACTGTTGTTCGAGCTTTTGGCAAAGCCGGCATAATTTCTGTGGATCCACACGGCAATGAGAGTGACTCTGACAACGAGAGGGAACCCGGCGTTTTTGATGGATTGTTCAATTCGGACACAGAAGATGAGGACTTTGATGGATTTCTGGGTGATGATTGATTGAAAAACGTGAGTACATTGCAAGATGGCTAAATAAAGTACAACCGATCTCAGTTTTGCTTCCGTTGCCTTTTTAAAAACGTGTTTTTAGCATGTCTTAGCATGCTACGCTATGCTTCAAGCTAACGTGTTTTTAGCGTGCGTGCATGCATGCCGTATGTTTAAACTGGCGTATGTTTTACCACCCCTGGCTGCGCCCAATAATACAGTGCGTTTTGTGTATGTGTAAAATACAGAAAAAGCACCCGTTACTGAGACTGCGCCCTACAACACGGTGCGCCGAATGGTCGTTAAAATACGGTAATTTGTTTCAACGGGAGTTAATAAAAAAAATCATACATTACTGTACAGGCTCTAGACCAATGATTCTTAAACTTGTTAGAGGCAACGAACCCAACCAGTTCATATGCACAGTCAACCGAACTTTTCATGAGTGAAAAATAAAAATATGATTTAAATAAACAAACCAACCAAATTTTGAATCATTAAGTCAGGTATTTCAAAGTACTACTGCATTACGCCTAAATGGAACCTACTGTTTTGATGCACTTATGGAGGATGGATTCGTGGATAAGGTGGAGTTTCCCAAGTTCTCCAATGAATTTGATGTTGCCAAGCATTTTGATCTTTGCAATAGCACGCTGTTCCTCCTCTTCCGAGGTGAGAGGGCAATCTTGTTTGTCAAAGACTACCGAGGGAGAAGAATGACAAATGAGATCCTGACAAATAAAACATAAAACGTGCAGTATAAAATAAATATTTGCACACCGTCGACATTTCTGGCACGGTTTTCAAACTCATCTTGAAGCTTGGATATAAGAAGCCTCCTGAAGGTCTGCAACAAAGGAAAAACAAAAATCTGAATATCGAAAAAGGCCACGAAAAAAGATCACGCTTTTTCTTCTCGATATGTTGGCATTTACTGTATTCTGCTTTTTTGTTGCGGGATTTTCTGTTGTTGGATCTTCAAAGTTTGGTGCGTCTTCTGCCAGGCGTAGACATAGCTGAGCATATAATTGACTGTACTTGGGCTCCTCAAGGGCTTTGTCAACAATCTAAAATGAACAAACACCACTCACATCGAAGTTCAGGATTGAGTCCCTTGATGGGCTACACAAACAGCTATAAGAATTGTAGACAACACTGACCAACAAGATGATTCCTTTAAGGACAAGCTTGGAATCCACACCCACATTGAGGAGCTCCAGGCACAGTTTGTCAAATTTCTCAGGTGTCAGCTTATTAAGTATGCTAAAGAAAGCAGAGGCACACAATAAGCCAGCAGTTGAACACAAAGCGAAGGCAACAATCGCAAGAATTTCGAGCCACAACTCACCCTCTCACTTTTCGGAAGATTGCATCGTGCTGCCCTTTCTCAGCAGAGAAGCTGGCCTCTCGGCTAGTGCTTCGAGAAGGTATCCATCTCTGAGCGGCAGAACCTGGGGGCTTCCCCAGGAACTCGCTGTGATGGACGACAAAAAAATAAAATAAAAAAGCTGATCATACAGCAAAAAGTATAGCATAGCATAACCGTGTGTCAATTAAATAAAACCATGCATTTTGATTGCTGCAAAAGCCCATTTTAGTCAGTTACAGTGTAAACTAATGGTAGCTAATGCATGAGTTATTTGCATAAATCCTCATTGGCAAATAAGTTGGCAGCTACAAAAAATGTGCCAAAAGTGAGCCAAAAAAAAGTTAGTTGAGAATCTGTTCCCCCTTGATCTGTGTTGATAAAGATACTACTTTTAGGCCAGCAGAATGTTGATAAACATGCAATTGACTGATATTAAACAGTAAAAATAAAAATAAAAATCACCTTTTGCTTTCAGCCTTGGGAAAGTGCTGAGGTGCACCCCCACCTCCTCCCCCTACTCTGTGATGCAACAGAAAAAAAAAGCGTGTTGAAATGAGAAGGTGTGTATGTGTATGCTAGTTCCTGTTTGTGTGCGTCATGTTTTGGGAAAGATCCCAGTGCAAAAAGTAAGCGGCGGGTCTGAAGATAATCGATACCTGAAATGAGAAGGAACCCCTGGTGCAACAACACTCTCCACTTTGGCGGCTTGACTACAAATATTTGGAAAAGAATTGTGTTCTGGGTAGGAACAAGGGAAAAGCAACCTACAAGCAGAGAGAATAACGCTGTTACAATAAAATTTAAAAAAGCACATTCAAATGTCAACAATTGAAGAGTCAGTTTAACAAGTGAGCATTTATTCAAGCTCTTTAAAGTGTGCTATGAATAAATGCTCACATTTATTTGACATCCTAAAGGTCCATGTACTAGTATGCGCTTTGTCATCACTGGCAGAATAACTACATGTAACTCGTGAGGCAAAACTGAGTGACAATCTCTACTTGTTCACGGCTGTTGATTCACTAGTCCAAGAGGAGAAAAACAAGACCTGCCCCTCACATTATAGTGCATAAGAATGCAAAACACGTTTTTATCTAATTATTATCTAATCAATGGGAATATCTGTACAATAGCTGATTCTGCGAATGTTCAACAACTACTCAAGATATCAAAATAAATGCAGCTCCAGGGCTTGACAGTGCGCCCAATTTTCCTCGGAAATGATCCCTTTTCTCCTCCCAGTGTGAGCTGCTAGAAATCTCATCCGGTTGCACAGTGCAAGTGCATGTTTTAATGCTGCTACTGGTACATACAGCGAGGGCGTTCCATCTGTCAGACTGCACACTGAAGACGCAATGTGTGTCAGGTGAAAGTCTTCCTGTATAAATAAAATAAACGAATATCGAAGTCCGGCTGCGTTTGCCATGCTAACGGCCATCAAACTTAACGAGGTCTATTTGCTTTTATTAAGGAAGGCTTTCCAGTCATCTACGACCTCATTGGCATTTGGACAGGAGATTGTGCAAGCTTTTCCGTTTTCAGTGGTACATGTGGAATTATAAATACTGTGGTACTACTGTTGTAAAACACAATATGTATACGGACGGTTGGATCTTGAACTATTAAACTCGTATTAAGTGATCGCTAACATGCTAATATGAACGGATTATGACAATAATGGGTCTGCCAAAAAGGTAAAGTAGTCCTGAGACGCTAATACGTGCACCACATGAGAGTGTTAGTTCACAACACTTGTATCAACATTGAATGATGGTTAATGTAATCATCAACAATGCTGCTTTGGGGTAACTTCTGACGCAAAAGCATTTACAATTACACTGTATTACAATGTAGACAAAAAGTTAATTGTTTATGTTCAAAATGACCATGACACTTCAAATGCCACCACTTCAGTTAAAAACATATAAACTAAAGTATTAATAGTGCAAATGGAGCACTATTCATGAGAAGCAGAATGTGGGCAGCAGAAGAGGTCACATGCTTTAATCAGCAATTGTTCTTTGTTATGGAGGATTTGACAGATGTTTGAAGTGTTTTTAAGGTAATTCTACAAAGATGCTGACCACTTGTCACATTGCCAGTCAAACAACCCAGCATAACTCATGTTGTGGTGACCCAACCAGAACTGGCACTGGTCCTGTATATTAATCAAATAATATAAGTTTACATGACAATTTCATATTTGGCATCAGTATGCTTATATTTAAAATATTGTTGCCTTTATATTGTTCCAGCCAATCCTGATGGAAGGGTCAATGTTGATTGATCAATTTAAGTAGATCAAACAAAATACCGGTACTGAATATTCAATATGAAAAAAGAATGAGTTGAGTATTTATTAAATTTGCAGGGTCTGAGTCAAGTGATGAAAGAAAAAAGTCTGATTCATCTATTATGAAAACAATCCTTATTAGCAGTTGTAGTATGGACCTGATATACCTTATTCCTGGAATTGACACATATCTGAACCTGAAGGGGTCTCAGTTGTTTATCTCAAACTCCTAAATCTTCACATTAATCCAAGAAGGAGCTCTCAATTTCAAAAAGGTTGGCAAGTACTGTACACTAATCCTTCTTGTGTTAAACCGCTGAATTGTTTTGTGGGTTTTTGTTTTAACATTAAATAAGACCAAACGAACAGCAACAATTGGTTAATAAACTGGTGTCATCCTAAATAAATACCTTTCCATACTCCCGACTTCCATTACTACCCCCCCCCCCACACACACACAGACACTTGTAAAACTGTCGTTCCATACTAATGTGCCTTAGTTGTTCTAGTAAAATGAGGACAAAATGTTTTACTGTTTATTGTATATGTTAAATTGCTCCATGTACAGCACTTTGTATGCGGCGATGGCTGTTTGAAAGTGCTCTATAAATACAGTTGACTTGACTTGACAAAAAGTGTACTAGGACAGGAGCTTTCATTATAACGGAGAGCATAGGATATCAAATTCATGCTCAACGGCTTTCCAGAGTTCCAAGTGCATTCTCATTTGAACTGAAAGTCTGCTTGATGAAAAGGACACTTGAGCACGTGACCGCTCCACGTGCCGGTGGAGTGACATTCTTCAGTGGTGTACACAGGCGGTGCTAACCTGGCACGAGGCGCTAGCCTAGCAAAACATCGACGTCTCAATTCGCTTTCATGTCTAGGTCCGAGACGCGTAGGATACACCTCCTCAAATGGAAAATTACCAGTGATAACGTCAATTAGTAACAGTCTGTCACAGAACAATCACCTGATCGACAAAGGATTAGAACCACGTCCACAATTCAATCGAATACATATAGACAGATGTAAAATTATTCTGATTCTCAAATACTTTCTGATATTAATTCTGTTCTGTATTAATGTTTACGATTTAGCATTATCGTCAGATTTAGATGATTAATAATGATTTTAAAAAGGATATTTAATGGCTATTTAAATGTTAATTGTCGATACCGTGAGTTACTGTTCTCGTAGGAGTATTACTAGTCCAGATTTAAATAAGAATACAGGGTGAAAGCAGGAAAAAACAGATCAGGAGCTGTTTTTCCCTCAAGTCTTTGTTTAGAAACCGGATGTTAGCACACAGCAACAAAATGGTGAATATCTTCTCGAGGCGGCCGTGAAGACGACAGCATCGGGCAGTAACGAATTACTATCAATAATTTCTTTGATCTTTCACGTCAGATAATGACAAAAACAATCCAATCCACTGAAAGCCACAAACTAGGTCAATTAGCTAACATTGGTGAAGCCGTGAAATACCGAAAGCGCTTACCTTTTACAAAAAGAACGTCAGCTTAACTGTTCTCTTTTCGACAAGTATTCGGAAATCTAAGCGATGAATAAGGGGAAATGGATGACAATCTGTCGTAATTATCACCGGAAAGCCTCGGTCTCTACTCTCTAATAAATAAGAGAGAACGGCCTAGTCGTACAGGCTCGCTGCTGCTGTGAAGAAAGGCTGCTGACTGGCTGTGTGCGTCACGAGGGAGGCAGTCGCTTTTTGAACAAGGGATGTTTGAGGGCGTCATCAGCCTGCCCCGGTGACGTCACGTACTGAAAACTCACCCAGTGTTTCGCAATTCACTGCATTTCCCGAACTGATTTGATGGCAAACCCTTTACCGCTTAAACAACCTTGAGGATACCTTGATAAAAAAAAATACAGAGTCAGAAACAAACGGTAGATAGCTATGTCAAGTGGATCCAACATTTAAAAGCTAAAGGGTTGACTGTAGATACAACTTTCTGGCTAGTTGTCACTAAATAACATTTTAAAAGTTATTATAGTGATAACTGTTACTACTACTACTACTACTATTATTACGATTACAGTACAGTATTATTATTAATTGGTGTCGCTGATGGAGTAGTGGTACCCTCGCCTGACCCGTATGCAGGCAGCGTCTGATCGGTTCCCCGTCAGTGACAGTGTGGATGTGGGCGTGAATGGTCATTTGTATATGTGCCCTGCGACTGACTGGCGACCACTTCAGGCTACAGTCTGCCTTCCGTCCGGAGTCAGCTGGGATAGGCTGCCGCAACTCCCCGCGACCCTCTTCAGGATAAGCAGTGTTGAAAAATTGATTATTAATTGGGTGGCAACCAGTTCAGGGTGTAACCCGGCTGCCGCCCGAAGAAAGTTGGGATAGGCTCCGGCACACCCGCCACATGAGTGAGGATAATTGCTTAGGAAAATGGAAATTATTATTATTTGTAGTAGTAGTAGTAGTAGTAGTAGTAGTAATAGGAGGAGGAGGAGGAGTAGCAATGAAAATATCAGCAGTCTGATAAGGTTTGACGACGAACCAAATGCAGTGTGGATCCCACAAACGCAGACTAAGGCAAACTGTGATACAACAAGGCTTATTGACAGAAGAACTAAGGACCAACAAAGTGTATACAAATTGCTGGCAACAAAGAACCAGGAAAATCCAATGTGAACAAAAGGCGCTTGCAAAAGGCTAAGTATATTTGAATTCCAAAAATACACAAAACAAAACGTCAGGAGTCCAAATACACGAAACTTAATTCAGATGAGGTTAACGAGAAAACCAAAATGCATACAAAACAAGAATCTATCGAAACCGGAGCGACTATGAACATGAATGTGACATCAAGAAAATATCTCTTGAGCATAACAGCAAGCAAAAATCTCCTTGACTGTATACTATACACAATTCTAGGAGGAGGTGAAGGTGCAGGCCTCCACTGGCTTGATCAATGAAACGTGGAATACAGGATGAATCTTGTGAGTGGGTGGCAGGCGGAGCTTGACAGGGCCCGAAAAATCTGGGTCACAGCTTGCGTGAATTCCCGCTAAATTTAGATCCTGAGTGGAAAGCCATACCTTCTGTCCCGGCGATGACGATCAACAATCTACTGATTATGTTTGGCAGTGTGTGACAGGGCTGCTCTGGCCCCCCCCCCCCACCCCTCGCCTCCGGACATGATGGGCCCACCTCAGGTGGTCCTGAATCAAGGGACTGTCGAATTGGCCTTCCTGAGATGGAAACAGAGGTGGTTGATAAGATAAGCAGCTATAAATGTGACCGACCTGCGTCAGACGAGGCAAGGGTTTTGTGAGCATATTCGACCCATGGCAGATGGTTGGCCTGTAATGCAGGACTGTGAAGACAGACACAGTGGAGGGCGGTTTCGAGGTCCAGATGAAATTTCTTCCCTCTCAAGATAGGCTTCTGCTAGGAAAAAAAAGTGTGAGGAAAACCCTACTAGAACAACTGAAAGGATAATTCAGAGGCACTTTAAATGGTGGCAAAACCCAGAAATTTGAACACCATGTGTATTTAGACTTTTGAAATCCACTATATATAACATTTTTAAAATGGTGCCAAGTCTTAACTTTCCCCACTCCTAACATTCAATATGATGGAACACTGAAAAGCTGGGCCTGACCTAAGTCACTTATCCGTGAACAAAATTTACAGTTATCTACTCTTATCGTCCCAATTCAGGTGGAGGTTCGGTTTGATCTGCAGCTTGAATCAGGAGCATAAATGATGTCCACGAGCGTTATCGCTTACTGACATCATTTGTTGTTGAGTGACCTCTGAATGGTGTACTTTGAACACCATCTTCTTTTCTTTCCTGCAGCCAAGTTACAGTCATTGAAATCACAAAGACACACAAATACTTGTAATTGACATACAGTAGTACTCGTAGGCCTCTTAACGAGTACAGTACTGTACATCGGCGTCATTAGGCCTATTTTAGAGAGGCTTCAGCCTCCCTAAAAATGTCTAGCCCCCCTAAATAATTTCATTGCATTATTTATAAAAAAGTATTATTTATTTTTCCTTTACTTTTGCTAATATATTGCATCAAATTCAATGTAATGTGGCCATTTTCAATTATATTTCGATAACCTGCCATTATTGTAATGTTAAATCTCCCAGGTTTCCTTAACGCAACAGGTGTTGGTTGCTTTAGCATTTGATGTGGCGATGGTGACACTTTGTCACCATCGCCACATCAAATGCTAACGCAACAACTGACAGTTCATTGCCGAAAGTCAGGTTGAGTCGACGGGATGGATATTCGACAGTTTTTTAGTAAGTTAAATTAAGTATTCAATTCATCCATGCTGGTAAAACTAGTGACTATAGTCCGCTAAAATATCTCCAGTAACAGCAGAAACTGCACTGTAACAAGTGTTCCCTTCCACCCACCAATGGACAGTCTTGGAGATGGGCAGAGATGCAAAGTAACTAAGTGTAAAAGTACTCTAATTGAGTATTTTGTTTTTGAGTATTTTGTTTGAGTTGAATGACTACTTCTTTTACTACTTTTACTAAAGTCATTTTTTCAACAAGTATTTTACTTTTACTTGGGTACAATCATTTAATACTTTTTGTATTATTTTATTAGTATAAGAATTTTTAACTGTGAAGAATGGCACATTGTTATATATTTTTTTAATTATTTTTGTTGGTTATAAATGTGTGAATCTTCCATTTTGTCATGATTCGGTTTGGGACCAACAGGTGCCACTGCAGGGCTCTCCCTGAGCTGCACACCTGTTGGTCATTTGGCAATTAGTGCTTTAAAAGGACTCCCACCCCGAGCATTCAGTGTCGGGTCATTGTAGCTTTTTGCCACTGTCATGTTGCTGTTGTTTGCTACTGTCATGTTTGTTTGCTGCTGTCAGGTTTGTTTCAATCATGTTTCTGCTATTGAGTTTTTATCTTCAGTCATGTGTTTTGTTTGATACTTTGTTTTGGACTTAGTTTTCTGTTTTATTAAATACAATTCGTCAAGTTCACCCTGCTCCTCTCTCCTGCCTGCTCTTTGGGGTCCACCACCACCTTGCAACGTGACAGAATGACCCGACCACCTGGATCCCGCAGGTACAAAGGACTGGTCCCTATTCCACCATGTGCCTGGCGGAGCACGTCTGCGGCCGACACCCTTTTCCCCTTCAGGCAGTGCTGGTGATGCAGCTGTCCTGTTTTCGTCTCGTCAAGCCGCGTCTACGGTGGGCCGAGCCCCGTCCACGTTGAGCCGAGGCTCGTCACGTGTCTGTTTGAGCTGAGTCACATTCACGTCGACGACGAGCCGTGCCACGTCTACGCCCACGTCAGGACGAGCCCCTGTTCACGTCCGGCTGTCCCATGTCCCCCGCTACGTCGAGCTCCGTCCACGTCAGGCCAAGCCCAGCCAAAAGGTCGCCGTCGCTTTTGTTCCTGTTCTCCGGCGAGGCGAAGGTCGCCGTCGCTTTTAGTTCCCGTTCCCGGCGAGGCAAGGGTTGCCGTCGCTTTTCGCTCCTGTTCACCGGCGAGGCAAGGGTTGCCGTCGCTTTTGTTCCTGTTCCTGGCGGCGAAGGTCGCCGTCGCTTTGTTCCTGTTCCCGGCGAGGCGAAGGTCGCCGTCGCTTTTGTTCCTGTTCTTCGGCGAGGCAAGGGTTGCCATCGCTTTTAGTTCCGTTCCCGGCGAGGCAGCCTTTTGGACAACTTTGGGACGTCTGGGATCCGTCCCTTGAGGAGGGGTACTGTCATGATTCGGTTTGGGACCAACAGGTGCCACTGCAGGAGCTCTCCTGAGCTGCACACCTGTTGGTCATTTGGCAATTAGTGCTTTAAAGGACTCCCACCCGAGCATTCAGTGTCGGGTCATTGTAGCTTTTTGCCACTGTCATGTTGCTGTTGTTTGCTACTGTCATGTTTGTTTGTTTGCTGCCATCAGGTTTGTCATGTTTCAGTTACTGTTATGTTTTATCTTCAGTCATGATTTTTGTTTGATACTTTGGACTTTGTTTTGGACTTAGTTTTCTGTGTTTTATTAAATACAATTCGTCAAGTACACCCTGCTCCTCTCCTGCCTGCTCTTTGGGGTCCACCACCACCACGCAACGTGACACATTTGTTGTTGGACAGTATTAAAGCATTCAATTTTCCTGAAAGTGGAAAGGCAATTTATTTATTCTAGATAGCTGTAATTTAATTATTTTATTGCCCACTACATTCAACTGTACTGTGCTGACACAATAATGATACTTTATTTATATAACACCAAAATCACGGCAGAAATCTCAAAATACACAGTCTTCTGGGGGCTAAGCATATATTAATACATTTTGGTAGAGAGGAATATAGGCCTACTGTCATATAGGTTATGTTATCGGGCATCCTTCTAATTCCCTTGAACAACCAAGATTGAACTTTTGAACTCTTTATAATTTCTATTATCTAGTCCAGTTAAAGTCCAGGGGAGGAAGCCCCATCATAGTAAAGAGGATATTAATGTGATGTGTGTAGGTCTTCATAGCCTCTTCATTTTGCTCTCAAAGTGCACGGAATTGATGGATTTTTAAAAGAATGTAGGGGAAGACTCACCTAAAGGGGCTGTCTTCCCCTTGGGGCTAAGCCCCCCTTGTTCTTGAAACCTAGTGACGCCCCTGGTACTGTATATTCTTTTTGTAATATTACGCTGCTCCAATTTGTATGTTTTCAGTAAACCAGCAGGTGTCACTCTCTACCCGTTCATTCATTCTGCAGGAGCGGACGTCAAACCAGCAATGAAAACAAGACACCATCTGTGTGTATGTACTGTCAAGTATCAACATTTTTCAAAAACGAACCATTAATTTTACATATTTATGTTTTTCAGAAAACCATCTTATAATTTCATAGGTCCCTCTCAAACTCAGTGGTCCACTTCATGATGTCTTTTACAGTATATGTAGTATTTGGTGTTAGATGCACCGCAAAACATGCAGTATTAAAAAAAATATTACTGTCCCCGGGAGTTTTTGGTTGAGATGACATACTAGCGCTGGGCGGCACGGTAGTAGACTGGTGTGCACGCCCATCCTTGGTGCAGAGGTGCAGGGTTTGATTCTGTGGGTTTTCTCCGGGTATTTCGGTTTCCTCCCAATTTCCAAAAACATGCGTGGCAGGTTAATGGGACACTGTAAATCGTCCCTAAGTGTGACTGTAAGTGCGAATGGTTCATCTGTGTGCCCTGTGATTGGCTGGCAACCATTTCAGGGTGTACCCTGCCTAGTGCCAGAAGAGCTGGGACAGGCTGCAGCACGCCTGCGACCCTCTTGAGGATAAATGGATTAAATCTTAATCCATTTTTTTAATCAAAATGGATGGATGGATGCTAGCAGTGTCTGTGTTAGCTGCTATAACCAGCCCAAAACGAAAATGTGTCAGTTGACACACCTACAAATAGAGAGTACTTATGGTCAGAGCAATTTGTTTGATGCTGTCATTCCTGCGGAGTCTCTTTTTATTCTTTTCCCCTAGATGGCTGTAAAGCTTTGAGGAGCAGGACCGTGTATGTTGAAAAAACAAATTCAGAGCATTGCCATTTAACATATGTCTATGATAAAACAAACATGCTTGAACAATTACAATGACGATATAGGCTATTAACAAACAAACAAAAAATCACACAAAAAAGTTTAATCCATATATATTTTGTCAGTTTTACTTGATATGTAGGGTGGTCATCAATCAGAAGTGTCAATAAAAAAACACTTTAGTGCGACAGAAATTGAATTTAAATGAGAGAATATGCTTTTTAATTTGCATGCTGAATGGAACTCTTTTGGGGGCGACTGGGGCTGTTTTCAGCTAATATTTTAAATGGGCCATTGTTGATATTTTTGGACAGTGGGGTATATTTTCAAGTTGATTAATCTTGACTATCTAGACAGTAAAAGTCATAATAATGTTCCTGGTTGAATGAAGAGGGAGAGTGACACAGAATCTCCATCAGCATCTCTGTGTCAGTCTGTCTTGGTGGAAAGGAGCCGAGCTGAAAGCGGGAACTCTCAATTTTTTGGTTGATCTATATTCCTACCCACACCAATGGCCACGAGCTGTGAGAATAGGATCGAAAGAATAAAATCGTTGAAACAAGCAGCCAAATTTTGTTTCCTCCGCAGGTTGTACAGGCTCTCTTTTAGAAATAGGGTGAAAAGCTTAAGCATCCTTAGAGTACAGCCGCTGCTCCCCCACATTGCCAGATGTTGGGGCTCAGGCATCTAGTTAGGATGTCTCCTGGATGCATCCTTGGTGAAGTGTTCCGGGCATGTCCCATGGGGAGGAAGTTCTAGGGATGCCCCAGGACATGCCAGAAATGTCTCCTGGCTGGCATCCTGTCCAAATGTAAAATGCCTAAACTCGCCAGGCTTTCAGCCTGTGGCTGAGTATGGCCATTTTCTCTTATGGGTGTTCTAAAACTGGACTGACCTAAAATCTAAAATTATGCATTTTTGCTATTTACTTGCAGTTGTGCATCAGTGAAATTGTTTCCAAGAATGAAATTCAGAGTGGAGCAGCATCCGATCCTCCTGCAAGCAACGCTGTTGAAAAACGTAAGTGACCAGAATGTATATTGTACTCGTCAATGGCAGCGAACGTTCAGATTCTAATTGACAAAGTCTAATTGAGAAAATGTAAGTGAGTGAGTAACTTTCTGTTTATTTTGCTGTATGTTCTACTTGAGCATGCAGAGGGGCTCGTGTTGCATCTATAGAAGTGCAAGTGAAGGGGGTCTTTTAGATGAAAGTGGGTTTCCATGTATATTTAATGCAATGGTCTGTTGAGTCTTGCTGGAATGCAGTGTCTAATGAGGAGCGACATTTTGAAAACAGGCTGGGCCACCAGTCGCCTCATCAGGTGCACAAAACAGTCGGTGCAGGGAGCAGGCCCATTTTTCATCCTCCGCATTTGCCATGACTCACTGACACCGCTTCACATGCCGTGTACTTTTTGAGATGCAGCATATATAGCATGTGTGCAACATCTACTGCTTGGTATATACTCACGCCAGTGCAAAGCAAAAAGCACGTTAGTATCTGAAGAGCAATTGACATTTCTTTTTCACTGCACAAAGAGTTATTTTTCATCATGAATTTCTTTACTCGGCTGGCCTTTGTAGCTCTCAAGGTTGCATACAAACTGAAAGCAGACTTTTACTGGTAGAGATTCTTTTCATTATTCTGCAATAGTTATTAGCCATTGCTTTTTTAGTCTCTGTTTGTATTGACTTTTGGTTTGGTTTATTGTATCTTAAATCGTTGATGGACATTGAGATTATTGTCTTTGTTAAAAGGCACATGCTAATGGTTGAAAGATTTGTTTTAATTCACTGTCATATAATACAAATATTCAGGTTATTGACAATCAAAAAAAAAAAAAAATTCCCCATTTGTTCCATCGGCTATCCAGCTAATTCACAAAATAAACCTGAGACCGTGAAATAAAATACTTTAAGCAGGAACAGATTGCTACACGGTAGCCATAAAAAAAGCACCCAAACATTTTGAATTCAGTACCTTTTTTTTTCATCCAATGAAAATATGACTGTACTGCTTTGACCATAAAATATACAAAGTATTCTGCTGTGCCACAAAAATATCGATTGAAATACCATCCATCGGCTCATCTTTCCATGGGCATATTTAAATGTAACATTCACAATATGATTTAGCATCAAATAATCTCATTTATGTCATCCTTTCCCCATCGACAATTGGTGGTTTTTGTTTTGTTGTTGCTGTATTCCAGAAAACTGTGAAGTCACCGATTTCCACCATCTGAAGACAAAATCGAAGTGGACGCCATTTGAAGCCAGTGTACATACTCACAAATTTTGGCCAATTCACAGCTCTGTGATAATGACAACAGTATGAGTCTGGAATTATTTCAACCTTCATTCCTTTATTTCCAATAGCAAGTTAAACGATATCAAAGTCGACTCACCAGAGTCATGGATTGTGTTCGTTTTTGGAGGGTGCAGCTCGAATGCTGATGATGCACTCATCGAGGTCATCAGCCATGTTATTCTTTTGTTTACCATTGATTGGAACGCCAACATTTCTCAATGTGATATTTCCTACTTCCCAGCTCTCTGGAATGCAGAATTACACTCACAGATACAGACACAAACTCCATACGTAGCCACTCAGTAAGTCAGGTGTGCTCATGGGGAATTGCTATACAATATATTTGTGATGAACCATTTCTGTCCAGTGCATTTCTGCAGAGTCAGTTGGTAACCAAACTCGTTGTCACTGTTTGCTACAAGCTCCAGGCATCTTCTTGATTTTCTGTTCTGAATGGATCCGCTCTGAAAAGATAAAAACTGAAAGTTTGCAACTGTTCTGGCTCCACAAGAACATTAAACATTTTTGACACACAGTTGTATATCAATCAATGAGACATACAGTCTACAGTATTTTTTCAAAACGATTTATTGATCTTTTAATCTACGGCAGTGGTCCTCAACTAGAAATGCTGTAGGTCCACTTTTTTTTTTTAATAAGACCAAGGTCCGGTCCCATGCACGGCGGTCATGGGGAGCAGGGATATATGCCCATTTAGTATGGTCAAGCCAAGCTTATACAAATCAACACTCCTCACAACCAACCAATAATGGGGTGCATGAAAATAACAATTATTCACTTTGCCAGTACACAGCAAATAATGAGAGGTATTGTATTGAGGCACAGGAACTCTTTTATTTTGTTAAGTTGTGCCTGCTTAATAATAGAAATATCCCTTTTAGGGAAATAAGACATTTTTACTTTAACTTTGTTAAACAGTAGTTGTCTTTTCCCCCCCTTAATTTAACAAAAAAAACCCAAAATACTAATTTTACCAAAATAAATACTAAACATGAAAACAAAAATATCCTTTTCATTTGTACAATTCCCCTTTTCACATCCCCTCTGAAATCACTGAAAAATATATCAGAAGAGGAGTTAAGAACAATTTTAAATACTGACACAAGGGAGCACAGGAATGTGCAGTGCTGTTCTTCCACTAAAGGTGAATGCAATGTCTGAGGCATGCAAATATTATTTGAGGACGCCATTGTGATGTTCATTTACCATGTTGCGGCGTTATGCTGTTAAACGGCTACAAAGATCCCCCGGTAGACGGGAGGAAAACTGCACACAATCGAAACCTTCCGGGATTCGTCTTGTCTAATTGTCTGTGTGCGGCTCTCCTGGACTGAACTTGTGAGCACATTGTGGCGTCGCGCATGCGTCTGCTACCTGACACAATCATCCATTTTGAATGCGTGCGTATTGGGATAGACCCGTGCTGACGCTTATGTATGGGCACACCTTAAGTTCAGAGGAGCCAATCAGCGCATCGTTATCGCCGACATGCCCTGCTCAGCCAGGGTCTCCAGTTAGTCAATTTAGTCAAACATTATACAACACACAGTCGCGCTGCTGCGGTCCTCTGCAATACATCTGTTCGTGCACGCAAAGAATACAACGGATAATTTTAAAAAGCCATCGCGGTAATGCGCAGATTATAGTCCACAAATATAAAATGTATAACGTAAAAATCACTTTATAATTTATTGTTTTATACAATTTGCCGAGGGTCCGGACAGAGGAGGTCGGCGGTCCGGTCGTGGATCGCGGTCCGTCAGTTGAGGAAGGCTGATCTACGGGCATGTTTCGAGCCAGTCACAAGAAGGAGTCATGCCATATAATCTATGGCAAAACACCTTATCTGTCAGCATGATCATGCAAATTTGTTGCCATTGTTTGGGATCTTAGTGAATCAGGACCTTATTACTGTATTATTATCTAAAGTACCGACTGAACATTTTTTTGTCACCTGAGTGAAGAGCCAGTGTAGTTTCATGCGTTTGGCTGTGGCGTAGCTACACTCGATGAGGCGTGGTCTGCTGTTCACGTCCACCAGGCACTTATTGTCATCATCGTCAACAGTGGGACTGAGGAGACCCACCAAAAGCTGCTGAGTACTGGTGTAGTACACATTCTGAAAGAACATAACTTGGTTTTGATGTCTGAGGCAATCAGAGAGGGAGGATGGTGGAAGCATCACGTTAAGTTTGGATGAGCAATCAAGCCACAACAGTGCAACAGTGGAATTGGATATGTAATTTACAAAAAAATGTTACAAGGAGGAGGATAGAAGTGTGAAGTGGAGAGGACTTAGAACAGAGCCTACATTGGTAGTAATTTTGAATTATATTTCACAGATATGATTGATGATAGGGATAGATTTATTATCGGGGGTGGGGGTGGGTGTGGAGTAGGGAAATCATCGGCGCTGATATTAGGCATTTTGACACATTTTTTGTTCAAGCAAAGATGGCCATTGTCAAAGAAAAAAACTTTACTCAAAAGTAAAGAGTTTGAGTATGTATTATTTATTTATTTATTTTTACACTGATATTTCCCCTTTTACTGAAAATATCGGTTCCAAACATCGGCCTCCTTGACTCCTGTCACGTTTGCGAGGTGGTGGTGGACCCCAAAAAGCAGGCAAGAGAGAGGAGCAGGGTGTACTTGACGAATTGTATTAAAACATAGAGAAAACTGAATGCAAAACAAACAAAGTCCAAAGTATCAAACAAAAACCATGACTGAAGCTCAAAACTGTCAATAACAGAAACATGACCAAAAACATGACCTAAACATGGCAAACAAACATGACAGCAGCAAAGCGCAACAAACAATGACCCAACAATGAGTGCTCAGGCTGGGAGTCCTTTTAAAGCACTAATTACCTAACGACCAACAGGTGTGCAGCTGCAGGGAGAGCCCTACAGTGCCACCTGTTGGTCACACACCGAAACATGACAACTCCTAATAGTTAAATTCAGTCCTGAAAACACTCTATTGCTCTAATACAGGGGTAGGGAACTCCGGTTCCTCGAGAGCCATATCCTGCCTGTTTTAGGTCCCTCCCTACTCCAACACACCTGATTCAAACAATCAGCTCATCAGCAAGTTCTGTCGAGGCCTGCACAATTGAATCAGGTGTGTTGGAGTAGGGAAGAACCTAAAAGAGGCAGGATATGGCTCTCGAGGCACTGGAGTTCCCTACCCCTGCACTAATACTAAACAAGGATTTCTGAACTGTATTTTTAATGTATTAATTGGCAAGGGATTGTAACATTGGAGCAACTTCAGAAGAATCAAAACTACCTATTTATTTTATTTAAATTCACTGCTGACTGGAGGATATCAAGATGGCAGACGACACACGCATGGCAGATTTGGAGCAAACATAAATATTTAATCCTTACAAACAGCCTTTTTTTCCAAGAGAATCGGCTTTCCTGTATTTAGCTGGGATACTGATCATTTGAGAATTTAGTGGGGAAATAATCCGCATTTAAATATGGGAGGGAGTGAGTTTGATGATTTACAACGCGCTCACAGTTGACATTGGATTTGAAATCTGTACTACATATACAGAGAACTCAACTCAAGCTACATTTTATTTTATCATTACCATACAGGCATTTATTGGGAGTTCAAATTCCGCTGATTAGCTGACCGAGCATTGCACTTTTAATTGTCGTACTAGTTGTGCTTTTTCTACTACTGCATGACATTTCTGGACACATGTAGGCCAACTTTGGCATTCCAGTAAGACAACATGTTGCTACTGAAGCAAACCTGTGCACTTTCATTTGACATCTTGGCACCACTTGTACTAGTAATGAAACGCTCCATGTTAATTGGCAACATTTTACAATGTCACTCACACAGTAGTACTGGAAGCACATAGTTTTCAACTAGTTTTGCCTCACATGTAACAAAGTAGTAATCCGAGATGGATTTTTAGCTCACCGCCTATTTTTGGCAGAAAAAAAACAATTGGCAGATTAACAAAAAAATATACAATGCATAAAATAATGTAGCCCAAAAGCATTTCAATGGGAGACAATTATACCGGATTTTTCACTATTAGCGGTAACGACCGGGTCGCTATTCCCTGCGAATAGCTGAGGTCAGCTGGAAATAAAGTGTTTAAAAAAAGAAAGGAAAAAAAAATGTTTCCCAGAATGCGCAATGCATTTACCCGTAATTAATAAAGGTATAGGGACATATGTTCATATGTGTGCTTGTGTTACCAGTAATTGAAAATGTGTCATATTTAACAAATTTAAGTTAGAGTTATGTTGCACTTGTTATGTTTCTGTCTGGTTACGTTTGGTTTTGATTCCTCATGTGCCCTTTTTTCGCCACCTGTTCTCGTTATCAGTGTCCCTTGTGTGTAATCAATTAGCTCCCTCAATCCTTTGTGTCTTGTCCAGGTGTTTCTCGTTGTCTTGTCACTTTGCTTGTATTTAGTTCCCTGAGTTTCTGTCAGTCTTGTTTGGGTCATTGTGAGCTGTGAGTATGTGAGCATACGTGTGCTGTTTTGTTTCCTGTTAATTGTTATAGTTTTGTTTGATACTTGTGATTTTCCAGCCATTTTTTGAGTACTTTGACTTAGTGTTTTTTTCAATGTACTCCTGTGTGTATTTTTTGTTAAATAACTCTCTCATACACAAATAATGATAGCCTGTAACCTAATAAGCTGTCCACTGTAGTAACCACTGTCTCTGAAAGGGTTAAGTACTAGTAGCTCAAACAATGGCACTACGGTAATTGTGAAGGGGGTGGGAGGGCATACAACTAGTGCCCTGAATTGTTTGACTAGTAAGGAAAAAGAGCATACTAGTGGTTATCAAGAGTATTGAATAAATGCTCAAACAGCTTCCACAACGTTGTTGTACTTTAATTATTGCATGCCACGGTGACTGAAAACAAAATAAATTATAAATAATACATCATAATTAAGCCCCAGAGGAAAAATAAAATCTTCCTCATGCACTTTTATAATTACAGATCTAGAAAAATGAAAAAAAATGATGCAATACAGTTTGTTATAAATTCTTGAAAAAAGACAGAGTAGTTAAGCCCAAAAACGTGTCACAGCAAAGTTAAAACAATCTGCTCAGTATAAAGAAGGATGAAGGGATCAATAGAAGCTTGATGAGACTGGCAAACACAGATGAGAATAAAGCTGTGCTAACATTTGAGGACATTTCGAGTTGCTTGTGATTTAGGCTGACCTATCCTGAACAAACACTCCAATTAGGCTTCAAACTCGCGAGGCAATCGCCAAGCGACACGGTTCGAAACGCACTTGTGGCTGTAAAATGAGAAAAGAGCTCCAACCTGTGGTGTCATTCCATGACAGAGGTACATGATGGGAACATTGTCATTGTCAGGCCCCTGATCCAGACACACATCATCCTTCAGAGAATTTTTCAGCTGTAACACACATGCACACAAAAAAATTATGAATTAGTCAATAGGGGGGTTGAGGAACCGAAAACTGCACTCAAGAGCAGTTTAGTATAATGTGACCCAAGTAAAAGAAGAAAGTAGTTCTCCAAATAATTACTTGCATAAATACCCAGTGAAAAAAAACTACTGGTACTCAAGTAGTGAGTACCTGGTGCATATTAACATGCAAAGTACATACTTCACTTAAATCAAGTACATATAGTAGATTAAAAAAACAAAACAGAACAATGGGAGTTTTCAAAAATGCAAATGCAAAAATGGCAGCATACCTATGCTCTTGTCACAGTTATTTGAGTATGGCCTGCCTGATTGGTGCACCACAAGGCGCTCCAGGAATGGTGCTTTGGGAGTGCAGAGTGAACTGCGATGGAACACTGCCAGGGATGATTCCGCTCCCCACTGGCTTTGTAGACGTTTACTTTATGTGCTAATCAGTAAAGCCACAGGCAGCATAAGGTCTTTTTGTGAGAGCTTAAATGTAAACCTTTCAAGTTCCATGTGGCAAAAAAAAACAACCCAAAAACACTATTTGCAGCACCTTTAGAGAGCGACTTGACAACTCGCAGAGGACATTGTAGACGCCTTTAAGTTTTCATTGATTTGCAAGTGCAAGTTTAAAAACAAGCATTCATGAATCAGGGACAATGAGTTAGTTAGATGTCACAGATATTGGCTCATCGATCTCAAAGGGCTTAACTGATTTTGAGGCTCGTCTCGATACTTCCGTCTATAGTCAAGTCAACTGTATTTATAGAGCACTTTCAAACAGCCATCGCCGCATACAAAGTGCTGTACATGGAGCAATTTAACATATACAATAAACAGTAAAACAAATCGGTAATAAAGACGGTAGAAAGCACCAAACAGTAAAACCAAGAACAAATCTAAGTCATGCTGAGTCGAATGCCAGAGAATACAAGTGAGTTTTGAGGAGGGTTTTGAATATAGTGTGCAGACAGCTGAGATGTTCTTGCTTGGATGTATACACAGTCTACGTGTGAATTAACTCTTGTTGAGGGAAAACAATTCGATAAGATACATTTGAGAAAGCTTGTTTTGTTAAAATTATTAGCTGCAATTCTTCAGTGCAGAAGGAACTGGTCAGCCAGGAAGGTAAGTGCGCGCAATTTCATTTGTGCCTTTTACACTGCTTTGTCACCTCATCATTTTACTATTATTTTTTAATCACTCATGGCTCTAAGACCTTTGAAAAAGAATTTGGCAACATGATGTAATTCTAGCCACGTTGAAAGACTTTTTCTCTGGTTAGTCGGCCTAAGCGTATGCTAGTGACATTTGTACAATTGTAATAAATGAAAGCGTACAAATGAGCAGTTTTTGTGTTTTAAATTAATGGCTGAGCATGATTTGGGCTGTTATGTAGAGGCACAACAATATATGACAACGTGAGGTATAATACCAAGTTGAACGATGCATGGTTTGGTATTTCAAGCTAGAGGGAGTTTGTTTTTCTTCCTGAAATGTAGTGATTTTAACTCTTTCATGCACCACGTAATCTGATAACATGATAAGCTGTCCTGAAAGGGTTAAAGATGTGAGCATTCAGTCAAACAGCAATATATTGTTTTGATACATAGACCCCTACCCCCACCCCCAAAAAATCCCTGATATTTTGAAGCCTAATCAAAAATGAATGCAAGCAGACAACGTGTTGTTTTATTTTTGTGTTCCGCTGTAGTGATGTGTCAAACCATTGCCACCGAGCAGCACATCAAATGCATGCCGCAAAAATAGAATAATGAGGTCTGCAGACATGAATTAATGTAATAAGGCTGGCCTGCTTCCTTGGTTTCCAGCTGCCGTTTGTCAGTTTGTACAGGACAAATCAGCCATACAACAGGGGGGCCGTAATAGTGCAGTCTGACTGTCACTGTGCATCAGGGAGCATCTCAGATGAGATGTGGGAGGAAAGAGACATTCTGTCTTGGGCCAATACACACAGTGCCAGCATATGCCTAGGTTAGCTGCGTGTGTTCTCCTGACAAATATAATTCTGCTGCAAAATCCTCCAGTTGAATTAGCATTATCTCCAGATTAAACAAGAATGGCACACGGCTGACCTCTGCCAAGGCTGAAGACTGAACAAAAGTGGTTTAGTTCTTATTAGGGCCCATCCCATATCTGTCTTAATTGCGTTCCAGCTCCAGCTGGAGTGGAGGGCGTTTCCCTCTGGCAGGTGCACCTGTGCCTCGTTTCCCCATCAAGCCTAGCCTTGTATTTAAGGACTTCTGGTAGGCCTTGTTGGATTATTGATCTTCCTTACTGTGGTGCTTCGAGTGTGATTTTCTAGGCCTCTCAATAACATTCATAGTTGCTATCGTTTTGGTCATAGAGCTTTGTATTTCTGGTATTTTAGTGTTGCTCTTTGTTTACGTGTTATTGGACTTTTTAATATTTCGTTTTTGAGTATTCTCTGTGTTCGGTATTCTCACTTTTGGTTTCAGGCATAGTTTTTCATGGCACCTTGTGACCAGCGGTTTCAGTTCATATTTTGTTGGTGTGATTTTATTTCATAAATATTTTTGGAATTGCACTTTGGAAATCCTAAAGCATTATTCGGTTCGCTCAGAACCTAACAATATGGATTTGTTTGAGACCGATACTGATATTTGGCACAATAAAATTCAACAAACCGATTAAAAAAATGTACATAATGAAAAACCTAACTTCATTTTTTTGGACCCTTAACACTTACAATTATAAACATGAATCGCAGGCAGAAAATGTGACCGTTTTACAATACTTTGTCCTCGACTTAAATTGGAAATTTAGAGAGAATTTTAATGAAAACTTGAACCCGAGTGATTATTTGGCTAATATGCTGATGCTGTACTGGCCAATTTAATTGACGAATATGAGCTCTTTTAAAATATATATATTTTTTGGGGGGTGGGGTGGGTTAGGGGGGTTAAATGTTATTATCATTGTCTTACGTTGTAGTGTGTTCATGAAAAAGTAAAATCAACAAAAATTGGCAAGGAGAAAAAAATATTTTAAAAGAGAAAATATTGGCCAGTTAATCGATCAAGCGTATTTCTTATGCTTGATGGTTTCCTGGTTTACAGAGGTACGACATGCTGCTGCCTGTCATGCAAACGGTATGGATTCGATTCCTGGACAATGCTACGGTACCCAGCCGCTTCCTGTCCTAAGCTGAATAAATGGGTGGGCTGCATCATGAAGAGCCGCTGGTGTCAAACTGTGCCAAACAACTCATGCAAGTGAGTCACTATGGCAACACCTGCCCCTTTGTTTTTGTGTTTGTTTGCTCGTCAATTTGTTTGCAGTCTTTTAAAAAGGATGTTGAGAATAGAGGGACATTCTTTTCCAATGAGACTCAAATAAATACCTCAATCTCTATTGTGTTTGCTTTGACTTCCAAGCAAACAATTGAGATAAAAATGATCGATGGTTGCAGTGAACTCAACTCAGTTCACTTCACCACAAGCAGCATTTTGGTAGATAGCGAACACTTCTTCAAAAAAGAAGCTTCAAGCTTTTCATTGCCACTCCTGGTTGAACTTTACTGTCAAACTAATATAAAGACAATTACCTGATCAGTATTTTAAAACAACCACATCCCCCTCAAAAAGTCTGTGAGTTTAAAGTCAAGGCACTTTTGTATTTTCTTTTGGCTTTTGCCAAAATGTGAGGCGTGCATTAAAAGTTGCAGTTGCTTACTACTCCATATGCAATAGTTTCGCTGTACATCCTCATCTCAGGGTAGATGTTGACCAGGTACCATCTGAAAGTTTTACACTGCAGCCTCTTCCTCAGAGCCTTTCTTTGTGAGATGTCACCGATGTCAATGCCTGAGTCCTGGATTCACACACACACACACACACACACACACACACACACACACACACACACACACACACACACACACACACACGTATTCAAAGCAGAACATTGATTATGTATAATTGACGGGGCATACAATCACTGCATGGCCATCTGTTGCGTTTGCAAATCGCTTCTATAGATGTTGGACATTTGTTCAGACAGCGCCGATTGTAAACCGTGACACATCATATTTCCACACCAGAATTATTATGGGCTCAGTCTATGGTCAATCTCATGTCATCATCAGTGATGCTTGTCTTTATGTCTCACTCAAAAATGCATTCAAAGCGCAGTTTCAACTGTGGTTCTTTGGTGGCCAGAAAACATCTCCAAGTGATTCATGCTGTTGGTTTTCACTCTCCTGAGGTAAACCAACAGTGGCATTTGCCCTGCGTGTTTAATTCGTAGCCCTCTGGCTACATTTCATGCTTAGTGATTACAGCCCAAGTTAAATGCCTCATTTATTGACTGAATAAATTGCCTGCAGATATTCCTCTTTTCAACAGAATATACAGAGGCCCCCTAAGGGATAATACAATTAACATAAGAAGACATCGTGTGCTGATCTAATTATTCATCAAATTCAGTTCTCGAGTAGAAAAACATTTATCTGTTAATTCTCTCTGAAGACAATCCCATCCCCCGAAGAACTAAATAATATTCATCTGAAACCCATTAAGTCAAAGACAATCAATCACAGGATGCTAATTGACTTTTTTTTTTTGGTCCCGTACAGCTACATGGCCATTGCAGAAAGTTGGCTCTATAGGCCATTTGATGTATTGTTTGAAATAGTCCCTCTATGGTTGTTGTGTCATGATATCAATGGGAAATTGAGCCTGACAGAACAAAGATTGAGTTCCAGGTCAATCATCACATTTGTTCACGTGATACGTATTAACAAAAAGCATTCGTGGTGTTAGTTGGTACAAATTAGGGGTGAAATGATTCCTCGAGTAATTTGAGTACCAAGATTCAAAAAAATACTGTTGCCACCAACATCATTCTGAAAACATGTTCAATCGCTAATAACGCATGCGCAAAAAAACCAAACAAGTAAACAATTGTGCTGATATGGTAAAATGCATTGTGTATACACATTAACCATTTCAGGGACAGCGGTTACAACAGTGTTCAGCCTATCATGTTATCAGGTTACAGGTTATCATTATTCGTGCATGAAAGGATTAATAGTGCAAATATCAATGTTATCTGAATACTTGGGGGGTGGGGGTCTTGAGACAATTTAGTTTCGCGCCTTTTGACCAATTGACATAATCCTCGAGATACCAAGTATTGCCATAATTTAGAGAGCACAAGTTTCATGCTCTTCCTGGACACTCACTCACCTCTTGAGGAACGTTCCAGGCCATGTAAACATGGCTCTTAAATTCATCCATCCAAACTTCAGCAACTCTGAGGGCATTGCGTCGAACGTGGGATGTCAGGTCCTCCGTGTAAGGTTTATGAGCACGCTCGATGTGGGCGATGCGGGCGCACGGCAGGACCTCCACGCTGCCGCCACACTGCCACACCTGGTTTTAAGCAAAATATAAATACACAGGAAGGATAGCGTGTCATCAGATGCAGTCTAGGGATACTGGAAGAGTCACAGAGAGGCAGTCATATTGCCACAACATTTACAGCCCTCATGTTCAGACTACATGGAAATGCAGGGGAGATCATCGAAAGACTATCTGCAATGCGCCGCTAACACTTCTCCAACTGTGGCGCTTTATTATTGTAAACCAAAGGCTATTTTGTCTGTGCAGAAGTGGGAACCTAATTCATTATGCTCCAATTTGCTGGTGCTTTGCCTCTTCCGCGTGAGAGCAGCTGAGGAGCTTCGTCACAGTGAGTGAAGAACGCCACTGATCACGAGCAATCTTTTTTTTGTCACCTCTCTCGCCTTCTGCGGCCTCAAAAGTCAGGAGGCGCCTCCCCTGATGCCAAATGTTCAAAAAGGGGAGGCCAATATCCATGTGGATTCAAATCCAATACCGGACTCTGACATACATGTAATGAAGATTGCTGAAAGGTTCGTGACTTGTTGATGACTTGTGAGTTGGCATTCAACCATTAGTGATGGACCACTGTGGATAATAACACAGTTTTCTACAATCAAGGGAAGGGGGGGGGGCAGTCTGGAACAGATGAATGGTATTTCCAGTAATTTCAATAGGGAAAGATGATTTGAGATAGACGTTTTTTTCTCCAAATTCAACTACTATCTCAAGGCACAACAGCAAATTATGTATTCATGTATCATTGTCACTCAACCTCTGGTAATATCGCTTGTTTCATCCCAACTGCATACATACTGTACACAGTACTGTAGATTCATTTAAAGTATACAAGTCATCACATTCATTCAGTCATCACAATACTGCAGCCCATTCTTGCTATTTGTGTTCGCATTCACATCTACCTTCAAGACATGTTTATGGTTGTTCAGCTTTGCGGGAGGTGCGCTACTGAGTGACATTCTAATTTGAGTGCGTGGTTTAGAATGTTGGAGGAGTCATTGAAAGAAAACAAAGAGAGACATCAGACAGTCTTTTCTGTATTTTTTCAGCATGGAACAAGTAGTCAAAGCAAGTAGTCGAAGCCAATAACTCAATTTCACATGTGATTGCAGCATATTATTCAACTTTGAAAGTGCTGCAAGAAGTAGAATCATTTTAAACTCTCATATTGATAATCAGCTCCGCGGGTAAGACTGCTGCTGTTTCACAGCTCAATCACTAACTGCATTTCGTTTAGATTACAGTTGTTTATTTTATTTTATTGTATTTTTTTAAATAGCACCTGTTCATAACAGGTTGTAATTTGTTGTGCTGATGCCGAAAATGTGATAAAGCTTTCACGCGAGATCCCAAATTACTTCTGAGTCCAAGGGAATGAACTGGCACCTCACGATCAATACCACTAACACATAAATTTTAGAGATGACAAAGGTTAATTCAAAAGGATGACGGTTTTAGGCTCAAGCTTTCAGTCCAGATCCCAAATTCCTTCTGAGTCCAAGGCTATAAAATGCAATACCAGAATCAATATCATTCACAGAAAATATTTATTGGTCACAAAGATTAATTCAAAAGCATGAACGTCTTTGGCTCTGCTTCCAGTGAGATAAAAAACGAAACTTGTTTACAATCTCATCTTGTTTTGTGGCTTGTGGGATGAGAAGTTTATGAACAAGCAACAAATGTATTGTTGCCTGCACAAAAGAATTTCCATCCATCCATTTACTATACCGCTGATCCTGTTCAGGGGCACGAAGAAACTCCGAAGACCTCGGTTGAGAGCTGGGCTACTGGACTGATCACCTGTCAATCACAGGGCTAAGAGATTTGAAGTTGTGAGCGACGGGCCCACAAATTAAAAGAAGAAATTTCACAATGGTGGATGCCGAGGTTGTTGTGTCAGAGGTGAGATCAACGAAAACAACACGTTTTCAATGTGTTTCCTCTAGCGTGTTGAAGACTAACAAAAAAGATATTGTACCCGCGCCTTTATCACGGAGTCTGACAACGCCGTGGCACCTGAGCTTCGCGCTGTGGCTCAGGCCTGATATTAAGGTGGATACAAAGAAAAGGACATCTGACGAGAGTTAAAAAAAAGAGAAAACTGGAGGAAGACACGGACCTCATTTCACTTATGTGCTCATATAATTTGTATTGTACATGAAGTGTGAAATGGAAGATTCAAGATTGTAACTACAGCAGGGAAACAGCGAAGTGTCCATTTTTCAATTATTTACGATATTTGCTCAATTCTTACTTTTAATGTTAAAGTAGCTTTCAATACATCGTGCACCTTGGGTAAAGGATGCATGTTAAATATTGATGGGAAAGATGATCCTTCATTAGTTGCACTCTGAGGAGGTTCGACATATCTTTTGCAGGGTAAGACATTTATGAATCACAGATTTGAGCTTCAATATTCGTGTACACGATTTAAGTGCAAATTTATGCGGACGCACAGTTTGTGAATGAGGCCAATTCACACCAAAGCTAACGTACAGTATCTTCTTCAATGAACCTCACATTGATGTTTTTTGAACTATGGGAGCTTGAGAACACAAGGAGGCATATGGATAACATTGAGACTAGGCCTGAAATTTAATCAAATTAAAACCGACATCGCAGTGTAGTAGAATACAATTTTCAATAGCCATACATAGGCTGCATGGAGGAAAGAAAAAAAAAGATTTGATTGGTCGGTTGGCTTTAAATGCTGATTTTATGTATTTGTATGGTGTTTGAAGAGTTCAGAGCTTCAGATGTGCAGTCCATATGTTTTCATATCATTGGTTCGTGAAAGATGAAAAATTGAAGTGCCAGAAGTGCCAAAATTGCACTTTTTGTTTAGGACTTGTTTTTCCTGCCTCCTTGTGACCGGCGATTTCTGCTTTCTCAAAATCTTTTTCTTAACAGTTTGTCTGAGATCCTAAACATGATTTGGTTCAGCCCAAATTCCAAACACATTCCTAAAATTAAACAATAAATCATGGCATACATGATCTTATTTTTTTTTTCATTCCTAGCAAAGTGCTTAGTGATGCCGTCACATAGACTACTAGACATGGTCATCTTCCACAGGTTTTAGCTTATTACAGATAAATACGATGTGATTTGAAATTGATTTTCTACCTTCACAGGACAAAAAAAGCTTTATAGTATTGCCTTGTTCACCCTGCAATCTGGAGAAGCATGGGTTCATCCATCAGTCATGCCATGATTCATCACTGGAGGCCTGAGGTGGAGAAGTGGCTGAGGTTGCCTGCATTTTACTGATAAACATCATGAGTCTGACGTATCATTTAATGGAAGCGCAGCCATCGTCGTTTTTCTTTTGGAGCCCACACCACATTTTTGTTTTTAAATCGAAAAACAAATACAAACACTAATAAATAGCGTGAGCGCACTTCCACAGCAGGTATAACGGATGCTTTAGGAAAAATATCCCTTTAATCACACAACACTAGGGCGTTAAAATGGTCTTTGGCCCATGAGATGCCAACATATAACGCTAGACCTCAGTCCAGCAACCATTTCAACAGGGGTGTGTAGACTTTTTAATTCCACAATATTTTGCACTCCTCTGTATCACTCACGTACTTTTTGCATAACCCTGAAAAAAAGGCTAATATCAGAGCATAAATGGCCTCTTGACAAAAAAAAAAAAGAAAATCCGGAATTTTTCAATGTCATTGAGAATATTTCTTTAGAAATATAATTTTCCATTTCATACTTGTATGTCTCACTGAAGTATTCTGCTTTCATCTCACTGCACTCAATATCCCATTCATCAACAGACCAAGATGTGTTCGTCGTCAAAATATTTCCCGCAATCAAAATATTTCCCGCAATCATTTTTGCAAGCCATAACTTTTCACATCAAAGCACATGCAAGGTAAAGCTGCTCCTCCTTCTCTGCTGCCCAGAGCAGTGCAAATAATTGGCAACGACTTGCTGCTTGTATGCATCATCTCACATTGTCTGCCCTCGGTACATTTATTGGCCGCTCAGCTCTATTTCCGTATTAGCTCGCCGTCCTTCAATGTTGTTTCACACAAAAATAACATGATCTTACAAATTTGTAGTCCTGTTAGACTATACGTCACTGCTCACTAACAATTCATTAGGTGCCTCTGCATATGGCATCTGTATTTTCATATCATGAGAGACATTATCAAAATCACTGCCAGCCGTTTTCAAAGCAGAGTTCCCCTCCCGCCAAGTGTTTCTGAGCATTTTTCCGACGGTCTTTGAAGACACAGATGACTTGATGGTCTGCGACAATGAAAGCAGAAAGCCTACCAAAAAGCAAGAGAAGACTGTCTTCTTTCACCAGAAATAAAAATGGTTTGAATTTGTTTCTGTTTAATAATAAACACGAAATAACATCGGTTGGTTTCACCAAAAACATTGATTTCTGACCAAGACACATTATGCTACATGCCAAGCAAAACAGTGACTCAGATGCAAATCTCTCATTGTGCCAAAGAAAAGAAGTACTACTCCATAGTTTTAGTGCAAATTAGTTTAAGTCATCAGGACAAAAACAGCTCGATTGTCTTTATGTGTGCGCCTGTCCTTAGTTACAGGAGGAAGCAGCATGGTGGGTGCATATGCCAATATTTTCTTCGAATTGGGTGTGTGATATAATTGGTCTACACACTGCCTGGAAACAAGTAACTGCACCAAAGTGTGATATGACTCTGAAAAAGCTTTTCATTGCTGTGCCTTCTCACTAACTAAAGTTTTATTACTCCTATATTGTTGTTTGTTGGTATGTCTTATTCTTACTGACGTGTTCCCAGTTTCCCCATGTGTGGGTGAAAAAAACACCACCACTAAAATAGAGCCGAGATGAGCCAAGATTGGGCTCCAAATCCCTGGTGATTCTCCTGTTATTACTTACATAGAGCTTTTTTTTTCAGGTCGGGTTCGCCAAACATGAGTAAATGAAAAGAACTGACTAACATTTGACGAGCTTTTGACTCGCTAAAAAAAAAAAAAAAAAGACTGAGGTGCACAGCTGATGGTTTCTAAACCAGGACAACGTCAGATCAAGTCAAGTAGGTCATTGTGCGCAATGGTGTAATCAAAGCAGCCGTCCATGAAATTTGGATTGCGTCCATTTTTCGACTTAGGGTAAAGCAAGCCAAAGAACAGCCAAAGGCAATTTGCAGATCCAGCGTATGATGAAAAAAGAAAAAAAGTAATATAAAAAAAAAATAACTCCACCACTCCACTCACCTTCAGAGGTCTTATATTATTGATATACCTGATGCAATATATTGTTAAATACATTGAAATATACGGCATATAGTGCCTGTAAAGCCGACTTTCAAAGAGCGACTATCTGTATCAGCAATACTTAATCAGTGATGCAGAGGTTGAAGGAATTGAAGACAACCTGAACCCAGCTTCCCCTTTATAAATACAAACAGATGTTTAGACTCTGAATGTAGTCAATGCAGAAAATGTATTTTACCACTTTACCATTGCGTATTGAGCTGCAAATAATTTGCACATGCCCATCTACCACCTGTGTCACTTTGTCCTACTTTATCTTCACCAACTTTTACTTGAAGAATTAATAGACATGACTATGTTTACAGATGTTCTGAACATCTCCAGCAGTCTCGTTTCAGGCCACTATGTACTAAATGGGATTGTCGTGAGACAACACAGGGGGTCGTTTCTGTAATTGCCATGGATGCCATGGAGTTTTTCATACAGCCATGATTAATTTAGCTACAATGTCCACCATGGCATGCCTGTTCATAATGCTTTATGTTGAATGTGTGTGTGTGTGTGTGAGAGAGAGAGAGAGAGAGAGAGAGAGAGAGAGAGAGAGAGAGAGAGAGAGAGAGAGAGAGAGAGAGAGAGAGAGAGAGAGAGAGAGAGAGAGAGAGAGAGAGAGAGAGAGCATATTTTCTGTCAATGTGAGACCACACTGTGCATATGTGAATAGCAGACTCTTCTAGTCGTTGACAGTCAATGTATTTTTGCAAAAATGGTGGAACTACACATGTGGACGGATATAAAGATGATCACAGGCATATATTCTTTATCCTCTACAAAGAATGACTAACATCACAGCGACATACTGAATAGTAATAGTAGAAGAAGAACTCTATTCTTCTTCGCTTGTGTCTGAATGACTCGATTAGAAAGTACTATATCAAGGTGACCATGATGAGCACAACCAAGGAGGCAGCACAGAGAGACAAATTTAAGCATTAAATCATAATGCATCAATCAATTTTCAATCCATTTTCCGATCCGCTTACCCTCATGAGGGTCACGGGGGTTGCTGGAGCCTATCCCAGCTGTCTTCGGGCGGTAGGCAGAGGACACCCTGAACCAGTTGCCAGCCAATCGCAGAGCACAAGCAGACGAACAACCACAGGCGCTCACACTCACACCTTGGGACAATTTAGAGTGTTCAATCAGCCTGCCATGCGTGTTTTGGGAATGTGGGAGGAAACCGGAGTACCCGGAGAAAACCCACGCAGGCACTCCACACAGGGAGGCCGGAGCATGAATAAAACCCGGTACCTCTGCACTGCCTGTGAGGTTGACGCGCTACAGTGGGCCGCCTAAGAGATATACCTTGAAAGAGTAAATTTAAAATCATCAACATGTTTGTTGCAGCTCATTTAATACGGCTGTGAAGTATAATGGGAGACGTGTATTATTTTGATTATTTTTTTTGTTGACAACTATTACTTTTAATACTCCATCCAACAATTCCTTGAACTCATTATTCTTACAAGGATTGAGTGTGTCCTTGGGCATACCCCAGCTGTCCTTGGGTGACAGTACACCCTGAAATGAATGCCAGCCAATTGCAGGGCACAGGCCCGGGGAGAACATGCAAACTCCACACAGGAGGATCTCAGTGCTAAAGTCTTGTGTGACTACGTCACAGATACGTGACAGAAGATGAAGTTTGAAGGGCTCTGTTGCAAACCAGACACTGCTGGTTTGTGCCTTTGCTGTCTGTGCCTTCTCTCCACGGGGATTGCACGATTAGGCCTTCTCCATGCCACTCGATCCCCCCCAGCAGGTGTGCTGACAACCATCATGGCTTTAACCAGTGCGTAATGCTGCAGTGACATTGCCTTTAAGTTCTTCACGCCATAGCCACAAGATTAGCGACATGTGCAAATCTTATGGGACCCTGTACAAAATTAATATACATATATTGTGTATTCTGTTTTTTTTAATCTGTCTCTACAAAGATAATGAGATTTTTTTTTTTTTTTGAGTGCCACTACTCGAGGGGTATTATTGGACCGATTATGTTCATTTTATTGGATGCAGTTTGTAATGATGTCGAGCAGTTTTCATATTTTGTCCCTATTTTGTAGCAATATAAGGCAATCAAAATATTAAAGTACACTGTCTGGTTGTCCAAACATATGGGCTCATTTTGAAATGTATTACTGCTAGCGCAAGAAACTTCCTGATTCGAAACTGTATTAGCGTGTCACATTAATCCACACCCAAACTGCTTTTTTATTGCCGCACAGAGTTATTGTGTAATTGGTATTTATGATCTTGATGCCGATTGCGCTGTTTTATTGTGCGCTCACATTGTTTCAATGCTCTCAATGATTCTTATTTGTTGGTCCACATTTCCAGGGAATAATTGAGACGAGTGATGATGGCTGCTTAGGTCCTCTAGGTCGGCTGCACGGGCACAATATCTGCTACTCGGTGGTGTTTTGGTACATTATTCCGGAAGTTAGCAATTTCTAGTAAAAATCATATGGCCATGCAGCTTGGGGAGAGATTCAGCAGTAAGGCGAAAGGTCCGTCAGCAGTTTGGGAATTAGGTTTTTTCCCCCCATTTCATTTCATTCTTTAAAAGAAAAGAAATGAAAGGGGGCAAAAAGAAGTTCATACCTTGGTCAAGGAAGCATCTCCCCAACAATACAAACCAATCACAATTTTCACATTTCCATTTGCAGTTGCATTCAAACCCGAGATCCTTTGGTCCTCAATGCAGCAGGGCTAAAGCAATGGAAAAGGTCCCAGACAGTCGCCAGTCTTGCGCAATAAGGTGAAAAATGATCCACAATTTTGAGAATTATTTCCATGAGACCATGATGGCATTTACATTTAGATTAAATTAAACTGTAGAACGGGGGAATAAAAAGGCTGTCTCTTGCATAAATCCTTAATCCAATTCCTTTTAGAAATATTGTCAAATCCACATATCATATTTCCCCATCCTGTAGAGCTGAGAAGAGACAATGCATTAGAACCAGCTCCCAGTTTAATCAGATAAAGATTGGGAAATTAAACCATACTTTGTAATAATCATATGGTTAAATTAATTAATAATGACTGACCATGACTGAATATGATCATGATCCTAATAAGGACCACATTTTCAATACGGCCCTTTTGATGGATGAACTCATGTTGCAAAATATTTACTTCATCTGAAATGGTAAAATCCCACTCTTCCAGAGAAAAGGGAAATATAATAATACAAAGGAGTCGATAGGCACGATTTAGGGCATCTACTCCCCTTATCTCATGAGATGGCCACATAAAATAAATATTTGTGTCAGCGTACCAAATTAGAGTGCAGTGACTGATTGACAACAAACAGACATTTATTTTCCTTTCATTTGACCCAAGACACTACTTTAAAGCCTCTGCCAAAGCCTGTAGCTGTCGACCTAGTTTGTCTCTGAGGATCCTTCAGCTGCCAGTCATGCTAGCAGCTGGTGTGAAGGCATGACCGGCACACAGCAGACAAGTCAGCCTCCGTGGGCTCTGCATTTCCAAACCATAGCTGAACTGTCAGCCTGGAGCGGAGTGAGGGCTGGTCTCAAACAGTGCAAGTAAACATCACACAGTTTGAGTCTAAGGGACAATGTCATTCCTGGAAAAAAAAAACACTCACAGCATGAACTTCGCCTCTTTTGGCCATCTTTGTCACAAGTGACCTTTCTGCGTTCTGCGTCGTTTGAAAAAAAATTCAGTGCAGTGTTGTCAGTCCAAAAAGACAGATCTTTGAGTGAATGCTGAGAACAACATTCATGCTTCTGGTTCCCACAAAAACATATTGCAAGTATGTTGCTGGACACACATTACAAAAGTATTGCAGTGGCAATCAAGCTGCTAAGATGCAAATAAATTGCAGATAAATACCAAAAAAAACACACGAAGTTTCATTACTTCATGAACTGTCATGATTCCTTCCGTTTCATTTATGACCCACCGTTTAACAGTTGAAACATGGCTGCAGTGTGTGTAAGTGTGTATACACACACACACACACACACACACACACACACACACACACACTTTTTTCATCCAGCCGTGGAAGATAGGTAGGCAAGTTCTCGAGAGACAAAACAGCCATCTCCCGGGAGCTCGTTTACCTGCCGGTTGAGGAGAAGCACCTATGGCTAAAGCCAAACTGTGGCAGGGTTTTTACTGATCCTGGATTACGTCACAGTGACAACAACCTCAACATGAAAGCCAGATTTTGTTCTGCCGATCCATTTGGCCCAGCTCTTCAAGGGAGATCCTGAGGTGTTCCAAGGACCGCTGGAAGACAGTCCTTCCGGAGAATTCTGAGTCTTCCTCAGAGACTCCTCCCAGAAAGGTGATCAGATGACATTTTTTAACAAGATGCCTGAGTTACCTCATTTGGCTACTCTGAGCCCCTCGCTGATTACAGAGCTTCTCACACTCTCTCTAAGGGAGAGCCTTCACACCCTTTTTGATTCTTGGTCGGCTAAAACAAAGTATCAAGTACAGTCCCACTTCCGCTTCATAAGGTTCGACATTGCTAATTTTCAGGACACCTAATTTTGTTTTGCTTCAATATGCTTTACTGCATTATTTTCTATTTATCATTCTAGATCAATCAAGAACTATTGTCATTCTATGCCATGCATACACTGAAATCATGAGTGTTGCTCCTTCACTGGTGAAGACAATAATGTGAAATAAAAAGCAATTAATAAAAATAAAAGAACAATATCTAAGGCCGCCTTAGTGGTACGTAGTTCACTTACAGGTATTCAGTCTATTGCATTTCGTTGTTCACAGAATTCAGTAGTGCACTTGGGAGATCAGTTCCAGCTAGGGGTGCACAGTGTTAAGAGGGTGTATTGGTAAGCGGTAAAAGATTGGGCATAACGTAGAGATATGGACTCTAATCAACAGTGGCAATAACACTTTTGGATAATATCATATATCTGCCGCAGTGTGGCTTGAAGCACATCTAACCATGGAGCTGCTGCCTCCCATCACTATTTTTGTTTTTGCGGAGAGGAGGGGGATAAGTTATGTTCCCAATCTCAATTTGTGGTTGGTACCGTAAATGCATTATTGGTAGTAATTCATAGTCCAGCTAACATTTGCAACAGGTCAATTTCCACCTGCAGTAAAATAAGGCACAGTAATGAGAGTCCCACACAGGTAAAAAAAAATATACTCTAATAGTGCACATGGTTGTTGTCAAAAACTAATTCCTACAGAATCACAGTAGTCACTCAAAAATTTAATAACTGTAAAATGTTGTTTTCATTAAAGGATGCCTAACAACAATGACCCTGTGCACTGCTATGAAACTATTCAACCGTGCAATCACTGTGACCAGGAGGAGTGGATCTTTTTACCTCTCACATCCAATTTTGATGCTCTGTGTTTTGTGATGAGTGCATGGTGATTGCAGAGCGGCAGTCTTTTGAAATGAAGACCGTCATTACGGCCTTAACGTCAGACCACTTTAGAAGGCCTATTCAACAGAGGGCTAATGCAGCCGTACATTTATGTCTTAATGGGTTTATTCTTTTTCCTTTGGAAAATGCTGACAAGAAAAACAGAAGCACGAGCAATTTAATGCTGGGGTGCATCTTTATCACATTCGAAGCAGGAACAACAAGACTTTGGACACACTTACAGCAGTCAGGGGATGGATTATAGAATCTATAGTAATACGAACAATTGGATGTTTCCAACCTTGTGGGAACATCTTGAGGAGGTACATTTGATCTTCTCAGTGCATAAAGTAAAGTCCACAAAGGAACACTTTTGTTAAAGAACAACCCAAAAGAGTTGAAGCTGTTGTAGCAGCAAAGGTACAACTTCAGTTTTTCATGGCAATCACGTCCGGTGTGCCAACGTTGCCGTCCCCTTTACCATTATAGCATGGATGTGTATGGATTACAAAAAGTTACATTGTTCACACAGCTAATGGGACAAGCAAATGTTTTTCTCCAATTTTCATTTCCCGGAGTGGTTGTGAAAAGTTGGTGAAGCAAAATAAAATGGAATCTCAGTACAATTCCATGAGATTTGATTTAACAATGTGCTTTTATGTGGCAGTCGATAAGAATTGTTGCAGTGTATAGAATTCATCCATTTTCTGATCGGGGGGGAGGGAGGGGATCGAGCCTATCCAGCTGTCTTCGGGCAGTAGGCAGGGACACCCTGAACTGGTTGCCAGCCAAACGCAGGGCACACAGAAACGAGCAACCATCCGCGCTCACACTCACACCAATTTTGAGTGTTGAATCAGCCTGTCATGTATGTTTTTGGAATGTGGGAGGAAACCGGAGTACCCGGAGAAAACCCACGCAGGTCTGGGGAAAACATGCAAGCTCCACACAGGGAGAGTGTATATAATATGTATTGTATATACTGTATACATATATAAAATCATTGGAGGTGTACATGCTATAGGTGTCATTCATGGCAAAAAAAAGTTTTGAATTTAATGCTCTTGTTCTCATTCTTTTAGTATTTAAAAAAAAATTGCCATTTGAACAGGGCTATGTAGGTTTTGTTTTGTTTTTATCCACTGTGGAATCCATCCATCCATTTTCAACACCGCTTATCCTGAAGAGGGTTGCGAGGGTTGCCGGAGCCTATACCACCGTGGAATATTTGTAGAAAATAGATACTGTGTGTGTTGATATAATTGAGAGATGATGTGTTTTTCACTTCTTTTCTTGTCCATTGCAACACAGCCGCTGTCCTGACACAGTTGCAATGCGCATGACCACAATTGGTTGGTGAGTTGAAAAAAAATACAGATATTTGGCCGCTTTTGAGAAAACGCTGACAGATGTACTCAGATAATGGTGATAGCAGAAAACCTGAGTCAACCACAATGCGAAAACAATTATGATGCACAATGCTTATCTTTTGAACAGACCTCATTGATGTAGCAGAATAACAGCATTCTTAACCACAAACCACAGTACTTAACCCCAGCGGGTCAGTTTTTCTGCCAACGACTAAAAAAAAAACACTCACCTAATCAATATTTCTTTAGAGACTGCGGAAAGTGCTCCAACAAACAGTCATAAAGTGCCATTACCTTTGTTAATTTTGCACATATTTCATGGTTGAACAATGGCCAACGGCCACACATGGTGACAGCATTACTCACCCTGATGCCCAGCTCCACATTCTCTCCTCCGTACACCTCCATGCCTTCATCCAGCAGACCTATCTCCTCAAAGTACAGTCTGTCCACCACAAAGCAGCCAATCAGAGCGGGGCTCCTGCAGGAGGAAGAGGGATGCAGATCTGTATTATCCGCTTGGTACAGTCAACGCAGAGACAAAACAAGAGGAGGCATGTAACCTTGTAGATGAAGTTGAAAAATGTGTGCTTGAATAATGCACATAGAGAGGTTGGGAATGACAAAGTAACTCACAGTTTACTCACCGTTATTAAATCACGGCGCCTTGAGATACCAGTGACCAAACATGAGTTTTTCAGATAAGAGCCTTCCTTCGGTCAATTTTTTTACTTTGACTCGTAAGCAAAAAATGGAGATGGGAGCACAGTCTGGTTGCAGTGAACTCAACTCACTTCACAACAAGCAGCAGTTGTTGTCGATTATAAGCAATTCTTCGAAAAAGCGTCTTCAAGCTGTTTAATGCCACTCCCAGTTTAAGTTTGCTGCCAAACTAAACATAAAAGCAAATGAATTACACTTTGTCGATTGAAAACACATAGCTTTGCCTCACAAATGTGGTGATCTAACAGTTGAGGCTTAATTGACTGCTCCCTCCCCCAGGCTGGTTGGTGGTGGCCAATCAGGGTGATCACCACTTGTGCACACCTCCACTACAAATGCCTGAGCTGCCCACTGCACTTTGCCCGTCTGTCGAGGATGAAAGGTCACAGAAAGGCCTTCAGGCTCAAGCTGCAAAACTCACTAAATTGTGCTCAAGTCTGCCCTGTTTCTTCCAGCACTGGGAACACATAGGCACCTGGAGATCACTAACTCACCTGCCACACACCAAAGACTTTCCTGCTCATCTGATAGCCTGCCTGATCTGCTGGTGCTACTTCACCTTGCTTATTGCATGAATAAAAAAGTTTTCTGCCATTTGCGTCCGAAAACTGTGTCTGAGCTTCACAAAAGTCAGTTTAGCTTAACCATGACAAGCAATGCAAAGTGCAATAGATGGGCTGACAAATAGCTTTTGTATTTGTATTGAGAATTTCTCCATTGTGAGACGAATAAAGGTTTTCTTATTCTTATTATTTATGGTGTTATAACCCATATTTGAACACAAGCGGTGGAGCAACATATCTAGACAAACAGTATATAACACTACTCAGACAGATATTTATCTTCAGTGCAAAGTGATACTGCTGCAGCTTACTGAGAAATCTTGAATTCTTCAAAAACTTGTTTAAAATTTTTTTTTGCAAGAGGGTCTGCATGACTACCATAATGCGTGACTTATTATACTGTCCCCGGGTATACACGTCGCACACACCAGAAGGTTTTGCAATGCTGCCCAAACTGTTGAATTCTTTTCCATATCAAAAAAAGCATGGAAACACAATAAATCAAGCATATATTTCAGGGCACTACTGTATTTAGATATGACTTGCACAGGAGACTACAGATGTCCATGTCACTAAAGTTGATTGGTTTTCATCGTACAGTGCACCCCGGCTACTCATGGGCATAATGGCAGTGGGCCGTCCTGCAAATCGTGAAAACCTGTACAGTATATAATTAATGCCTGTCACAAATGCAATGGGGAATTTCTCCATGAGAACCGTGCTTGGCTACTCAAAACAAGCAACCGCCCCCCCCCCCCCCCCACAAATATATGAACATATGTTACAAAAAAAAAAAAAATTCAAATAAAAACTGAATGCTGCATCACAAATACCGGTAAATGGTGGTCCACTATACAATAATATTGGCACTTGATGTTCTAGCGATAATGATAATACAATGCGTGTACAAATAAGTTGATAAAACAATTTGCCAGTGAGGCCTAATTTTTTGGGATGTGACGGTCGCTTACTGGATGGGAGCACTTTTGTTTCCCTCGTGCCACCAAGACTTGGGGGGGTTGAGGTAGCGACACCACAGTTCCCAGTCAAAGCCCTGGGCGGACAGCGGATACTCCTCAATCTCAAACGTGTCATACTTGATGTTGTCAAACGAAGGGGAGATTATGCGAGTTCTGTCCTCTTTAATTCTCTGAAGAATGGGTTCAGCCCTAGAAATGAGACGGAGAGAGCGCACACATAATTGGAGCATTTGTGTTGGCTGGCTTCTTATCACTCTCATTATGATGCTTGTGCTTATGAGAGCGTACAGAGATGAATTCATTTATTGCACATCTGATAAACTAATGGGGAACTGCCCTAGTGTAATGTGTGCAAAGATGAAAAAGATAAATAACAATTTGAAAACACATTGAAATGCACTTTCCAGTTGAATACAAATGATCATCGTGCTGTATTTGTTCACCGGCACATTAAGCAGAGGCCAGGAAGTCATTCAAATGTATTGCCAGCAAATCCACTCGGAGCCACGAGAGACTCACCAGCCAACATTGAATTCCACATGGGCATCGAAAAGGGCAACGACTGGAGCGGTGGCGGCTCGCCACCCGCTCACTCTGGACCGGATCAGGCCCTCCTGCTTGGCATGCCGCACCATCTTGATGAATCCCGGACGCTTGCTGTTGGTCTCTGACACAAAATCCTTTAACTTCTCCTTCAGCTCTTCTGCGAAACATGCACACACACACATTTTCAGTATCTTAAAAAGTTCCTGGAGATGACGAATGAAGTCAAGCGAAAAGTCTTGGTGAATAAACTTCCACCCACGTTCTCCTCCAGTGGGCATCAGTTTATTGGAAGAAATCCAACAGTATCTACTCGCATCACTGGACCGAAGAGACTTCTGCAAAAAGTCTATTTGGATTTTTGGAGGCTGATGCCAATTTCAATATTTTGCAGGATAAATTTCCAATAACTGATTAATCAGTTGATTAATAATTAAGAAAATCCTGTCTAAAATGAATAAAATAACTTCTTTTTTGGACCCTTTGCACTTACAAGAATAAACATATGAATTTCAGAAAGAACATTCGACTGTTTTACATGACTTTGTTCATATTTTTAACTTGCCAACAGAGAATAAAATCAGCATAAAATGATCCAAATGTATTCAAATTTTTGGGGTTGACTTGGGTGGGCAGTTGAATGTCACAATTCTTTTCTCATGTTGTAATGTGTAAAAAAAAAAAAAATCTGCTGATTTTTGCCAATTTAAAAATAGCTAATATCGGCCCGAGTCAAGTCTGGCAATAGGTTATGGCGCGATCTTTCTCAAGTGTGGCCCTGTGAAGCCCTTTGAGACTCTTACGTGATCAAGGGCTAGACAACATTGTATCTCAAACAATGTGTAAATTGAGCCACTCTTAAGTTGAGGTACCACTCTATTCACGTCTTACCGGAAGATGTGTGATTCATAAAAAAACTTTTCCTGCCTTGCAACCCACTGTAGAAAGTACAATGCACAATGCAGGTAAACAACATGGCCTGTGTCAATTGTTAATTTTAATAGATAGCCTGGACTGCTAAAATCTGGACTGCAGGCTCCAAATGGCCCACTACTTTAGGTTGGACATCTCCAACATCAACTATTTCCCAAGTAAACATATGTAATCCAAGTAAGCAAATAGTCAGGTATAAGAGAGTTTTGAATGTCATTTCAGAGCCAAATGGCTCACCCGGCCAACAAGGCTGTCGTTATCCAGCAATGTGGCTCCGGTGCTGCATGGCCATGAAGTGCGCTAATGGTTCCCCTCGGCAGGCTTCCGGTTGTTGGCAAACCTCCGGAAAGCTATTAGGGGGAGACAGACACTCAGCGAGTTCGCTGGGTTGCATAAAAGGGGCCAATCCAAAATGAACTGGAATGGCACGGAGCGCAGACCTCTACCAAGGCCCAACAAGAGCAAAAAAAGTACAGCGCATCTTACTTGACATTTTCATTAGTTTCCTTCATTACTGTACTGCAAATGTCATCCAGCTAATCCATTATGTTGTAGAGTATATGGTAACACATGCCTTGTGTCGACAAAGTTTGGGCTGTTTTTATTGTAAGGCGTGGGAAAATAATCCCATAGTAACAGAAGAAAGTGAATCGTGAAAAGAATCTGTATTTGCCCCATTATCGAAATGGAATGGTGCATGTGCCCTCACACCAAAACCTCCGCTATGAGCTATACCTTAAAACTGCTTCAGAGACCGAGTTGTTAGGGACAATTTCAGATGAGGTTTGAGAGGAAATCTTAAGCGGAGTGCACACATCTTCGATATGTGCTCGATACGTTTCATACAATGTCGGATTGTAGATGAGCTAATTACATTAAACTCAGCTTGGAAGGACTCCCGTCTCCATCGCTTATATCTGATCGATGTCAAAATATACCCCGCGTATATTTTGGAGCTGCGACTCAGTGATGAGTGTCTGTTCTGAAATCTTTGATACGTCCAATTTAGCTGAGAGGAAAAAAGATCAGTTGCTCTGTTTGGGGGATACACTTCTTTACCTTTGCTCTTGCCCACTGAGAAAAGCTTAATAGCATAGGTTGATGCTTAATAGCATAGGTTGATGGTGTTAAAATGGAAATCCCCAGTGCCACCCACTTATGAAGAATGAGGAAAAAGTGAAGGGACCTTTGCGATTAATGCAACATCACTTGATATGATCTTTTTAAAGGTTTCATGTTAGCTGCAAAAACTGTCAAATATCTTCACATAATACATCTTGGAATAATTGTTGTGGCTCTCCGCTTGTACCATTTATCGTTATTTTTTTCTCTTAACAATTACACTTTTATCATGAATGTCATGTCCTATTGCCGATTATATAATTATTTTCTATTCTAATCTCATAACAGGAATAATTTGATTCCAAAACAAAAAAGGTCGAGGCAAAATCTCTACATCAAGGCTTCACGGGGAACTAATGTTACTGCAGCCATACACACTAGTCGCTCCATGTGGAAATAAATTGGCCTCATCGCCATGAGGAAAGAGTCCGTAAAAGAAAGTCCAAAATTTGTCCAAATTTTGGGAGAATTTAAGATTAACATGGACGATAATGTGCAACACACAAAACAATGGCGTCGACAACTGCCAACGCTAATTAAGACAATGGATGATAGCTAGGCGGCCCGGTGGTTGAGTTGTTAGCGGCTTTGGCCTCCCTGTGTGAAGTTTGCATTTTCATTTACTGATGCCCATACCACAAAACAAAGTCATAGATACAACAGTAGAATGTTATAATGGCAACCCTAAGTGGACAAAAATAATCATGTGCACGTTATTGTGTTTTTGTTGTCTATTTGTAACTTTTTATTTTTTTAAATCAGGTTCCTCGATAAATTTATGGCATAATAGGGAGAATACTTGATTCTAAATAGATTTGACATCCGAGGTCCCAAATTATTTTGCATATTTATTTTTTTCTTATTTTTACTGGTCTGCTAGGAGTAGTTGCTGATAGGTGGAGCAACTGTTTGATTGTTCATTTGTTTCGATTCTACGGTAACAAATATTGAGTCATTGCTGTTTCCTAACAAACAGATTGTTAAAAATAAATAAATAAAACACTCAGATGTGTGTTTCTTCCCTTTAGCCTGTTGAGCAACAAAAGTGAGCTATAAGCAATGCCTCTGAAGTCCAAACTGCAGATCATATGAGAACGCTAATGTCTTTAAATTCCCTTCAGTACTTTCTTCAAAAAAAGAGCATCGAGGGTCTTTCATTTTTGCATCTTGCTTGTAGCAAAGCTCCAATAGTTATTCAATTGCACCAGTGCGCCAACAGATTTGCGTACTTCCAAGCACTTCAGATCTGTCAGTAATGAAGGTATACTGTATGTGTGCGAATGGAAAATAAGAATGATGGTATGTTATGCCTCACAACAAATCATAATAAGGAACAGTTCATTAAAGCAGGAGTGACTGCTGGCCAACAGCCATCCATCTTTCACGAATGATAAACTTGTGTCACTGTAATGGAAAGCAACGGGCTGTGGAACGGAGCCTAGTAGGAGCAACAGGGACTTGCATTCATGTGGTAAATCCAATAAAACATTGTAGATGCAATGACAGCGAGCAATAATATAACATTGCGTGAACTGTCTCAGTACCGTCTTTGCAGATCCATAACACAGCAGCATAGTTTCAGTTCTTTCTTTCTTTCTTGATGTAAGAGTAGATGGAGAGAATTACACATGCTGATATCCAAGAAAAAAAGTAGTGAGTAGTAACGATTCATATTCCCCTCTGTTGATGCTTAATTGTTTTTGTTGCCCTTGTCTGTTGTTTTTGTCACATTCCTACTGAGGCCGCACCCCGTTTTAGCCGCAGCCGTTTAGACTCATACTGCTCGAAAAATGGAACAGTCGGGGTCCCTTTTTCTCACCCCTTGTAGGAACTATTCTAATACACCCCGTGAGGTTGATTATTTGACCTGAAGGTGTCTATTTTTAACTTTTCTAGCGCATGTTTGTTCCCTCCTCTCTTTCTGACATAATGCTGCTGACTTTTCAAGTTACAATAGTGTCGCCAAAGGTTCAACTTGGTCCTCTTATGAGCCGCACAACATGTAGATTCGTATCACTTTTGATGGATAGAGAAGTCTACCATTGTACCAATAAATCTACAATACAGTAGTGCCCTCAGAGTTTAATTCATCCCGTGACCCTGCTCGTAACTCAAATCATTTGTATTTCAAATCATCTTTCCCTCTTGAAATAAATGACACACCATTAACTTTTCCAGCCTCTCGCACAAAAAAAGTTATTTTTTCAATTAGAAAAGTACTCTACTCATATACTATTGCTTTTTTTATATTACAAAATACAGTAATCATGTCACTAAATAGAATTCTGTACAGTATAGACATCTCGGCTCCTCATGGAGGATAAAGAAGATATGATAGATGTACTGAAAGTCTAAATGTGCAATGAGTGAAGTTGCTCTAGCACGTCGATATTCTTCATGACAGGGAACTGTCAGGGCTATTCTTGTCTAATTAAGCTGTCAGGGGAGGCGAGACCGGAAAATATGTCAATGCAATATAACGCGATCTAACTTGCTGTTGCGGCAACAACAACAATCATGTTGTCAATTGCAAGACGCAATCTCCAAAGACGAGGTGAAGGTGTTAGTCACAGGGTTTTTGTTGATATGTTACACGATGTGGAAGATATCGCAACAAATCAAACATATCCTGGACTTTACCTTGTGGCATTCGCACCAAATCACGCCACAAGGAGTTTTGTGTTTTGTTGTTCCTGACTAAATATTTAGGCCAGATCTGGAAAATTGTGCAGGAAAATCGAGCCAATGTCGGGTCTAAAAGCTTGTAGTCTGTTTCAGGCATGAATTGTGAGGCTCATGAGACACTTCCACAATGGCAACCACATCGTGGGTCAGTGGGCTAATGGTGTTATCCACAAATGTTGTCATGACAACAACACAAGTCGTAAATGGGGTGTCATGTCACCTACCAAATGTCACATCATGACTTGGCTTCCTGGAGGAGCCCAAGGAGGCCGTGCTGCCAATTAAAAGATGCACGTGACTTGTTTTTCAGACATGATGTTATCATATAAGGCTAACAGAGAGCTTTGGGTTCTCCCAATTCTTCTTTTTAACGTATCAAAGTACTAAGTGGATATTTACAACTCTGAGGCCGTCAAGGCCCCGAAGGAGTCTGATCATTGTCATCCCAGCATGTTCAGATAACATAACACTGATCTACATTCTGCTCCAGCAAGCTGCAGGCCGAGCTGCATGTTTTGCATTATTGACTTGGGTAAACAAACTTCTCTCAGGGCCAGTATTCACCGTCTTGACATCATCTAATGACTGTCTAACTTGGGTTGCATGCAGAGACTTTTAAAAATGGTCATCTTATAAATGCATGACATTGACACTGTACTGTTAAGAGTGTTTACACACTGCACTTGGTTTACACGGTGCAGGAAGGTACAGGGACAATGGCGACGCAGTGTAAGCTTGCCACTATTTGGCGCTGGTTGTGAATAGACTGAACAGGAAGGAGACCAGGACTTTTGCCCACTACTTTGGACGTAAACAAGGCGGCAGCTGTTCCAAGAGAAAGCCCTAAAATAAGGGTATATGCTTGTCCGATTCTAATGGCACGGCAGGATCTGGGGGAGTTTAGGCTCATCTGTGAGCTATTGCTCTATGGAGACTGCTTCGAGTTGTCAAGCGGTTCACTTGTTTAATTTCCGTGCAATCCACATGGGTTTATTTCCCACTCATAGTCGGTGTAAATGCGAGTGTGAATGTCATGCCTCTAGACGTCCGCTGGGTTGACTAGCGACCCATCCAGGGCATACTGTGCCTTTGACACAGTGCCAACTGGGCTAGGATGCAGCTCCTCACAATGTCGGACAGCAAAATGGATGTCTGGCTGTTTTATTGATTGTTCTTGGCAAACGGCTCCTTGAGCGATGCCTGTTGTATTCTTAAGATTTAGATGATGTAAAGAATATATCGAAGTTATGGTAAAACATGATGCATTTGTCCAGGAAGGAACTACATTTCCAATTAGTTTTTTCCGGCAAACATGGTATTATGAGATCCATTAGAAGAGGTGAATCATTCTTCCTTTTCAAAGCCAATAATTAGAGTGGCATCAATTTACCAATATGATGTGTATGCTTATGGTAATGTGATGCAGGTTCTATCTATCTATCTATCTATCTATCTATCTATCTATCTATCTATCTATCTATCTATCTATCTATCTATCTATCTATCTATCTATCTATCTATCTATCTATCTATCTATCTATCTATCTATCTATCTATCTATCTATCTATCTATCTATCTATCTATCTATCTATCTATCTAATCTATCTATCTATCTATCCATCACACTACATAATCTCAGTCTTTGCAGATGTTTTCAGCAACTATCTTCAAACATGTCTAAGGTTGTCATGATTCGGTTTGGTACCAACAGGTGGCACTGTAGGGCTCTCCCTGCAGCTGCACACCTGTTGGTCATTATGTAATTAGTGCTTTAAAAGGACTCCCAGCCCGAGCACTCGTTGTCGGGTCATTGTTGCTGTTTGTGTGCTCGCTGCTGTCATGTTTGTTCCGGTCATGTTTTGGTTATTGATAGTTTTTGTTTCAGTCATGGTTTTTGTTTGATACTTTGGCTTCGTTTTGTTTTCAGGACTTTGTTTGTTTTGGATTTAGTTTTCTCTGTTTTAATACAATTTGTCAAGTACACCCTGCTCCTCCATCTTGCCTGCTTTTTGGGGATCCACCACCACCTCGCTACGTGACAAAGGTATTTAGAACTAAATACTGTATCTGAATTCACTTAACAGGGTCTTTCACTATTCAAATCACAGACAATGGGGGCACTATTCATTGCTATTGTTTCGGGATGTATAAAACTAGTAAAGGAAAGTACCCTTTGCGTTCAAAGCTATTCGGTTTAAGAGTGGATGCTAAGTTGGGAGAATGTGTCGTAATGTTAAAGTTTGCTGGTTACCGTTATTGCTGTTGTCGTCCACCAAAATGATCTCTTTGAGAAGATGGGAGGGTGTTCTGCTAATGGCTGAGTGAATGGACCGCAGGATGACAGACAGGGCTTCGTTCACGAAAATGAACACGACGCTCACTTGCGGGAGGTTTAAAGGATAAGTGATGTTTCTGCACCTGCAGAGGACAAAAGAAACAACTGGTGAGGTAAATAACCTTAAAGCTCTTGTCAAAGAAAATTAGAATGCAATTTTAACAACATTAAAGCGAGATAAATATTAATTTGAATGTATAGTATTGTGGTTACAATCTAAATAAAAATAGGTTGGTGACACAGTGATTAATGTTGTCACATCACTCTTCCAGCAATGAAGGTATTATATCATACGCCATCCCATCACCAAATCATGTCGTTCATCCAGTGTGTTTACATAATGCCATTGCCCGAGCATGTCTTTTAAAACATGTTAGGACAATGCCAAGGCACCCCCCACCCCAAAGTATTTTGAATGTATCTGTGTGGTTTGTACTGGTGGTAACGGATGGTTTGGAGTACAGTTAAGAAAACCTCCCCCGTAAGCTTTAACTGCGCCGGGACCTCCCCTTGTAGGCTCCTGCAACCTTGGTGATGTCACCATAAACAATGAGTCCTGGTCAATAACGATGTCCAAGGTGATGTTCTGTTCTTCTCTGAGACTTATGACCAACATCTACATTAAACTGTAACATTTTCAAGATAAGGGATTGAATTAATATTGGTGGTTGGACAATGGGTCAAATAAGTAAATTCCCTGGCTTCCTGTTTTGGAAACTTTCATCAGCCAATCACAGGGAACATGTAGACCATTTTCCGTTCCACGTCATCAAAGGCTGTGCTGCATCGTTGACTCAATACAAGGGGAGAAAAATACTAGTGTGGCTGTTAAGATTGTGAGGTTTTTTTTAGCGTGGAGTTGTTGTCGTTTTTGAATAGTTTCAAACAATATCGACATGCCTAGCTGTTGTGTGTATGCGGGTACGAAGCTTCTTACCCAGTGGGCCTGAGATCTGCTATGGGCCTGTCTAATGGGAGACGGTCGCTGAGGTAACTGTTGTAGCCGTAGTACTGGAACATCTTGAGCGCCACTCGTCGATTATCGGAGCTGAGCTCCTGACCCCAGTGAGCGAAGAGAGACGAGTCTGAGAAAGACGCGTCGGCCTGCTCGTCCTCTCCTCGGCCCGGAGCTTCTGAGACACAAGACAAATAGCATAAAGGATTGTCTCGAGTCCAGACCGCAGTTGCTGCAAGTGTGCACAAAGAGACAAAAAAAAAATATGGCGCAGTGATAATACATTCACTGTGATAAATGACTTTCCTGTGATCTGATCAAACATGAAATAGACCAGGGGTTCATACTCTTGATGGAAAGCCCAAGTGTCCTTGAACAAAAGATCCAATCATTAAAAGCCGGTGGTTGCATCTGCAGACGCTCTGACTCTTTGACCTCCAGGGAGGTAAATGAGAAAAATCCCAGCACGTCGACAACCGGAGCAGCTTCTAAGAGCATTCAAGTAACGGTTTACCAATGAGCACAATTAAGTGTTGCTTCAGGCAATATCAATGCAAATTTAATAAGAATATGTACTTTTGTGCGGTCCACCCTGCACTCCTACCTTGCCTCATCTGCTTCCCTGCATTTGGGTCCAAAACCTAACTTGACAGAGTCAAGACATATCTTCTTCTATAGTTTATTCGTCATTAAAGATAAGACGAAGAGCTTTGTTTCTAAGTTTTACAAAATGGAGTCAAGTTTATTGTCATTGCACGTTACGAATACACAGCAATGACCTTCACTTAACAATCACAACCTGTCCAAGAGACATAAAAAACAATGACCAACAGAGGGAGACAGAACGGGAAGCCTGCAGAGTCACCAGAGGGCACCCCAATTTTCATCGATGACAAAGAGAAACATAAGTAAGGGGAGGGGGGAAAAACAGTCCCATACTTGGCTCCTATAAGGTATGTATGGGTTTGGGAAAAGAAAAACCTCAGAAAACACCCACATGAATAGAAGACACAACAAACAATGACTCAAAATACTTGCACATGAGAGAAGGGAGAAGGCGGGTATCGTACGGGTAGACATTACCTGTCGTAAAATTATTTTTACACTGGTACAGCAGTTAAGAATGCGGTAATGTTTCCAAATATAAATCAACTGAGGTCAATAGAAATGGATCCAGATGTTGGAAAAACTACTGGCTGCAAAAGGTCACAACTCACACCGAGTCACCGACTAACGCAGAATAATGGGCTCGTGGCCTGGTAACAGCCAGCCAGCACCACACTCTCGTTCCCTGACGCCTTCTTCTAAAGCCGTACACATTCAAAGTCACAGATACTACAGAAAAAGCTGAGGACACTGACTTCAAGTGGACAAAAATAATACCTGCACCTCACATGTGCATCATTGTTTCCCTAAAAATATACAATAGCTGCAGCCCTAAATACAATTTAGGCAGTGACTCTTCCGCATACCACCAGAGGCAGCCCGCGTCCCACTACACCCTGACAATCACTGCTTTCACAAAAAAATACTTTTTTGTGAAAGTGAAACTGAGAAGATGCTTAGGGTATAGTGTGCACGAAAACAAAAATATAGAATATTAATAACATGCACACAGACACACTTTAAAAAAAAATCCATCTCCCAAACACCCCTTCGATCAACTTGGGACCAGTTCGCGGGCTAGCGGTCGATCGACTTGTTTGGGCATCCCCGCATTAGAGTAACAGCAGGCAAACGTTTAGCAACAGGGCATGTTTCAGGTGCCAAAACCAAATCCGCTCGCAGCCCGTGCTGATAGACACGATCTTCATAAAACATTGGCAGCATCTGCTCAAGATTGAGAGCTACAAGAGCTTTGTAAATGCACACCAGGCGTGTTTAACAGTCAAGACGATAACCTCCCGGCAAGTAGGTTGGAATTCTAATAAAAGGGAGGAAAAAAATGCATGCTTCGTGTGAATTCCACAGGTTGCTCATGTAATAGAGGCATTCCTTGGACTGTTGCTGCCTGTTGAGACATTACACCAGGAATGTTCACACTGTGAATATTTAAGCACGAAACTGTTTTGTTTATTATACCCTAGACTGGTCACCAGCAAAATGCAGAGCATGAAAAAGCGATTTATAGCTAGAAAACAGTGGAAGCGCTATTGTGAATACAAGTTCACGGCGAGAAGACGATATATCGAGTTATCAATTAAATTAAAAAAAAAAAAAAAAAGAACCTCACAAGTTTCCGTGCTACAAAGAAAAAAAAGGAGAGGAGCTTGTTGAAGATAATGGTATTTTTCATATGGACATCGGATAAGAAAGAAATGAAATAAAATGAAAAGTCCCTTTGGTATCATCTGTTAATCTCCGCGCTTTATTGAGACTATAAAGGAGCAGTTATATGACGTAGCTTTAACAGCCTACAATACTGCTGACAGATTGAGGTTACGCTGAGGAATAATTCACTGGCTGACAACTACTAAACACCTTTTAACTGCAGGAGGAAGCAATTTCTTCTTTTACTTGTTTTCTTTCCTTTTAATCCTCTTAAAACTGAGAGCGGCTTAAACAGTGTACACACACATTGTACATGACAGTGACTTTACACTGCAGCAAAAAGAAAAGCCGAGGCCACTCGAGGTATTATTTTATACACACTATCGAGACAGTAGAAGGAACATTTATTATAAATTTTGGACTAAATTACTGATAGATTCATTGCCGACAGGGGTGGCAATATGGTAAAAGTGTCAGCTGCTTTACGTACTACTAATACTACTACTACTACTGTAGCTTTCGTAATGGTATTCGTCCTCAAAGAGGCTGGGACACCAAGAAACAAATGACAAGGTTATAAAAGACGTTTGTTTTAAGCAGACTGGACATCTGATATTTATGAGCACATTGTCTAACGAACATATGATTGACAACCTTGTCTCTCCAATTTGAATATGGATGTCAGTACCAAGGGCGCACTTGCACGAAACAAAGAAAATAAGAAATGACTCGAAGGAGATATGCATACGCAATGTATATATATAAAGTGTGACAGAAAAGTTTCGAACGGGTGTCACAAAAGATATATTTCAAATATTTCGCCAGGGAAGTGATCCCTTATATTTTCCATCTTCCTCTGCCGTGCCTTCTTGCGCTACTGGAAAGAGTCTTCTGCGATGCGTTGGGCTCATCCAGGTCTTCAAAACAGGTCCCCTTGATGACGCACTTGTAATGGGGGATAGGGGGGGGGTCTTGAAGGTTGGGTGAGTAAGAAGGTTGCTCCAGCACAGCCAGGCTGTCGGATACTTAGAGCATTTAGAGCAGGCCGTCAGGGTGAAGCAGTTGTCCTGCCACAACCCTCACCTCTTCTTGCGCACCAAATGAAGCTCACATACTTTTGCCAGCCAGAATCTATCTATCTATCTATCTATCTTAACACTCAGATTGATTGTGCACCTACCGTATCTCATTTGGATGCCCTCCCCCCTCCCCCGCCCACCGTTTATTCATATGTTCTTCCTTTTTTCACTTCTAGATGCAAGACGTAAGGAGCTCATCATTCCGTTTTTAGCAGCATTATAAAGCCTTAATGCATTTACAGTATTTGAATGCTTCCGACTAAATGTCTTCATATATAAATTTAATACTGGGGCTTTTCACAGATGCATTTTCGCTTTGTTTATTCAACTCAAATGCATTTTGAACGAGCTGCTCCACCACTCCAGCTGTTCTACTGAAGAAGACGAAGCGTAACATGCCGCAGTTGCCCCCAGCAGCTATGTTACAGACTGACATCATTAGGCGGCATACTGTACTGCGAGGGGTGCAATCACGTGTGAAACAGCGTCCTAATGGTCTTTTTGGGTGGGGGCACGAAAATCCGACTAGTTCACAGATAAAGTTCATGTTTACAATACAGTACTTTTTTCGACTGAAGCAGTTAAAATCGACCATTGGGTTACACTAAAAACGAAGAAAATCCCGTTTCAGGGCAGTATAAAACGAAGCTTTTGCTTGTTTGTACCTCAGGCCTATCTTGTCACTTTGTAACAATTGAGAAAATCGGTGATCGACTGGTTAGCACGTCTGCCGCACAGTGAAGGGTTCGATTCCGTCTCCGGAGTTGTATGTGTCCGTGTGGGTTTTCTCCATGTACTCCGGTTTCCTCCCAAAGTCCCAAAACACGCATGGCTGGTTAATGGTACACTCCAAATTGTCCCTAGGTATGATTGTGAGTGCGGATGGTTGTCCGTCTACGTGTGCCCTGCGAGTGGCTGGCAACCATTTCAGGCGGTCTCCCGCCTCCTGCACGAAGACAGCTGGGATAGGCTCCAGCGTGCCTGCGACCCTCGTGAAGATAAGCGGATTAGAAAATGGATGGATGGATGATTTCACATTCTGCTGTAAAACCTCGGTGCTTCCATTTGTATCCATCATTTTTAAGTTCGGTATTCCTTCACGGGATTCTAGGTGTGTTGCATTGTATTGAGTGGACTTGATTTGGAAAGTCACCTTCCATCTCCGTAAGGTTTGCAGCAAAGCACAAACCTTGGCAAGGTTACAGAAAATGCTCCACTTAATGTTCCCGAGAATAAAGTGGCCTGCACAATTCTAAAATGGTCACACTGGCTCAGTTTCAACTACAGTGATGAAAGAGAACCATTACACTGAAAACTAAAATGTTCATGCGTTTTCTGAAATTGATTGTTACACGACTGCTGCTGCACGCCGACAACAAAGTCAAATGGATGTGAAGAGATGAAAAGATCTCAGGATCAACTTGACATCAGACAGACATTTTAAACAAATCTGATCCAGTAGCCCGAACACAGGCAGACATTTTACAATTCATCCTCAGCCGCGGTGTCATTCTACATAGAAAGCACAGACATCAGGCAACTGCTGTCACAATAACGAATTAAATTTTTCCTTGAGATAGCAGGATAAGACCTTGTTGTAGACCACAGTCTGATCTCATCATTCTTGTGAATCACACTTAAATATTTATCTCTTGGTAAGAAAAAAAAAGCTACTGTGGAAACATATGACGCCAGCCGTTTTCATGCAGAAAATCCCCCACATGCTGTCAGTAATATTTTTCCAAATACATCTCCTGCAGAGGAATGCGATGCTGCACATTATGAATGTTTTGCTTTTCACTTTTTGTGACAGCGTCGTGCGGAGCTACTTTCAAACTTCTTATGTGACTTACTATCCGACACAAATGTTTGTTCCATTCATCACTAAAGGATTGCGAGAGTAAGAAATGAAACATTTCTCATGGCCCTGTCAGGTACCATCAAGGTGCGCCATGCTTGAATACATCAATTGATCAGTGTGTCACTAAAGTGAGCACCACTGCATCCCAACCACTTCGACTGACCGAGTGAAACCCTTGAAAATCAATCTTTATTACTTTGAATAGTTAGCCTTGACTGTTTGCAATTTGGAACCGAGCATTGAAAAGGAACATGTACTTCCTTTGATTTCATCTCAGCTACCTTGGCCATTTTGTGTCAGACTGCATGAAAATTGATGGGGTTCCCACTTTGACATGGAAAAATTAGTTTCAGACTTCAAGAAAGGAAACGTCACTTCAAGAAAGTCACTAATTCGGCTATTCTGAGAATGTACTCATTTGAAAACACAAAATGATGATAAAAATCAAGTTTGGGTTTGTGCCATTCTATATATTGCACAAAACCAAACCAACAGTGGACAACACACTTCTCAACAAAGTTTGAATTTGATCCAAATTTTGTGGGAAAACGCACGGGACACAGAAATTGGTCAAAACGTTTTAACGAGCGATCAATATTCAATTATTTTTGCTCTAAAATTCGAGCTACCTAACATCATCATTAAATCGGTGTCATTAAAATAAAAAAAAATCATTTACCGCATCTCGCGATACTTTCTGGGAAGATATATCATCCAGAAAAGTTTGTTATCATGACAGGCCTACTCACACTCAACCAGTGTATGCATACGGTATGAACACAATATGTGTTGTGGTAGTTAGAAGGAAGTGTGTGTTGTGATTGTATCACTGACAAAGTTGCCGCTCTGCTTGACATTTTTCTCATGACAAAAAGCTAATTTTCTCTGCTTTTTGGTCAGAAACTCACCTTTTTTTTTTTATCAAACAAATGTTTTTCTGGTTGTTTTGGTTTACGATGGTTCTTTTGGTAAGATCGGTGCTTCTGTTGTCACATTGAACTAAATTTGCTGGGTCTTGAAAGATCAGTCAAATTGCTTTAAAATGGTGGAACTCTGCTTTTATATTGCACATCGTACGATGTGGTACCACATTGAAGGTACACAACTTTAAATTCGGAATTGCCTGCACACGATAAAAACCTATACAGAACAATTGCTTAAAATCGGCGATAATACCAGCTGAATCACGATATAATGAAGGTTCAATGTAGTTCAAAAACACGTTTGGTCCACCACTGGTAGGTCCTCTGCGGCTAGGGACTGGGGGGTTGGGGGTGGGGGGCACACGTTCTCTCATTAGGATGCATCAGAGGATGGCACATCACACTGACATTTTCCTTTTCAAAGACGAGAGGTTGTGTGCTGCTTTGTCTTTCTCTTTGTTTATTCCCGAGAGGGGATATGCAGAGGCAGAATTTTAGTAGGAGGGTCATGTTTACTTGCGGCATCCTTTGTCATCTCTACCCCTTTTGTGCAACCCTCCTCATTAAACCCAAAGATCGCTCTTGCCCTTCAGAAGGATATAAAGGTCCTCGCTGTACTTTTTTCATCTTTGGGAGAAGCGTTCTCATTTTGAAATTCTTTGTAATTAGTGAAAGTAGAGTTTCGGCGACTAGCCACCGCACACTTCTCTGCAAGAGGAACCATTTTACTCTTCGACAATGTTGACATGAATGTAACCAGTTCATTGGATGTAGCACCTGCATCACAAATTCCCATCATTATAAATGATTCACGAGAAAATGTCATGTCTTTACTTAGGTGTTGTTGTTTTTTCCTAGCTTCCTCCCACGTTCCAAAAAACATGCATCTTTGGTTTGTTTAAGATCATAAATTGCGTGTGAAAGTGAGTGTACAGTAAATGGTTGCATGTCTGTATGTGCCTTGGGATTGACAGGAAACCAGTCCAGGGTGGACAACCGAAAGGTTCCAGCTCACAAGTAACTCTGTACTGTATAAGTTTTAGAAAATAAATGGAACGACAATAAGTGAGGGCGGCCCGGTAGTCCAGTGGTTAGCACGTTGACTTCACAGTTCTGAGGTGCCGGGTTCAATTCCAGCTCCGGCCTCCCTGTGTGGAGTTTGCATGTTCTCCCCGGGCCTGCGTGGGTTTTCTCCGGGCGCTCCGGTTTCCTCCCACATTCCAAAAACATGCATGGCAGGCCGATTGAACACTCCAAATTGTCCCTAGGTGTGAATGTGAGCGTGGATGGTTGTTCGTCTCTGTGTGCCCTGCGATTGGCTGGCAACCGATTCAGGGTGTCCCCCGCCTACTGCCCGGAGACAGCTGGGATAGGCTCCAGCACCCCCCGCGACCCTAGTGAGGATCAAGCGGTTCGGATAATGGATGGATGGATGGACAATAAGTGAGAGAGTCCCCCCCCCACCCCCCACCCCAAATACAAAACCATAGTATCAATCAAAGGGAATGAACATCATCTGTAGGCAAAGCCACACTTTTGATAAAAATGAAAAGTGTGCTTTTACAGGCGACAAGCTTTCGGGAGCCAAATGCACTTGGAAATCTTTCAGAGATAAATGTCGAACCTCACTAAATTCTTATCTGGTGGGAATCACTGACTCACCATTTTATAAGGAGGCAGGGGCGGTGCTTAATAAAATGGCGTTTGAGTGAAAGCCTCTTCAAGCGCCCGTGTGGGATATAAATCAGAAATCTATTTCTGAGCGGAGAAATAAGATAATGTAGCCTATGAACCAGTAATGTGAAGAGGGTGTTCACTCATCCTTGAGAACCAACACTTAGCGGTTCTACTCCTAGATATGATAACCTTCTTAACATCATAAAAAAAAGGAGAATATATACCACAAGTTACGTGACGTAAGCAAACATTTACTCCGGTACATTTACTCAAGTAACTTTTAGGATGAATTGTATTTGCCAGAGTCACTTTGATGCAACATACTTTTTACTTTGACTTGAATATATATATATATATATATATATATATATATATATTAGAGCTGTCAAACGATTAAAATATTTAATCTAATTAAAAACTCAACTGTCATAAAAACTCAAATTAACTAAAAATTAATCGTGATTACTCACGCATTTTTTATCGTTTCTGAATTTCCTTTTATATTTTTTGTCCTATTTTCCCCCATTTTAATGCTCTCATCAACATGGAACCATGAATCAGTTTTCTATGTTCAAAATGCAAATATTTACTGTAATAACAATTTTCAATTTTACATGAACGTTTTTCACTTGGAACAGTTATTCACACATTATCTCTCACACAATATTACTGTCCATCAACAACAGTGAAAAAAATATTTTGTCACACAACAGCTGCTTGAACAGCTCTTTTTATGGAATCAAAAGAGCGCAATATAACATTATAAAGTGCACATCTAAGGTAAACTAGTACCGGTACTCAGCCTATAATGGATTTAAGCAATGGTTGCATACTTCGTTTTTCTCAAATTTGCTTTGAACACAGCAGTCAGGCTATGCTGATTCTGTTGGTCCTTCTTGCTCGGAAGTCTCTCTACGGTTTTGTGTCGACATCATTTCGGATGCTTGTAATGGAGGCTCTCGCTGGCAATCCGTAGTGGAGTTGTTCAGTTAATTCCGTTTTTCACGGCCCCCTGAATAGGGATTGTCGGCCAGCATGGAAGGATCTCTCGTTCTGTACTTTTTTGATCATTTATTGGAGCACTTTGCAGCAGAAGTAGTAGTAGTAGTAGTTGTAACAGAAGTATCAGAAGCAGGTAATAACCTAAACTACACATAAATGCAGTAAAAAATTAATATATCTTTCTGCATCACAATGTAAATATGTATATAATTGAGATAAATTAATACCTTTATTTAACAATACGTTTAATAAATAATGTAATCAACCCTGATTTCACTATGTATCATTATCGTCATCATTATTCATTGTTTTAAACGTAAGAAACCATACAACACAAACATATCAAGTCGAATCGAACAAAAGAACTACAAGTCCCAATAGTCAATCCCGGAAGTGGAGCGCGGTATGATTAACCCCAGCTGCAACGCAATTTACTTCGTTTAAACGTCAGATTGCAGACGGACAAACATGACAACTATGCAAAAATGAGCTAAATAAAGACACCCTTGTTCTAGCAACATTTTAGCCCACGCTGTTTAAATTGCCGATTGCGAACGGTAACTGACTGTGATTGCATAGCGATGCGGCAAACAAAGAAACCGATCATGACCGAATCTAAAAGCTAACTTTACACATCTGACTTGATAAGAAGCACACGCGTAGCTTAACATTGAGCCATGCCGACGACGAAGCGAGTGTATTCACTCACGAAACAAAACGCTATTTATACATCGCGCGAACGGTCACCTGCCAGTGGCAGCCCCGCCCCTCTTAAAGCGCCAGGTCAATCCAACAGGAGTCGTTCGATGCAATGCGAATGATTTCAGCTTGAGTGGAGCTGTGGACAATGTTGACAGGCTTGCATGCAGTAGCCATACATTTAGCTATGGCTTCAGCAAATTTGTTCTTCGTCGTTTCATCCATTTTCTTCGCTTTGAAATGATCCATAGCTGTCTGTCTGAGACGAGGGGGCGGAGTACTCACGTCAGCTGTGTGCTTGGCCATTAAGTGGCATTTCAGACTCGACGTGCTATGATGATAGCTCAGTTTACGACTGCAAAACATACAGGTAACTTTGGTCTTGTCAGTGGAACAATCTGGCAACTTTTTAAAAGTAAACTTTCCATTCATAAACTATTTAAGTATCCGTTTTCGGTGTCTCGCGCTGCCGTGGCTGGAAAAACAAACGTGCGTGGACCTGTGCAGCATGCTTGATGTGTGGTTTCTGGTTTATTTATAGAGCAACGTAACATCCGCTGTGACGTCTGCCGCGTTAATCTCGCAACAAAAATTTTGATCCCGATAAAGTTCATTTAAATTAATGCCGATAAAAACGCGCTAAACTGACAGCTCTAATATATATATATATATATATATATATATATATATATATATATGGTGCGAGACTTCCTGCTCGGATGCTGTTCACCAATCAAATGTAATCAATAGTCTCTCTCTTTGTTTGGTGAAGTCCATTTTATCAATCAAACACAGCCAGGCAGTCACATTACTGCACGCAGTCTTTGCAGTCTTGTCTAAGTGACTCTGTATCTCATATACTGTCGCATTTGTAATGTTGGGGGCTTTTAGAAAAAGAGTTGTAATATTTGATTTTACCATGCCAGTGATTGAGATTAAAAATATATTTTTGAAAAGGCAGGTTTTGTTAGCCTCCATTTAGTAGTCATTTTAAAGCTGATGTATGCAAAATAACGTGTCACGTTTGGCTCGCAGTTCTTTCAAGGTATCCTTATTTGTAGTTTGCCCTTGATTTCATTGAGGAGACTCTTAATGAGTCCTTTGAGGTTTTTGTCCATTTTTATCACACGGCATCTTTTGAATGCCCGCTATCAAACAAAAGTATCTTTTTCTGTCTTGTTCAACAAATCAAAAAGCTAAGCAACTTAAATGTGAGGCATTGTGATGTTGAAGTGTCAGCACTTCATGTGCGATAAGAGATTGTATGCTGAAGAGCAATCTTTCACACAGCGACCGGTTCAAGATTTTCTTTGAATTGTTCCCTCCCTTTGAGTGAAGGTGTATGGATCAATATGTTCAGTGGTGCGGTGATTGGTTAGAGAGGAAGTGTTGGAGGTGTTGAAGTGTAATGTCCTCTGCTTGAGGACAACGTTGGCACAATGTAATGGACTAAAATAAATGCAGAGGGTGAAGGAAAATGGGTCACTTGCAATCAAATCCTTTCTTTAACTGTACTGTAGAAATATTCACACGTCTGTACCTTATTATTTATATTTCTGGCAACTTTGTCTTTTACCCCACTATATTTCCTAATCTGCAATGCATATTTTGACTCTGATACATTTACACTCACAATCTTCATTGTTTGTAACGACAAAATAAAATCTGAGGAAATTGTCTGGTGATGTCACGTCTGAACCGCGGGACACAAAGCGCTGAACAATGTTCGGAAATGATTGACTTGCCATTTTCGAGTCAACAGTACATTGTACAGTAACATCTGCAGGCATGTCAGAAAATTACATCCGCACCATCAAAATATTAAAAGGATTCCTCAAGTAATGCAGGCACACTGAAGAGGCGGTGTGAGGGAGGCAATCCGTTTTCAAGGTTTTTAAAATGGTTCATAAAGCAAGTCCTTACAGGCACGGACGCGCACACACACACACACAGATTCCCTGATGAACTATACTATATGAAAAAAGACATAGCAAGGCACAGAAAAACTACATGAGGAAAAGAGCACCCTCTCATCCACGCTGACAAGAATGACGGCCGCCACACCTCCCATCATGGAGGCCCCCCATGAGGGAAGACTAGAGCTTTGAAAAATATCAAAACTTGAATTGAAAGAATTAAAATAAATGAATAAGTTCGGCATAGTGCAGAGGTGAAGGGTTCGATTCCGTCTCCGGTCTTCCTGTATCGAGTTTACATGTTCTCTCTGTGCCTGCGTGGGTTTTCTGCAGGTCCCCACATTTCAAAAACATGCACCATAGGTTAATGGAACGGTCTAAATCACTGGTGTCAAACTCAAGGTCTGGGGGCCAGATCTGGCTCACTACATCATTTTATGTGGCCCACAAAAGCAGCTCAAATATGTCAACTTCCATGATCCTTTCTAAAATGAGATATATTCTAAGAGTTTTCTTGTTACTAAACCCTTCACGATAGTAACTAAACAATAGTTGAATCAACATTTATTATTGACTTTTTTATATGGTTTCAGTCATAACGCCCCTCCAAGTGAAAGGGTAACTAAAATCTGTCCCCCGCCAAAAATGAGTTTGACACCGCTGCTCTATATTGTCCTGAGGTGTGATTGTGAGTGCGAATGGATGTTAGTCTATGCGCGCCATGCGATTACCCCGCCTGCTGCCCGAGGACGGCTGGGATAGGCTTCAGCACACACAGTTGTGAGAATAAGCGGATTGGAAAAGGGAGCGTAGGTCTACGCGCGTCTATTTAACCCCACTCTTTGCAAAAATAAAATAGAAATTCAAAACTTAAGTCACAAGAACTTCTCTGTAAAAATATTTGCATAATTCTAGCAAACCTCTGAACGTAACCCGGAAGTTGTTCTCAGGCCTCCAAATTATAGAGTGTGTCAAGTGTTTTCATCGGGATAAGAGGCTTGAGCACCGAGGAGCTTCCAGGGGCTCGATTAAAACAAGGGACGTACGTCTCTTGCATCCTCTGCGAAAGTCCTGCAGCTCCTCGATGGTTATGTATGAAAACGGACATATTTTGCTAAGTATCTGTTCAATTTGGGGCAGTGCTTGATCCCAAAAAGACTTGATTACACTGGTTCATGGTTACTACACTGAACCAACTACCTGTTTCTAAGCTATTTCTCAAATGCATTTGGACACATTAAAAACATCAATCAAAACGTTTTGATGGTTCTTCACAGTTTTTTGCATTCCATGTAATGCATAAGCAACATTTTTTTTTTTTAATCTATGAGTCATTCCAAATATGCACTGCATGCATTGACGGTGGAGGGGGCAGGGTAGACGCGCACCTTGGAAACATGCCGCTCTTGCTGTGAAAGCATCACCTTTCGTACAAAGCCGTGAAGGATTATACTCAGATGAAAGGAATGCAGGGAAAAAAGAGTGTATCAAAAGTCCTCGATGTTTGAGTTTGACGGGAATTTTGGCGAAAAATCTACCTCGTGCGTCAAACAAAAATTGTCATCATGGTGTCATCAATCCAATAGGCCAAATATAATTATATAATTATAATTCAAAACATAACCTAGAAATGCCTCATATTTTTGAACAGCAAAACGCTCCACTCACCAATCCCCGACATGCTTGAATATGTTTTAAATTGTTACAAAAGTCACAGTAAGCTTTATAAAGTCCATAAAGATCACTGTTAACATGAGGACATCGCATGGACCAGATACCTTTTTTTTCTACTTCTGACTTAAAAATGTGACAAATGTGCCTTCAGGTTAATCCTTTTTTTTTTCATACACTCCTCAACATCCTTTGAGTGCTGCCTTCCGTTTCCAAAAACATCTTCTCACTTTTTGATAGTGAAACAATGAGATGAATAATTAGCTCTAAAGCTCTGCTGGGTTGCAAAAAAATGTGAACCAGCACATCGCCGCACGACAAAGAATAACACACAGCAGTCCACTTTTACACTATGTATGTTTGAAAGACTGACCAGTCAGACTGAGGCGCTTCTGGCTTCGTGGCTGATGGCAGCCGCTGCCCTCAGTAGAACGCTTCCAAAATGTTGCCTCACAGCTGGACTCGTCATGATTTGTCAGAAGAACGCAAACACTTGCAGAGCCCAGGGTTAGAGAAATGGTACACAGATAGCCACAGGGTAATATTGTTCTTTTATTATTTATTAATGGAACATTCTGACTGGCCTTATCAGTCCGACTAGCACATACACACCAGTGGTGGGCACAGTCGTGATATGATCACTCCACCTGTACACCGGGGAGTCACAAGACCCTGAAGGAATAATGGATTTCATTGTTTGGCGCTGCGCTTGGTTTGCTGCCTAATCTGCGTGAAGTGGCATCTATTGCCAAGGGTTTAATAGTTTGGAAGAAAACAAAGTTGATTGTAAATATCACATACTAGTATACATTATATGGTACACTATCGACTGACCTCTCTTGTCGTTCTTTGATTTAGTCAATGGCGTGAATGTTTAGAACAAAATGAGTTTCTTTGTGAAACTAAGATTTTATTGTGTTGTTCAGCTGTGTAAAATGGAATCTTTAATAATGTAATTGATGGCAAAGTTTCCTGATTATCTATGAAGAAAATTTCTTCGATAGCCATTCTCTGCACACGATGCTTTCCGTTTCTTGAAAAACAAAGCTGTAAAAAATGCAACACAAGCATTGGGGCGCTGTGTTGTATTTTTTTTTTCTTTTTTCTTTCTCAATCCAGCAGGGACATCCCTGAGCAAATACCAGCAGAGTTCTTCAGGGAGATTTAGTAATGACTTTGCTTCAGCACTGTATCACCACCTTAAAATGGATGAAATCTATTTTTATGCTAAGCATTTGCATTCTGGAGGAATTTGTGAATATTTGATGGCTCCGGCTGTCTCAACAGGAGGAGCCACAGACAGCTGGAGGATGCTGGCAAACTGCTTCAGGCATCAAATGCTCTTTCATGTGCCACCTACATCTATTGTGTGCTAGTAGTACAGTTCATTTTAACCAGTCGGGGACTGAGGAACAAGACAAATATTAGCGCTGATGCAAATCAAACAGAATTTGGAATATCAAGTAAAAAGCAAAAATGTATTCGATGAGTTTGGGGTGATCTATTAACATCCTTTTTGCTGTGGGCACAGTGAAAAATGCGTGCGACTTTTTTTCATTCTTTCTGAATTTGTGCTCTACTTAGAATGATACATCTGGTTTCCAACAGGCAACTGTATTCACTAACCATACCACAGCAGTTGGTTGCCATAGCAACTGGTCATGCACATGGTTTGAACAAACACGGTGGGACAATTTGCCACAACTCTAGGAAGTGAAAATGAAGGAAAATATGGAGCTGTCCCAAAGTTCATCTGAAAAGTGTTTGATGGTGCTTAGAGAACATTTAGTTTTTCTTTAAATAAAATTGTCTGCGATCCTGACCAGAACATTTTTTTAAATAGCTGGCACTTGAATGACAATTTTTTTTTTTTACAGTCGACTATAATATGATGCAAGTCGAGTTGAAATCAAGTAATTCATGACGTCGAGACATATTTTGACAGATCGGCATAAAAACAAATAATGCCGAAATCTAATATTCAACCATATTACATATTGCAACAAGTGTCTTAAAGTGACACCAAGGGTTGTGAGGTTGGTGCGTGTTGGGATATGAATAAAGTTCTTATCATACAGTTGTTTCCTGCACATTATTGGCCACCAAATTTTTGTTGATGAAGATGGGCTTTCACTTCCCGCCGCTGCCTTGGTTCCTAATGTTAGTCCAGTGGTTATGAATATTTTAAGAATGGCGATTACAGTGGCTGAGGCGAGCAAGGTTAAATGCTGTTCTCATCCACCGCAAGATTATTTGGAAGATGAGTGGCTGGACATTTTGCTGCTGCACAGAGCATTTTAGTCTGGCAACAGCAGCAGACAGGTGATTTGAGAGTCCTGTGTCAATTGGCCGATTGGAACACTGGATGTCAACAACATGTGATTGGTAATTAATTGACTTGAAATGTCGATGCTGAGTAGTTAAGTCGACTCGTCAACCAGTCAGCTAATAGGTTGAACCACTAACTACTTACTTGATTGTGGTTTGTTTAAATCACAGCATTTGTGATCCTCACAAGATGTCACAAAGCAATACAAGCCAAGAGAGAAAACATAAATGCAGATGAGTGGTTACCCCCAGATTGCATCATGTGGATGACGGACAGGTCCGCGAGGTGAATCTAACCGTGTAGAAGGCAAAAGAAAAGGGGTAGACATCAGGGTGGTGCTCAAGATTTCATCTCCAGGGCACAATCCCGTGTTGTAATGTTGTAATATCTTTACAACATCTGCTGTCAAACATCAGTCAGAGGCACTTTGCTGTCAAATGGATTAAACTACTGTCTAAATTCAACCTGACATTTCCACACATTCTACCTGCTACACTATTCAATAGTTAAAGGGAAATTATTATATTATTTTCTTCCCCTCAAAATGCTGGGTCTTATTTTCATCCCGAGGACAAATGTATCACAAAGCTCAGTCAAACTGTGCGCAATGGTGGTGTTTTCTCCTCAGTTTAGTCCTAGAGTGGAATAAACTGACACGTTTTTAAGTTAATAGATGTAAGAAGTATCTTGTAACTCGAATAATGTGACGAATTACAGTACAGTGGTGCCTTGAAATATTGTCATGAGATCTAGATATATAACTGTATTTTAAAACATCTTTTTGGCAGAAGAACAAAAAAGAATGTGTTTAAGAACATGCTGGAGAGCAGAAGGCAACTTCAGTGAGATTAATTTAAAGCCACCTGCGTGTCTCGACATACATCTTAGCTTTCCTGAAAAGGACATTCTCTGGCTGTCAGTGCTCTGGGAAATAAAAAGTAGGCCATGAGGACTGTAATTATTAGCGTGGGCGGAGACAGATCACACATCGGTGAACTCCACATGAACTTATAATCACCGTTTAGTGGACGGTGTGTGTGTGTGTGTGTGTGTGTGTGTGTGTGTGTGTGTGTAGATTGAAAAATCAAGTTATTTTCACCGTTCTCAAATGCTGTGGGTGTGTCCGCTGAATGCAATTAAATCACTCCCCTTCGAGCTGTCGATCAGATACCTCTACTTTGACCGAAAAAAATGGACTTCTGCGAACGTATATCCAACCGGGTTATCAGAGGACTTTTCCACGCCAGAATAATGAGGCGCTCTAAAGCAACCACACTAGCCTGAAGTCCTGGTGTATATGCTGGCTTTCAAGTCAGACTTGACTCAAAAGATAAATAAATAAATACACCATTCACTCTCCTGCCTTTCTCTAGGTGGCATGCTCACACTCACTGCGGACAACAAGGCGCTCTTAAGCTACCAAGTCAACAGACTATGTGAAGGAAAGATTTTCAGGTCCTAGGCATCGCCAAGTAGCTAACTACATGTAACATTTGCACTCAAGTTCTTAGATAGAGGGGAGACTCATGCTAGGGCTTAAGCGCGTCATTTGACCCTGGTTTATCCACACGCCCAAAAATATCTTGAAAATTGATATGATGCAAAACAATTTAATGCTATAACTCCGCAACTGAATACTAAAAGGTTCTCAATCTTTGCTCGTGTTTTCACCAATTAACATATTTAAAGCATGGAGAAACAAATCTCTGAATTCACTTGACAGGGCCTTTAATTTATTGTGAGTGCAATCAATGGCACACATATGTGTCAGGCATAAGACTCAGCCAAAGAAAGCTTTTAAATAGAGCAGAAAGATTGAGATGATCATCTTCATAGCATCCATATCAATGTTTGCTTGTGGATTTGCGAGGCCGCTGCTCATCACCGCTTGGTTGCACTTCCACTTTTATCGGATTCACTGATGAATTAATAATGAGCCAAGGGCGGAAGCTTGCACTTGGATGGAAACTCTCAATTATAAGTAGCTTTGAAGAATATTGTTTCTCGGGCCACAGTAAATCATTTCTGCCCTGTCTGGCCTCAGCCTCTAATCCACCCGCCTAAGGCCCCACCTCCATCATAACCCCCATCAGGAAGTGCTGACTCAATAATAGTGAAGGATACACAGGATAAAAATGACAGCTATGGAGCCCACCGACTTAAACTGGAAGTTTTTGCTGAGTGGAGAAGACATGGCCTGACTTTTTTGTGATGCTTTAAATATAGCAAGATAAAACGAGTCAAAGCGGTTACTCAGCAGGTTACCTCATTAGATCAATTACGTTTAAGGGATTAGCTTCACACACTGATAGCTTTATATAGAGGCTGCTCATTATTGATTTGTCAGGCCTGCCCACCTCGCATCTCAGGACTGAGCCAAGCAGGTGGCGACAGGGATTCTGCACTTTTTAAATAGACCACCCTGGTGAATGTCATAAAATGTCAAAATCGCATTTAAATGTGAGCATGCTTCGAATACAATTGTGACTAATGTTCTATACTAAATCCAACACTAATTAACCAGCAGATGTCTACTTTGTATTCAAAATTTAGAAGGGAAAAAATAGAGTAGCAAATTTGTCATTAAATCCCATGAGAAACAATTAATTTCTGCCAGCCATAAAAAAATAAAAAATAAATTAAAAAAAGAGAACTAAAGACAATTTGCCATCCAATTTAGAACATTCTGACACAGAATACTGTGTTTTATGAAATGCTTCCAGCTTGTTCCATTTTTTTTTTTTTTGAATCTGTGGTAGGGTATGGGTTGGTTTCACCCAAATAACCTTTTTTATGCTCAACAGTGACTTTTGCGCAAATAATTTGCTTTATTGACACAGAAGGAATTTGAAAATATCACCAGTAAAGCAGTTTTTCAATCTGACAAACTTTACAAACTAATTCAGACATTTAGTAGTTGTAGCATTGAGTAGTGTGTGCGCATGTGTGTGTGCATTGTGCCATGTACGTGTGTATATATACAGTATGTAAATTACGGAATCGCTTCTACTGCTAAATTGAAGTAATCTCTGTCATCTTTTCTCTCTTTGTAGTGACACTCTTTGTAGTAGATGTTTTGATTATAGTGGATTTGTGCTCTGGCTACAGTCATAACTCAAAACACTTGCATAACAAATCCTTTTTGTCCAATTAATTAAATCAAAACACCATTAATCGGTGCCATCCATACCCCGAAAAAACAACAAAAAATGTTGTAATATGTGATCATTAGGAGCGTAGCACTACAAAATGGATTTTATTAAAACAATCAGATTGTAAAGAGCAGCATGTGCATCATGATTAATCAACTGCGGCTCCTTCTGGTGTGTGCGCCTTGGCCACTGCGGGGGGCCTGTATAATGAAGTCATGAAGCCGACTTTCACCACTACTGTTAAAGACTCAGTAACTGCAGTAATAGTTGTCATTTTTCACAGAAGATAAAGAATATATGCCCATGATTATTGTTATTTTGTTTATCGATGTGTTGCCATACTGCGTGTATTCAAATATTTCCATTTTATGTGTTGATATTAATCTAGCATACTTCTCCAAGGGCAAAGATATGTGGTTGTTTTGAATACACAACATGTACTTTTCTTTGTTTGATGTTTACTTTGACAGTAAACTCCAACTGAGAATGATATCAAACACCCCAAATTTATCGTAACAAGCGTGTGCTCTCAAGAATTGCGACCTAAAAAAAATCGTGCCACTTGTATTTCAAAGCATCAGTTAAATAAAATAACAGTACAGCACTTTTTCCGCTTTCACTCAAGTCTAACATTAAAAAAAGTTATAAAGCTGTTCCTGAAAATTCTGGTTAAATTCCGAATGGAACAACCATTGAAAGTGTGACAAAGGTTCTGCATTCATTCATTGGACAAATAAAGTTTATAACAGCATGCTATGTTTTGAATATGCTTGTTTTTCCTGTTCAGTTGTACATTCACTTTTCATATAAATACATTTTTAAAATCCTCATGCTTTCTGGCATCATTCAACATACAAATCCCCCAGGTTTAATACGCTTCCGACATAGCTATTTGCAGCTTGGGTATAAAATTAACCTTTGCTAGTCTAGTGTTTCATGGTCTGGTAGTGTGTGTGACAAATTGCATCAGACATTCAGGTTTCAAGTCAGAGAGACGGCTTGAGTGCTGCGCGCTGTGAGGAAATGACAGCCTACACTTGTTCATGCAGAAGATGAAAAGATTGAACATAATTGCACAGGGGTGTCGGAGATGTAGCCCACTTACACACTTTGCGACATTAATAATGAAACACGGGCAGAGGAGGAATGTGAACTAAAATCATTGCTGGCAACTATTCAAAACATTTAGAAGGAAAGCAGAGAATTATCCAACAACATTCTTCAAAATGGTGTTAGATGTGGCTTGTCAACAGCTGACAAATATCCCCCCAAATTAATTTAATTACTTCAACACATGGCCTGCAAACACTCATCAACACATTCACTACTTGTAATGTAAAGATACAAAGCAGTGACTTATGAATGTTTTTTGAAAGGTAAAATGTTGAAAAATAAATGAACAGATATACTGTAAACATCATTAATGCCAAAATGCACAAATGCAATTTTTGCTATCTTTCAGGAGTGCTTGATTAATGTTTGGTCTGACCAGACAACTCGAGATTAGAAGAATTATGCGATGTATATTTAGAACAACCCCATAAGTTTTCTATCCACAAGCTTAACGCTAACATGTATTACAAAATGCCATAGATGGGCTAATAAATAGTAGCAATAAATAGCATAGTCAATTCCAAATATTTTTAGATAATCTAATTGGATACAACTTTATTTTGCATGAAAGTGTATTACGAAACCACCACCCCCAACCCGAATACCAATTATTGTTTTTGGGGTTTTTGTGATTAAAAAACAACAGCACCTAAGCAATAAACCACAAGAGGGATTGATGTACTTGTCAACCTTTTGAAACGGATTCAGTTACTGGTTCGATAATAGTTTTCCAAAGCAAAAGTAGATGTTTAAAAATCTATTATTTTGATGAAACACAAAAGATAATCCAGATTGTTTTCACAAAGGACTGCAGAAATCAGAGAAGAATAAAGCAAAGACTAACACAAAAAATCTGCATTTACTAGTACAGTAGTAGTACCAAGTGAACTAGAATCAGTTATGTATTGCACTTTCCCTGAAAAACCCTTTGTAGTCTAACAATTAAAAAAAAAATGATAACAATGTGAAATGGAATTATGCAGCGCTTCATTTACACCAGCTGTTTCTAAACTTTTTACACAGAAGGCCAGATTTGATGAGATGAAAACGTGTGGGGGGCCGACGATTCTGTTTCAAGCTGCTTTCATTTTTCACGTTTGTTCCCAGTCACCTTGTCGTAGCTTGCATGTTTTGTCTGGTAGTGCCTCTTGATATTAAAATCCTTGAAAAGAGCCACAGTCTCTCGGCAAATTACGCAGACACAGTTCAGTGAAAAAAATATGCCCATTTCCACTTGTCTCTGTCAACTTTGCTTTTCTTCGCTGCAGTATCCATTTTAGAAATGGACCGAAAACGATCGCACGAGGGTCATAATGGGTGCATTCGGAAATTCACTCAAACGCTTAACGCGACTGTGAGTGGAGTGTTCGGAGAGAGCAGGGTGCACTGAGCGTATTTTTGAAAGCACCCGAGAGCACGGCCACGGGTCCGTTGCCATCTTCTGGTGCAATAAAATGTATTAGTAGTAGTAGTAGTAGTGGTAGTAGTAGTTTTTTATGTGCATTCACTCAGTGACAGTGTGAATGTGGGTGTACAATATGGGGGAACATTTTTATTTATTTATTTACAAAAAGTTGCATGTTCTCGGAAAATCATAGCAATAATCGTGATGCAGGCCCTCTGTGTTGGTCAATTTATATTTTGAAATGAATCACTGTTTGGATGTGGCTTTAAATTATTGCCATTTTCCCTTGGTTTTTATTGCGGAAACGATCAAAATGCATGTTATCCAATGTGCGTATTTCTGTCTGACAATCCATTCCTCCATCAATTACCTACTACTACCGGGGTTGGGTCGCGGCGGAAGCAGCTTCAGCAGGGAAGTCCATACTTCCCTCTCCCCAGCCACTTCAGCCAACTCAGCCGGAGGAATTCCAAGGCATTCCCATGCCATTCTGGAGACATAGTCTCTCCAGCGTGTACTGAAAAGTCCCTGTGGGACATGCTTGGAACACCTCACCAGGGAGTTCAGGGATTGCTGCCATGTGTCATGATCTGTCTGTTGTTGTTTTGAGGGCCAGCTGAGCGGTGGGCGTTCCCATTCTGCTGCGCACCTGTCATGCGTCGCAATCAAGCCACTATATAACAACTCTCCTGCCAACAACTGACTGTTGGATAATTTGCCTTGCCCAAGCCATTGCTCATGTGCAAACTTCTAGAGGTTCCTGATCTTGCTACGTTTTTCCCGTTCATCGTTTTTTTTTTGCTCTCAACTATCTCGTCAGAACTTGTCTGCCATGCACACCAGCTAAGGATCCTTCCCTGCTAGAGAGGTGAGATCCCATGTCCCTAGAGATAGTTTCTGTAGCCTGGAATCGGATCGATCGCCAAGGGTCCTGCCTTTTGCCGTTGCCCAGATCAGAGGGAACCGGACCCCTTCGACCCCTCCCACAGGTGACGAGCCCATGGGAAGGGGGACGAAGGTTTTGCACCACGAGTGCAGGCCCAGCCGCCAAGTGCTATCCAGCAAGCCCCACATCCAGGCTGTCTGAAAAATTCAATCATATTCTTGTTGCATGTAAAAAAAGAAAAGCGAATTGAGAATATGTGCACTGGGAAACTTTATCTATTTAGTAGAATTTGCCAAGGGACATTTGCTGAATTACTACTTTATGCCTGATTTGCACTCCGACATGATTTTCTCGGCTGGATTCAGTGTAATGAATTGTTTTCATCAGCAAATATCTTCCAGTGCATCCATATTCCTGCAGTTTCAATTTAAGCGAAATTTTACCCTGCTTTGCACTCATCAACCCAGACACTCTTCGTCGAAGTCTCTCCATTACTGCCTACAGGCTACTGCACTGGCAAATGATTCAGACTTTTAATAAATGGAGAGCACAATCTTTGTAGCAAACCAAGTCAAATGAATTTCAAACTGGAGGAAAATCCCGAGGCAACGAGTAACACACCAAACACTCTCAGCGATATGATTTCACTCGAATAAAGACAATAACAAAAGCACAAAGCTTCTAACAAGTCAGAACATTCACATTTTAATGAAGGGTAAGCATTTTTATTGAGATGGCACGATGGATTCTTTGTGAATATGGAAGTATTTATCCTGGTGAGTGACTTTGTTTTATTGGTCTTCCCATCTCAGCGGCACCGATGTAGTAGTACCAAGTGAACTAGAATCAGTTATGTATTGCACTTTCCCTGAAAAACCCTTTGTAGTCTAACAATTTTTAAAAAAATGATAACAATGTGAAATGGAATTATGCAGCGCTTCATTTACACCAGCTGTTTCTAAACTTTTTACACAGAAGGCCAGATTTGATGAGATGAAAACGTGTGGGGGGCCGACGATTCTGTTTCAAGCTGCTTTCATTTTTCACGTTTGTTCCCAGTCACCTTGTCGTAGCTTGCATGTTTTGTCTGGTAGTGCCTCTTGATATTAAAATCCTTGAAAAGAGCCACAGTCTCTCGGCAAATTACGCAGACACAGTTCAGTGAAAAAAATATGCCCATTTCCACTCGTCTCTGTCAACTTTGCTTTTCTTCGCTGCAGTATCCATTTTAGAAATGGACCGAAAACGATCGCACGAGGGTCATAATGGGTGCATTCGGAAATTCACTCAAACGCTTAACGCGACTGTGAGTGGAGTGTTCGGAGAGAGCAGGGTGCACTGAGCGTATTTTTGAAAGCACCCGAGAGCACGGCCACGGGTCCGTTGCCATCTTCTGGTGCAATAAAATGTATTAGTAGTAGTAGTAGTAGTGGTAGTAGTAGTTTTTTATGTGCATTCACTCAGTGACAGTGTGAATGTGGGTGTACAATATGGGGGAACATTTTTATTTATTTATTTACAAAAAGTTGCATGTTCTCGGAAAATCATAGCAATAATCGTGATGCAGGCCCTCTGTGTTGGTCAATTTATATTTTGAAATGAATCACTGTTTGGATGTGGCTTTAAATTATTGCCATTTTCCCTTGGTTTTTATTGCGGAAACGATCAAAATGCATGTTATCCAATGTGCGTATTTCTGTCTGACAATCCATTCCTCCATCAATTACCTACTACTACCGGGGTTGGGTCGCGGCGGAAGCAGCTTCAGCAGGGAAGTCCATACTTCCCTCTCCCCAGCCACTTCAGCCAACTCAGCCGGAGGAATTCCAAGGCATTCCCATGCCATCCTGGAGACATAGTCTCTCCAGCGTGTACTGAAAAGTCCCTGTGGGACATGCTTGGAACACCTCACCAGGGAGTTCAGGGATTGCTGCCATGTGTCATGATCTGTCTGTTGTTGTTTTGAGGGCCAGCTGAGCGGTGGGCGTTCCCATTCTGCTGCGCACCTGTCATGCGTCGCAATCAAGCCACTATATAACAACTCTCCTGCCAACAACTGACTGTTGGATAATTTGCCTTGCCCAAGCCATTGCTCATGTGCAAACTTCTAGAGGTTCCTGATCTTGCTACGTTTTCCCGTTCATCGTTTTTTTTTTGCTCTCAACTATCTCGTCAGAACTTGTCTGCCATGCACACCAGCTAAGGATCCTTCCCTGCTAGAGAGGTGAGATCCCATGTCCCTAGAGATAGTTTCTGTAGCCAGGAATCGGATCGATCGCCAAGGGTCCTGCCTTTTGCCGTTGCCCAGATCAGAGAGAACCGGACCCCTTCGACCCCTCCCACAGGTGACGAGCCCATGGGAAGGGGGACGAAGGTTTTGCACCACGAGTGCAGGCCCAGCCGCCAAGTGCTATCCAGCAAGCCCCACATCCAGGCTGTCTGAAAAATTCAATCATATTCTTTTTGCATGTAAAAAAAGAAAAGCGAATTGAGAATATGTGCACTGGGGAACTTTATCTATTTAGTAGAATTTGCCAAGGGACATTTGCTGAATTACTACTTTATGCCTGATTTGCACTCCGGCATGATTTTCTCGTCTGGATTCAGTGTAATGAATTGTTTTCATCAGCAAATATCTTCCAGTGCATCCATATTCCTGCAGTTTCAATTTAAGCGAAATTTTACCCCGCTTTGCACTCATCAACCCAGACACTCTTCGTCGAAGTCTCTCCATTACTGCCTACAGGCTACTGCACTGGCAAATGATTCAGACTTTTAATAAATGGAGAGCACAATCTTTGTAGCAAACCAAGTCAAATGAATTTCAAACTGGAGGAAAATCTCGAGGCAACGAGTAACACACCAAACACTCTCAGCAATATGATTTCACTCGAATAAAGACAATAACAAAAGCACGAAGCTTCTAACAAGTCAGAACATTCACATTTTAATGAAGGGTAAGCATTTTTATTGAGATGGCACTATGGATTCTTTGTGAATATGGAAGTATTTCTCCTGGTGAGTGACTTTGTTTTATTGGTCTTCCCATCTCAGCGGCACCGATGTTTTCACCGATCTTCAGCCAGCGGTTTAGAGTCTGCAGAACAACTCAGGTTCACTATGTATCATTATCGTCATCATTATTCATTGTTTTAAACGTAAGAAACAATTCAACACAAAGTCGAATCGAACAAAAGAACTACAAGTCCCAATACTCAATCCCGGAAGTGGAGCGCCGGCATGAACATATCAAGTCGAATCGAACAAAAGAACTACAAGTCCCAAAGGTCCAACCCGGAAGTGGAGCGCCGGCATATTTACCCCAGCTGCAACGCAATTTACTTCGTTTAAACGTCAGATTGCAGACGGACAAACATGACAACTATGCAAAAATGAGCTAAATAAAGACAGCCCTGTTCTAGCAACATTTTAGCCCACGCTGTTTAAATTGCCGATTGCGAACGGTAACTGACTGTGATTGCATAGCGATGCGGCAACCAAAGCAACTGATCATAACCGAATCTAAAAGCTAACTTTACACATCTGACTTGATAAGAAGCACTCGCATAGCTTAACATTGAGCCATGCCGACGACGAAGCGAGTGTATTCACTCACGAAACAAAACGCTATTTATACATCGCGCGAACGTCACCTGTCAGTGGCAGCCCCGCCCCTCTTAAAGCGCCAGGTCAATCCAACAGGAGTCGTTCAGCAAATTTGTTCTTCGTCGTGTCATCCATTTTCTTCGTTTTGAAATTATCCATAGCTGTCTGTCTGAGACAAGGGGGCGGAGTAGAACGTCAGCTGTGCGCTTGGCCATTAAGTGGTATTTCAGACTCGACGTGCTATGATGATAGCTGGGTTTACGACTGCAAAACATACAGGTAACTTTGGTCTTGTCAGTGGAACAATCTGGCAACTTTTTAAAAGTAAACTTTCCATTCACGAGCTATTTAAGTATCCGTTTTCAGTGTCTCGCGCTGCCGTGGCTGGCAAAACAAACGTGCTGGACCCGCGCAGCGCGCTTGATGTTTTGTTTCTGGTTTATTTATAGAGCAACGTAACATCCGTAAAGACAAGAAGACTTCCACAAGCATTCACAAGTTTCACTCATTCATCATACAAGCCACGCATGCTGGAGCCTATCCCAGCCGTCTTCGGGCAGTAGGCGGGGGACACCCCAAATTGGTTGCCAGCCAGTTGGAGGGCACACAGAGATAATCAAGCATTCACACTCACAATCACACCAAGGGACGATTTATGGTGTTCCATTAACCAACCGTGCCTGTTTTTGGAATGTGATCGGAGAGACCGGAGAAAACCCACACAGGCAAGGGGAGAACATGCAAACTCGACACAGGAATGCCACACCCAATTTTAAGTAAATATTAAATAAGTGAATGGGAATGCTTAAAATCAAATTCATTGGTTCAGCTTGGCCCAACGTTCTCTAAAATGTTTTTATAACGGTTTTGTATATCTTTTCCAAAATTAGAAAACAAAGAAAATTCAGGTGGTAAATAGGTCTTTGATTGAGATAATTAAAAACAGCCCTTTAGAACATTTTTATCTTACAGCTTCCCTCTACAGTTTTAAAAAGGGCTTCAGCTTTCAAAAATGTTTCGGGCTGCACCTATCGCATATTTTTGGTACTCGGATACGTATTGAATAATTCTGATTTTATACATATTTCAACAGCCAAAATGCAAATTTTCCTATCTGACTCAGGTGTCAAATCCATGTCCAGAGAGTTTAGAGTTTTAGACACAGGTTTTTCTGTTAAAGAGCTCATTTTCGTGCCACTCCAGTAGAAGCACCTGTGGCTAAAGCCAAACTGTGGCAAAGTGTACTTTATGACTGATGCCATATTGTTATTTTTTTTAAACCGTATATTAGTGCATGTTGAATCATCAGCATCTCTCCTGGCTGCAGGTCAAGCAGTAAACTTTATTGATATCGCTATGCCCTACTTTTGAAGCTGAAGTCAAATGACCCCAAGCTGTTGATTTACGAGAGAAAAAAAGATGATTGTGTCTCTTTCCAAAGGAACAAATGAGTCGTTTGGCTGTACTCTTTAGTGGGGGTTGGCAACTCCGATCCGAGATAGCCACTGTCCTGCTTGTTTCAGAAGTGTCTTTCTTCCGCCACACCCGATTCAAATGAACAGCTCATTAGAAAGCTCTGTAAAAGCCTGATAATGATCCTCAAGATTTGAATCGGGTATGGTGGAACACGGAAACTCTTAGACAATCAGAACTGTGGCTCTTTCAGGGTTCCCTATCCCCACTCTATAGGAAAAACTGCTTCAAAGGGAATGATGCATGTGCAAGGCTCTTACTTTACCAAGTTCATTTACTAAATCCTACACAACACCAAGCCCACATTCTGAACAATACACATGCGCACATCCACAGAAACACACTCACTGCTCCGTTTCCTCTCATTTATTCTGCTGCTTTATTCATTGTGATAGTCAAAAATGGCATCAGATAAATGCCCAAATATAAATGTCCTCCGAGCACAAGTGGAAGTGCTGATTAACCGAGCTTCTCGACTGATGTGATGGGCGGATTTGCTGGAAGCCATCTTTGGAGCCGTCACAATCATTTGGGGATAAATCATCATTGTGGTAATCACAAGCTCCCGCAAGCCTCCTGGCCATTCATTCAGGCATCACGATGGAAGACACAAATCCTTAGTGGTCAGAGCAAGCCTTCAAACAAACTGCTATTTAATGAACCTCGTGAAGGGTTTTGCTGGAAAAAAAAATAATTTGCCTGTCATATCATCCATTATTTATGTGCTTTGGAAATAGGAAGAGACAAATATGGGGATCTTTGAAACCAACAAGTCTTGGAGACTAAGTTGACCAAGGGAAACCTCTTAAATTCACAATCATGACACCACCAGGGGTAACTGAGGGTGTGATATCTCTGCCAAGGTTATTTGAGGAGTCATTCTTCATAATTGACAATACAAGTCTTAATCAATCAGACTAAATGTTAAGTCTACATCTCGGGCCAGACAGTTTGACCAACTTTGTGGGAACTATTTCGGGTAGGCCCCTTTTGTTAATTCAGGTCATGTTGGGATGAAAGAGGACAAAGACGGAGAGCAAGCAGTCCGTTTCCCTGGTCCATCGTGATCATTGAACTCTGACCTGACAAATGTTCTTCTGGATGAATGGACAAAAATGTCCACAGACGCAATCAAACAACGTGTAAAGAAGAATGGAAACCATTCTACAGTAGCTGCAAAGGGCCAATCAACTCAATCCCTTCTTCCATTATTACTTCCTGCAGGCGTCATGGCCACCTACAGTATATCATTCCTTTTATTGATACAGTAATCTCATTATCTAAGTGGGTTATCATGTGTAGTTGATTTTTGGAACCGGAATTAAAACTTACAAATTATTTTTGGACTGCAAAGAACAAACGTTCTGTTAGTGCTACAGTGTACTGAAAGTGAGAAATGCTGTTTGGGTTTTTTTTTTTTTCAAACCAATTAGACACTCAACAGGGGACATCACTTGCCTCAAGTCTACTGCATCACCTGATCAGCTGTGATGCAACGGTGCCGACAGTGGAAAAAAGACACACTCCACTGGAGCATACGTGTGATGACAATGTTTCTAAATCATCGAGGCCATTGTATTTGGGTTAAAGATTGCAGGAAATCTAAAAGCTAATACCTGAATGCAAACAGATTTAAATCCCTTTACATTGTGGTTAACATGATATCTGTTAACCACAATGTAAAGAGAATTCAAAGATGTGTTTTGAAATACTTGATACTGTACATAATTCAAGATAATTACTGAAAACATGTGCCATGATGTAGACATTGGTAGTGCAGTACTCACTTGAGGAGATTTAGCTTTCACCCGTCAGGATCATGGAAGGTGATAAATGATTTGCTTTCGCAGGCCACATAAAGCTGTGGCCGGCTGGATCCCAGCCGCCGAGATAGAGTTTGACACCTGTGCTTGAAGTGAATATATTTTCAGGCTCAAACATGTAGTTATGCGTAGGCAAAAGAAAAATGCTAGGCGAAGTAGCATCCATAATCCAAGTCATAGAAGAGGTATTTGATTGACAGTTGGCAGCTGTGCAGGGATTGGTTTTTGGGATGATTGGTTCATTTTGATTGATTTTTACACATCTTTTAAGTCAAGTGTTATGTTTGGTGTTTTAACTGTTTTTTTCTCTAATATGTCACATTGATTGAAGCATTTTTATTTTAATTTATAGAAACATAAAAGCCCTGCAAACTGCATACAGTACTGTATCCAAGTCAGGTTGTGGCAAGCTTCTGACATACAAACCATCAATACTACATTACCAGTGCAATCCTAAAATTGGTGAATGTGCGAATGCATGAATAATGTATCCATTGTGAGAGCTTTGAGTATCCGGTTGTGCAGAAAAACTGCCAATAAATCTGATGCATTATTATTTATTACTGATACGTTTTTAAAAAAATCTTACAGTCATGGCCCAAAAACAAAGAAATTACCTTCAGTATCCATCCAATTTCTACACCACATAAGCTGTGGAGAGTCATACGGTGGAGGAGCCCAAAACTAACACACACCAATCAAAGGACAGACAAAAACATTCATGCTAATGATCCATTCACGTTGAGTCTCCTACGAATGTAAAATAAAGTTTTCCTCTGTCGGTGCTGCCAGCCCTTGATTAAATCATTGCATGTCCTCTGTATGCAAACTAGCATCTACTCACTCTTTTGCCCAAAATAGAGCCAAAAGCATTGACTGATACAAAGGACACAGTGTTCTGTGTACTGTGAGACACACACAGAGCTGCTAAATTTTTCCAGAACTTTTGGTTGCAGTACAGTAGATGGCAGTGAGCACAGTGGCGCAGCCTTCACGGTGGGCGTGTGTGAACCTGCACTGTCTAACTAGCCAATAAATTCCCCCGGGCTGACTACATTGTGATAATAGATGGAGTTCAAATAGCCTCTGTGCTGTTGCCATGTTGCTTTGTCGTGGCAACGGCGATACTTTGCAATGTCACATAGTGCTTCTCCTCCCACACTGTGCATGTGACGCCCACAAACCTTTTTATGAACAGGCCGCAGCAAGTCAGCTGCAATAAATGTTCTTTACATGCTCTTTAGTCTGACTGAATATCGGTGCACTAAAACGAAGTGCAAGCTCAGGTGGTAGATGTGTTAATCGTGCATCTGTGTCAAAGTCACAGCTCCTGCAAAATGCCAAGGTCAGAATAGATAAAATGAGAACATGACTTCTATACTTGCAATGCAATACGAGTAGAACATGTATTTTGAGGGAGACTTGTGAAAGTGCACTAATGAGTGTCTCTGCAGCGAGCTCACTGTTGATGCCGTTGGCAACTATTACTAATAGCTTCAATACATGCTCTTGGGGCAGTTAGATGGCAGATCCAGACAGTGGCGTGTCCTTAGAGTGACATGTAACAATGCAATCACAGCATTGAAAATAGTATGAGGAAGCTTGAATCATCCCACGCATAGTTATGTCCACAAACAAACAGAAGGCTGAAAAACAGGAGCTCATATATAGTGGGTATTAATGTAATCCATGTTGTGCCCTTGCACTTTGCCTGGAATTTATGAAATACAACAGATCCAAAGCAGCCATCCATAACAGCCATAACAAAGCTAGTGTCTGCACACGTGCTGCTGAGACATTGAGAGAGAGAAAGTGTTTGATATGCAAATGGCATGGACTAGACTCATTACGGGATGTCTGTCCTACTTTTAAAAGTAGCACAAAAAGACAATGACGCTACAAACAAGCTGAAAAAACACCTCAAGGTGCTAATTGTCTCATGCAAAAAAATCAGGGGGAAAGCAGCTAAATGAAATTTAAATGGGAGCGGGTGAAAGTTTGCACATGAATAGAATGGAAAGATATGCTTAGGAGATAACTGAATGGAGTGAACGCAGAATAAAGCACTTTTCGTACACTTGAGAAGATCTCCAAATAGCGGGCACTAAATTGCACGTTCACTCAAGCAGACTTCACAGGCTGTTTGTGACCAGGTGGTGTGTGAGCTAACAACGTTGCAGCCCAATTGACGACATTTGCGAAAGTGGTGGAAAATGCCCTATTTAAGAGAGGGGTGGTACTTTATAGTGCTGATAGCTATGTAAAATTTGGAAGAGTGCCAGAAGCACAAAAGTTTTGGGTGATGGAATTGGAAGTGTGAGTGGAGGTAAACAAACATTACCTTGTTATTCAAACAAGCAGGCAACTGCATCGAAGTTATATTTTTGTCCCAAATGGGTGTGAGTCGGCTGTATTTACCCATTCTGCATCACACTATGTGGCGACGGTGGACCCGAAAAACTGCTCTGGGAGAAGCAAGTGCCACAGTGCGCTGAAATGAGCCAGACGCAAGAAATTGCAAAGCTGAAAGGAGTTTTGTCATAGGTCATAGGTCATTGAATTCAATGTGACACACAGTCAGGGTAGGCCCACTCAACAGTATGTAACATTTAAAATTCCGTATCATTTGTTTCTCATTGTTTACGTCTGTGTTGTTTACATTGTGGACATTAAGATGGATATTAGGGATAGTGAATAAATGACACATAAATTGCATATACAGTGTCTCTGTTTGTTTGCAGAATTGTGCAAACTTTGAGTCTGGTGTGATTTTTTTTTTGTTTGTTTTGTTTGTTTAAGAGTTGAGCAAGGCAAGCAGAATAACATTTACTGTCTTGCTGAAACTATCTTCTTTTTGTGACGGCAACATCCAAATACATCCACATGCCTTCTGTAAAGCCAGCAAGTGTGACTTATCTACACTTTACATCTGACAGGTCTGATGAATTATGATATGACAAGATGATTGATACATACACAACAGCAATTGTCAGATACCATGCAAATATGCCCGCTAGTGACTCGGAGCACTATAGAGAATGGTGTCAGAGAAATGTGAAGGGCTGCTTAATGGGATGACACTTGGCCGCATCATTCTTACATTTTGTTAGTCTAATAACATAACTGCCTCAGTCATTTTTTAATCGTTTCTTGAAAACAAGGAGAAAACAAACGAGAGCCTAGTTGCCTCAATTCATTATTTTTGAAGCACCATGACCCGGATGACGAAGAATCACATCGACATAGGCATACATAAACACGAGAAAAAAAACCACAATTTATTGCAAGCATATCTTTTTAAATTGATACTGTGACTGTAAGTAAAAGTGACTTGGGCAATTATGGTATCAGGCAATCGATTTGATCTACCTGGTCCTCTGCTTCTAAAACAATGAGTATTTAAGAAAAACTATAGCTCGTCCAACCAGAAGGATCCACACATTTCATGTTATACTGGACATTACATATTAAAATGTTATGAAATTATGTCACAATTCTATGCTGTTAAAACTGAACAGTTTTGGGTGTTATATATAAAAATATATTTTTAATGTTACAAATTTACACATTTTATTGCCTGTTTTAAAGGTATTCTGAGCTCTGGGTAGGAAACTCCCAAAAGGAAGAATTTCCTTATTCAGTTAACCACTGTGTTTCTGTCAGGTATAAGACAATAATTGTAAATCTTGAATGAATTCAGTGAAAGCCGTACCTAATTAAGACAACTGGGGCAACTGCGTACCACTTCACCTCGCAGGGGTTTTTGGATGGTAAACAGAAATGGAGACGTGGTTCCATAAAGAATGATTAGCCAAGCTTTGCTTAAAACTTCAGCGCTCCAAATACTGTGAATAGATTCCTGTCTGCGTCTCACTTCGGCACCAGCCACCACTGATGCCATTTCAGTTTGTGACCTGCCCAAAGACCCCCAACCCCCGCCATCATAAAGCACCACATAATGAAAACAATAGTTCTTTTGAGGACTCACAACAGAAAGAAATTAGCGGTGTTTAATCCCACATTCAGTAACCATAGACCAGAAGTGACTGAAAGGCTGGAGGGAAGCAGAAAAAGAATTCCAAGCATCCTCTCTATAACTAAGGAACATGTCAGAGGTGATATAACTACAAGGTCAGTTATTTTTAAACGGTTGGTTTCATAAAATTATGAAGAAGGTGGAGGTTAATGGAGTTGTGACACATTACACACACACAGTACATGACAAAGTGCGATGAGAATGTTTTCTTACCAGTGATATAAGTAATGATGAATGTCACGCTGGATTTTTATCCCCTCTAAAACCAGACTGCTGCTTTGAGCTTAGGTATTTTGTAAATTACTCAAAGTGCAACCATTAAAAATTAGAGGAACCATTTTAAAATGCATCACATAAACAGTGAAAAATCAACAAGAAATAAGTCATTAATGTAAAAAATCAGCTTCTGGCTTCCAAGTGTTGTACTTTATGTTATTGTAATTGAATTTCAGGGTTATTTCTCAGACATGATGAGCACTAAGCATCTCAGCCTACAATACACGAGAGCCATACCACTCAAACCCAATCTCTGCGCCCTCAGCAATAACGAGATTCACTTCAAAATACAGTGGTGCCTTGAGATGCAAGTTTAATTCGCCCTCAAAACACATAACTGTATTTGTTTATTGAGGAAAAACATCTATGTAATATTATATATATTACACATGCAGTCATAAAATAATTCAATGAAAACATTTGAGCAGGTTTTGTCACACTCTCTCCTTCAATACAGCATGGCCACCGAAGGACGGTATAATAAAAACAACATGGATATACTGGAGACTCAGGTCCTCTCTCGGCCCCTCAAGATGTCACTAATATTAGTTGTTTGTCGCTAAGGAGAAAGAATATATTTGTGTGAGTATCGTTACATGATCTGTCAACATGTGTTGCTGCACCACTTGTGTTCAGACATCCATTGCTTAAACTTAAGGGTAACAACACAGCCACGTTCATGATAATTGTTATATGCATATGGAGTTTCCCATTATATGTTAGCATTAAGGTAATGGAGGATTTATGTGAGTGTTTTTTTTGTTTATATACTGTACAAAGATTTGACTGTCTGTCAAATGATTCGAAACAGCTCTCCGTGTGATGCAGTGCACCTTCGCAGCCAATTAAATGACAAATTGACAGTTTCGATCAAAACTAGGCAATTATTTTGTTCAAGGCAGAATTTGGAAGATGGGATCTCAGTTTGTGCAAGTGAAGTGGTCTGTGTTATAGTTGCTTTAAGTGCTGTGGGTCGTGTTACGCACCCTTCATTTTGCAACTGTCGAAACACAGATGAGGTGGTTAAAAAAAGCCACCCGCGTGGACATACCCGTGGCTTGCGAGTGCTGAAAACCCCTGAACAACTTTGCCGCTGCCGGTGAAGTCACGCGTGTGACGAAAGTCGCACGGAGGCTATTAATGATCGGATTCGATTTGATTTACCTTGTATGTGTTGATTGACCACAATCTCCAGGCGATCGAGTCGCTCCATGAGTCTAAGAGTGTCTCCTGATTTTTTGTCCACCTCCTCGAACTTTCTCTCGGGGAAAGGCATGGGCACTTTGATGTAAATATTGGCGATGTAATTAGTCACCCATCCGACGTAGAGCAAACACACAATATTGGTCATGCCGCTCAGGATCACGCATGTGGACACCAAAGTTTTGGTTCGCCTCGTGCAAGCCATGCCCGCATCCCTCCATGCAGGTTAAAATTCTTTTAAAAATAAATAAATAAAATGCACGACAATCTCCGCGAAACAACGAGACGAATGTGGTAAAGTGCAGTTAATCCCAGCGGTAATCCGAAATCTTCAATTGGGGGGTGGGTGGGGTGGACCATCTACAGGTGAACACTACCTCTGTCGACCCATCGCAAAGCTCCGGCAGGTCCAAGAATATTTGACGGAGGGGGAGCGAAAGAAGCCGAGAGGCGGCCAACATTTCGCTGCAGCCAATAGGAGGCGTGAAGATGACGGACGGGCTCCGGGCAGCACGCGCACGCCTCCTCCCGCAACTACACCCTCACTCACTGGCCGCTCTTGGACCTCCAGCATCAAATACTGGAGGTTACCATACAGATATGCAACGTTTGATAAAGTGATTGCCTTCCCTGCTCAGTATGAGCACTGTGCAATTGAATATATAATGAAAACAATTATGACATGTCTTGCTAATACTGCCTAATGTATAAATGTATGGTGTCACTGTTCCACTCCAGTGATGTAGGTAGCAGTAGTTATGTTTGCACTAATGGCAAGTGGGCAGCGCCCTCTTCTTTCACGTAATTTCACTCACAAGTTAAAATAAAATGAAATAAAATTCTATAAATAAATGTAGGTACATCAGTGGGTATTAATGTAATCCATGTTTGCATGTTCTCGACCTTACTGCGAGGGGTTGACGTCACACATCCTCATTATTGTATAATTACAATGCGCGTGTGTGTGTGTGCGTGTGCGTGTACGCGTGCATGTGTGGGTAGGATTGGGGCGTTGAGTGGGGGCTAAATGTTCCCTGCATTCCCTTAATTTGTGCTCTTTCATCCTCTTTTTCCCATTTCACTCTTTATAGCTGCAACAACTTAACGGAAGCAAATCTAGTTTCCCTCATGGGATAAATAAGGTATGTTTTCTGTCGAACTATCGATCCATCTATTTTTAATTATGCATATTGGTGGACATCGATTGCTCACAGATTTTCACTATTTGCAGCCCGGCTCAGTCCCCTATACCCTGCAATTAACAGGAGTCCACTCTATACAAACATACATGTGATATATACTCCCGTAATGTACCGGTATGTATTTATTTATCCTCATTAGGCGTAGAAAAAAAAGTAGTGTGTTTCCGGTAACCCGACCGACCGAGAATTTCTACCTCGAACAAAAATGTTCCGGTCGGCATTTTTTCCAAACCTTCTACATTTTTGTGTAATAATAATAATAATAGTACATTTCATTTATACGCGCCTTTCAAAACACTCAAGGACGCTTTACAATCAAAACAAGAACAATAAAACCACAGACAAAATTATAAATAATAAAAGGAAAGATGTTTACATCGGTGCAAACTCTCGCGATATTCACGTTGAGCATGCGCGTCATTTGCCGTCGTGTGTCAACAACATTGAATCATGGCGCGACGCGATCTCGAAAATAGTTTAGACCGCGTTTTGTGTGTTGCAGTCTAGCATTACTACACCTTGTGATGAATATTTTATTCATAAAGTTACCATGCTACAACCAGTAAATTATAGAATAACCAATACTTTTTCATAATATTTTTCACAGCGATTAGCCTACAAATCTAATGACCAATTTGCCATGTAATCGTGCCTCGCGTCGTCCGTCTCTCGCTCTCGTGTTTTGTGCATACGTCACAGGTGAGTTTAGTGATACGCCCTTCGGACGATTCATACGAAAAATCAGACTGGCATTGCCATTTCTTAAATGACGTAATTAGTAGACCTTTGTGAGTTTTTTTCGCCGCCATCTCAAACTTTCATCCGCGCGATTCCTCAATTTGCGGACTAAAATAGCAACCCGCATACGCACCTATCTGTTGCGTCCCCCCCAACACTCAAAACGAAAGTAAATTCGAAGAAACACACCCACACACCACAAACACACAGAGGCACAGTGAAATCGCGTTGATCACACAGTAAAGTCGTGTGCGGTGACTTTACTGAATGGTTAAACTATGTTTCGGTACCGTAAAATGACACCACGGAAACGACACGCTACCGGTAACTATTGTTACGTGAAATCCTCAGGCTTGCCGTAGTTTTTTGTTTGTTTGTTTGTTTTCCTTCGGCGGCGAGCGGGGGTTTCAATGTCTCCTTGTTTTATGTTTTATGGTTATTTTGTTTACATTTATGATGGGGGCGTGGCAAAAATATTAAAAAAATTAAAACATTTGTCCGACCTACCGACCCTATGCCGAAATTTCATGTTACCGGAAACACACTACTATTTTTTCTACGCCTTAGCATATTTGGTATTGGAGTGATCTGAAAGTAATTAAATCATTTTAATACTGTACTTGTTTTACATCACAAATGAAATTTTTTAAACAGGTAACAAGTAACTGTATTGGAATACATTTTCTAAGTGACCCTCCCAACTCTGCGTACGACTGTCAATCAGGCAAGGGTGTGCCCTGCTTCCCAGTCGGATGGGTCATACAGAAAATAGATCAATGGATCGATCTTAAACATTAACCTCTCATCATTATGTCAAATTGTTTATCTGAAGCATCCATCTTCAGTTTTTTTTCAATACAAGCTCTCAGTTAGATGCATTGCACGGCTTTACAACTTTAAGCAAAACAGAACAACCTAACAATGACAAAGGAAATCATACAAGTCATGCTTGTGATATGCTGTACTCTAATAATTGTCTGAGATCAATTATTTTTATACTTTCTAAAAATGTCAGTCTGTGTTCCCAGACCGAGATGAGTCAGTGGCTTTCCTGCTGCAAGACCTCATGAGGGCACAGACAGAAACATTAGTGATGTGCACTTGGTTCATATTACAGCTCCAATCAGTCCGGAAGAAGAGGATGTTGAATTTGATGGAGCAGCGCAAAGGGGGGGGGGGCTGCCGAACAGCTAGACAGAAACTAGCAGCATTTTCCTTGAGTAAAGAGTCAGGTCAATCTTGAAGAATTAGGGTTGGGTATTGATTGATAAATTGTTTTCCTTCATCGGTTAAGACAAAACGGGGTAATTGGATGCATTCAGCAGCTATTGAGTCACTCTCAAACGCGTTTTGCCCTTATGGCACAGCTCCTCTCGGCATTACTCTGCTCAATGCAGCACAGGCATGGAAGCAGGAGTTCGGAATTCACAAATGATGCCAAAAACACGGATACAGGTTTTGATAAATGTGCTTAACGCAAACTTTCATCGAGCCCTTTGCAGTCATGTGTGGCAATTGTAGCAGCTCCCATGTTAGAGCCGCTATGGAGACAAACAAGAAAAAGGTCAAATTTGTCATTGTTATTGTATAAAGATAAGAGCGTAATGGTTTTATTGAATAGTTAGGATCACGGTAGCACATATACCCACACAATTTGAAGGGCAACGCGTGTAAATTGCGCAACTCGTTTATAGGAAGCTATTTACTTGAAGTGGATTTCTGTGGCCACCTGCTGTGCCAATACGGATGGCATTACTATGACTGATAGTAAATTGAACTCATCAATAACTTTTTTTAAATAGGACTTTAGGACTTGTGTGCGGGACTGAGACGCAAGCTGTTGTTCTTGTTTTTTTTTTTTGTCTCCCTCGTGGTTGCTCGTGCCGTGGCCCCACGGCACGCCGAGTGGCGCATTCATATTGTACTCAGTGAAGTGGAGCAAAAAGTTGCCAATTATCATTGTGTCTTGTAAATTATGTTGTCAATCAAAGGGCATGGAAATTTTGTTTGATATCAGTGCAGCAGACTGTAATTTTAGCGGGATGAAAACAAATTCATCAATGTGACTGTGGAGTGGAAAAAGACACATAAACACTTCACTTCCATAACACCCGAACTGAAATTAGTTTAGATACTTGTATTTCCATACAAAGAGCTTTTGTATGGAAATATGGAAATTGTACATCAGCCTTCCTGGATTGATTCTTTTTCTCTTTAAAGTTCGCAGATGACACCACGGTCATCGGTCTCATCAAAGACGGCGACGAGTCTGCGTACCGACAACAAGTGGAGCAGCTGGAGCTTTGGTGCAGCCGACACAACCTCGGGCTGAACACGCTCAAGACGGTAGAGATGATCGTGGACTTCAGGAAACATCCTTCTCCAGATTTGCCCCTCACACTATCCAACTGCCCTGTGTCAACCGTCGAGACCTTCAAGTTCCTGGGAATCACAGTCTCCCAGGACATGAAGTGGGAAGTCAACACCATCTCCATCCTGAAAAGGGCCCAGCAGAGGATGTACTTCCTGAGGCTGCTGAGGAAGCATGGCCTGCCACAGGAGGTGCTACGTCAGTTCTACACGGCAGTCATCGAATCAATCCTGTGTTCTTCCATCACGGTTTGGTTTGGGGCCGCCACAAAGAAGGACAAATCCGACTTCAACGGACAATTAGGACGGCGGAAAAAATCATTGGCACCGCCCTACCCACTCTTGAGGACTTGCACACTGCAAGAATCAAGACAAGGGCACGGAAAATCCTCCTGGATCCCCCGCATCCTGCCCACCACCTTTTCCAGCTACTCCTCAGGCAGGCGCTACAGATCCATGCGCACCAAATCCAGCAGACACTTGAACAGCTTCTTCCCTCTAGCCATTAACTCCCTAAACAGTCACTGACGTAGTCACTCTTCTTGTGCAACAAATATTGTATCTCTCTAAAATGGTTCAATGATTTTCTGCACCAACTGTACAAACTGTAATAGTATTGTATTCTACCACTGATCACTTTAGCTCTGCTTGAAACTATGGTTCACTTACATTATGAAATGTCCTTCCATACCAATTTGTCATGTTCTTGTTTATGATGATACTAATGCAGCGTGTATACCGGAGACAAATTCCTTGTGTGTTCTACATACTTGGCCAATAAAGATGATTCTGATTCTGATTCTGATTCTGATTCTGATTAAAGCAGGTATAATAAGTAAACCTCACCTCTGCGTGTGTTCAGCAGCAGCCATTTACAGCGCTCAATGCAGGGGTCTGCTGAACGTTCAGCTTGGCAAACAGGATAAGAAAAGTGCTTCTTCTATTTGCGAATTGCATGTGGTGAAAGTCCGTTATTTGATTTTCTCTCCGGTCTAATGACTTCCTGTAACCCAAGAGGTTGTGCTGAAAGTCAATAAATTGTAGGATTTCAGCACCCCTGTGGTACAAATGATGCTCGGGTGTGCCATTAAAGTTCAGGATGCTGACTTGGACGGAAGTCATTTACAACAATGGAGGTCTGACAGTGCTGTAATAATGTGATGATTAACTGATCAACTGGATTAGCCAAAAATAATTGTCTCTTTTCATGACCAAGACAAGCATTTTGGAAAAAAAAAGTTTTACATTTGCAAAAATGTCTAGTCAGACAAATGCAGCTTTGCCATGCTTTCTTTTTGTCATTAGCGTTGTGATTAATTTGAAAGTTCAGGCAAGATGAGTACGTGGTGAAAAAACAAATTATTTATTTTCGCCTCAATTCAGCTATCTTTTGACTGATTCTGCATTATATTGACGCATATTCATATTAACATTGCAAATGTAAGTTTCCAAACAGTTTTCAACAAAAAGACTTCACACACAATCCACATTTCTACTTTCCAAGTACCAATAATACGGTGGCTGCTTTTGGCAAAAGAAGCTTTTCCTAGAAACAGTGTTGTGTCACGAGATGGATTTTTTTCCCCCTCTGGAAGGAGAACACACAGTTTTTGAGATATAAACTACCGGTACAAAATACTTGGTCCATTGACAAAAATGACAAATTAAGGCCCTGTTCTCTCATGTACGTAAGAGGAAAAACTTGTGCAGTCATGGGCTTTTCTGGCTGCACACATTCTCCCATCGACTTGATGGACTGCCAGACATGTCCGCAGTCATAAAAATGTTCTGGTGAAAGTACATTTATTTGATTTATTTCCATTAATTCATTTTCTCTACCGTTTATCCTCATACAGAAAAAAAAACCATGCTCTCCTTCAAAGTGTAAGAGTAATAAGAGTAACAGTGGATCTGCCACTTAAGGTCTTTTCCGATTTAAAGTGTGCTTTATCTCAGGAAAAATCCATGCTCCATCATTTCCAGAATAGCCTCGGTTGTCAAACAATCACGCCTCTCCAGTATGGCATGGCCAAGTCCTTTCCCAACGGACAGGCGCTGGGTGTGTTAGATGTCTGCAGAGTAGAAGAAATAAAGAATACATGAAAAGCAAGCAACTCCTGCCGATTAAAAAAAACAAAAAACAGGCGAATAGGGCCCTCACATGTATGATGTCTTCAAATATAGCAGCCAGACCTTTTGGGGTTGGGGGAGGAATCCCACTTTTACAGCAGAACTGTAAACACTGTCGTAGCACATACTAAGAAGAAAAATATGCGTAAAGAGTACATCAAGAATATACACAGTCCGTCCATATGTATTCATCCATGCAACATACTGTGGAGGCAGAATCAGCAGAAGTGTATGTTGTGACTGTACCTGAATAAATAAATACTACATACAGTATACATGAGTGATGCAATTTGAAGAGAAGGTAGCAAGAATAAAGAATAAGCATTGCATATGAATATGCACGTATAACTAAATTACACAAAATATGAAAGTATACTTTTGTGAGGAGATCATTTACCCGAGTGTTGGAAGTTTACACTTGTTAATCGTTGAATTAAATTGCTCTGATCTCATCCGCAGTGCGGTTCAGTCTCTAGGGAGCGGAGAATGTGGGGGTTGCTATAAAATGCAGTGGAGTATTTTACAGCTCTTATAGTCCTCGGTGTATTCATCTATTTGTCCTTTTTTTTTTTTTTTTTACTCAGCAAAGCTACTTTTGTTGTTAGGGATACATTTTGTTTGATCTTATTTCAGTTTCTCTCAAATTTTTGACATTATTTAAAAATGCTGAGATCCCCAAGCATCACCATAAGCCACTGTAACATTATGCACAGTTTGAAAATGAACTCTGCACTCCAATATACTGTAGGAAGATAAAAACAAAAGTGGACTTAACTAATGAGTCAATTAAAACCAATTGCACATAAAAGTTAAATGAGAATTGTACCTAAATAAAAGTGTTTTTTTAAAAGTTGTTAAAGATTAAATTGCACAACTGAACCCTACATTTATAGTTAGGCCGTGATAGGCCATTGCTAATCAAATTGGCCATCCGTAAAAAACAAACCAAAAAAAAAAATCACACTGTTCTTTCTTCATATTTGTAATGATTTCGTGATAAACAACTTGAATATTTCACAATGCAAAAATAGCTACTGTGAAAGTAAATATATAGAAAGTGATGTTTTTGTTGTTTTTTGTTTTATATTTAGAGAGCTGTGCCTCAAGTGAGTGGGCAGAAGCATCTTCGTGGGAAAAGCCCAAGTGTACCTAGAGAATCTACACGAGCACAAAGTCCAAATTTTGCATGTGAGGCTCACATTTATGATTTAATTAGTTGGCTACTGCAGTAATAGGTCTTGCCCTCCTCTGGCGTGTCAGGCAAGTTTCCTCAGGCTACACATGCACATTTTATTAGTTCCCAGGAGTGTCATGTTGTGTGGGATATTTTAGAGAGGGCGATGCGGTGTACGTATAGATTAAATGGAAACAGTTGCAATGCATTTGTGAAATGTATTTGTGCTGTGTTAATACAGGATTCGTTAGAAATGGTAGGTCCCAAATGTTGTGGAAATTGAATGTTCGCAGTATGGTACATGATTTATTTACGTCGTTGAGAATTGTCCCGCAGTAGCGGTGCAACTCATTGCTAATTACAGCCGCCACCCATACACTGTATATGTATGCCTCACTCTGGGTTTTATAGTGTGGGTGTCAAGGGAAAAAAAATACATCAATAAGAAAAAGAGGATTTGCTCGAGCAGGGCACGATGTTCCCCAGAATCTACATCCGCCACAAAAAATGTCAGTGGAAATGTAAGAGATGTGTTCCAAACTAAAACATAGCACCCTGCTGGGTGTGAATACCGTTTTTGCAGTAGGAAGTTTGCTCACAGTTCTCCTGATTCTTTAGAAGCGGAAGCCACTGCTATGTTTAGTCTGAGCATGATTAATTAGAGTGTGAGAAAGGTTATCCTGTAATCATGAATGCAAGGTCTATGAGACGGAGACACGGCCACTGAAGGTTATCAAGCTTTGGAGACAGCAACCATTAATCAGTGAAGCACATGCATGAGCAAAAACAGTCCATTATATCTTGACAACATCGACAAACCTTTTGTATACTACAGTCCAGTGAGTCATTCAAATTATAGTGAAGACGATATGAATACGACTTTGAATGACATCGATTGCCCACACTCGCCTTTCTGCCACGCTGACCCTTTATTACAAAGTCTCCGTGGGTGGGGTGCCAGCAAAAGAAAGAAAATTCCCCTTGACACAAAGGAGTATTTAATTTAAGTTTGACTGCACGAGGCAGTCAATGAATTTAAGATAAAAAGACATAGCTCATCACTCTTCATTTTGGGATTACCAACAAAATCCTTTTATGGCATATTGTTGTTTGAATAGAGCAAAAGTGAAGGAAACATGATGGAACTGGTCACAGTGCCATCTAACGATCATTGCAGAGTCGCAACACTCTTAGTCAGGAATGAAGCATCTGATGCAATTTATTTCTTTCAAGTTAGTTGTCTGAAATGTGTCTTTTAAGGGGAACTCTATCATTTTCCATTATCAACCTTTTTTTTTTGCTGTGAAATTACAAAGTACGATAATTTGTGCTACAGGTACTATGAGTCACGGGGGTGATCGAAGAAGGAATTAAATTTATATCTGAAGGCATCACTGTATTTGTTAAAACTGCCAGTATGACTTTATAGTGGCTCTCTGCGGCCTCATGTGTGCATCTGATTTGACTTGCAAGAAAGTGGCTACATAGAGGCTGCTCTTTGGCCACCCCGACTGGCCACCTTCACATCTTGGGGAAGATTTTGATTCTGTGATGCAGATAATTAGTAACCTTAGTGGCATTTCCACACAACGAGGCACTTGAATGCTCTCTCTTCATACATTTAAATTGACTAGCTAAATACGTTTCGACACTATTGAGCTGCACACAGAACATGGAAGACATTTCTTATTGACAGGTACATTTAATAACTCGTTTTGGTTTTTAATAGATTGTACATTGAAAAAAATGCAATTGTGAAACAAAATACATTGCCATAGGAACACTACATAATGACAAAGTCATGCTCGCAATGTACCAATGTTGCCATGGCTCACATGCTAATGCTAGGTTAGTACTGCTAACATTGCTGTTTTATTGAAGCTCAACATTAATTCTCTGTGACTATTTATCATGGCTATGTATTTTCATAATCTCATACCAGTATGAATGTGTGAGAATTGCGGGTTGTCAGTGAGTGGCGTCGGTCAGGCACTCAAAGGGAGATTTAGCTTTGTGAGGCTACATTTATCTTGGCCATTTTTAACACTATTTTCAGCTTTCTCCACTCAGGTACTTTGAAAGTTTCTCACTTTAAACAAGGCACCTTGTTAAGGTCAGTAATAACCTCTATTTTCTCATGTGAACACCAGGCCACTGAGATGAGAACCAAATTGAGCTGAAGCGTGTTTATTTATAGTGCCTTTCATCAGCACATCTCCACAGAATTAACAGGATGAAAGTGAGAACCTATTTTGGTTCCTTTTAATCATAATCAATCACCGGACAAAATGAAATGCTTGTAATATTGTACATGATGGAACTGGTCTAATTCAATGTGGTAAAAAGGAGGTGGAGTTGTTGTTGTTGTTTTTTTTTCACTTAAAAATTTACTGCAATTCATTTCATTGATGGTACAGTAAACCTAGCTTTAGTGAAGCACATTAACAAGGCTTTTGTTAAGACTACGAAACAGGAGCTGACTCTTTGGATTCGATCTTTACTGTTCAGGAACACCTTGCATTTGGCGAATGTGCAGCTCTTGTACAAAGTTACATCACAGCTGATTCATGACATTGCGGTTCCAGCCTAGCGCACAGGTGGGATTCATAGTAACACTTAAGAACAACATTGAGATATCTCGACTCCCCTCTAGCTGATCTACACAGAGGATAAGGAGTACATGACTAGGAGTGCTGTTATATTGCCTGCCCATTTGTGTTCAATACATTGTTCAAAGGGCTGCAGCGCCACTCCGTAGACACTATGTTCGAGAACAAGTTGCAAAAATGTGTATTCAAATGCTGAGAGAAGGCCAAATCCAGTTCACCTCTAAAGGGTATAATACATTTTAGCTTAATCTGAAATTTCACCCGAATATCCATAAGGTTTTATGAGTAATGCATATGCAACTGACCGGCATATTTCATTAACATCAGATTCACATTGACAGGGTTTATTTAGTCTTGCATTGGCATTAACTATGTTTGCTGGAGGGAAACAAATCACAGTCAAATATAATCTCCCAAATGTTTTGGATGTGGAATGACTTGCTGGTGGTCTGGGCATGGATGAAAGCTTCTGTCCTGTCTGATGGAAAATTGAAGGAAAATGAAAAATTGGAGTTCACTTGAGTTTTGGGAGGCATTTGTCTGAGTATGCTGGCAGAGGAAGTCAAGTAAGGCTATCACCATTTGCCCAAGGTAGAAGATTATAGACCGCACTCGAGTTGAACTTGCTCAAGGAAAGATGAAGAAAGGGAAAAGACAGAAAAAGACCAAGTGGATCCAGAAACAAGGACTCTGACATGACAGCGGGCCACTGTTGTCAGTGATTAGCTGGCAAATCGGCTGTTCTAAAAGCCACGCTCCTCACTAAATATGCCTCGCATTGTTTTAACTCAGTCACCTCATCCGCATAGAAATGATCCAAACTCGTGTTGAACTTCACAAACGCTTTTATGACTCACTGAGTTCAAGAAGATGTCCTACACGTGTCTGACATTCACGTTTACATACCCACGTTTACATGCTTTTCATTTTACCTTTAAAGGGAAAAGAAACGTCTTCAAAATTTGACACACCACAGAGAAGAGTGCTGTGAACAATCCTGCCAAATGTGAATCACTAAAAAAAATAAAAACAGCCAAGTATATCAAATGAGACTACAAAGTTATGAAAAATCAACTCCTCGCTACTTTTAAATGCTGTCAACATGTCTGTTGAATGTGCTGAAACCACGTCCGGCTCAGCTGTCAAACTGTCAATCCAATTCCAGTACTAAGATATGGAAAAATGGATGCCACTTCATCTAGCTTCTTTCTTATGCAAACTTGTAACAATGTTTTTAGCTGCCAACATATATTCGCTTAAAGTGTGTGGTTGGACCACAGTATATCCCACTGGGTCGTCAAAGGGCTTTTCTAAGCTGTAATAACCAAGCCAACCTAAAGCCCCAGTCCAAATGCTCACTGTCAAGTTATACTTTTTAATTTAATTTTTCTCTGTGTTCGCTCTTCCACTGAGTGAAGTCCATGCACTCAAGGCCAGCCATGAGGCACTCTAAAGCGGCCGCGTCAGCATACTATCTGAAGGGAAGATGGATTTCTGGGTACACGCATAGCTAGCAAGCGAGCGGCATGGCGTAATTGCACCAAATAACCACTGATGTGAGCAAAGGTGCTCAGGTTCTTATATAGAGAGGCCAGGGCGACTCATGCCGTAGCCGAGGTGCGTAACACACACATGCAGTTGTTTGTGGAGTGAAATAACTGTAATTTTGTGATATTTATGTTTAATAATGATATAAATAACCCCCACACCCATGAGCGAGGTCTGGTTGTTTGTCTTAATGGACTGGCAACCAGTAAAAGGTGTGCCCCATCTCTCAGCTGGTACAGGCTCCAGCTCATCCGCAACCTTGTGAGAATAAGCAGTATTGAACATTTGTTGGATAAGTGAGAGTAATTACGGTCCCTGGCAGAGGCGTACAATGTCAGGCGTTAGGAGCGAAACACTGCACACACTGTAGCGTGCACCATGCCGACTGCATGCAAGTTTTGCAATAAATCAAAGGTCTTCGTAAAATCAGAAAATGTGAAGCACATTGAGGATCTGCTGGAGACAAAACCCATGGCAGATGAAAATGACCCGCATGAATACTTAATGGACAACTGCCAGATGCCTATAAACTGAGGAGGGACTTTTCATATCTGTTTTTTATCGGTTGGAAATGTAGCAGGAAATAGACAGCTCGTGAATAAGGAATGTATCATCGTATATATGACACATTTGGAGGGAACAATATTTTTGCATTAAGTGTATTGGAAAAATGCCAACATTGCAATGTATCACTGAAAACAGTATTTTCTTAAATGTAGTTAATATAATGAATTTTTAAAAATATATTTCGGTTTTAAATCCTTCATAAGTAGATGGAAATCTTGGAATAAATCCATTCATCCCTTCTGTTAAAAGTGACTTCTGCCACCCGAGCACTTAATCTGGCATTTCGCTATTCACATTTCCCTCAGTTTCTTGTCAGGAATAAATGAAGAAAATGGTACATGAATTTATTTCCTGTTGGCATCATCAAATGTAAATCATTGCCAGGGTGTAAAATGGGGGTCTTGCAAATGACACCATTCAAGCTTGGGCCCTACTGGCTTGTATCAATGGTATCATTTGTCAGGAAATTGTGATATTATCCTAGCATGACTATTGTACGTGTATTGTCACTCGTGAGCCCTTTTAAATTGTCCCCAGTGTGCAAACTGAAGTGTAAAATTAGAACTATGTAGTGACACCACAGCATAACGAATGGGAAGAGGGGTCGTTAGACCAATGGCGAGGCCCTAGCTAAGTTTTATTTTCACTAAGCTTTCGAACACAAAAATGAAGTGGATAAAAGAGCGAGTCTTGATCCCCCCTCAGGTCATTGCGGGTTGAAGTGTCGCAAAGTTGGCGAAGTTTCAGATCCAAGTTGATTAGCGACCGAAACTACGGGCTCCGCTCTCCTCTGGTGCTTTTCTCTCCAATTCACCCAACCCCCTCGAGGCTGCACAAGTCACTAACCTGAAAAAACGCTGCTCAAGCTGTAAAATGAGAACGTGCTTCCTTTCTTAGACGCCTCTGACATCAGACATAGGAGCTGCGTGCTTCGCGGATATAAAACATGAATGTCTGCTCACAGATCAGGTGCCGCTCGTTGGACTGAAAATAACTCCAACTAGCAGGCATCATTCAGCGTAAGCATATGGATTATATGAATCATACATGCTGGCTCTTACAAAATGAGATAATACATGTGAATGTGTTTGATGCTAATTGTGCTAGATTTACAATACCAGGACAGCTGTATAATTTAACAGAAGAGATTCCACAGTTTGTATGCACTGCAGTATGACTCCAGTCGTACTTAGTTCACTCTCACTTGGTTGGACTATCTTGACTGTGTCCATACTTGACTTAGTGTGGTTGAAAAATGACAATCTACTAAAATAAATGAATATCTTATAACAGTTCACATAATTCTACCATTTGAAACGTTCACTTTTAGATGATCATGAAGCAGATGATCTACACTGAAAAAAATGGTGTTTTGAGATACATGTTTTTAAGTAGACTATACATCGACTTAAAAACATGTATCTCAATCCAAATTATTATATTGTGTGTAGTAATAAAATTGAGTAAATTACACACACCATTTTTTTTTTCATCGTACACAAAGCCAAAGCTTTCTACTTGTAAATTGTGATGAAGTTTCCAACAAAAAAAATACACACAATTACAGGGCTGGATTTTTTTTCTCGCCAATAAACCGGCAAGGTTCTAAGTCATAGTTATGAGATACTATTTTTAATAATGAGACATTAAGTCATAATTATGCCACATGAAGTCATAAATATAAGATACATAATAACAAGGAGCCCCTTCTCATGGGCTCACCACCCATGGGAGGGGCCAAAGGGGTCGGGTGCGATGTGAGCTGGGCGGCAGCCAAAGGCGGGGACCCTGGCGGTCCGATCCTCGGCTGCAGAAGCTAGCTCTGGGGACATGGAATGTCACCTCTCTTACAGGGAAGGAGCCCGAGCTGGTGTGTGAGGTTGAAAAGTTTCGACTGGATATAGTCGGACTTACCTCCACACACAGCCTGGGTTCTGGTACCAGCTCTCTCGAGAGGGGTTGGACTCTATTCCACTCTGGAGTTGCCCACGGTGAGAGGCGCAGAGCAGGTGTGGGCATACTCATTGCCCCCGGCTCAGTGCCTGTACATTGGGGTTCACACCGGTAGACGAGAGGGTAGCCTCCCTCCGCCGGGTGGGGGACGGGTCCTGACTGTTGTTTGTGCATACGCACCCAACAGCAGTTCAGCATACCCACCCTTTTGGAGTCCTTGGAGGGTGTGCTAGAGAGTACTCCTGCTGGGGACTCCCTCGTTCTGCTGGGGACTTCAATGCTCATGTGGGCAACGACAGTGAGACCTGGAGGGCGTGATTGGGAGGAACGGCCCCCCCGATCAGAACTCGAGTGGTGTTTTGTTATTGGACTTCTGTGCTCGTCACGGATTGTCCATAACGAACACCTTGTTCAAGCATAAGGGTGTCCATATGTGCACTTGGCACCAGGACACCCTAGGCCGCAGTTCGATGATTGACTTTGTGGTTGTATCATCGGATTTGCGGCCGCATGTTTTGGACACTCGGGTGAAGAGAGGGGCGGAGCTGTCAACTGATCACCACCTGGTGGTGAGTGGGCTCCGATGGTGGGGGAAGATGCCGGTCCGTCCTGGCAGACCCAAACGCATTGTGAGGGTTTGTTGGGAGCGTCTGGCGGAATCCCCTGTCAGAAGGAGTTTCAACTCCCACCTCCGACAGAGCTTTTCCCATGTTCCGGGGAGGCGGGGACATTGAGTCGAATGGACCACGTTCCGTGCCTCTATTGTTGAGGCGGCCAATCTGAGTTGTGGCCGTAAGGTAGTTGGTGCCTGTCGTGGCGGCAATCCCGTGCTCGCTGGTGGACACCAGCAGTAAGGGATGCCGTCAAGCTGAAGAAGGAGTCCTATCGGGCCTTTATGGCCTGTGGGACCCCAGAGGCAGCTGACGGGTATCGACTGGCCAAGCGGAATGCGGCTTCGGTGGTCGCCGAGGCAAAAACTCGGACATGGGAGGAGTTCGGTGAGGCCATGGAAGCCGACTTCCGGACGGCTTCGAGGAAATTCTGGTCCACCATCCGACGTCTCAGGAGGGGGAAACAGTGCACCACTAACACTGTGTACAGTGGGGATGGGGCGCTGTTGACCTCGACTCGGGACGTTGTGAGCCGGTGGGCGGAGTACTTCGAAGACCTCCTCAACTCCACCAGCACGCCTTCCTTGGAGGAAGCAGAGTCTGGGGACTCTGAGGTGGGCTCTCCTATCTCTGTGGTCGAAGTCACCGATGTGGTTAAAAGCTCCTCGGTGGCAAGGCCCCAGGGGTGGATGAGATCCGCCCGGAGTTCCTCAAGGCTCTGGATGTTGTGGGGCTGTCTTGGTTGACACGCCTCTGCAACATCGCGTGGTCAGCGGGGAGAGTGCCTCTGGATTGGCAGACCGGGGTGGTGGTCCCTCTTTTTAAAAAGGGGGACCGGAGGGTGTGTTCCAACTACAGAGGGATCACACTCCTCAGCCTCCCTGGTAAGGTCTATTCAGGGGTGCTGGAGAGGAGGGTTCGTCAGGAAGTCGAGCCTCGGATTGAGGAGGAGCAGTGTGGTTTTCGTCCCGGCCGTGGAACAGTGGACAAGCGTGTAGAGCTTAGCAGCGTCCTCGAGGGTATGTGGGAATTCGCCCAACCAGTCTACATGTGTTTTGTGAATTTGGAGAAGGCGTTTGACCGTGTCCCTCGGGGAGTTCTGTGGGGGGTGCTTCGTGGGTATGGGGTACCGAACCCCTTGTTACGGGCTGTTCGGTCGCTATACCACCGATGTGGACTACGCCAAGGCTGCCCTTTGTCGCCGGTTCTGTTCATAACTATTATGGACAGAATTTCTAGGCGCAGCCGAAGCGTTGAGGGGGTCCGTTTTGGTGGCCTCAGTATTGCATCTCTGCTTTTGCAGATGATGTGGTACTGCTGGCTCCTTCAAGCGGGTCTCTCCAGCTCTCACTGGAGCGTTCGCAGCCGAGTGTGAAGCGGTTGGGATGAGGATCAGCACCTCCAAATCTGAAACCATGGTCCTCAGTCGGAAAAGGGTGGAGTGCCCTCTCCGGGTCGGGAGGAGATCTTGCCCCAAGTGGAGGAGTTTAAGTATCTTGGGGTCTTGTTCACGAGTGAGGGCAGAAGGGAGCGAGAGATCGACAGGCGGATCGGTGCAGCGTCTGCTGTGATGCGGACGTTGTATCGGTCTGTCGTGGTAAAGAAGGAGCTGAGCCAAAGGGCAAAGCTCTCAATTTACCGGTCGATCTACGTCCCAACCCTCATCTATGGTCACGAGCTATGGGTCGTGACCGAAAGAACAGATCCCGGATACAAGCGGCGAAATGAGTTTTCTCCGCAGGGTGTCCGGGCTATCCCTTAGAGATAAGGTGAGAAGCTCGGTCATCCGGGAGGGACTCAAAGTAGAGCCGCTTCTCCTCCACATCGAGAGGAGCCAGATGAGGTGGCTGGGGCATCTGATTCGGATGCCCCTGAGCGCCTCCTAGTGAGGTGTTCGGGCATGTCCCACGGGAGGAGACCCGAGGACGACCCAGGACACGCTGGAAAGACTATGTCACGCAGCTGGCCTGGGAACGCCTCGATCCCCGGGAGAGCTGGAAGAAGTAGCTAGGGAGAGGGAAGTCTGGGCTTCCCTGCTTGCTGCTGCCCCCGCGACCCGGCCCCGGATAAGCGGTAGAAGATGGATGGATGGATGGATAATAACAAGGAGATACTAAGTCAGAATTACAAAATAAGTCATATGAGATACTCTCTGGTAATTATGACTAAGGTCAACCACCAATAACAAAGCTTGGGCTAAATGTGTAGATTTTGTCTTGTAGCGCTAAAGTGACTGTATTACTTTAAGTGATTTTTATTCTGTACTTTCACAACAACTGGGAATAAAATGGGCACCCTTCCATCCATTTTCTTCAGCAGGTAAAGCCAGAGCCTATCCCAGCAAACTTTGGGCGGGAGATCAGGTACAACCTGAACTTGTCGCTAGCTAATCGCAGCTGCACTCATAGACAAAAAAAACGTTCATACTCACATTGAAACCAATGGACAATTTAGGAAGGTCAGTGCACCTAACATGCACATATTTGCGATTGAAGAGGAAGCTTGTAGTATGAGTATGATTGACAAATAAATCAAAGTACTGTAAAACAAAATCAATATTTTTGCCATCCTTGACACTTGAATTATTTACACCTGAGGCTGTGTTGCTGTGAATCAAGTCAGTGAGACTGTCACCTTTTTTGAACCCAGGTGGCATTCACAAAGGTCAGACGGAAAGGGTGCCAAAGAAAAAGTTAAATCGTTGAAAATGTCAAATGAATACTGGTCAGATAACTGGAAGTTACACCGTCATCCATCATGGCACATCACCAAGTTGGAGAGCATGCCAGCAAAACAGATCTTAAATAATGTGTACATTGACATTTATTTTTATTGACATTTCAACCCTCACCTCTTTTTGAGATAAGGTTTGCACTTTTTAATGAGCACACTAAATATTGGTCAGGTATTTAAACAAGAATAAGACAAAGGTTTCGATACAGTACATTGCACTGCACTGCAATGAAGAAGAAATCTCCCTGTACTATATCCTATTCTTCCATCCATCCATCCATTTTCCGATCCGCCTATCCTCACAAAGGCGCTGGAGCCTAGCTCCCAGCAGTCTTCGGGCAGTGGGCGGGGGACACCCTGAACCGGTTGCCAGCCAATCGCAGGGCACACAGAGACGAACAACCATCCACGCTCCCACTCACACTTAGGGGCAATTTAGAGTGCTCAATCAGCCTGCCGTGCATGTTTTGGGAATGTGGGAGGAAACCGGAGTACCCGGAGAAAACCCACGCAGGCCCGGGGAGAACATGCAAACTCCACACAGGGAGGCCCGAGATGGAATTGAACCCGTAGTTAATACCTCTGCACTGTGAGGTCGACGTGCGAACTGGTCCGCCCTAATCTATTCTTTTGTTTACCTATTCAGCTTCACACATGAACCCAAACCAGCTACTTTACTCTTCTCCAGTCGCCAAGTGTAATATTAGTTGACACTTGCCGGTTGAGTCGTTCTTTGCATTACAAGTGCAAAATTAACATAGTGAATGTATTTTCAGCTATAAGAGAACTATGAGTTCTTATGAGAGTTTTAGTGAAAAAAACAAAAGTGCTTCACTTCATTAGGTTTGATATACAACCTGAGTGTGCACAAAAAAAACTATGAAAGGCCGCACTGAAATGAAAAAATTGATTATTAGAGTCAATATCACATTAAATAGTTTTTTTTGTTTCCTTATCAGAATCACTCAGCCATCATAAAAAATGTAGCAGAATAATAAATCTCTGAAGTCTTTTTGGAATTGGCTAAACAGTTTTACAAATACAATTAGAATGAGAAGTCTCTGAAAATATTTCCTTCAATCATTTTTAATTGCATGCACATGATTTTGGCAGCTCTTACACACTGCTATGCCAACTACAGTGTGTGTAATTAGCGGCTAAACAACAAATACCATGTTTACATGGTATTATTCTTCACAACAAGTTAATTTCTGAAACAAGTTATTTTGATCATGTATAGTCTAGTTTCATGATCCGATTGAATGTTTTGCATGTGTCCCCGAAATTGCTGTGCACCCTGTCATTATAGGGTAGTTTGACAGCAATTTACGAAGTTATGCAAGTGTCATAATTTTTGTAATTTGTGTGAAATTGGAGATTGCTGATGTGTGAAATATTCACTAGTATAAAAACCTTTCCGAAATTCTAAATTAGTTAAACCGTACATCGTCAGCTTGCTAAGTGATTAACATTGTTGAGTGAAGGTTCATCATTTGCTTATTAAATACATGCTAACATTAGCCCAAAATACCCACCCTGTCAGGCTCAAATGTTTGGCTATTTGCATTAGGGGTGAAGCCAGGCCGCGAGTAATTCGAGTGCCTTGGTTTCAAAAAAAAAAAAAAAACATTCTCAAGGCATTTTTTTTCTTCTTCAGGTACCCTCTTGTTTACGTGAACACTGTCAAGATGAAGAGGTCAAGTCAACTGCAGCAAAAACTGCTCATGCTCTGCATGACAGTAACACGCTGCCTACGTGATGAGATATCAAATTTCAAAATAAACCTTACTTGACCAAATAATATATAGATGTCAATGCCTTGATGTTAATTGTGCTAGAGTCACAAGAGCAGGAGAAGTGAAATCAATTAACAGAAGAGATTCCACAATTTGAATTATTTTGAAGTTGTTCACAGCAGAGATATGGCATTGTAATACCCAAACCCCAAAATTGTATCGAGAAGGAGAGTTTTGATCTGCCCTGCTACTCCTTGTAATTGACAGAGAACACATTGCACCTTTTATAAGACAAGTTACATAACCAAGATAAACCATACATACCATTCAGTTACAAAAAAAAAAGATTCAGTGACTGCATCATAAGAGGAAATGAAATCAGATGCTTGGTTGTGTGCATTCAGTTACTCTTTTGCAAGCAAATCATAAAGAAAACACTTTCTGTGGTGACATAAGGTTTTTGTCTTGCATTTCTATAGGATTAATGGTCCTTCAGGTAGCTTCTATTTTGTGACAAGCTATAAAGAGGGCTTGCGGCGAGCTTGAAAAAGCTGTTTACTGGTGAGATGTAAGGCGCTGCCTGCCTCAACCTGTGAGCTCCCATGACTCTCAGCTGTGTTGCGCAGATGTAACTCCAGTCATGTCAAAACAACTTCTATCATAGCTATGAACCACAAGGAGAAGGAAAAAGAATCCGGTTGTAGCTATCATGTTCCCTGCGTGACCTACTTACACTCCGAGGACTAACTTCAGTTTGCTTTTCTGAGTTTTCGGGAAAACTCTGAATGATGGTTTTGAAATGTGCCCTAGTTTGTCAGTGTGTGAAATATTTTGATGAAGGCCGATATATTCATGGATTTTTTTTTCTTACATTGGGCATTTTTTTCAATATATTATTATAAAACGTTGCATAACCATTTTTTGTTTTTATCCTGGAAAGGCCTGGGACTGGCCTGTCAACGGGTGATGAATCACGTTCGTACGATTCTTCTTTTGGTTTTACCAACAACTGAAGATGCCCTCTTGACTTCTACTAATTGTGTTGAATGCTGTTATTTTTTTGAACAAATTGTAAACAATAAGGGGTGACTCATGCAGACATTTGGAAGCAGTACGGTTGAGTGACTAACATAGCTGTTCTTTTTTTGCAAATGCAAAAAAAAAAAAAAGTGGCTTCTTTGCAAAATACCCTGATAGTAAGTATAAATGAAAAAAAGACGACCTGGATTATCAAGGAGTTGAACGCTCTTTTGCACCATTCAAACTTGATAGTAGCATATCGAGTATGATATGCTATTTTCAGGCAAAGAATCGACCAACACAGACGGTCGATGTTAGTGTTTATACCAAAGCGACTCAAAATCATTTTCTTTCTTCATGCGATAAAATAAAATTGCTTGAGGCCTTTTTATAATGTACAAGGTGACATGACAGTATCTGACTTCACCACTGAATTCTGACCGCAGCTAACGTTAACTCTCTTTGGGTATTTTTTTTTTCAAGGATGACACCAGAATCAAATTCCACCTATCGTCTATACTGTATTGAATTCTACAATAATGTTGCCACGCCAATTGTTTCAATATCTGATCGCCATGAATCTGACACTAGTGTGGGTGTTTTCATCTCGTTATGGCTTAGAAACAAAAACATAGGTTTTTGCAGAAAGCTGCATGCCGGAGTGCCACAAAGGGAGAACGAAACCAACATATTTCTTCCTAAAGGCCTCCTCTGGGGTGAAATTGAATCGGCTATCATAAAGCGGCAATGAATACCGATGAGTCATATCTACAAACACGATACATTGGAAGCACGGAGAATCAGTGGCAAACATGTCTGCCTCACACTTCTGAGGTTCTGGGTTCAGGCACAAAATGTGCAAAATTGTATTAGAATAGCCTCATACAATCAAATGTAATGATCTGGTCTTAATCTCATGGCATTACACATGAGTTCTGGCTTTGAGTTTAAACCCATGGATACATCCCCAAGCAGAGAATGAACCAGGCATCTTTACAGATCACTTCAACCTTGACTTACGTCGAGCAAATGTTATGTATATAGACTGTGAATGTTGTCTATGGCAATGCTGGCCAGTGACTATCTCCGAAAGATATTGACTGCATGCACCACTGTTGTGTGAATAGAGTACAGTAGCTATCCAATCATCAAAAATATGCGGCAAAGTAAGTACTATCTTTAGGGTAATTATAATAATTGGACCCCTTTGAATACTGAATACTGAGCCAGTTTAAAATAAAAATGTGTATTCCTTGAGCTCCCTGCTGGGCCTCTGTAAACGTTTTAGGACCATAGCTATTTAAACGCTTTGGATTTGCTGAACTCTGTTTGTATTAACGCCTTCTGATCAGAGCGCTAATGGCCTCGGCAAGAGCAGTCTGAGATGTTTTGCCAAGTTTGTACAGCCAATCAATAGTACATATAGCATCTGGGAGAACAGGAAGTGAATACATGGGAACAAGTGAAGTCCGTTTTTTTTTTTAATATGGTGCCAATGCACAACAAAGGTTATCTCAAAGTGCTTTACACATTAAGCAGGTCAAGAATCACACTCCTCAAGAGAAACCCAGCTCTGCGGGGCTTCCATCTGCCTCGGACAGTTGGTTTGAGAACGAGAGACTTTTGCTGATCCAAAATAGGATTGTTGAGCCTTGGTGGAAATCCGAGCCCTACGCAGCATATGTGCCATTCTAGTTTGGAATGGATTGACCAATAATCCTCCTAAACATTTGTTGATAATTACTGTTGGATTGGGTATTGGCTGCACATTCGGCTTTTTGCGCTTCAGTGTGTGGCTATTCAATTAAGAATTCAAGCACAAATGAGAATTACTTTAATTGCGCACTATGTGGTCATTTAAAAACGCACTGCGGATTCTCGATAATGCTTAAATAAGGTTTAAAGATGAGGTTGATTCTGCATGCACTAATCTGATTTTCAGTCAATACTTGGCTCGGTATGAGAATCACTTGACCTCAAGGAGTGCATCTTTTAACCCAATTATTGACTTACTCCTCAAGATCCATAAATCAACCTGTCATTATTAAACTGGCCACAAATGTTCACGTGCGATGGGCGATACAAACAGCATCTTGCTGTTGTGGGAGGGAGGAGAGCTCAACGAGAAGAGGAGAGGGTTATTCGGCTGAGAGGAAATTAAACATTGATTTACACTCTTGCCCCAAATGTCTCACGTTAAATAGATTACCTGAAACAACTTTCCCCCAAGTGTGGTGAGGAAATCAACTTAAAATAAATAAGTAAATAAATACCGGTACATGTATTACAGATCAATACTTATCTCCACTGCCACAGGTGCAGTACACCAAATCTGTATACGAATATTGCATAAAATCTTGTTTTATTCAAATCACACAAAATAAAATAAAATAAAAAAACATGCTTTAGAAACAACAAGAGGTTCAGTAGCTTATTCACAGGTACTTCAACAGGATTTCAGGGGTAGCTGGTATTCAAGCCAGCGACCTTTTTAGACTGCAACTTTAACAACTAAGCTATGGGATGCGAATAAAAGTAAGTTAACTCTAAGTACAGTACCGGTAACCTTATGGTGTTCGCTGTCAGGTTTTGGACATGTATTTATTGATTGATTGATTTATTTATTGTGAGCTCCTCATCACCAGAATGACATTGCTAGAATAAATCTGACTGGTACATGAATACAATCGCTTCAAACAACATGACGTATGTAGGAATAAATGTTACAATTGTATTATTGTTAGTGTTATTTGTGTGTGTGTGTGGGGGTTCATGCATGTTTTACTTGGGGCTGTTCACACAATGTGGTTTAGACCAGAAATCAGTGTCGTTTTGGATTGTTTGTTTTTAGGCGACGTCAATATTTTATGGTCCGAAACCACAAAACGGGTCTTGATTTGGAAGGTTTTGACAGCTCTGTTGCGTCTGAGTAAATGTCATCCCTGTAGTGTTTCAGCCAAAATCACAAAGTGTTGCCTTAAAGACCTGTCCGTTCCACCCGGGAAAAAAAAACAAAAAAAACTTTTCCATTCACTTATTTATTGTATTGCAAACAGAAAAGTAAATGAGCTTGCTAACAGGGTGGACAATTACAAGGGGGACATTTTTGGCCAATGTTAGCATTTATTGAGCACGTGGCGTACGTTCCCTTTACGACACAATTCAGTTAGCAATGTGTGTCCTCTTTGATTTCTAAAAGGTTTTATTTCAATTCATATTTCACTCTGGCCAAGTGGACACGTTTGGCTTGACAATATCTAACCACACATGATGGAAATTCAGTCCAACGCAATCAAAGACATGGCGATTGTCGCCTGGTTGTTTTTAATGCTTCATGGAGTAGCATTACTTGCAGATGACAACTTCTGATTGTTCATAAATGCTGATAAAGGTTTTTCGAAATACAGGAAAACAAACCAGAAAAAGCAGAGTTTAATATTTTGTCTGACCAATCTGCACTTGACTGGATCTTGTTTCCAGTGTTTCTGTGAACTCTGACAGAAGGCTCCTCCCAAAGCATGTTACTGCACAAGATCAGTATGCCTTCTGTGTCTGCGTCTTTTGTGTGAAACTGTAGGTGACCCAACTGGCTTTTGTTCAAGTGTGGATCCTCTTCGACCTCCCCAGTCTCACTTACTTGACTGTTTTACCCCACAAAATCCCTGATGGTAATCATCTCGGTGCAGAGTATTAATGCTCATGCCTGTCCCTGTGACGCTTTATGTGCAATGAATACATTTAAGGTATGATTTTTTTTTTGCCTCCAGCAACTTCAGTGTGTCCCAGAAGACTACATTGTTGGTTTTTAGCATTGTTAGATATTGATATTCACAGTCTATGCATGTCCACTTACTATACACAAACCACAGGACAAATCACAATCACTGATGTTGTTTTGCAGTCGTACTTTTTGAATGTTTATTTTTATTTTTTTGTAACTAAATACATTTGAATATGAACAGCGTATACTCCAATTTGCTGAAAGGGTTTGGAATGGCCTAGGGAGGAAAACCTTTACATTTTAGCACAAATGCGGATATCGGACTACTGACGACTGTAAAATCTTCCACATTTCAAAATTTACAACCAGACTTGGTGTCTCGTGTGTAGTCAGCTCTTTCCCTGCTCCATTTCTCTTATCCCACTATATTGTACCAACTAAACTTGTGGCTAATGAAATGCGGGATAATCTACCACTAGCGTCAGCACTCAGCCTTTGCGGAGGTCTGTCTGTGGAGGTTTATTGTTATGTTTACACTTCTGTGATATGTTAAGTGCAATTAAGTCTCGACAGAAGGACTGGCTAATTATAGCCCTCAATCCATTGCTTTGCATTGTGCTGCGTGTTCCCTTCTGGTTCAACATCCTTACTGATGTCTGAATTGAACTGGCGACTGGGCATTTTCAATTGAGTGCACAAAGATCGACTGCATTTTGAGATAGAAATGAAATTAAAGAAGCAAAAAGCAATTGTCTCAGAAAGGGATAACGACTCGCTATGCACAGATTTTGCACAGTGCGTCGGGCACCATCGTCCGTATGGGAGTGGGGGGGGGTTCTAATTTGCACATCACGCATTGCGAAGCCATTGAGTGTGCATGTCATGTGTGAACACTACGACATTAACTTTACCTTCATATACCTGTCAGCATCCCGCCACGCCTCCCAACCGTATCACATAGACAACATTTATTAAAAGCGTAATGTGCAAAAACTAAATGTCGCCGCATTTCTCCAAACTGCAATTGTCCCCCAAATTTCCAGTACGTTGACATCTGTACTGACACGCACATCAAAAAACACCAAATGTTAGGACGATTGACCCAAAGTCATCAATTATATGGCTATAGTGTTTTCCTCTCCATAGAAGCGCTCACTACAGGTACTAATGTCACTCAAGCCCATAGCTCACAGAGCGGCACAGGTTTAGCGGATGTTGGGGGGTTTTCAAGGTTGCAAACGATCACAATGACATTGGCCAGCAATTTTAACAGTTACAAACTGTTTATTTATTCATTTTTGGCAATGATTTTTCTTTTTTCAAAATTTCTTGGTGACGAGAAAAGCTGGCCAGACGAAATCGGCCAAAGCTCACCTCTAAAGAAAATTCCTCATAGTGATGTCATCTTTCATTATGTCTGTAACTCAGAATGAAACTTTGCCAATTAAACTGACATCATCTCCGAGTTAAAATGGGAGTACAAATAAAACATATGTCTTGCACCCTCTCGCTAATGATGCAAAACTGTACGATCAAATGCGAGATGCACTGCAGGTTTTTGTTGTACAAATCACATCCATAAACATCTGCTTCCCTCCTGGATGTGTTTCATCTTCTATGCAGCTCCTCACAACTTCACAAAGCAACTCAAGGACGTGTTGAAGATTATGAATTTAAATCCCTTCACTTCTTTCAATCCGGTAATATATCGTGAGTGTACAGCACATTCTGTTTAATCCGTCTACATTTTCATATTTGCCCCCCTGCTTGATTTCTGTGTTCTTTGCATATTTAACACACACAAAGGTTTCAACGGGCGGTGGGCCACTCACCTCAAATCCAAGATCTTCACCGCACACCTCTCTGGGAACAAAAAAATGACACCGTTAATGCTCAGAAATGAGACTCAACACATGATGATAAGATTTATTCACAACATGACCTTCACATGACAATGGTCAAATATGGAATCTCGATTTCTCTAATGAGGCGCATTCCAGTTTGGCACCTGTGTAAATCCAATACGTCCCCAAGAAGATTAAGATCCCTAGAAATGGTTGAATAAGCATGTAAGTGAGCACAACTGTAGCTTTGCGGAAGGCGCGAATTCCTACTGACAGCCACTTGGGCGGAAAAATTGCAAGGATTCCAATTTGACAGCATTCACGAGTGAAGCGCCTTATTAATATCTTACATGCTGTGTTCACCGCTCCAGCATAAAAATCAAGTCTGAAATTCTGCTGCATTCCGAGCCCCGGAGAGCACGAGGGGGAAATCACTCGTTATCACTCCAATTCTTCTCTCCGCGTGTACTAAAGGCGAGACTGAGGCAGGGCATTTGCTCTTTCTATGTGCTGTAGAGAGTTCACATTCCTTTTTCTTAATTAGATTCATGGAACCCATTGTTCTGTTTCTGTTGTGACTCTCAAGCTCTTTTCCTCTCAAAGCGCCACCATAGCGACAGAGGCAATTTACCCCAAGCTAATTAATTTAGGTAAGCAAGTGAGAGGGACGGACAAAGTGCACATATTAGCAGCATTTGCAGTCATGAGAAGAAAATGATTTCACTTTTGGAGAAAGTGTTGTGACGATTACAGCTGGAGGTTTAAATTGCTTTTAGGAGGTAATGTCATTATGTATTCAAAAGGTTGTGGGGAAATATTAGAAAAGCCTGGAGGACATTAAAAGGTCGTGGCTGTGTGATTGCCAGCAGTTGGCAGACTAGCCGCAAGCAACAGCAAACAGCGAGAGAAGACATAAAGACACTTGAGATGAGTTGTAAAAAATGGAACGAACCTGTTCAATATTGATGCTTTTTACCACATGATTCACTTTTGAAATGCAATATGCATGTGTCGATCTTCACAATATGATGTTTATGTAGAATGCATGCCCCTGTTATTTCACCGCGTGGGTGTACCATTCAATTGTTCTAGTAGGCTTTTCCTGGCATGTTTTCTTTCTAACAGAAGCCTTGAGGTTTTGTGTCAATACTGACTGCTTTTTTGAATTGTTCAGAAGTTTCTCATATTTGACTCAGGCCCCAATTCCAGTTAAATTAAAATAGCCTCAAAGCCTGGATGGATAAATAATACTACTACTCCAAGTAGACCGTGTTAAGGTGTTTGTTCTGACCAAATACTAATCACGCCTTCTAATGAGAAGGTAACTATCAGGAGACAGCTTTTGCCTTTAGATATGATCTTCCCGTGATCAACCATTTGAGTGGTTCTCATATCCAAACTTGCTGCATGGAAGCATAATGTACAGTGTACACTGTATTCACCACTTGCTGTTCCTTCAAAATGACGAGCTGCCTCCGTAAAAGCCTGACTCATATTATGGCCAGTGCAGAAGTTGAATTTTTAGTATATGGCCATAAAGCGTTCACGAGAAAAGCCCAACCAATTCCACCTCATTTGACCTGCTGCAGTTCTAAATTGAGTTCACTTTGTCACTGTGGATGAAGTCACATAGTCCTCTGACCCTGTGACTCACTATGGTGAGGTACTTCGGTTTTCCCTCGTCAACACAGTCCCCACACACATTTGACAGGACTGTAAAATTGCAGAACCATTTTAAAGGGAAGCTTCAATTTTACAGATTGAAACTATAGAATAATGTATATACCGATCATAAAATAAGTGCGTGGCTGAAGGGCCAAATTACTTTTTGTGACACCAACAGGTCTGCTCTGCAGTTTGTTTAAATTACCGTGGCTTAAGCCAAAGTATCAACACTGGTACTCATGGAATGGGATATTATAGTTTTCTTCAAACAAAGCCGTAATAAACATGGCCACGCTGGGCAGGCGGGTGGATGTCTTGTTTTTTTTTTTTTCCATTTAATAGAGCACGGAGGAGAAGGTGGTATCGCAGTAAAGATAGGAGAGAAAATATCCTGCAAGGACACGAGGGTCATTGTTCATTTTAAGGACCCACACAGCGACACGTCATCATGTTTTCCCTCAGAGGGCAGTGCTTGAGGAAGGATGGCTTCATGCAATTCAAATGGCGACAAACTGAGCAAATGTGCAAATGTTGCAAGTCTGATTCAAGCCGATGAATAGTGCCTCCACATTGGACACCACAGAGAGGTTATTATCAAACTTTTTACGCCAAATACAGCCTGAAAAAATACTTAGGAGACCTCAGCGCTTCCATCATGACCAACATTGAAATCCAGCAGTGAAGTCGGCCCAAGTGTTCAGGAAATGCATTTTGGGCAACACGTCGATGTATGTTTTTTTTTTTTGCCCGAAAATATTTATCGAATTGTTTGAAAGAAATGTTACGTTACTTTATCTTCCACAGTGAAGGTCGATGTGCTAATGTGCTGTGATTAAAGAGCATGAGTCCATTAAACAAGACGCCAAAGTGATAGGCATAGGTCAGTGATTGAAGCCTGATTGCCTAATAATCTTTCCAATTAAAATGAATCAATAAGCCTGGGATTAAAGCTGGTGCTCTGTTGGTTGAGTGCACCTTTGCTGCACATCCAGCATATACTGTATACTTTGAATTTTAATCATTGCTTTATACTCGAGAGAAATTCCCTTTCTGTAAAGCCGTTGTTGCATGACAAGCAGGTCGATGGGCACATGTGGCCAAGTGGTTAAGAATAGGGGTTGGATCGGGACAAAGATATGAGATGAGGGTATTGTCTTGTTGTTGCATCCTATTGCACATTTTTTTATGACGAGCAATACTGTACTGTACATGTTTTTATGATGTGAAATCTACATTCAAACATCGTTATCCACTGCACTGGTAAACTGCACATCGATAAGCCCCGTTAAGATCATGTGCTCAATGTTTAGGCGGACCCTCTTTAGCTACATAGGCTACATCCTATACTGCACGCAGCCTTGTCGCACTTTGAATGTGTTGTCGTCCATGTTAAACTGAAAGGGACATTCGATTGGGCTGAACTTTGGCACTCATTTAATAGGTGTGGATGTAAAAATGATGTAAGCACTAAAATCCACCTTCCTGAAAAACTCAAGTTGTAACGCCCCCAAATCTGCAAGAGGCTGCTTGGTTGACACATCTGACACATCTGTCAGACTAGTCAGTGAAGTAAAATTGGTAGATTTATTTTTACAGCGTCACATTTTTCTTTCAACCTTTTGGAGTACCATTGCCTCAACAGGCCACTAGAGACCCTCCCCACATCACTCAGAGAATATGAGGCTCTCATTTGGATAAAATATGGGTGAATAACTTACGTTCTCATCAAATGAAAGTTGATTTTAACAGGCGTACAATGAATCCACTACTTTGAAGTAAATTTACCAGTACTCTGAATATTGTACTTCCTTCCAAGTGTAAATTTGACTCTGTTTAGCCTGGGACCAAATAGAGTCTTTTTAGAGATAAATGTACACTATGAAATTTACTGTGTACTATTCCATGCGACTAATCAACACAATAAAAATAGCAGGTAAAATGACCAGATGAGTCCTTATATGGTACTGCAGAGTACTGTGTATGCAGCATGTTGAATATGCTGGAGCACACGCCAGCCATCCTCTGAAAGCACTAGACTTGCATGCTCAGCTTTAAAAGTGAAGCGGAACTGCTCTGTTTACTTAACCCTTTCATGCACCTTGTAACCTGATAACATGATAAACTGTCCACTGTAGTAACCACTGTCCCTAAAAGGGTTAAATGTACGTTGTAGCACATATTCACAAAAATTCTACCCCCATAGGTTTTGCTGTCTTGAAGATATAATTTGAAATTCTGTTAATCATGGCTCATCTTTGTCATATTCCGGCTGGTCATTGTTATCTGGTAGGTGTATCAGTGCAGACAGACAGGTGCCATCAAGCCCACAGTAATAACTGATTACTGATTGTCCTTTCCGATAGGCTGGGAGAAGCACATTAAGCCCTTTTATATTACAGTGCTATTGTAATCTAATAGCTTTTGAGCTACCAAAATGTTCGGTTGATTCTGATTAAGTATTCCAAATGATAAGAATCAAATGTCCTCTAATTGATAACCACCTTACGTCTCATAATAGGCAATGTGATGGCGGGTTACAGTCATCGCACTGTGCTTGGAAATTCTCTATTGTAAAGTGTAATAATCTCCTGCCGTTGTGAAATTGTGGACATCTCATTTCCATAAGCCAGTGAACATGCAGCCTCCATGGAAAGGCATAATGAGATATTTGCACCGTGGATGATCAGGAAAATGCGCTGTGGATGTCCCCTCCCAGGTGGATGCCCATTGGTCCCCCCGCAATAGTGACAAGGATGCTATTAAAATATCATTTTAAGATGATGATGATTATAATCTATTCAGTTGATTTCTACAATGATACAAGGGGTTGTCCCATGCTGGTGTCTTATTTATAAATGAAGTACCATGACTTCCACCACGCACATACGGTACATGGAGCGCTGAACCAAATTTGCAGATGCGCTGGGGGTGAGGCCTTGCCCCTGCCCGAAAATGAGAATGCGCCCGTTTCTACAGACTACTTTCTGTTTCCAAATTGTCTGATGAGTCGGAGTCGAGGCAACTCCGTGCGCTGCAACGCCCAGGTGGGCGCAACACGGCCCCAAACACATTAGACTTGACTTTCGCTGGCAGAAAAATTAAGTTACGCCCGGTTTTACGACAAGCGCACAGGCACTGGTCTCCCATAATAGCACCCTTAAAGTTTGAATGATTTGAATTGGTTTAATACAGACACTGAAGGAGTAGCATATTACCATGGTCAGTCGTCAAAAGTCAATTATGATGTCCTTTTTCATAACCACCTTGACTTGACACTGCATCTTAAAAATTACCCATCCAAGAGATGGTCCAGTGATGGTTTGGCAGCAGATTGACAGCCAAGTATTATTCAAGATCGGCTCCCCCGTCTCCACTGAGCCCTCATTCTCCCCCTTCACTTTCCAGGTCACCACAGGACACAAACACCGGGAGCCGAGCCACCTAAAGACAGCCGACGCAGGGTAGGAAAGCCTGTCCTCTCTTATCCTGGGCTCAGGGGCCAGATAACAGCATTGGGGCTGTGAGCGCTCACTGAGGTACCACTTGAATAGCAAACAGCAAATCCCACCAGCAGGAAGGAAAAAAAAACGTTTTCTCTCTTGAAGTGCATAAAATTAACATCAAAATTGTATATTTTCAACATCTCACTGTTTTTGCTGCTCTGAAACTGATAAATCCTATGCACACAATGTATTACATCATATCATAAGACCTTGATCATACTGAAAGACGTCACCGTTGAGGCATAGAAGACATTGGTGTACAATGATGATATATGACGTGATGATTTCCTTCAATGCTAACTACAGGCGAACTAGCAAGTGTGGCTTTGTAGTGAATCACTAGAACATTTGAACAGGTATTGAGTGCCACTGTGCTTGCATACCAAATGTTTAGGTTCAAATTGAGTGTGAGACTGAGTCAACTATTGATGCCGCCTGCACTCTTAAAACTGCTGGGTTAAAAGTGTCGCTAATTGGGAGAAATACTTAACCCAGCACTTTGGACCGAGTCAATGCTGGGTTATTCATACACAGCGTATTGGGTTGAGGAGCACTTTGGGTCAAAATTTTGAACCAACAGATCGTAAAAAGTACCCATACTGATGAGTTAAATCAGGTTATCAGTATAGCCGTGGTTCAAAATCAAACACATTTTATTTCCAACCTTTTCTAAGAAGAGGAAGCAGTTGTCAACACAGTTCATATTTGTTTGGTCGAATCTTTCGACCGAATGCCCTTCTTGATGCAACCCACCCATTCTCATCCAAGATTAGGATCACTGTTGCTTGTCCAACGTAGGTTGTTCTTTGAGTTTTGCCAATTAAATGTAAAGCAGGAAAAGTAGGTTGTGTACAGTATATGGATATGAAAGGTCAAACGACATGTTGAGATGTAATCGGCGCACTGAACCACGCTGAGATTGGAACGATTTAAATGTATAAATTCTAAATTTACAAGCCCACTTATGGAAATGTTAAGGGATTGTGACGAATTCATCCATTTGGGGGCTGTAAAAGTTTAATGTGAAAGATGGGTAAAGCCAAGATATAACTCTGAAACAAAGGACAAGCCAATGAATGTTTAAAACTGTGCAATTCTCAGTGTGACGCATTTACTGTCACACTTAGGTAGTATACAGTTGTTGTCGCATATACACTACTACACTGAATTAGACACAGGGTAATAAAATGCAATACAGGGGTTGTATCAAAATGTTTACTTTCTAAAGATAATGTGACATTTTGATTGAAACTGTAACAGAGATGGCAATTCAATGTTTATTATCGCGGTTGTACTTCACATTGATGGAGAAAATTGTTATGACTTGTAGTTTTTTTTTCAAGTCAAGTCAAATTTTTATTGACGTACTCTTTAATCACAGAAAACGGCTTCACATGTCCACAGTTGACGAATAAATATAAACGACAGGTTAATATTTATTTTAATATTAAAGAAGGACAAGGGGAAAAACGGGAAAAACATTTTAGAAACCCTGAGGAGGGGCCACAGATGGAGGAATCCTCCTTTCCAGGAAGACCAGGCAGCAATCGATTCAGAGAGGTGGGTCCTCCTCAAAACCCTGCCCAATTGGTCAATAATGAACTCTCCATAGCAGTGCCTCCAAGTAGGTGGTCCGCCTCAGATCTTGTCTAGATCAATCGGAGAAGAATCTATAGAGTGACATCCAATTGGGTCATCATCACCGAGTCTCCTCTCCAAACTGGTAAGGAGGGGGCTGAGGAGAATACAGAAGAAGTGGCAGTCAAACAGAAAACATGTCATTCAACTAAATGCAAGATTATACAAATAGGTCTAAAGTCATGTTTTAAACATTTCTACTGAGGTGGCGGCTCCAATTTCAAAGGTGAGTTTACTTGAACTTATTTTTAAAAATATTCACATTCCTCAATTCAAATTCATCAGTTTTTAGGTTGCACCACTTGACTATCCCTGCTAATGTCTTGTATAATCTAGAGTATTCAACCATCAACTATGCAATACAATACAATACGTCTTTAAGTCTATTTAAACAAATTAAAAGTAGGCTAGGGCAAGAGACGTGAGATTTAACTGCCCTTCCAATTTGGCAAAAGATTTGCGACCCCTCTCACTCTGATCCACTGCAAACTATGACGACATATTATATTAACCTGCTTCTACTCCCAAGTGCTTCCCACCATTTGTACATCGAAACTGACATTCAGTATGTTAGTGTGAACAGTGGCCCATTGTGGAGGTGTGACAACTTTGACGGCCACGCCTACGTTAGGCTGTAAGACGTTAAGAATTGATGGGCATCGTGTTTCCACACCTGTGCTGAAAATAGAAGACAGCATACCTCGGGGAAATGTTTGTTGCGGGTAAGGCTTACTCGTTGCACAGTAGAGAAGACTAAGTTGGAATCCAGATGTCTAATTATATTTGCAGCGCTATGACAGCTGGAGTGTTTTTTTTCCTCAATGGTGGGGAATATATTTAATTCCAAAAAAGGATATCTTGTGGCATGCACCACTGAGTGGATCAATAGTCAAGGTCGTTTTGCTCATCAAATCGATCTCAATTTGCGGACTGAGCATAAGTTTCATTCATCTGTGTGTTAGGTAGGTAGATTGGTCCATTTTGGGGGCTACTTTTGGTGAAGCAGGGTAGCAACCTTCACCAAGTTTGGGCATTTTGGGGGGCCAAATTCTCAGATGGCTTTATTATTTATGATTGCAAATCCTTCTGCACATAGGCAACGCCAAATTCAGCTGAGCCACAGACTGCATGATGGTGACGTGAAGCGGAATGCCAACTGGGAAGCTCTCCTTAATGCCAGACGTAATAGATGAAGAGGAGCAACTGGTTTGGATAGCATCATTCACCCCAATAAAAATGACAAGGAAAATAGTTTGCAACTGCAATGCCGTTACCAGAGAAGCTAAGAGTTTGCTGTGTTTGTTCTTCTCACATCACTCACAGGTCAGTCTCGTTATTATGCCAGACATCTAGTTTGAGGTTTTATGTGTTGGTCAAGCTCTTCAGGCAGTTTGTTTCAAAGTCGACATTTCAAACTAAAGGCGATAGAGCATCGTCTGTCAGAGAATCTTGACTTTGGAACGACTTGCGCCTGGAGCTGAAATGTGCAAATTCTGCCACATTTTTAAATCGGTCCTTAAAAGTCACTTTTGCAGGATCGCTTTTAGTTCTTGTGTTATGTAATTATTTGTCTATTTAAATGTATTATCCCCCCCATCTATTTTGACAATCTCACGTTCAGCCTTCTTGGTTTCAATTGGGTCTGCTGGGTTCTTGCATTGGCTGCATTTGTTCACATCTGTCTGTTTTATTTTCAGCCCCAGCTGGAGTGAAGGGCGTTTCCCTCCAGCAGGCTCACCTGTTCCGCGTTTCCCAATTTAAGGACTGCAAAGATGCCAAGTTGCTGTCAGATTAATGACCTTGCTCGCCATAGTGCTTTTTGTTTAGTTGCTGTTACACTCTGTCTGCATTGTGGTCAAGTGGGGCAACGACCCATCCGATCAGACAGATGGGGGGGCGCTTCGTCTGGGTGCTTTGTCTGTGGAAGTTGACTTCCACTTTCAAACTCTTGCGGCATAGGAATAACACATTCTCTTACACTGCAAAGAGCATTGAAAAGATTCAGGTCGCGGGGGTGGAAGCCTCTAGGATGAGAAGTAACATCAAAATTTCATGACGTATACCCTTTCTCACAAAGATGACTGAAAAGGTTTACACTCTTAAGGCAGGCTTAGCCGTCACTAACAGCGATTCTCCTGGAAGTTAACCTTCTCCTGCTTTGTGGCTCAAAAGACCAGTTCACTGAATGTGCATATTAGGACATCTTCTGAAAATGTGGGCATCGGCAGAAACACAAAGATATGTGTGTCATGGACTAGAAAAAAAGAGCAGTAAGCCTCCAGTCACTTCGTTTCTTGGAGGAAATTTACTATTGCATATTCAGTGTGTGGAAATTCCACCACTAGGGTCTCAAGAGGGATTGGAATTGTATTCATCGCAGCCTTGAGAGAAGTTGAGCAAAACAAACTTGGAAAGAAAAAAAACAGACATCTCACTGCATTTAAAAAACATTCCCGTCGAGATCTAATGATCTGGCAGTGATACGTTTGTTTACTTACGCATGCGCTCCCCTTCTGGCTAGCTTGGTAGAAAAATGTGTTACATTTTGTTTATTCATTATAATTTTCTTATTTGCTCTTTTGTGCAACTAATGTTAGACCTAATACCCAAATGATGTTTCCAACATTATTTTTTGGAGGGCTTGATGAAGGAAATCGGAATCAAAGTTGCCCTTCAGCAGCTCTGTGGATGGTCACCTTGCCAGCACTGCACACAGAAAAGCAAAAACCAAAACCAAAAGCAGGTTCATGTTCAATTCATCTTTGTGCATATGTTCCTCCCAGTAGTTTGGATGACGCAATTTTGGTTGTGCTTGGTTAGTCGATTCACTTTATCAATTGTTTCCAAGAATGGCCTAGATTGCACGCAGTAGTGCAAGCGTATCCTTAGACTGGTTGGCCTTGGTGGGGATTTCTGCTCTTTTGAGTGCCATTCTATTTTCAACAATTCCTTTTATGCTTTGATGCCTCGGTGCATGAGTGTTCTTTCAGTCACTCCGCTCGGTAGCGCACCACTAAGTGCATCCTGCTTTTACAGCGTGGTCCCTCTTTGTCTTCTTGATGTTCTGTAGCTTTATGAATTTTGTGACTTAAGTGATGTATTACGCTATTGCAATACACTTTCGGCAGTCCACATCTGGGAGAGTGCTGACTTCTAACAAACCTTAAACACTATTTGCAAAACAAATGAGCGAACAGCTAGGCTATTACGGGAGCTAGCATTCAGTCTCAATCCAGAACTTCCCCCGATCCAAGTGAAGGAAATAGAGTCCGAGCCTCAATAAGCACCATCAATTATTTCATTTGACAGCGATAAGAATTTCACGTTTTTATTCATGTCAAGTTATTCATGTGAAGCTTGTACCGTCATAAAATGCGCCATCCATTCCAGATCCAGATGTCACTTGCTTCAACCTAACCTTGTAAAGGTTGAGAGCAGCAAGATTTTATCGCGATATTCTTCTTTTCAATGACTTGACTCAGATATTTGTCCTTCTTGTCTTCATTTGGCTCAGGGTAACTAAAGCCTATCCCAACTGACATTGGTCAAGTGGTTGACCCTCACAATCACACATAAGGGCATTTTTTAATTCTTCTTCCTGTGGTACCTGAAGAAAACCCATCCGAGCATGAGGAGAACAAACGGTTTTCTTCAAAAGATATTCAAAATCAGATCTGGGAAGCAGTCGTGACTCTTTGAAGCCCCGAGGACCCTTCACATTTTCAAATGATTTTGTTCAGAAAAAAATAATGACTTGCATCCCAATCAAGGCATTTACCCAAATGGCTAAAAATATACTGCATCCAATTCACACTTGGTTTTGTCTCGCACCGATGGTTGCTGTAGTAACCATTTATCTGCGCAACCTTCCTCAACTCTCTTAGGTGACTAATATATTCGGCACGTCTTCTAACAATTTTCTGTCTGTCTCAGCCGTCAATTCGTTCTAATGTCTAATTCATCAACACCCCCCGCCCCACAAAAAAAGTTCACAGTCCTTTACCCAAACGTATCCCTCTCGGATATGGTCTGCTCACAGCATTCATTTATATTGAGAACATCATTACCGCTTCCTGCTGTCAGCTCTTACATAATGCTCCTGAAAGTCTCACTTGTGGCCATGTGTGCGCTACTGTGTGCATCGTCTCACTTTTGGACTCCTGCAGTATGAACAGTTGGCCTTGCCTTCCCTTCCACCTCCTAATGTGACTGACTGGCCCTGAAAATTTAAAACAGGAATTGCTGGAGCCTATACCTCCTGAGACAAAGATGGCTGTCATGCTTCTCCTGATGCCCTTGCAGGAGTTTGGGAAATAAAACCAGTAAGAAATTAAAAACAACATACGGTGAAGCCAAAGGATTAAATGGGGTATAGTGTGAAATGTTGACAAATGCGTCTGTTTTGCTAAGCTCTGAGAAAGCAGCTGATAGCCAAGTCACTTTGGCAAGATAAAGTGATACAAATGAGTCTGTAGTGTCTGGACTGGGTGACTTCCGCTATCTGCATTCTCCCCGACATTGCTGAGTCTAACTAACGTAAGTGTGTTAAAGGGGAAGTCAACCCAAAACATTTTCTTTCAAGAAATGTGTTCTATTCAGACCCGCTTGTCTAAACACGGCATTCTGATAACAACTTGAACAACTGTGACGTCATTGAGCAACTGTGACACCATTTTCAGTGGACAGAAAGTGGCAAAATGGCCGCCTGTGATATGACTAAACACAGGTGGATTTTGCTGCTTAACTCATGTTGTAAAGTTGTAAATATCAATAAGTAGAAATTGATTTGACGGTGTGGATGACTTGTTGTTTCTTTGAAACTAGTTCAATTATGGCTTTAGAGTCGTCTTACATGTGTATTTTTACATTTTAGTAAGAGATACACGTCTTCTCTGGTCTTCGAAATATCGTTGAAGGAAATGCCACATGTACAATCCTGACGGGTGAATTCATATTGTAAAATGATTGGCGCCTTTCATTGGCTGGCAACCAGTTCAGGGTGTGCCCCGCCTACTGCCCGAAGACAGCTGGGATAAGCTCCAGCCCGCCCACGACCCTCATAAGGATAAGTGGATTCGAAAATGGATGGCTGGATGGAATTGCTACTTTCAACAAGAAACACATTGCATCGTAACCTCTTGAAATGATCCATATCGAATTGAAGCATTGAATGGTACTGTAATCCCACTCAATCGAACGGACTATTTTTTTTCAAAAATATAGTTTAGGTTTTGTTTTCAAGTTCAAATTTGGAAACAAACTAGCCGTCAAAACGTCAATTGATGTCCATTGTGCTTGCAGCTTTACTACTTATTAATGAACGGCCTTCACTGCATTCATGCTGCTCATTACCTCCACTGCTTCTTAATCCGTCATGGAAATTCAAACACTGCCCACACAAACGCAGGCGCCATCATCTCCATCCCTGTCAGCCACTCTGCTCACGGAAAAAGCACGAGGCTCGAAAGGGCCTCACAGTATTAATGAGTGGTTTGACAATCGGTATTTGAGTGTGTGCTTTATCTACTATACGCGCGCCCACAGCTCCTGCAGTCCAATAACGGCTGCCATATTCCTTCGGCCAGATAAATGACTGTGAAAGTGATGTAAGACCAAAATGGCTCTCAAACTCCGAATGAGTGATTAAGCTTTTTGATCTTGCATAGGGCACCTATAACTCATATGGAATGATGAATATGTGGCATTTACACTGTCTTGATTGAAGTTTGGTCTGAAGCACCGATGCACTTCACTCTACTTCTTCGCAATTTAAATAAAATCGATGGAAATGATTTTGCAGCACTTGAGGTTTTTTTTTTTTGAAAAAGTATGCTGTGCATTTCAGGGTCATACAAAAAGCGCCATATGCCGGTGTGACCTCGCGCAGCAGCACTTTTGGATCATTACAAAGTCTCTCAATCGGTGCCATGACATCTGGGCGAGACCAGCGCCAACGTAGCGCAGGTACGTTCATAAGCTATAAAAATGTCACTCTTCAAGAGTGTTATTGTTATGTGGGAATAATATAACCTGTCTTTAGTGGACCATTCGCATCTCCATTGTTCTCGCCAGCGAAGTTCACTTTTTTTTTTGCAGGCAGCTCCTCCACCTGGAGGCGTCACTTTTTGTGTGACACGCCGCATAACAATGTTCATCTGCTCATTATCTCCACCCTTAGCTCGGTGTTTGTGTCATTGTCCTCAGGCAAAGCGCTCATCAGAAGAGTTGAATGTGAACCATCTTTCTATTCATTCTGCAGAATTTCCTACCACATGCGTGGGTGTATTCTTCACGTTGCCTTCTTCAAGCCAGCAACCTTGATCCTGTGTCCACTTTTCAAGCTGTAGTGTGCATTTCATTATTGAAGTGCATATTTGCACATTGAAATGAGGTCATTTTTGCAGAGATGTGTGCTTTTTCTCCAGCCCTTTTCTATTAGGAACATCATGTTACTTTCACAGGCCAATAAGCAACAAGTTTATGGAGCAACAGACTCTAAAAAAAATGCATCTCTCAAGCTAAGCACAAGACATTTTGACAGTGTAAAGATAAAGAAGAAAGATTTGTTGCGGGGGAGTTGTTGTTTTTTTTTATAATCGTAGAATCAGGTAAAGATTTTTTTTTCGCAACCCTTCATTTAAAAACCGGACATTATTTCTAATTGACAGTGTAGAAAATAAACAAATTGATTATGATTCACTTCCTGCTTTAGGCCACAACATGTCAAGAAATAACCACAAAAAAAAAAGATAATTGATTTTGAAAGTAAGAGCAGATGTTTGCAACTATCTTGGTTGTTTATAGTTTTCATTCAACACAAAGATAATCAATGTGCTCTCAATGGAGCACTGCAAAAAATGGAGAACACCTACTGTTGAATTTGATAATTGATTCATATTTGCACCGCAAGTGACGCAGTAACACTCTGATTCTTTTATATTCTATGCAGGCAGTTCTTCTTTACATTGTTGGTTTTCACCGTCCATTTTTCTTTGAGCAAGAAATTTGAAACACACTATTTTCTTATAATCTAAGGGTCCTCCAGCTGGCAAAGTGTCAAAAATATGCCAACTGCTCCAAAAATGAAAGTGAAAGCCAAAACTTGCACTTGGAGCAGTGAACTGTTAGTGACCCGGTAGCAGGCCATCTGGTTATTGTTGGCATGGAGACAAGCCCTGGTAGACACCTGCCGACCAATGACCCAACCCCAAAAAACAACAACAACCCCCCCACGCCCCCCCACACATGGTGACAGATAAACGTATTACACCCATCAATTGGTTCATGCAGCATTTCCGACGCTCGCCTCCTGCACCACCAAACTCAGCCGCATGGCATTGGGCCGCAGCATCTACGAAACAATGAGTGGGTTGATCAACAGCTCAGTGAACTCTGCTACTGGAGTGCAACGTGAAAAGCCCTTCACAGTTTGGGGCCACAGGGAGGCGGTAGAGTTTAATGTCTTGACTTCTACACTTTATTTGTGAGGGAAACATAGTTGTAAGGGATTGACAAAGAACTACTTCCCTGCTACACATTTGATCCCATACATCTCTTGTTTCTTATAGCAAAACCGTTTCGCCGCTGTTGTGTCCCAAAGGCACACGAAAAGCTGAGGAAAAAAATTGTTTCACGCTGCCATTTGTTCAAGATTGTTTGCACATTGCCTACATTGACCCAAAGATAACAATCTTTTGGAAGCATTGCTTTCATATGTCATCTTAAACTCACAAGACAAAATCAACATATGGTACTTACAATACAATACAATACATGCTGATTTATATAGCGCTTTCACAACAGCGGAAGCTGTAACAAAGCGCTCAACAAAACAGTTAACATAAAGTAAAATAATAAACACAACACATAACATAAAACACGGACAGTCGTGCAGTCCTAACCACTTTTCCCCTCATACGCTTTGTTGTTTAAAGCAGTTTGAGATGAAAGAGGAGAGAATCAAAGTGTCCTTTCACCAGTGGATCAGAGACGTCATGCTCAAAATGTGCACACGTCGGCTACAAGCTAAGTTTCAAAGTCAACAAGAAGCTGTAGCATCCATTGACCAGAAAAGAGTACTTAATGTATTGACCCAATTGCAATTTTAACCCAACCTCAGCCATCTTTAGTTCACTGTCATTAAACATTTATCGTCAGTAATTTAGTCAAATCTACTCTTGTTTTGATCTTTCTGACTTTTGGAAGTAAGAGATCAAACTACTGTACACAAATAAGCAATGACTCCAATGTCGAAGAGACCTGCGTTTGTAAACAGAACAATTTTCATCCAAATCTTTGTGATGTGATTGACTACAAATGGAGATTTTTCCTGTCTTTAGCTCGGAATCGAAACATTCTTGCACAAAAGGAGCCTTTTTAAAGTGCTGCACTCATTCCTGTCTGCTTCCCACCTCTCCGCTTCCCAAAGACCATTTTCCAGTCTTTATCTCCCTTTTTCAAAGAAGCCCATTTTCATCGAGCGCCGGCAGCCACTAAGTGAGGCAACACAATGGAAGTGTCGCTACAAGTCAGCACATCTGACTCCGCACCAGATGTTCTCTCTGCTTTCCTGAGATGAAGCCGTAACAAGAAAAGTTCTCAGCACTTTGCCTACAAGTGTGAATTCTCTTTGCAGCCATCGGCTGACTTGTTCCACTTCAAGTGCTTTTGCTGAATCGGTCAAATTCACTAACCAGCCATCCATTTTCTATACTGCTTGTCCTCATTAGAGTGGTAGATTTCACTCATTCATTAGACTACAAAGGCTAATTCTTCCCATTAGCTTTTTACTCTTTGAGATTAGTGAGAAGCTGACTGATGCTTTACAAATAGCGTGTCTAATTTGGCTTGTTCAACATCTTTTGTATGTTGTTCTTTTGTTTTTCTCCCAACGCCCCATTTGAAGCACTCTTTAACTAATGAGCCTCGGATGTCAAAGGAAAAGCCAAACACATATGTAAAGGATTTAACAAGATGGAAGTCAGTCATTTATCTTGCAGAGTTGTTTTGAACACTTTTATGAAAGCAACGGCGTGATTAAAAACAAGTTACAAGCAGTGACCCCGGTCCGGTCACGCATCACTCAATAAAGCGCTACTCCAAATGCGCACCTTATTCAGTAACAACTAATTGACAGGTTCATTTTTTTCCCTCAAGTAATCAGACTACAGTTAAAATACTAATACTGTACCACAACGCATTACTGAATTTACAGCTTCTCCATAGTGAAATACATTGGGGGAGTATGCAGTAATATGTACTTTACCCTAGTTACTTTTAAAATCAAGCAGTCAGGAGAGTAACTTTTAAAGCAAGTAAACAGTAAAGTAACTCAAAGTTACTTTTTCAAGCTAATTGTCACAAGTGATCAAAAACAAGCCCTCCCGTCATGGACAAGCTCTGGATGGAAGCGGCCATTTTCAATTTTACGTCAACGATGATGGCACACGCATGTATGTACATCAAGATGTCAAGAGAGCGTAATGTGCAGACAGGAAGCTGCCCGACGACTCCGTTTGAAGCATATAATGACTTCGAATGGGACTGGCAAAAGGAATTTACCACCCCTCTTAATCCAAATGAAATTCCAGTCAGATTCAGCCTGTTCGTTCTAACTGAGGTGTTTAGATGGCGCATTTCCATTCAGTTTGGGTTTTTGACCGATGCTGATGCGCAGGCCAAAAGCAAACGTGTGCATACGTAACCGCTTGGATGCCATGACGGCGATTCATCAAGCGCACATCAGTATGGTCTTGTGCGCCGAGCCCTGTGACTAAAACTGCTCTAAATGCTTCAACGCCAAGAATTTCATTTCAGTGCTGATGACGCTGATGCCCCCCGGTAATTGTTAGCGAACTGCTCGTCCCCTTTCTTGAAGAGGGGCAGTAGAACGGCTCAAACTGTGTGTCGCCTCAAAGCAGAACTCTGCATTTGTTTTTGTTGAATTGCTGCGGTGGCTTTCACGTTCCAGCATAAAGACATTCTATTTAGAGGAGCCGCTTTAAAATTCTGTTTGTGCATTCGCCGCTGCCAGCTTTTAATGGAATTTATTCACTTACAGTCTTTGATGATAATAAAACAAGCCCAGCTTGTGTTACTTCACAGTAATCTACGCAGGCATGCGGTGGCGGTGGCTTGCAAAAGGTCAACAATTCACGTTGCTGCATGTGTGTCCGCAAGTGAGTTATAGCTTGAGAATGATCACAACAAAGAACATACCTTACATTGTTTTACTTAAGTCTTTCGAGTTTAGTCATGAAACAGCTGTAATCAACCGGACGCTAAATCCTTTGACACGATTCCTCTCACATGTGACATTTGCTTTGAATCCCACTCAGGTGGCGGCTTTATTTATGTGCACTGCGAAGGTCTTTGGGGAATCCACAAAGCTCCCTGATGTCGATGCCGGAGAGCAAGTTCATGAGGAATGGTTGAGAAGCTTCCATCCATCCATTTTCAACTTTGTTTATCCTGAAGAGGACCGTGGGGAGTAGATGAAGCCTATCCCAGCTGATTTCGGGCGTTAGGCGGACTGCACCCTGAACTGGTTGCCAGTCAGTCGCAGGGCACATATCGCAACAAACAACCATTCAGACCCACAGCCACACCATCACTCAGTGAGAACCGATCCCACGCTGCCCAGTCTAGTGATGGTCTAGTGACTAGACCATCAGCGACGGTTAAGACGTATTGTCCAAATTCATTTTTAGAAGACTTAATCCCTGCAAAGTCATCAGAACCATTTTCACAGCAATATTAGATTAAATTCTTGCAGTGTTCCTCAACTTTCACTGACTGGTCGCATTATTAGGTACCATGCTCATCAGTGTTGATTGACACTGTCATAAAAGTAGTCAATCGTGTTGTGGCCTTTGAATGCACACTGTATGTCATTTATAGTGGATACAAACATTTATTCTTAGTGTGTTTTTATACTGACATTTTACAACACTGCTTTATTTCTTTGTTAAAATGAAAAAAAAAACGTATATTGTGTGCCGCTTTTGCCGCCACTGTTCTTTGTGTCTTTTACACAAAAGTATGTACTTGCACTCATTCACGGTCTGAAAAAGGTGGCTCTGGCGCAAGCCCTCAAGTGATTAAAAAAAATAAATCTAAATAATATGTGTATCAAGATGTACAAAAAACAGATTTGAGAATGTTATTTCTTCAAAGTTCAAATGATATTTCTCAAAAGCTGTTTACTGTGGGCTGTGAATGCAACCCATCAGAACTATGCCTTGAGTGCACTGTGCAGTCACCGTAAGCAAAGGAGATTTGTTCACAAAAGCAAGTAAACAGCGCTTTGCCTTGGGAGTTAATAATTCAAGAGCGTTAACTGGATGAAAACTTGAAAAAGACACATCCACTTAAGTGCTGTTCATGCTGGAGGAGACATGTGACAAGAGGCCACAAATGCTTCAGTGCACCACACGTAGCTTTAGCCAGCTTCTGCCTCTCCTTCCTTCCTTCCTTCAGACCTTGAGAAGGTCATCCAGTCATGCATCTCATCCCTTGCACACCACAACCTGCTTCTAGTTGTAAATTTGATTTTCTATGCGGTATCTGAACATGACCAGTTCTATAAAACGCCTTCGACTTACTAGACTAAAAATGCTAAATCGTGTCTGTAGTATTGAGAATATCACACATGCAATATCACACATACAACTTTTCTCCATAAAAGCAGTGTCGCTTTTGTACATCTGTGCATTACGGAGATTATGATTGGATTTCACAGTGGGGTCGGTTTGCCGTCATTATCATGATAACAACCTACAGTAAGACATGAAATGACTTTCTGGAGAATTGGCATCTTTCAAGGCTCCCTTCTGCTATCTGCTCGACAGATCAGTATTGCACAAAACACTGGGAGACTTGCAACACTACTGTAACATGATATAAATAATTCAGCAGTGATGGCAATCTCCTTTACGATTTGCTCTGAAATATTCTGGCCGCATTTCTAATTCATTCCTGTCATACCGTGTGGGTTTGAAGTGCTATCCCATCAATTACATACTGCATATACTGTATATGTATATACAGTATATACAAATACAATATATATATATATATATATATATATATATATATATATATATATATATATATATATATATGAACAGCTGCTGGTATACATCAATTTTGTAACATAATACTTCGTCATCTGCCGAAAACGACAAATTTAACATAACACTCTAAATGAGATGAATAAAGGTTTTCTTATTCTTATTTTTATTAATTATATTTATGTGGTATAATGTGGTCGAGAGCAGTAAAATTCAGTAAAATTCCATGTGTATGTGTGTGTGTGTGTGTGTGTGTGTGTGTGTGTGTGTGTGTGTGTGTGTGTGTGTGTGATATTTTCGTTATCCTCAGTATTATTTAATATTCATTTTCAAAGTGACGGTGGCCATTTGTTTCATTATTCAGTTTTTAAAAAATCTAAATTACGCGTAGACTTTTATGCAGTACGCTACATACATTCCCATTAAAAAGGATTTAAATGGTTACATTTGCAGGAATCTAAACTAATCAACTAATATGATATCGAAAAAGTCTTATTTAATGTCATTGCATTTATGTGTTAACTGTTTATTATGATGATGACGTATTTTCTATTCACTTAAAATGTTGCCCAAATCCGTTTCTAATTTTTAACTAGTTAATATGAAGGGGGGGAAAGGGTACAAAACACTTAAAGGTTATTAAATTATATTCAGGTAACAACAACACAATGGCTTTTGAGAGGCTGCTTGGCTCTGTTATACTGTTATCTCACAGTGACCTCTTGTGGTTGAATCTTTCATTCCTCCCCATGTGGCGTTTGCATGATGTGCCTGCGTTTTCTCCTCACACTCTGGCTTCTTTCCATTTTCCAATGACATGTATGTTAATCAAAACTCACATGAGCCGTTGGTGTGATGATTGCTTGTCTTTAGATGCCCTGCAATTGGCTGGCGACCAGACCAGGGTGTACTTCAGCCAGGCAGCTCTAGGTCACTTCAGGACCCTAATGAGGACACGCAGCAGATGTTTGAGTAAGTCACATATAAATAGGCAAGTCGCAAAGTCAAGGTGACACTAACTTTCAAGTAGGGTCAAAGTCAAACAATTACTTGAGTTAAGCAAGTCATACAATCTTGCTCAGTCACATATCTTCGCACCATAGCCACTTCCTAATCACCTGTTTTTTAATGGTCCCTAACCAATCTCAGTATTTTATATTACTTAATTGTCTTCTCACTTAAAGGCATAACCAACATGAAGCTCAGATGAAGTTTGACCCAGCAATTGTTTTGTTTATAATACTGATTTATTTTTAGGTGAACAACATCTGAAACAGGGCGGCCCGGTGTCCAATGGTTAGCGCGTCAACCTCACAGTGCAGAGGTACGGGGTTCAATTCCATCTCGGGCCTCCCTGTGTGGAGTTTGCATGTTCGCCTGCGTGAGTTTTCTCCGGATACTCAGGTTTCCTCCCACATTTCCAAAACATGCACGGCAGGCTGATTGAACGCTCTAAATTGTCCCTAGGTGTGGGTGTGAGCGTGGATGGTTGTTCGTCTCTGTGTGCCCTGCAATTGGCTGACAACCGGTTCAGGGTGTCCCCCCGCCTACTGCCCGAAGACGGCTGAGATAGAGTCCAGCACCCCCCGCGACCCTTGTGAGGATTAAGCGGATCAGAAAATGGATGGATGGAACATCTGAAACATTGTCAAAGTCCCCCACCATCAATAAGCTATGTCAGCACCTCTTCTTTTACTCTCTTTGTGTTATCTGTTGTGCTGCCAAACCTTCCTGCATTTCACTTCTGATGCCATTGTTGTGACTGCTCGACAAATGAAACAAGGACGAACGATAGTCGACCAGCAACCTCTAGATTGTGGAAATTAATGTTTCGTGTGGGTTGGAACCACACCACAAAAACACCCAAACCGTGTTTCGCTCAACATTCAATGTTCATCTTGAAGAAATGCTCGTCGTCGTCCTTGGACTTCCCCCGCCCCCGATTCACTCATCCAATCACAAATCACACTCAAGACACTTTCATGACCTCGCAGACAATTGGAATTTGTACAATTCTGACAAACAACTCACAAACGCAACTGCTGCGGGGTTACTGCAGTGTCAAGTTAATGTCGCTTACCTGTCTTTGTGTGTTATAGTGCCTTTCTCCTTTTCCCATTGTCCCTTTTTTTAAACAAAAATATGCGATCCTTGAATCTAAATGTAATCATTTCATGAGCTCACTCCAACTTGCCAAACAAGTTGGCTTTTTCAATGCGTCCGTAATGGGTTGTCATGTTTGCATGCGCTAAACGAAACGTAACGTCTCTTTCATTATACCAAATGAATGTGGTACTATCTTGAAATGGCATTCAGTGAAAGATAAATCGGTAAGATTTTTCTGGTCTTGTCGTTCAAGTCTAAGGCGAGTTGAGTCCAAATACGATGTTAAAGTCAAGTCTTCCACAAACTTTAGTCCAGATAGTCCCAAATCCTAAAACTCGCAACTCAAGTCTGACTCGAGTCATGTTTGTCCCGTCCCAGCCACAAAATGGATGGCATGCCTCTCATACTCAGATTTGAAGTATTAACTGTCAATATATGCCAATAGGAAACAAATCACTTTCTATGTGTAGTGTCGTACATTGGTGCATTTCAATTGGTGTGTTGATTGTATGGGGTTCTTTAAAAAAATAACATTCAAGTCATTAATTAGAATACACCATTGTTGTAGTGTCTGCTTGCTTCACTATGTCGAGGAAAGAAATCGATTTGGGATTGTAGGGCTGGTTCAAACACCAAACATAACCCAGCGGGCACATTGCATCAATTTGACTTTGATTTAATGTTGAAGAGTGGATTTGGATGTCATATTGATGTTGAATTGACCTCAGATGCCCACAGGGATAATATCAATCCCCAACTACCATGCAAAGATGCCCACTTGGGGATGTGAACGGAAAAGAAATCACATCAGACCTGTTTGACTGTCGTTTGTAGTGAGAAAATTATCGTCCAACTCAAGTGGTACATTTTGTTGTGACTTTGACTTGATAACATCAGCAGCACAGGGACAAGCTTTGTGTTTTGAGGCGAGGCCATTGCATAAGTGCCACATCATTTGGAAAACCTGTGGTCTCTGCGCCTAATATGCTCGCCACAGTCACCATGGCGGTGGTCCAATATTTTAGATTTAGGTCTAGGTTAATCATTGAGTGATGGCGCTGCTGTGAGGTATGCTTGAAACGTGTGGGGAAAATGATAGGAATTCCACTTACATTTCAGGTGGGCTGGGATTGTCCAGTCATTCAAGTTTTGGAATGACTGGATGGATGATAATGGAATTAAGACAGTTACATGCTCAACTATGCCTCTGTATCAAATTTAAGTGGCGATGAATGACGTGGTCAAAATTACATTTTCATTTTATTATTTTTCTTTCCATTTTTAAATAAGAGTGGAATGATGAGGACTCAATCAGACTGTTTGACTGAGGGGTTGGCTTCAATTTTTTTAACTTTCCGAAATTAGTAACAACTCCTCTCATGTGGTGAAATTCCATGGTCCAAAGTTTTTTTGGTAGAGGCGAGCTGAAATTATGTGAGAAAGTACAAGCCTCTAAAAGAACAAAAATAAAATAAAAATCATGGTCCTAGGTGTGACATTGAGTTGGATGTATGGATGCTTGTCTTTCAGTATTCACACTTGTAGCCCATATGTCATTATGATGCACAATAACATTGGTTTAAACGCTTGTCCCCTCTGGTGGGCCTCAACGTGCGCCTCAGGGATGAGATTCTAACTTGACACCAGCACCACCTGTGCCGGATAGTCAGACACTCATATCAAGAGTATGTGATAGATTGATGTGCGAGTATTCCCATAAAACCACAAGACTTGCATGTCTTCGCAAGCCTTTGTAACAGCGGGATAAAGCCCAGATTTTGTGGGCAAAACAGTGGCAACGCCACGAAGATGAAGCTGCATCACCATTTGAATGATTTATCGCCCGCTGGATTGTAACGCCCTTAAAAAGCAATAACGGGTTATCCAAACGGTATGACGTAAATGTTCTTTGTGTTTGTTTGGTTTCATAGGCAAAGGTGGGATGATGTCACGTCTAAATCTACACCTTTTTGTCATATGATACCTTCAAGCAAGATGACCTCATTTCATGAAAAAAATAAAAATAAACAAAATAATACCATACATAGAGTTCAAGGGAAGCATCAATACATTCTACACAGAGGCTTGCGGGAACAAGTGTTAAACACATGTACGTCATGAAAAAACTTCATGGGCCTACGTTGAATTTTCCTGTACTGTAGTGTATTAACTCTAGACACATTTCCAGTAAGATGATTTGATTCAAAGGCCCATGTAAAAATCAACTGTGGCTTGAAATTCCTTAATCATATTTTATCACATTGACAATGTGCAAATGCATCCATTTGCAGTTAAAAGTTTTTGGGGTTTTGTTTTTAATGTGCGTTACTTTCTTTGTGACCTGGTTAATGATTTGCATGCATTACTCGCATCCTTCACTGTCAATTCCTCCTGCACACCAGCAGCATACCATTACTGACATGGCTCACATTGAGACTGCATGAGCTAACTAAAGCGGCTTGGACGGGTGGATTGCTCCTGTTTTAAAGAAAATGTAGTGAACTTGAAACCGCAGGTGGTCAAGACACCGGCAGATGGAGAGCTTCACATTTGCTGTTTTCAGTGGGCGTGAAATTGCCTCTTGTTGTAAGATCTCAAAAATGAAGTCAATGCTGTAGAAAAGGAGGCGTGAAGGAAAATTTTTCCTCTTGTGAAATATTTAGAAGAGGTCTTTGTGGGTTACCTAATAAGAGCGCTGCATGGTGGCAGTGAAGTCAATTCAGCTCACTTCACAACAAGCAACAAGTTAGCAAATTGTGAACATTTTTTAATCTAATTTTTAATGGCACTCCCAGTTGCAATTTACTGTCAAATTTTACATGAAGCAAAGTGAATTACTCATTGCATATGTAAAACAACCATATAGCTTTGCTTTAGATAAGTCTGTTTTCGCTCAATGCTAACAAACAATGCAAAACACCATTGACGGGCTCAAGAAAAGCGTTGGTGTCAGCCTCGCTTGGCTAGTCAGCTAGATCATTTTGTAAAAGAGGTTTTATACTCACTGTTGTGCATCTAGTTTAATAAAGGATTTGACGTTAATGGCATGTTGCGGCAGTGTTATAACCCTTAAAGCAGCTTGACTGGTTAGTACGTCCGCCTCACAGTGAAGAGATCTGGGGTTCAATTCTAGCCCCGGACTTCCGGTGGTGAGTTTGCATGTTCCCCCTGCACATGCGTGGATTTTTCCTCTGGGTAATCCGGTTCCGTCCGACATGCCAAAAAAATGCATGGTAGGTTGTTTTAAAGCTCAAAATTGTCCAAAGGTGTGATTGTGAGTGCGGATGGTTGTTTGTCTATAGGTGCCCTGCGATTGGCTGGCAACCATGTTTAGACAGATATTCAGACAATTTACTAAATTGTGACAAAGGAAGTCTTGGCTTGATGCCAGTGATATTCTTTATCCTCTGTGAAGACACATATATTATTCAGCTCAATGGGTTTTGACTGGCTCCATATATATCCATCAGTGTGTCTGTATTATTGTCCCCAGAGGGCCAGGGCACACGCACCAGAAGGAGTAGCACAATGTCCATTGAATTGAAAGGAGAAATGTGGCAAAAACTGGTAAATTCTTTACTTTCTATTTAATTCCATTCTAACTGCATGATTTGTACATGATTGAGTATACACTTATGAATGCTGAACCCCAAATATGCAGGGGCTTCACCATAATTCATGTTACATTATTTCCTAAGAAAACATCCTGAAAAGTTGAAGCGGAACAGCATCACAAATTTTGTTTATTTGTATAATTCCAAAAAATACCACGTCTTCACTGATGAAAATGTTGTTCCTGGAGTCTTGTAATGTACTACAATAATTTTCAGGGTTAAAATTTTGAGTGCCCTCTAAATGGTTAAGTGAAGTGAGTTACTAGCGGATTAGTCTCAATGGATTCTCTGACACGCCCGCTCCCTTTCCCTACTGTCCTGACCTTTACATGCATGCATTATGTGGCATAAACCATAAAATAAATTGGATTGACAGTGGTTGCCATTTCAAAGAGTGTTCTTTTTTAACAGAGTCCCACAGTATGATATCTAAAGTAGCTACACCAACACCACTGTGTTTGATGCACTAATGGGGCAGCCTTATTTCTAATGAAGGGTGAAACTGGACTGAGAGCAAAAGCAAAGGGGCAGTGCGCTGCACAGGTGTCGAAAGCTGAGTTGGTAGTAAGTAGTGGTATCACGAGGATGGATGCCTGTCCTGTCCCCATCGATGCATTGGTAAAGTGACATCAACTGTGAAATTGCTCATTGATGACCAGGGGAGGGCTTGTCCATGTGTATATAAAGGCCAGAAGCCCACTCCCACCAAAAGACTGATCAACAAGTTTGACTCCTCTGTCTATGTGCCTTGTGTCCGATCACAACAGCAAAAATAAAACGAAAATCAAAAGCCATTTCCTGGATATAAGGACAAAACTGGTAAGATATTGGTTTGCTATTTTTTTCCCTTTGGAAGCTGTGCTGCTTGACCAAATTAATTTTCATACAGCGATAATTCACAAGGAACCTTTCTTAATCCGATATCTTTCTTATTTTCAGCCCATCATCAGCATGTTTGTGCTACGCTGCATTGAAACAACCATTTTAATACTCCTCTTTTCAAGTTTGCACACAGATGCAAAACCACTGAGGTAAACGCCGTTCTAATGTGTAGGAAATCAGTGCTGTCTTTTCTACTCAAGGAGGACAGAAAAGAAAAAAAAGTCACTCATTGATCAATCATCATCATTTTTCCTCAGAGTGACTGTGGTATTTTTTTGTGTGCAGAAAGAGAACCATCAGTGAGGTACAGTTAATGCACAATGTTCAGGAACACAAACAAGTGGGAGAGAGACAGGAATGGCTCCAAGAAAAATTAAAGGACATTCTTGTTACCAGTGCCAACCCACAACATCGACAGTTAACCTTAATCCAAAATATATTCCCAAATGAGGTTCTTGAAGAAGTATTAAACTGACCATTGTAGAAGTATTCACTACTGTGTGTTTGCAATGTCTGTTTTATTCATTAATTTATTATACTAGGTCTTTCTCTGATTTATTAATATAACTAACTTGCTATGTGTTGCCCTTTTTATTTTTGCTGCTGCAAAAAAAAGAACACTTGTCTTTTGTATTCATGATTGTCAATGTCTCACTTAATACTTTGATTGCATTATTTTTGAACACCAAACATTGTTTCATTATATAATGTAGTGAAATTGGAAATTAATTCAGGTTGTCCTTACTGTAGTGGACCAATTGAAGTGTGTGTCTTAGTCACCATTATGTATTTGTTATCTGTGCTTTTTTAAATGATATTGTACATATACAGTTTGGCTAGTTCATTATTGACTTTTAAGAATAATTACAAATACATTGCACTGCGCAAAATCACTGCAACCTCTTACATTTAACATTTTGAAATGACTAAGTTTTAGACAAATGAGTATTGATATCCAGTGTGCCGTATTGTTTGTGCATTTGGTTAGGAACAATAATGTATTTAACCTGAAATATAAACTCTATGGGGGAAATTATGCAGTACTGTACTGTCATTAATAACCAATCATTTTGCCTATCATCAACTGTAAAGCAATGCATTACTGTATGTAATTTTCATTGTCAAACATTAAAATGGTTTTATGAAAATGTATTAAATGTGTTTTTACTGAAATTGACTACAAGTACAGTGTACATTATTATACATGACAGTATGTGTTTCAAATACTCTACAGCAGATGTAACAAAAACTAATGTGTTTTTTCAGAAGTGTGCGTCTCACACATAGGTTGGTGACCCCAGCCGTACAGTACTGTACAGTATTTGAAGAAAAAAAGGGAAGCCGCAAATCGCGAGACTTGGCAAGAACAATTTTTCGGTCCTTAATAATATGATCCTTTGTCAATGTTTCGGAACCTTATGAGTATGGATGTTTAATATGACGACGTAGGCACATTTTGGATATGCCCATTTATTACGAAATCTGAAAAAAAAAGAAAAATAGGACGCCTGTGTAACATTCTCGCGAGACTTGACAAGCATTTTCTTTCCAATCCTTTTTCGGTGGGAAGATGAGAAAAAATATAATTGAGAATTTTACAATATATATATACATATATATATATATATATATATATATATATATATATATATATATATATATTGTAAAATATATATATATATATATATATATATATATATATATTGTAAAATATATATATATATATATATATATATATATATATATATATATATTTCAAATTTATATATTTATAATTTATATATATTTCAAATTTAAAACGTTTTACAACCACACCAATGTTTTTAAAATGTTTAAATTGTTTTAACTATCTGAAATTTGACGAGAAAATGCGTCACAGGGTCACGTGATATCAGCTACATGACTGTTTTTGAAAGGAGGCTGGCTAACTGGCTAGCTGTCGGGATTACACTTCGTCGGAGGCTTACACCAGTTTGGTAACTATATTTATATTTTACGGTACACTCATAGTCCTTGTGCCACTGCAGTGCCGGGCTGGCCAATAGTCCCTGAAATAATGTCGAAATGTGTTCGTAAATTGATGCTTGTACCACGGTTTCTAATGCTAGTTGTGTAGAAGTGCTGCTAACGCAGGAAACTCGCTAAAAGAATGCTAATTATAAATGTCCTTTTGTAATCTGATGACCGACTGCTCTTGATGATTAAATGTCACATTTTAGGCGAGTACTATAGGGAATACATTTATTTAAAAGCACGCCACTAGTGAATTCTGCCCAAACGATTGCGTTATGTGCTAAAGGCTAGCGGTGGATTTTGTGTGGAGAGTTTTGATCAGCGGAACCAGTCGACGACTACTTGATTATGAAGACTGATACTTCCGGAGCGGACTTCCCCTTGTTCGGGTGATGGCAACGCGTCTGCAGTCATATGACAGTAACTCCAGTGACACCGAAAACTGGGAACGGAAAACGACAAGCCGACCTCGCAAACTGTGCAAGCATTCGAGGTGAGCTAGCCAAAGCCGATCAGCCAGCGAGCCCTAATTCATTATGATTAATTAGAGAAGCAAACGACGCCGATATGAGATTGTAAGTACAATAATGTAATTTGATTGTATCTCATCATTAATTGTTGCTGATGGACAATCTGACTAATGATAGGCAACATTACATATTTAACTTGTTTGTGATATATTGGGGGGTTTCCATAAAAGTGATGTTGTGAAGTTGGCGTCTCTTAGTTGAATAAACTAACTTTTTCTGAGATGTCTTTCCAATGTACAGTTTAAAGTACTCAACATCTAATGAAGTATTGATTCAACTATGTTATTAGCTGTAAATCTACATGCCAGATATTTGAGTGGTATTTCTAATATTTTGTTGACCTGAGTTACATAATAAAATAATGTGGAATATAATAAACATTATCAGATCATTAGTATTAACATGAATGAGTAATTCATAAATCAGGTTACACCAATTATGCAACCAAATCTGGAGCTTTATCACCTCTACTTTGCACATTTCATGAAACAATATATGTAAAAATGTGGTGGACTACACCTCTTAAGCACTGAACGTATCTAGGCACTGCATAAAATCAGGGGCGCCCAAACTTTTTTTTACCCCATATCTACTTTTCGATCAACCAACCTCCTGTGATCGACCCATTAAGGTGGATTTTTCCAGAGAATTTTGGTTGAACTCCCAAGTTGTACTACTTTTAGGACGCTTGACTTTACAAGTTGCATTGAAATGCAGTCCTTCATTGTAGTTGTTGTAGCACTAGCAGGTTTTTAGCTGGCATCGTTTGGGCATTGTTTCTTATCTGCTTGTCGACGCGGCCTGACCGCATTCTGTGTGCATTAATCATCCTTGAATCACAACACTTTGTAGACCAGGATGTTTCATTCTCTCGCTACCATTGTTTCCCATCATGTGCCGACAAGATGGATACAAACTGGCAGCCCTGCTTGTGTGGTTGTAGCTGTTCCCCCACAGTGAAATGAAAATGAAATGTCCTGTAGCTCATGGGTACGGACATTGAGTCATCTTTTGTGTTGAAGCGCAGCAGTCAAGCTCGCGCATCTCGAGTGGAGCCCCAACAGAGGAAGATGAGCCTGCATGGTGCCAGCGGGGGCTGCGACCGCTCACGTGACCGCCGCCGCTCCAGCGATCGCTCCAGGGATTCCTCGCACGAGAGAGAGGCACAGCTCACTCCCTGCATTCGCAACCTCACCTCACCTACACGCCAACACAACAGTGGTGAGCATGAAGGGGAAGAAGAGAAGGGCCTCAGTGGGAGGGGGTCATGGTCAAGGTACAAAGCTCTTGGTGGCTTGTGCCAGAAAGCAACTCAATGCGTCTATCAACTTCCTGCTCACATTGATAAGATGAGATAAGAACATCTTGATTTGTCTCACAATGGAGAAATCCCCAATTGGCTTCACATCCTTGTTTCTTTTCACACAGGTACAATGCAACCCGCCTATTGGCGGTTAACAAATTCATATTTGCACTTTCTTTTCCGCCTATCCGCAGCAATTTTCTGGAAAGCTCGCCAACTGACATTTTTTGTGCTTTTTTTGTAATGCTGCAAGATGCCACACACTAGCGCTGAAGCCCTGGATAACAGGAAAGTAGTAACTGGTCAATCAGCAGGAGAACATGGGTTGGTTTCACCCAAATTCCGCTTCTCACTATTAATTGGATTACATTAAAAAAAAAAGTTTTTATGAAAAGAAACTTGTCAAGCAAAATGGTGACTTTAATGCTAACATTTTTTACTTTTGTGACACCTTGAGCTATAGATCAACAAAACCAAGACTGATAATGTTTTTACAGCAATACAAGTATGAAACACGCAATGCATCAATTAATCGTTTTTCAGACCAGGTATGAGCTCTTACATGTGAGCGCTCAGTGATACCACGCACCCATACTTTATTGCGTCGTCGTCTTTGAATTAATTTCGGGAACACAAACCTTACTTGAGCATTGCATAGGGTTTATTCAAAATACAATGGATCTTCATTTACATAGTGCTTTAACAACAGCTGCAGCTATACGTGGTTCACAGAACATTTAACATCCTATTTTTAGAGGAACGGTCTTGTCATAAATTACGTTCTAACATCCATCTGTATGTTTTTGTGACAGTCAGGTCAAATCGGTTTTCTGGTTGCCTCCGCCTGAGCGGAGTTCATACAACAGTCAACTAAAAGTGTTGTCAACTAGTTTTACCTTCAAGTATTTCCACACAGGTGACATAGTTCCTACCCGGGAGGTATGTGAAGTATCGGTGTTGTAGTTTGGGAGCCTTTTTTTGCGTCCGAGTAGGAGTAGAATTTCATTGTATTGGCAGCATACAATGACAACCGGGGCTTTCTCTTCTACAAGAAGAAATGTAATTGGAAATATGATGAGTGCTTGAGGCCACACGTGACATCATTGATGAGGTGTTGCCTTTGCGGCATGACCTCATCTTTGATTGTCTTTTCTGAGGAAGTCCTTGACGCTGTAGTTCTTAGTCATTTCCTCCTCAGTTAACATTAGCATTCATAGGGAATGGCAACTTGAGAGCTGTTTTACTCCCTCGTTGTGACTGGGAGACATTTTATCTGGGACATTTTATCGTGCCATAGCACCACTCTGTGTTGGTGGTTGTGTAAAACTATTTTTTGTTTATATTTTGGTTATGCACACACACTCATGCCCAAAGACTTTGGGATTGAAATGCTATGAGCTACAAAACAATCACACATGTTCAAGTCAATCCAGGTACCAGAAACTACTGTGAATATTAAATGGTATAGCACGCATTCAGAAAGTAGCATCTTGTGTCAACAATGAAAAGCAGACGACACAGTATGTTCCTTTTCTTTCCATGCGCACGTAGAACGAGACCGTGATGGCGGGCCGTCGTCGAGGCCCGGCAGCCCTCGGCCACAGAGGGTCTCCCCCAGTGGCTCCAGCAGCAGCGGCGTGGTGAGCAGCCGCAACAGCAGCCTTTCCAGCACCGAGGGAACCTTCAAAGGTTTGCCAGTGGGAGAAATGGTCTTTGTGTACGAGAACCCCAAGGAGGGCGCGGCCAGCACCACCCTCTGCAACCGAAATGTGCGCACGTCTGAGAGGGTTACGCTCATAGTTGACAACACGCGCTTCGTGGTGGACCCCTCAATCTTCACCGCGCAGCCCAATACCATGCTGGGCAGGTACAGAACTTTTTTTTTTTCTGATTGATGACTATCGTCATTTGGGGAATGTCTCATTTGTAACCAAAGCTGCTTTCTTTCAGAATGTTCGGATCGGGACGAGAGCACAATTTTACAAGGCCCAATGAGAAGGGAGAGTTTGAGGTGGCCGAAGGAATCAGCTCAACGGTTTTCCGAGCAATTCTGGTCAGTAACTTTGTCAGTCAACGTTTCCTCGTCATTATCTCGTGCGGTGATTCCCAGCCGCTGCACCGTGGCACGGTCGTGTGACGTGAGAAATGATCCAATTTCCCTGTCGTGGTCTGAAAATGATTAACCACAAATGATTCATCTTTCAACTATCTATGATAGGCAGAGCAATTAAATGTCACTTCCACTCGATGGCAGAAGCTACATACTGTAATTAACCTGTACATCCACATCTTGTTACTTTTTTGTTTGGTGGTGTGCTGCAAGTTTATTTTTTTTTTTTTTTAATGTTAAAGATTGTGCCTTGGTTTGGTTTGGTTTGGTTTGGTTTTATTTGAACATAACATAAAACATATACAGTAATAATAAGGTAAGAGAAATCAGTCATCATTCAGCACAGTCATCATTAAAACAGTTATGTTCAAGGAATAGGAAGAAGTAAAGAACTTATCTCCTACCCCGTGTTATGTGTTTATATCTAATAAATAGTTTTTATATCAATCAGAAGAGAAAGTGAATAAGAAGATAGAAGTCTCTATTGTGCCTTGGCTCAGAAAGCCTCACGTATTGGGTCTCTCTTCGCTTCTGCGTTTTTCCTGTTGTCGCTGCCAGGGCCTGAGTGGTCGGGATTTTTTGACACCAGTTTTGATATTTTATAGTATGGAAATGACCGAGCGACTTTATTTATGCCGCTGCGTAAACAAGTTCATTGCTTGCCATTCCAAAATAACGGGCCAGCAGCCCACTTTGGGTTTCTGTCCTCAATCTTATGTTGTGTATCAGTCGGATTGGTTGATTTTGGGGTTGTATCATCTGCGTAACTTTGGATGGGGCCCTTATCATGGTTGAAGAATTATTATTCACGATGACTTGCAAACCACAAGTCAACATGCTGTGGTAAAGTGAGTGGGAGGGAGGGAGGGAGGGAGGAATGTTCGCCCACAAGTAGCTAATAATTAGTCTTACTGCTTGTGATTCCAGCTCATCAACATTCTTGTTTTTTGTTTTGTTTGTTTTTTTTTGCCGGGAAGAGAGAGTGCGGGCTGCTGAAATTGATTGTGTATTGATCCTTGTTGACGTGGCCTCATTCTCAACTAAAATTGGCTCTTTGTATATTTGACACCGACTTGACTGCGTGTTTTGTGTCTCATTGACAGGATTACTACAAATCGGGGCTAATCCGTTGTCCTGATGGAATCTCTATCCCCGAGTTGCGGGAGGCGTGTGACTATCTATGCATCTCTTTTGACTACAGCACCATCAAATGCAGAGACCTCAGTGAGTGCCCCCCATCCCCATTGAGGAAGCCTTTATTTGAGGGGATTTTCTTCCGATGGACGTACAGCACATAAAACTCACAATCACATTTTTTTTCCTCAACTAAATAACTAAGGTTTACTGGTTTAATTTCACTCTGTTCCAACTATTGATACACAACCACTAAAAAGTCAATTCCGTATGAGATCCCTTTTAATTTATCGAGCACAAGAGTTTCAGTCCTGGCTTGTCCTCAGGTGCCCTGATGCACGAGCTGTCCAACGATGGCGCCCGGCGACAGTTCGAGTTCTACCTGGAAGAAATGGTTCTACCTCTGATGGTGGCGAGCGCCCAGAGCGGCGAGCGCGAGTGCCACATCGTGGTCCTCACCGATGACGACGTGGTCGACTGGGACGAAGAGTACCCGCCGCAGATGGGAGAAGAATACTCCCAAAGTGAGTGCGCTGCACGGCAAATGCAACCCTTCCACGTCAATCTAAATTGAAACTGTATGAAATTTCCTTGCAGTCATTTACAGCACAAAACTCTACCGATTCTTCAAGTATATCGAGAACAGAGATGTTGCCAAGTCTGTTTTAAAGGAGAGAGGGTTGAAGAAAATACGACTGGGCATTGAAGGTAAGTCATGACAATTCTTGAGCCGAGGCACATCCTTTATGTTGGGACTGCGAGGATGAGTGGATCAGCTGATGGATGGACAAATTTTTTTCGTCACTTTTTAATTTTAATTTATGTATTTAACAAAGTATGCCAGGGCTACATAAGGGGCAATACAATACGGCAACCGTTTGAGTTTTTCCACAAGGCAGCTTCAAAAAATTAGTTGCCCACCTCTGAGACCGCGAGCAGTTGTTTCGGACAGTGGGCCAGCGCCCCATCTTTTTTGCACCACAGACCGCTTTCAGATATTTTGATGAATCGACAAAGACACGGTGCAATGGAGACCAAGTTGACCGTCCGGTTGGCTGTGTTGGCGCGTTCAGCCATCGTCGCCACTCCTGAAGTCAAATAGTCGTTCTTGGGTCGCGTCAAGCCAGCCACCAATAATGATTGTTCATGTGATCCAACGCCTCACAAGTAGTAATGGATGTGGAGATCGAGTATTTAATTGTTCTGCCTGTGATTGTATGTCGCTGGCATAAATGGATGAACAAAGATATAGTAGTTGTAGAAAGTACTAAGTCAACATTTGAGCGCATGTCGCTGTCCAGGTTACCCCACATACAAGGAGAAGGTCAAGAAGCGTCCCGGAGGTCGTCCGGAGGTCATCTACAACTACGTCCAGAGGCCCTTCATCCGCATGTCGTGGGAGAAGGAAGAGGGCAAGAGCCGCCACGTGGACTTCCAGTGCGTCAAATCCAAATCCATTACCAATCTGGCGGCGGCGGCAGCCGATATCCCTCAGGACCAGCTGGTGGTCCTTCACCCGGGCCCCCAGGTGGATGAGCTTGACATCCTGCCCAACCATCCCCCCGGAGGCCACCCCTACAGCAACAACTACAGCAACGAGCCCGACCCCGAGGGACCCCCGCCTGCCGTGTGAGGACCCTTGATACCCCGTGGGACCCCGCTCCTGTCCCTCTTGTCCGCCTCCCAGCATGCTGCAGCATGGAGCGCACCATACGGGGGGCACCACAACCATATTGCCTTGACACCTCCTTCGCAGCCTTAGAGAGCCAAGAACCTGGTGGACTGCTTTGATTTTCTTTAGTTTGTTGGGTTTTTTTTTTTGTTTTTTTTTACTTGACCAAAGCAATTTATTTTTATGTTTGCTAAATATTCAGTAAACACTTTACTTATTATTATTTTTCTTATTATTATTATTTACAATGTTGGACCCTCATTTGTTGGGTTTGGTTGAGCACTCTAGTGATATCAATGTTCCTCCTCGATCATTTTGTTTGGATTTGACATGTTCCCGGGTGGCTTGATGACTCCAATGTGTGCTTTATACAGAAAGAAACTTGGTCATAAAGGGACAGGGGGGGGGGGGTCATCACTTGTCATCTTACCTCCACGTGTTAACTGTAATTGGATGTGTTTTGTCATTGGCTGGATGTGATATGTGCTGTGACGCTCCTACCGCAAACTCAACATTAAAGCAGAGCACACAGGCTGGCACGCTCACAATCTTGTAGTGCAAAGCTTGAAATGGTTGCCAAAACGAAATGTTTCAATAAAGGAAAAAAGAAAAACATTTTTTTGCGCTTATGCACTTAAATATTTTGTTCATTTAAAGAACATGGGGTGCATCAACATGGGAAAGCAGTTTGAGCATTTATTTATGTAGTTAACTCTTGAAATGTCACAAATTCCAAAAATCAGAGATAAACTTGTCGTTTAGAATTGTGAATCAATTGAATCTATGCCGACATTTTGGTATGAGCACATCTATTACAGTTCTTGAGATACCACATGTAGCTCCTATTCCGGAATAGCGAGCAAGAAATGTGAACATAACATTTGAAAAAAATTTTGGTATACCTGCTTAGTATGGAATATTTTCCCCCTAAACCACGTATGTAGCCTTCATTGTTACATTGTTACTGTATTTAGATAGAGCATCTACGTTAGATTCTTCAGTTTTTTCCCCCCACAACTCGTGCCACTTATGTCCTACTAGTACTGTGATTAAACATTATTGGTAAACTTAATTTGTTTTTTTTTTTTTTTCAATTTAGTTTAAACTTGGGAACACTGACAATGCCGCACTGGTTATATTACGCGTTTTTAGCCGAAAAAAATGACCATGTATAGTAAGGCGTTTTGAGGCGAAAAAAACGATTATGTATATAGTAAGGCGTTTTAAGGCGAAAAAAACGACCATGTATTATAGTAAGGCGTTTTTAGCCGAAAATAACGAACCATGTGTCGTAAAGCTTTTTAGCCGAAAAAAAAGGACCATGTATAATAAGGCGTTTTTAGCCGAAAAAAACCATGTATAGTAAGGCATTTTAACGCGAAAAAAACCACCATGTATAGTAAGGCGTTTTAAGCCGAAAATAACGACCACAGATAGTAAGGCATTTTGAGTAAAAAAAAAGATTATGTATAGTAAGGCGTTTTAACCCGAAAAAAACGACCGTGTATAGTAAGGCGTTTTTCACCGAAAAAAAACGACCATGTATACTAAGGCGTTTTTACCGAAAAAAACGATCATGTACACTAAGGTGTTTTTAGCCGAAAAAAACAATTACGTGTATAGTCAGGCGTTTTAAGCCCCAAAAAACGACCATGTATAGTAAGGTGTTTTTAGCCGAAAAAAACGATTATGTATAGTAAGGTGTTTTAAGCCGAAAAAAACGACCATGGATAGTAAGGCGTTTTAACCCGAAAAAAACGAACATCTATAGTCAGGCGTTTTTAGCCGAAAAATAATGACCTTGTATAGTAAGGCGTTTTTCGATGAAAAAAAACGATATATATAATAAGGCGTTTTTAGCCGAAAAAAACGACCATGTATAGTAAGGATTTTAACCCCCAAAAAAACGACCATGTATAGTAAGGCGTTTTTAGCCGAAAATAACGACCACGGATAGTAAGGCATTTTGAGCCAAAAAAAATGATTATGTATAGGAAGGCGTTTTTAGCCGAAAGAAACGACCACGTATAGTAAGGCGTTTTTAGCCGAAAATAACGACCACGGAAAAGGCATTTTGAGCCAAAAAAAAAAGATTATGTATAGGAAGGCGTTTTTAGCCGAAAAAAACGACCATGTATAGTAAGGCGTTTTTCACTGAAAAAAAACGACCATGTATAGAAAGGCGTTTTTAACCGAAAATAACGACCATGGATAGTAAGGCATTTTAACCCGAAAAAAACGACCATGTATAGTAAGGCGTTTTTAGACGAAAAAAATGACGATGTATAGTAAGGCCTTTTTGGACTAAAAAAACGACCATGTATAATGAGGCGTTTTTAGCCGAAAAAAACGATTATGTATAGTAAGGCGTTTTTAGACGAAAAAAACGACCATGTATAGTAAGGCGTTTTTAGCCGAAAAAAACGATATTGTATAGTAAGATGTTTTAAGCCGAAAAAAACGACCATGTATATTAAGGTGTTTTTAGACGAAAATAACGACCATGGATAGTAAGGCATTTTAACCCGAAAAAAACGACCATGTATAGTAAGGCGTTTTTAGACGAAAAAAATGACGATGTATAGTAAGGCCTTTTTAGAGGAAAAAAAACGACCATGTATAATGAGGCGTTTTTAGCCGAAACAAACGATTATGTATAGTAAGGCGTTTTTAGACGAAAAAAATGATGATGTATAGTAAGGCCTTTTTAGACGAAAAAAACGACCATGTATAGTAAGGACTTTTTAGCCGAAAAAAACGACCATGTATAGTAAGGCGTTTTTAGCCGAAAAAAACGATTATGTATAGTAAGATGTTTTAAGCCGAAAAAAACGACCATGTATAGTAAGGCGTTTTTCGCTGAAAAAAACCGATTATGTATAGTAAGATGTTTTTAGACGAAAAAAACGACCATGCATAGTAAGGCGTTTTTCACCCAAAAAACGATCACGTATAAGGCTTTTTAGACGAAAAAAACAACCATGTATAGTAAGGCGTTTTAACCCGAAAAAAACGAACATCTATCGTCAGGCGTTTTTAGCCGAAAAAAACGACCATGTATAGTAAGGCGTTTTTCGATGAAAAAAACGATATATATAATAAGGCGTTTTTAGCCGAAAAAAACGACCACGTATAGTAACGCATTTTGAGCCAAAAAAAACCGATTATGTATAGTAAGGCGTTTTTCACCCAAAAAACGATCACGTATAAGGCTTTTTAGACGAAAAAAACGACCATGTATAGTAAGGCGTTTTAACCCGAAAAAAACGAACATCTATCGTCAGGCGTTTTTAGCCGAAAAAAACGACCATGTATAGTAAGGCGTTTTTAGACGAAAAAAACGACCATGTATAGTAAGGCGTTTTTCGATGAAAAAAACGATATATATAATAAGGCGTTTTTAGCCGAAAAAAACGACCATGTATAGTAAGGCGTTTTTAGCCGAAAATAACGACCACGTATAGTAACGCATTTTGAGGCAAAAAAAAACGATTATGTATAGGAAGGCGTTTTTAGCTGAAAAAAACGACCATGTATAGTAAGGCGTTTTTAGACGAAAAAAATTACGATGTATAGTAAGGCCTTTTTAGATGAAAAAAACGACCATGTATTGTAAGGCGTTTTTAGCCGAAAAAAATTACGATGTATAGTAAGGCCTTTTTAGATGAAAAAAACGACCATGTATTGTAAGGCGTTTTTAGCCGAAAAAAACGACCATGTATAATGAGGCGTTTTTAGCCGAAAAAAACGATTATGTATAGTAAGGCGTTTTTAGACGAAAAAAATGATGATGTATAGTAAGGCCTTTTTAGACGAAAAAAACGACCATGTATAGTAAGGCATTTTTAGCCGATAAAAACGACCATGTATAGTAAGGCGATTTTAGATGAAAAAAACGACCATGTATAGTAAGGCGTTTTTAGACGAAAAAAACGACCATGTATATTAAGGTGTTTTTAGACGAAAAAAACGACCATGCATAGTAAGGCGTTTTTCGCCCAAAAAACGATCAGGTATAATAAGGCTTTTTAGACGAAAAAAAACGAACATCTATAGTCAGGCGTTTTTAGCCGAAAAATAACGACCATGTATAATAGTAAGGCGTTTTTAGCCGAAAAAACCGACCATGTATAGTAAAGCGTTTTTCGATGAAAAAAACGATATATATAATAAGGCGTTTTTAGCCGAAAAAAACGACCATGTATAGTAAGGCGTTTTTAGCCGAAAATAACGACCACGTATAGTAAGGCATTTTGAGCCAAAAAAAAACGATTATGTATAGGAAGGCGTTTTTAGCCGAAAAAAACGACCATGTATAGTAAAGCGTTTTTCGCTGAAAAAAAACGACCATGTATAGTAAGGCGTTTTTAACCGAAAATAACGACCATGTATAGTAAGGCGTTTTTAGACGAAAAAAATGACGATGTATAGTAAAGCCTTTTTAGACGAAAAAAAACCACCATGTATAATGACGCGTTTTTAGCCGAAAAAAACGATTATGTATAGTAAGGCGTTTTTAGACGAAAAAAATGATGATGTATAGTAAGGCCTTTTTAGACGAAAAAAACGACCATGTATAGTAAGGCGTTTTTAGCCGAAAAAAACGATTATGTATAGTAAGATGTTTTAAGCCGAAAAAAACGACCATGTATAGTAAGGCGTTTTTAGCCGAAAAAAACGACCATGTATAGTAAGGCGTTTTTAGCCGAAAAAAACGACCATGTATAGTAAGGCGTTTTTAGCCGAAAAAATGACGATGTATAGTAAGGCCTTTTTAGATGAAAAAACGACCATGTATAGTAAGGCGTTTTTAGCCGAAAAAAATGACCATGTATAGTAAGGCGTTTTTAGCCGAAAAAAACGACCATGTATAGTAAGGCGTTTTTCGATGAAAAAAACGACATCTATAATGAGGCATTTTTAGCCAAAAAAAACAACCATGTATAGTAAGGCGTTTTTAACCGAAAATAACGAGATAGTAAGGCATTTTAACCCGAAAAAAACGACCATGTATAGTAAGGCGTTTTTCGCTGAAAAAAAACGATTATGTATAGTAAGATGTTTTTAGACGAAAAAAACGACCTTGCATAGTAAGGCGTTTTTCACCCAAAAAACGATCACGTATAAGGCTTTTTAGATGAAAAAAACGACCATGTATAGTAAGGCGTTTTAACCTGAAAAAAACGAACATCTATCGTCAGGCGTTTTTAGCCGAAAAAAACGACAATGTATAGTAAGGCGTTTTTAGACGAAAAAAACGACCATGTATAGTAAGGCGTTTTTCGATGAAAAAAACGATATATATAATAAGGCGTTTTTAGCGAAAAAAACGACCATGTATAGTAAGGCGTTTTTAGCGAAAAAACGACCATGTATAGTAAGGTGTTTTTAGCGAAAAAACGACCATGTATAGTAAGGCGTTTTAGCGAAAAAAGCGACCATGGATAGTAAGGCGTTTTACGATGAAAAACGACATCTATAATGAGGCATTTTTAGCCGAAAAAAACGACCATGTATAGTAAGGCGTTTTTAGCCGAAAATAACGACCACGTATAGTAAGGCATTTTGAGCCGAAAAAAAACGATTATGTATAGGAAGGCGTTTTTAGCCGAAAAAAACGACCATGTATAGTAAGGCGTTTTTCGCTGAAAAAAAACGACCATGTATAGTAAGGCGTTTTTAACAGAAAATAACGACCATGGATAGTAAGGCATTTTAACCCGAAAAAAACGACCATGTATAGTAAGGCGTTTTTAGACGAAAAAAATGACGATGTATAGTAAGGGCTTTTTAGAGGAAAAAAAACGACCATGTATAATGAGGCGTTTTTAGCCGAAACAAACGATTATGTATAGTAAGGTGTTTTTAGACGAATAAAATGATGATGTATAGTAAGGCCTTTTTAGACGAAAAAACGACCATGTATAGTAAGGCGTTTTTAGCCGAAAAAAACGACCATGTATAGTAAGGCGTTTTTAGCCGAAAAAAACGATTATGTATAGTAAGATGTTTTAAGCCGAAAAAAACGACCATGTATAGTAAGGCGTTTTTCGCTGAAAAAAAACGATTATGTATAGTAAGATGTTTTTAGACGAAAAAAACGACCATGCATAGTAAGGCGTTTTTCACCCAAAAAACGATCACGTATAAGGCTTTTTAGACGGAAAAAACGACCATGTATAGTAAGGCGTTTTAACCCGAAAAAAACAAACATCTATCGTCAGGCGTTTTTAGCCGAAAAAAACGACCATGTATAGTAAGGCGTTTTTAGACGAAAAAAACGACCATGTATAGTAAGGCGTTTTTCGATGAAAAAAACGATATATATAATAAGGCGTTTTTAGCCGAAAAAAACGACCATGTATAGTAAGGCGTTTTTAGCCGAAAATAACGACCACGTATAGTAACGCATTTTGAGCCAAAAAAACCGATTATGTATAGGAAGGCGTTTTTAGCCGAAAAAAACGACCATGTATAGTAAGGCGTTTTTAGACGAAAAAAATGACGATGTATAGTAAGGCCTTTTTAGATGAAAAAAATGACCATGTATAGTAAGGCGTTTTTAGCCGAAAAAAACGACCATGTATAGTAAGGCGTTTTAGCGAAAAAACGACCATGTATAGTAAGGCGTTTTTCGATGAAAAAAACGACATCTATAATGAGGCATTTTTAGCCGAAAAAAACGACCATGTATAGTAAGGCGTTTTTAGCCGAAAATAACGACCACGTATAGTAAGGCATTTTGAGCCGAAAAAAAACGATTATGTATAGGAAGGCGTTTTTAGCCGAAAAAAACGACCATGTATAGTAAGGCGTTTTTCGCTGAAAAAAAACGACCATGTATAGTAAGGCGTTTTTAACAGAAAATAACGACCATGGATAGTAAGGCATTTTAACTCGAAAAAAACGACCATGTATAGTAAGGCGTTTTTAGACGAAAAAAATGACGATGTATAGTAAGGCCTTTTTAGACGAAAAAAACGACCATGTATAGTAAGGCGTTTTTAGCCGAAAAAAACGATTATGTATAGTAAGGCGTTTTTAGACGAAAAAAATGATGATGTATAGTAAGGCCTTTTTAGACGAAAAAAACGACCATGTATAGTAAGGCGTTTTTAGCCGAAAAAAACGACCATGTATAGTAAGGCGTTTTTAGCCAAAAAACGATTATGTATAGTAAGGCGTTTTAGATGAAAAAATGATGATGTATAGTAAGGCCTTTTAGCGAAAAAACGACCATGTATAGTAAGGCGTTTTTAGCCGAAAAAAACGACCATGTATAGTAAGGCGTTTTTAGCCGAAAAAAACGATTATGTATAGTAAGGCGTTTTTAAAAGAAAAAAACGACCGTGTATAATAAGGCGTTTTTAGATGAAAAAAACGACCATGTATAGTAAGGCGTTTTGAGCCAAAAAAAAAACGAGCATGTATAGTAAGGCGTTTTTAGACGAAAAAAACGACCATGGATAGTAAGGCGTTTTTAGACGAAAAAACCACCATGTATAGTAAGGCGTTTTGAGACGAAAAAAACGACCATGTATAGTAAGGCGTTTTTAGCCGATAAAAACGACCATGTATAGTAAGGCGTTTTTAGATGAAAAAACGACCATGTATAGTAAGGCGTTTTTAGACGAAAAAACTACCATGTATAGTAAGGCGTTTTAAGCCGAAAAAAACGACCATGTATATTAAGGTGTTTTTAGACGAAAAAAACGACCATGCATAGTAAGGCGTTTTTCACCCAAAAAACGATCAGGTATAATAAGGCTTTTTAGACGAAAAAAACGACCATGTATAGTAAGGCGTTTTTAGCCGAAAATAAAGACCACGTATAGTAAGGCATTTTGAGCCAAAAAAAAACGATTATGTATAGGAAGGCGTTTTTAGACGAAAAAAACCACCATGTATAGTAAGGCGTTTTTAGACGAAAAAAGCGACCATGTATAGTAAGGCGTTTTTAGCCGAAAAAAACGACCATGTATAGTAAGGCGTTTTTAGACGAAAAAAATTACGATGTATAGCAAGGCCTTTTTAGATGAAAAAAACGACCATGTATAGTAAGGCGTTTTAGACGAAAAAACGACCATGTATAGTAAGGCGTTTTAGCGAAAAACGACCATGTATAGTAAGGCGTTTTAGATGAAAAAACGACATCTATAATGAGGCATTTTAGCGAAAAAACGACCATGTATAGTAAGGCGTTTTTAGCCGAAAAAAACGACCATGTATAGTAAGGCGTTTTTAGCCGAAAAAAACGACCATGTATAGTAAGGCGTTTTTAGCCGAAAAAAACGACCATGTATAGTAAGGCGTTTTTCGATGAAAAAAACGACATCTATAATGAGGCATTTTTAGCCGAAAAAAACGACCATGTATAGTAAGGCGTTTTTAGCCGAAAATAACGACCACGTATAGTAAGGCATTTTGAGCCAAAAAAAAACGATTATGTATAGGAAGGCGTTTTTAGCCGAAAAAAACGACCATGTATAGTAAAGCGTTTTTCGCTGAAAAAAAACGACCATGTTTAGTAAGGCGTTTTTAACCGAAAATAACGAAATAGTAAGGCATTTTTAGACGAAAAAAACGACCATGTATAGTAAGGCGTTTTTAGCCGAAAAAAAACGACCATGTATAGTAAGGCGTTTTAGATGAAAAAACGACATCTATAATAAGGCATTTTAGCCGAAAAACGACCATGTATAGTAAGGCGTTTTAGCGAAAAAACGACCATGTATAGTAAGGCGTTTTAGCGAAAAAAACGACCATGTATAGTAAGGCGTTTTTAGCGAAAAAACGACCATGTATAGTAAGGCGTTTTCGATGAAAAACGACATGTATAATGAGGCATTTTAGCCGAAAAAACGACCATGTATAGTAAGGCGTTTTAGCCGAAAATAACGACCACGTATAGTAAGGCATTTTGAGCCAAAAAAAAACGATTATGTATAGGAAGGCGTTTTTAGCCGAAAAAAACGACCATGTATAGTAAAGCGTTTTTCGCTGAAAAAAAACGACCATGTATAGTAAGGCGTTTTTAACCGAAAATAACGAAATAGTAAGGCATTTTAACCCGAAAAAAACGACCATGTATAGTAAGGCGTTTTTAGACGAAAAAAATGACGATGTGTAGTAAGGCCTTTTTAGACGAAAAAAACGACCATGTATAATGAGGCGTTTTTAGCCGAAAAAAATGATTATGTATAGTAAGGCGTTTTTAGATGAAAAAAACGACCGTGTATAATAAGGCGTTTTTAGATGAAAAAAACGACCATGTATATTAAGGCGTTTTGAGCCAAAAAAAACGAGCATGTATAGTAAGGCGTTTTTAGACGAAAAAAACGACCATGGATAGTAAGGCGTTTTTAGACGAAAAAACCACCATGTATAGTAAGGCGTTTTGAGACGAAAAAAACAACCATGTATAGTAAGGCGTTTTTAGCCGATAAAAACGACCATGTATAGTAAGGCGTTTTTAGATGAAAAAAACGACCATGTATAGTAAGGCGTTTTTAGACGAAAAACGACCATGTATATATAGTAAGGCGTTTTAAGCGAAAAAACGACCATGTATAGTAAGGCGTTTTTAGACGAAAAAAACGACCATGTATAGTAAGGCGTTTTCACCCAAAAACGATCAGGTATAATAAGGCTTTTTAGACGAAAAACGACCATGTATAGTAAGGCGTTTTAGCGAAAAATAACGACCATGTATAGTAAGGCGTTTTAGCGAAAAACGACCATGTATAGTAAAGCGTTTTTCGATGAAAAAAACGATATATAAAATAAGGCGTTTTTAGCCAAAAAAAACGACCATGTATAGTAAGGCATTTTAACCCGAAAAAAACGACCATGTATAGTAAGGCGTTTTTAGACGAAAAAAATGACGATGTATAGTAAGGCGTTTTTAGCCGAAAAACGACCATGTATAGTAAGGCGTTTTTAGCCGAAAAAAACGATTATGTATAGTAAGGCGTTTTTAGACGAAAAAAATGACGATGTATAGTAAGGCCTTTTTAGACGAAAAAAACGACCATGTATAGTAAGGCGTTTTTAGCGAAAAAACGACCATGTATAGTAAGGCGTTTTAGATGAAAAAACGACCATGTATAATAAGGCGTTTTAGATGAAAAAACGACCATGTATAGTAAGGCGTTTTGAGCCAAAAAAACGACCATGTATAGTAAGGCGTTTTAGACGAAAAAACGACCATGTATAGTAAGTCGTTTTAGACTAAAAACGACCATGTATAGTAAGGCGTTTTGAGACCGAAAAACGACCATGTATAGTAAGGCGTTTTAGCGATAAAACGACCATGTATAGTAAGGCATTTTAGATGAAAAAACGACCATGTATAGTAAGGCGTTTTTAGACGAAAAAACTACCATGTATAGTAAGGCGTTTTAAGCGAAAAACGACCATGTATAGTAAGGTGTTTTTAGACGAAAAACGACCATGTATAGTAAGGCGTTTTCACGCAAAAACGATCAGGTATAGTAAGGCTTTTAGACTAAAAACGAACATGTATAGTAAGGCGTTTTAGCGAAAAAAACGACCATGTATAGTAAGGCGTTTTAGCGAAAAAACCGACCATGTATAGTAAAGCGTTTTAGATGAAAAACGATATATATAATAAGGCGTTTTAGCGAAAAAACGACCATGTATAGTAAGGCGTTTTAGCGAAAAAACGACCATGTATAGTAAGGCATTTTGAGCCAAAAACGATTATGTATAGTAAGGCGTTTTAGCGAAAAACGACCATGTATAGTAAGGCGTTTTTCGCTGAAAAAAAACGACCATGTATAGTAAGGCGTTTTTAACCGAAAATAACGACCATGGATAGTAAGGCGTTTTCAGCCGAAAATAATATATAGTAAGGCATTTTTAGCCGAAAAAAACGACCATATATAGTAAGGCGTTTTTAGCCGAAAAAACCGATTATGTATAGTAAGGCGTTTTTAGACAAAAAAAATGATGATGTATAGTAAGGCCTTTTTAGACGAAAAAAACGACCATGTATAGTAAGGCGTTTTTAGCCGAAAAAAACGACCATGTATAGTAAGGTGTTTTTAGCCGAAAAAAACGATTAAGTGTAGTAAGATGTTTTAATCCGAAAAAAACGACCATGTATATTAAGGTGTTTCTAGACGAAAAAAACGACCATGCATAGTAAGGCGTTTTTCACCCAAAAAACGATCACGTAAAATAAGGCTTTTTAGACGAAAAAAACGACCATGTATAGTAAGGCGTTTTAACCCGAAAAAAACGAACATCTATCGTCAGGCGTTTTTAGCCGAAAAATAACGACCATATATAGTAAGGCGTTTTTAACCGAAAAAAACGACCATGTATAGTAAGGCGTTTTTCGATGAAAAAAACGATATATATAATAAGGCGTTTTTAGCCGAACAAAACGACCATGTATAGTAAGGCATTTTAACCCCCAAAAAAACGACCATGTATAGTAAGGCGTTTTTAGCCGAAAATAACAACCACGTATAGTAAGGCGTTTTTCGCTGAAAAAAAACGACCATGTATAGTAAGGCGTTTTTAACCGAAAATAACGACCATGGATAGTAAGGCGTTTTCAGCCGAAAATAACATATAGTAAGGCATTTTTAGCCGAAAAAAACGACCATGTATAGTAAGGCGTTTTTAAACGAAAAAAACGATTACGTATATAGTCAGGCGTTTTAAGCCAAAAAAAACGACCATGTATAGTAAGGCGTTTTTAGCCGAGAAAAACGATTATGTATAGTAAGGCGTTTTTAGACGAAAAAACGACCATGTATAGTAAGGCGTTTTAGCGAAAAAACGACCATGTATAGTAAGGCGTTTTAGCGAAAAAACGACCATGTATAGTAAGGCGTTTTAGCCGAAAAAAACGACCATGTATAGTAAGGCGTTTTTAGCGAAAAAAACGACCATGTATAGTAAGGCGTTTTTAGCGAAAAAAACGACCATGTATAGTAAGGCGTTTTAGCGAAAAAACGACCATGTATAGTAAGGCGTTTTTAGAGTAAAAAACGACCATGTATAGTAAGGCGTTTTTAGCGAAAAAAACGACCATGTATAGTAAGGCGTTTTAGCGAAAAAACGACCATGTATAGTAAGGCGTTTTAGCGAAAAAACGACCATGTATAGTAAGGCGTTTTAGCGAAAAACGACCATGTATAGTAAGGCGTTTTAGATGAAAAAACGACCATGTATAGTAAGGCGTTTTAGCGAAAAACGACCATGTATAGTAAGGCGTTTTTAGCGAAAAAATGACGATGTATAGTAAGGCCTTTTAGACGAAAAAACGACCATGTATATAGTAAGGCGTTTTGAGCGAAAAAACGAAAAACGATGATGTATATAGTCAGGCGTTTAAGCGTTTTAGCGAAAAAACGACCATGTATAGTAAGGCGTTTTAGCGAAAAAACGACCATGTATAGTAAGGCGTTTTAAAAAAACGACCATGTATAGTAAGGCGTTTTAGCCTAAAAACGACCATGTATAGTAAGGCGTTTTTAGACTAAAAACGACCATGTATAGTAAGGCGTTTTAGATGAAAAACGATATGTATAGTAAGGCGTTTTAGCGAAAAAACGACCATGTATAGTAAGGCATTTTGAGCCAAAAAACGACCATGTATAGTAAGGCGTTTTAGCCAAAAACGACCATGTATAGTAAGGCGTTTTTAGACGAAAAATGACGATGTATAGTAAGGCCTTTTAGATGAAAAAACGACCATGTATAGTAAGGCGTTTTAGAATAAAAACGACCATGTATAGTAAGGCGTTTTAGCGAAAAAACGACCATGTATAGTAAGGCGTTTTAGACGAAAAAACGACCATGTATAGTAAGGCGTTTTAGCTGTATAGTAAGGCGTTTTAGATGAAAAAACGACCATGTATAGTAAGGCGTTTTTAGACGAAAAAACGACCATGTATAGTAAGGCGTTTTAGAGAAAAAACGACCATGTATAGTAAGGCGTTTTTAGCGAAAAAAACGACCATGTATAGTAAGGCGTTTTTAGCGAAAAAACGACCATGTATAGTAAGGCGTTTTAGCAAAAAACGACCATGTATAGTAAGGCGTTTTTAGATTGTATAGTAAGGCGTTTTTAGCGAAAAAACGACCATGTATAGTAAGGCGTTTTAGCGAAAAAAACGACCATGTATAGTAAGGCGTTTTGAGCGAAAAAAACGACCATGTATAGTAAGGCGTTTTAGCGAAAAACGACCATGTATAGTAAGGCGTTTTAGCCGAAAAAACGACCATGTATAGTAAGGCGTTTTTAGCGCGACCATGTATAGTAAGGCGTTTTAGCCGAAAAAACGACCATGTATAGTAAGGCGTTTTAGCCGAAAAAACGACCATGTATAGTAAGGCGTTTTAGCGAAAAAACGACCATGTATAGTAAGGCGTTTTAGACGAAAAAAATTTTAGCGACCATGTATAGTAAGGCGTTTTAGCGAAAAAAACGACCATGTATAGTAAGGCGTTTTAGCGAAAAAACGACCATATAGTAAGGCGTTTTAGCGAAAAAAACGACCATGTATAGTAAGGCGTTTTAGCTGAAAAAACGACCATGTATAGTAAGGCGTTTTTAACAGAAAAAACGACCATGTATAGTAAGGCATTTTAACCCGAAAAACGACCATGCATAGTAAGGCGTTTTAGCGAAAAATGACGATGTATAGTAAGGCCTTTTAGACGAAAAACGACCATGTATAGTAAGGCGTTTTAGCGAAAAAACGATTATGTATAGTAAGGCGTTTTTAGACGAAAAAATGATGATGTATAGTAAGGCGTTTTAGACGAAAAACGACCATGTATAGTAAGGCGTTTTAGCGAAAAACGACCATGTATAGTAAGGCGTTTTAGCGAAAAAACGATTATGTATAGTAAGGCGTTTTAGACGAAAAAATGATGATGTATAGTAAGGCCTTTTAGACGAAAAACGACCATGTATAGTAAGGCGTTTTTAGCGAAAAACGATTATGTATAGTAAGGCGTTTTAGACGAAAAAACGACCATGTATAGTAAGGCGTTTTTAGCCGATAAAAACGACCATGTATAGTAAGGCGTTTTAGATGAAAAACGACCATGTATAGTAAGGCGTTTTAGACGAAAAAACGACCATGTATAGTAAGGCGTTTTAAGCGAAAAAACGACCATGTATAGTAAGGTGTTTTTAGACGAAAAACGACCATGTATAGTAAGGCGTTTTCACCCAAAAACGATCATGTATAGTAAGGCGTTTTAGACTAAAAACGACCATGTATAGTAAGGCGTTTTAACCCTAAAAACGAACATGTATAGTAAGGCGTTTTTAGCGAAAAAACGACCATGTATAGTAAGGCGTTTTTAGCGAAAAAAACGACCATGTATAGTAAGGCGTTTTAGATGAAAAAACGATATGTATAGTAAGGCGTTTTTAGCGAAAAACGACCATGTATAGTAAGGCGTTTTAGCGAAAAAACGACCATGTATAGTAAGGCATTTTGAGCCAAAAACGATTATGTATAGTAAGGCGTTTTAGCGAAAAAAACGACCATGTATAGTAAGGCGTTTTAACCGAAAAAACGACCATGTATAGTAAGGCGTTTTTAGACGAAAAAACGACCATGTATAGTAAGGCCTTTTAGACGAAAAAACGACCATGTATAGTAAGGCGTTTTTAGCGAAAAAACGACGATGTATAGTAAGGCGTTTTAGACTAAAAACGACCATGTATAGTAAGGCGTTTTAGCGAAAAAAAACGACCATGTATAGTAAGGCGTTTTTAGCGAAAAAAACGACCATGTATAGTAAGGCGTTTTAGCCGAAAAAACGACCATGTATAGTAAGGCGTTTTGAGCCTAAAAACGATTATGTATAGTAAGGCGTTTTAGCGAAAAAAACGACCATGTATAGTAAGGCGTTTTAGCTGAAAAAACGACCATGTATAGTAAGGCGTTTTAAGACGAAAAAACGACCATGTATAGTAAGGCGTTTTAGCCCGAAAAACGACCATGTATAGTAAGGCGTTTTAGACGAAAAAACGACCATGTATAGTAAGGCGTTTTAGAAAAAACGACCATGTATAGTAAGGCGTTTTAGCGAAAAAACGACCATGTATAGTAAGGCGTTTTAGCTGAAAAACGATGATGTATAGTAAGGCGTTTTAGACGAAAAACGACCATGTATAGTAAGGCGTTTTAGCGAAAAACGACCATGTATAGTAAGGCGTTTTAAGCGAAAAAACGACGATGTATAGTAAGGCGTTTTTAGACGAAAAAACGACCATGTATAGTAAGGCCTTTTAGACGAAAAAACGACCATGTATAGTAAGGCGTTTTAGCGAAAAACGATTATGTATAGTAAGGCGTTTTAGACGAAAAAACGACCATGTATAGTAAGGCGTTTTAGATGAAAAACGACCATGTATAGTAAGGCGCTTTTAGACGAAAAACGACCATGTATAGTAAGGCGTTTTAGCCCAAAAAACGACCATGTATAGTAAGGCGTTTTAGCCAAAAAACGACCATGTATAGTAAGGCGTTTTACCCAAAAAACGACCATGTATAGTAAGGCTTTTTAGACGAAAAACGACCATGTATAGTAAGGCGTTTTAGCCGAAAAACGATTATGTATAGTAAGGCGTTTTAATCCTAAAAACGACCATGTATAGTAAGGCGTTTTAGAGCGAAAAACGACCATGTATAGTAAGGCGTTTTCAGCCCAAAAACGACCATGTATAGTAAGGCGTTTTAGACGAAAAAACGACCATGTATAGTAAGGCGTTTTAGCCGAAAAAACGACCATGTATAGTAAGGCGTTTTAGCGAAAAAACGACCATGTATAGTAAGGCGTTTTAGACCGAAAAACGACCATGTATAGTAAGGCGTTTTAGATGAAAAACGACCATGTATAGTAAGGCGTTTTTAGCGAAAAAACGACCATGTATAGTAAGGCGTTTTAGCCCCAAAAACGACCATGTATAGTAAGGCGTTTTAGCGAAAAAAACGACCATGTATAGTAAGGCGTTTTAGCGAAAAAACGACCATGTATAGTAAGGCGTTTTTAGACGAAAAAACGACCATGTATAGTAAGGCGTTTTAGCCGAAAAACGACCATGTATAGTAAGGCGTTTTTAGCGAAAAAACGACCATGTATAGTAAGGCGTTTTAGCTAAAAACGATTATGTATAGTAAGGCGTTTTAAGCCAAAAAAACGACCATGTATAGTAAGGCGTTTTAACGAAAAAACGACCATGTATAGTAAGGCGTTTTAGCCTAAAAAAACGACCATGTATAGTAAGGCGTTTTAGACTAAAAACGACCATGTATAGTAAGGCGTTTTAGCCGAAAAACGACCATGTATAGTAAGGCGTTTTAGCGAAAAACGATGATGTATAGTAAGGCGTTTTAAGCGAAAAACGACCATGTATAGTAAGGCATTTTTAGACGAAAAAACGACCATGTATAGTAAGGCGTTTTAGACGAAAAAACGACGATGTATAGTAAGGCGTTTTAGACTAAAAACGACCATGTATAGTAAGGCGTTTTAGACGAAAAACGACCATGTATAGTAAGGCGTTTTAGCGAAAAAACGATTATGTATAGTAAGGCGTTTTAGATGAAAAAATGACCATGTATAGTAAGGCGTTTTAGACTAAAAAACGACCATGTATAGTAAGGCGTTTTAGACCCAAAAACGACCATGTATAGTAAGGCGTTTTAGACGAAAAACGACCATGTATAGTAAGGCGTTTTAGCCGAAAAACGACCATGTATAGTAAGGCGTTTTAAGCGAAAAAACGACCATGTATAGTAAGGCATTTTTAGCCGAAAAAACGACCATGTATAGTAAGGCGTTTTAGCCCAAAAAACGACCATGTATAGTAAGGCGTTTTAGACGAAAAAACGATGATGTATAGTAAGGCGTTTTAGACTAAAAACGACCATGTATAGTAAGGCGTTTTTAGCCGAAAAACGACCATGTATAGTAAGGCGTTTTTAGCGAAAAAACGACCATGTATAGTAAGGCGTTTTAGCCAAAAAACGACCATGTATAGTAAGGCGTTTTAGCGAAAAAACGACCATGTATAGTAAGGCGTTTTTAGACGTAAAAAACGACCATGTATAGTAAGGCGTTTTTAGCCGAAAAAACGACCATGTATAGTAAGGCGTTTTTAGACGGAAAAAAAACGACCATGTATAGTAAGGCGTTTTTAGCCGAAAAAACGACCATGTATAGTAAGGCGTTTTAAGCGAAAAAACGACTATGTATAGTAAGGCGTTTTAAGCCGAAAAAACGACCATGTATAGTAAGGCGTTTTAACCCAAAAACGATCATGTATAGTAAGGCGTTTTAGCCCAAAAAACGACCATGTATAGTAAGGCGTTTTAGCCGAAAAAACGACCATGTATAGTAAGGCGTTTTAGCCTAAAAACCGACCATGTATAGTAAGGCGTTTTAGCGGAAAAAACGACCATGTATAGTAAGGCGTTTTAAGCCGAAAAACGACCATGTATAGTAAGGCGTTTTAACCGAAAAAACGACCATGTATAGTAAGGCGTTTTTAGACGAAAAAACGACCATGTATAGTAAGGCATTTTGAGCTGAAAAAATGATTATGTATAGTAAGGCGTTTTAACCGAAAAAACGACCATGTATAGTAAGGCGTTTTAAGCGAAAAAACGACCATGTATAGTAAGGCGTTTTAGCCTAAAAAACGACCATGTATAGTAAGGCGTTTTAAGCCGAAAAAACGACCATGTATAGTAAGGCGTTTTAACCCGAAAAACGACCATGTATAGTAAGGCGTTTTCACGAAAAAACGACCATGTATAGTAAGGCGTTTTTAGCCTAAAAACGACCATGTATAGTAAGGCGTTTTAAGCCAAAAAAACGACCATGTATAGTAAGGCGTTTTAAGCCAAAAAACGACCATGTATAGTAAGGCGTTTTTAGCCGAAAAAAACGACCATGTATAGTAAGGCGTTTTTAGCCGAAAAAAACGACCATGTATAGTAAGGCGTTTTTAGCCTAAAAACGACCATGTATAGTAAGGCGTTTTAGCCGAAAAACGATTATGTATAGTAAGGCGTTTTAGCGAAAAAACGACCATGTATAGTAAGGCGTTTTGAGCTGAAAAAATGATTATGTATAGTAAGGCGTTTTAACCTAAAAACGACCATGTATAGTAAGGCGTTTTAAGCGAAAAAACGACCATGTATAGTAAGGCGTTTTAGCGAAAAACGACCATGTATAGTAAGGCGTTTTAGACTAAAAAATGACCATGTATAGTAAGGCGTTTTAGACGAAAAAACGACCATGTATAGTAAGGCGTTTTAACCTGAAAAACGACCATGTATAGTAAGGCGTTTTTAGCGAAAAACGACCATGTATAGTAAGGCGTTTTAGACGAAAAACGATGATGTATAGTAAGGCGTTTTTAGCGAAAAAACGACCATGTATAGTAAGGCGTTTTAAGCGAAAAAACGACCATGTATAGTAAGGCGTTTTAGCTGAAAAAATGACCATGTATAGTAAGGCGTTTTAGCGAAAAAACGACCATGTATAGTAAGGCGTTTTTAGCCAAAAACGACCATGTATAGTAAGGCGCTTTTAGCGAAAAAACGACCATGTATAGTAAGGCGTTTTAAGCGAAAAAACGACCATGTATAGTAAGGCGTTTTAGACCTAAAAACGACCATGTATAGTAAGGCGTTTTAGCGAAAAAACGACCATGTATAGTAAGGCGTTTTTAGCGAAAAAACGACCATGTATAGTAAGGCGATTTTAGCCCTAAAAACGACCATGTATAGTAAGGCGTTTTAAGCGAAAAAACGACCATGTATAGTAAGGCGTTTTAAGCTGAAAAAAACGACCATGTATAGTAAGGCGTTTTAAACCAAAAACGATCATGTATAGTAAGGCGTTTTAGCCTAAAAAACGACCATGTATAGTAAGGCGTTTTAGCGAAAAACGACCATGTATAGTAAGGCGCTTTTAGACGAAAAACGACCATGTATAGTAAGGCGTTTTTAGCCGAAAAAACGACCATGTATAGTAAGGCGTTTTAGCCAAAAACGACCATGTATAGTAAGGCGTTTTAAGCCAAAAAACGACCATGTATAGTAAGGCGTTTTTAGCGAAAAAACGACCATGTATAGTAAGGCATTTTGAGCTGAAAAATGACCATGTATAGTAAGGCGTTTTAACCCAAAAACGACCATGTATAGTAAGGCGTTTTTCAGCGAAAAAACGACCATGTATAGTAAGGCGTTTTAGCCGAAAAACGACCATGTATAGTAAGGCGTTTTAGCCTAAAAACGACCATGTATAGTAAGGCTTTTAGACCCGAAAAACGACCATGTATAGTAAGGCGTTTTAGACTAAAAACGACCATGTATAGTAAGGCGTTTTAGCCTAAAAACGACCATGTATAGTAAGGCGTTTTAAGCCAAAAAAACGACCATGTATAGTAAGGCGTTTTAAGCCTAAAAAACGACCATGTATAGTAAGGCGTTTTAAGCCAAAAACGACCATGTATAGTAAGGCGTTTTAGCTAAAAAACGACCATGTATAGTAAGGCGTTTTAGGGAAAAAACGACCATGTATAGTAAGGCGTTTTAGACGAAAAAACGACCATGTATAGTAAGGCGTTTTTAGCGAAAAAACGACCATGTATAGTAAGGCGTTTTAGCTGAAAAAAATGATTATGTATAGTAAGGCGTTTTAACCGAAAAACGACCATGTATAGTAAGGCGTTTTAGACGAAAAAACGACCATGTATAGTAAGGCGTTTTAGACGAAAAACGACCATGTATAGTAAGGCGTTTTAGACGAAAAAATGACGATGTATAGTAAGGCGTTTTAGCGAAAAAATGACCATGTATAGTAAGGCTTTTTAACCTGAAAAACGACCATGTATAGTAAGGCGTTTTAGCGAAAAACGATTATGTATAGTAAGGCGTTTTAGACTAAAAATGACGATGTATAGTAAGGCCTTTTAGACTAAAAACGACCATGTATAGTAAGGCGTTTTAAGCGAAAAACGACCATGTATAGTAAGGCGTTTTAGCTGAAAAAACGACCATGTATAGTAAGGCGTTTTAGCGAAAAAACGACCATGTATAGTAAGGCGTTTTAGCCAAAAACGACCATGTATAGTAAGGCATTTTAACGAAAAAACGACCATGTATAGTAAGGCGTTTTTAGCGAAAAAACGACCATGTATAGTAAGGCGTTTTTAGACGAAAAAAATGACGATGTATAGTAAGGCGTTTTTAGACGAAAAAACGACCATGTATAGTAAGGCGTTTTTAGACGAAAAAAATGACGATGTATAGTAAGGCGTTTTTAGCCGAAAAAAACGACCATGTATAGTAAGGCATTTTAACCCGAAAAAAACGACCATGTATAATGAGGCGTTTTTAGCCGAAAAAAACGATTATGTATAGTCGGGCGTTTTTAGACGAAAAAAATGACGATGTATAGTAAGGCCTTTTTAGACGAAAAAAACGACCATGTATAGTAAGGCGTTTTTAAATGAAAAAAAACGACCATGTATAGTAAGGCGATTTTAGCCAAAAACGATTATGGAGAGTAAGGCGTTTTAAGCCAAAAAAAACCCGACCATGTATAGTAAGGCGTTTTTTGACGAAAATAACGACCATGTATAGTAAGGTGTTTTTAGCCGAAAAAAACGACCACGTATAGTAAGGCGTTTTGAGCCGAAAAAAACGACCATGTATAGTCAGGCTTTTTAGCTGAAAAAAACGACCACGTATAGTAAGGCGTTTTAGCCGAAAAACGACTATGTATAGTAAGGCGTTTTAGACGAAAAAATGACGATGTATAGTAAGGCTTTTAGACTAAAAACGACCATGTATAGTAAGGCGTTTTTAGACGAAAAAATGACGATGTATAGTAAGGCCTTTTTAGACGAAAAAAACGACCATGTATAGTAAGGCATTTTTAAATGAAAAAAAACGACCATGTATAGTAAGGCGTTTTTAGCCGAAAAAAACGATTATGTATAGTAAGGCGTTTTAAGCCAAAAAAAAACCGACCATGTATAGTAAGGCGTTTTTTGACGAAAATAACGACCATGTATAGTAAGGCGTTTTAGCCCGACCATGTATAGTAAGGCGCTTTTAGACGGAAAAACCACCATGTATAGTAAGGCGTTTTTAGCGGAAAAAAACGACCATGTATAGTAAGGCGTTTTTAGCCAAAAAAAACGACCATGTATAGAAAGGCGTTTTTAGCCGAAAAAACCCATTATGTATAGTAAGATGTTTTTAGACGAAAAAAATGACGATGTATAGTAAGGCCTTTTTAGACGAAAAAACGACCATGTATAGTAAGGCGTTTTTAGACGAAAAAAATGACGATGTATAGTAAGGCGTTTTAGCCGAAAAAAATGACCATGTATAGTAAGGCGTTTTTAGCCGAAAAACGACCATGTATAGTAAGGCGTTTTTAGCCGAAAAAACCCATTATGTATAGTAAGGCGTTTTAGACTAAAAAAATGACGACCATGTATATAGTAAGGCGTTTTAGATAAAAACGACCATGTATAGTAAGGCGTTTTTAGCGAAAAAACGACCATGTATAGTAAGGCGTTTTAGCGAAAAAACGACCATGTATAGTAAGGCGCTTTTAGCGAAAAAACGACCATGTATAGTAAGGCATTTTAACCTGAAAAAACGACCATGTATAGTAAGGCGTTTTAGCCGAAAAACGATTATGTATTTTAGCCTAAAAACGATTATGTATAGTAAGGCGTTTTAGACGAAAAAAATGACGATGTATAGTAAGGCCTTTTAGACTAAAAACGACCATGTATAGTAAGGCGTTTTAAACGACTAAAAACCCTAATTATGTATAGTAAGGCGTTTTTAGCTGAAAAAATGACCATGTATAGTAAGGCATTTAAAGCCTAAAAACGACCATGTATAGTAAGGCGTTTTAGCGAAAAAACGATTATGTATAGTAAGGCGTTTTAGACAAAAAATGACGATGTATAGTAAGGCCTTTTAGACGAAAAAACGACCATGTATAGTAAGGCGTTTTAACCTAAAAAACGATTATGTAGAGTAAAGTGTTTTAGGCCGAAAAAAACGATTATGTAGAGTAAGGTGTTTTAAGCCGAAAAAAACGACCATGTATAGTAAGGCGTTTTTCACCCAAAAAACGACATGTATAATGAGGCGTTTTTAGCCGAAAAAAACGACCATGTATAGTAAGGCGTTTTTAGCGAAAATAACGACCATGTATAGTAAGGCATTTTGAGCTGAAAAAAAAATGATTATGCATATTAAGGCATTTTCACCAGAAAAAAAATGACCATGTATAGTCATGCGTTTTTAGCCGAAAAAAACGACCATGTATAGTAAGGCGTTTTTAGACGAAAAAAAACGACCATGTATAGTAATGCGTTTTTAGACGAAAAACGACCATGTATAGTAAGGCATTTTAACCCGAAAAAAACGACCATGTATAGTAAGGCGTTTTAAGCCGAAAATAACGACCATGTATAGTAAGGCGTTTTTAGCTGAAAATAACGACCATGTATAGTAAGGCATTTTGAGCTGAAAAAATGATTATGCATATTAAGGCGTTTTAACCCGAAAAAAAACGACCATGTATAGTAAGGCGTTTTTCACCGAAAAAAAACGACCATGTATAGTAATGCGTTTTTAGCCGAAAAAAACGACCATGTATAGTAAGGCGTTTTTAGCCGAAAAAAACGATTATGTAAAGTAAGGCGTTTTTAAATGAAAAAAAAACAACCATGTATAGTAAGGCGATTTTAGCCGAAAAAAAACGACCATGTATAGTAAGGCGTTTTTAGACATAAAAAACGATTATGTATAGTCAGGCGTTTTTAGACGAAACAAATGACGATGTATAGTAAGGCCTTTTTAGACGAAAAAAACGATTATGTATAGTAAGGCGTTTTAGACTAAAAAATGACGATGTATAGTAAGGCCTTTTAGCCTAAAAACGACCATGTATACTAAGGCGTTTTAGACGGAAAACGACCATGTATATTAAGGCGATTTTAGCTAAAAACGACCATGTACAGTAAGGCGTTTTTAGCCCAAAAAAACGATTATGGAGAGTAAGGCGTTTTAAGCCAAAAAAAACCGACCATGTATATTAAGGCGATTTTAGCCAAAAAAAACGATTATGGAGAGTAAGGCGTTTTAAGCCAAAAACCCGACCATGTATAGTAAGGCGTTTTCACCCAAAAAACGACCATGTATAGTAAGGCTTTTAGACTAAAAACGACCATGTATAGTAAGGCGTTTTAAGCAAAAAACGATTATGTATAAGTCAGGCGTTTTAGCCTAAAAACGACCATGTATAGTAAGGCTTTTTAGCCGAAAAACGACCATGTATAGTAAGGCGTTTTAGATGAAAAACGACCATGTATAGTAAGGCGTTTTAGATGAAAAACGACCATGTATAGTAAGGCGTTTTAGATGAAAAACGACCATGTATAGTAAGGCGTTTTAGATGAAAAACGACCATGTATAGTAAGGCGTTTTAGCGTTTTAGACGAAAAAATGACCATGTATAGTAAGGCGTTTTAGACGGAAAACGACCATGTATAGTAAGGCGTTTTAGACTAAAAATGACGATGTATAGTAAGGCGTTTTAGCCAAAAAAAACGACCATGTATAGTAAGGCGTTTTTCTATGAAAAAAACGACCATGTATAGTAAGGCGTTTTTCGATGAAAAAAACGACCATATATAGTAAGGCGTTTTTAGCTGAAAATAACGACCATGTATAGTAAGGTGTTTTTAGCCGAAAAAAACGACCACGTATAGTAAGGCGTTTTGAGCCGAAAAAAACGATTATGTATATAGTCAGGCGTTTTAAGCCGAAAAAAACGACCATGTATAGTAAGGCGTTTTTAGCCGAAAATAACGACCATGTATAGTAAGGCGTTTTTAGCCGAAAAAAACGACCATGTATAGTAAGGCGTTTTTAATCGAAAAAAACGATTATGTATAGTAAGGCGTTTTTAGACGAAAAACGACCATGTATAGTAAGGCCTTTTAGACTAAAAACGACCATGTATAGTAAGGCGTTTTAGATGAAAAAATGACGATGTATAGTAAGGCGTTTTAGCGAAAAAACGACCATGTATAGTAAGGCATTTTAGCCTGAAAAACGACCATCTATAGTAAGGCGTTTTTAGACATAAAAAACGATTATGTATAGTAAGGCCTTTTTAGACGAAAAAAACGATTATGTATAGTAAGGCGTTTTTAGACGAAAAAAATGACGATGTATAGTAAGGCCTTTTTAGCCGATAGAAACGACCATGTATAGTAAGGCGTTTTTAAACGAAAAAACCCCTGATTATGTATAGTAAGGCGTTTTTAGCAGAAAATAACGACCAAGTACACTAAGGCGTTTTTAGACGGAAAAACGACCATGTATACTAAGATGATTTTAGGCGAAAAAAACGACCATGTACAGTAAGGCGTTTTGAGTCGAAAAAAACGACCATGTATAGTAAGGCGTTTTAAGCCGAAAATAACGACCATGTATAGTAAGGCGTTTTTATCCGAAAATAACGACCATGTATAGTAAGGCATTTTGAGCTGAAAAAAAAAATTATTATGCATATTAAGGCTAATTGCCCCACGGGGATAAATAAAGTTTTCTGAATCTGAATCTGAATCTGAATCTGAAAAAACGACCATGTACAATAAGGCGTTTTAGCCGAAAAAAACAATTATGTATAGTAAGGGGTTTTAAGCCAAAAAACGACCATGTATAGTAAGGCGTTTTTAACCAAAAAAACGATCATGTATAATAAGGCTTTTTAGCCGAAAAAAACGACCATGTATAGTAATGCGTTTTTAGCCGAAAATAACGACCATGTATAGTAAGGCAGTTTTAGCCGAAAAAAACGACCATGTATAATAAGGCGTTTTAGCCGAAAAAACCCACCATGTATAATAAGCCGTTTTTAGCCGGAAAAAAACCAACCATGGATAATAAGCCTTTTTAAGCCGAAAAAAACGACCATGTATAGTAAGGCGTTTTTAGCCGAAAATAACGACGTATATTAAGGCGTTTTTTTGCCGTCTTTTGCATTTTCCAACGTGACTGAATAAAATTGCACAAATGTCAAGTTCTGATTACATGAAGAGTCCCAAATGTCTGAAGCTACTCGAAGTGCATTCAGGAATCTGAAGTGCTCCTCTCAACAGGGAGTCTGTCACGTAGACAATGAGTTTGAGAAGTTGCAATGTTTGCCTCGTTGGAGACACTCTTTGTCATCTTTTTAAATCATTTCACCAAAATGGATGCAAATGTGCAATTTTTATTCTCTTTTGGTACAAACAAAAGTGTAACATGATTTCTTGTGGTATTTGAAATATGAGTTTTAAAAAATGATAACATTCCTTTGACATGCACGCTCGCGCGCGCACACACACACACACACACACACAGAATGATTATCTCCTAAGCATGACATCAGCACTCATACCAGCCAAAGTGCGAAAGAGAAAAGAGCTACCGGTAGTTTAAAATATGCATTTTATTGACAGTATTAATTTTGTTAACAAAGAAGTAAAGAAAACAAACCAAATGTCTCATGATATTGTAGTTCAGTGATTTTTTTTTTTTAAAACAGTTTGTCACTACCTCTTCCTCACTGACTTTTTTTTCACCTACTGATAGGCCTGTCACAATAAAAAAGAAATTCTGGACCATATATTTTCCCAGAAACCATTGCGATAAACGCATGATGTTAGACCAAAAATAATAGATAGTAGCTCCTTTTCAAGTGCCTTTCAGCAATTTGTGACAGAGTTGATAGTAGACAAGTTCATTATTTCAGAACATTATTCATACCCATTTATATTTTGCCATACGTTTTACCCGTGAGAGTTTTGTAATGAAAATGTAGTACCTTGGCTCAATAAAGGTTGTTTTCCAGCTAATCTTATCAATTGTTACCTAAACCAATAAATCAGTAAATCTGATATATTACAAACGGGGAGGCACAGTAGTCATCTGGTTAGCACGTCCGGCTCACAGTGCAGGGTTTGATTCAGGGCTCTGGCCTTCCTCTGTGGAGTTTGCATGTTCCTCCTGTCCCTGGAGCAGAAGGTAGCGGACGAGCTAACCAGTTGCTCACCGGACCGTGTGAGACATGTTCATTCCCGGTGCAATTTCAGAGTCATTCTGAGACATTGTCCAGATTGGTCCAGGTCGAAAGTCTGAACCAAGATGGCTCAGTTGTATCGAGTAAGAAACAAGGTCCAGACAGTCAAGTGTCAGGTTTCGGACGAACCGAATACAGTTGGGATCCCAAAAGTGTAGACACCAGACAAGGTCTCCGTAGCAAAAAGGTTTTAATATACAAAAATCGCATCGACAAAGAAGTAACATAAAGCGCTGGATGCTGGTCAAAACAAGGACCAGAGGGCACAAAAATGAATAACAAAAAGCGCTTGCACAAAAGGCAAGGGAGGAAAATAAGAACAGAGAAGACAAACAAAAAAACACTGTATCAAATAAACGCAAGCGAGAGCCAAATCACAAAACAAAAACCATACTTACAAAACCATTGGTACCGAGAGCTCAAAAAGCAAAAACGACTCTATAGCAAAACAGTCTATGAGCAAGGAAGCAGCAAGGCAAAAACAATACTTTGACAACTAGCCGACAGATTGCGGGTTCTTAAATACACAGTTCCTTAATGAAAGATTGGCAGCAGGTATGCAGCCGGAAAGTCCGCTCAGTCTGCCACCTGCTGGCCAGGCCAAGAACAGGAACATAACATCAAGTTCTGGAGTCACACACATAAAGCTGACTGGTCCAATTCCAGAGGCAGAGACACTGTCCAAAGTGGTGCAGGTGTAGACTGATAGATGCTATCCAAACAATTCTAGTTTTAGAGTCAGACATGACCCGCGCTGGTCTGCATCTCAAATCAGAGACAAGGGCCAGCCAGACAGGTCCAGTTTTTGAGTAAAAAAATGTAGTCCTGACTGGTTTATAGTTGCATCGTTGCAAATGCATAGTTTAGGGTGGCTCAGTTCCAGAGTCAGTGACATGGACATGGACAGTCAAGTTCTACAATCAGAGACAAGGCTTAGGCTGAGTGAGAGACATGATTGAGCCAAGTCCAATTCTAAACCAGAGACTGGCACACAGTGATGCTGTCCGACTCCTGGCTGTGGAGAGAGCTCAAACCCGTGTCTGAGTCGTCATCGTCGCATTTGGACAGACCCCTCGCTTGCTCTACCCACTCACTCTTCCTCTCCAAACTACTCGTCATCCTCTGGGCTTCATCTGTCCCCCCCAGAGTGTCAACTCCGTCCTCCGATCCCAAAGAGTTGATTTTCTCCAGCAAATCCCTCATCTCCTCCTCGCGACTGCTGCAAATCTGCCGGCTCAGCTCCAAATCGCCCCTAATAGCCTCCAAATCCGAGCGCAGGCGCAGGCCCACAAACAAAATCACATCCAGCAATCTCCTCAGCCGCTCCTTCAAAAGCATCTCGTCTCCTGTTGCGATGAAGGATGCTGAGGTCTCCTCCTCCTCTACTCGCCTCCTCCGCATCCAGTGGCGGTTGAACTTGTCCTCCTTCTGCGCGGTCAACATGTCGGTGAGCGCTTCCTGCTCCCTCAGCTCCTCCTGACACTGAAACAAGGGAGAAACTTCTGTGTCATTCGTCTAAAGCAAGGCTGTGCAAACTTTTTCCTCCAAGGGACGCAGATAGAAAAATCTCACTTCCACATTGGATTTAAAAACAAACCACCAATCATAGGGCCTCTTCAGTTTTTTTCCCTTAAGCACTTTCTTTTCCTTTCCAAACAAGACGACTTCATTGCCCCAAAAAGATTAATTTCTGACTTTTGGCAATAGCTAGTGATGTTCCAATCCTCCGAGTCTTATTATCTGCCAATACCGAGTCTCAATCTACTACCTTGGTAATACATTAAGAAAAAAAAAAGAGTGTGTGTGTGTGTCTCTCTTTCGGTTGTTTAGTCACTGAGTTAGAATTAATGAATCCAGGAAAGTAAGACAAGCAATCTTTTTCAGCTGAAAATCACGGCCCAGATTTCCGATCACCGTGATGTGATGGGGGACATCCCTTGTGCCAACCCGATTTAAAATGAATGCGAGCATGTGTGAATCAAACAAGTGCTTTTTGTAGTCCTTCCCAAAATGCGAGATCTTCACCACTGAGTAGCAGTGTAAGCACATCTCCACTTTCAGAACCAAAAATTGGAGCAATGTTGTAGTAAGTGAAGTAGATACTTTAACATCATGATTGTAATGTTCTAAAATTGGACCGTTACACATATTTGCTTCTCAAGCTGAACTATCTTCGTTCAGCGGGATATGATGGAGAGACACTGCTTTAGCTGTAAATAGTTTTTTGCATCTTTTTAGATCTAGAAAAGCATATATTATATAAGCATATATTTATACGCTCTTACAAACGAAGCATAAAACAAAGAGAATTACACCGTGTCTAATTAAAACAACCACATAGCTTTGCCTGAAAATCCGTAGCAAACTTAATGCTAACAATAATAGGAAATACCATAGATGGGCTAACGAATGGCATCTGTGATGCAGTGATATAAACCCTTTACAAGTTTACACAATGGACATTTGAACACAAACAGTGGAGCAACACGCAGATGGATATAATATTCACAGGTATATATTCTTTATCATCTGTGAAGAAAGAATAATATTACTGAAGATGTTGAGCTCTTCAGCCATCTACATGATATCACCATGTCTGGATTAAACTGCCGCCAGGTGACCAAGGTACGTGCACCACTAGGCACAATGTCCACTGAAGTGACAAAAAAAAAGAACTTTCATTCCTTTACATTCTATTTAAATATGTCATACTATACCTGTATTTACATAAAGTACAAATGTTTCCTCATTAAAAAAGACCATTTCTTTCTGTCTATCTATCTATAGACTTACCATGACGTCACACAGGTGAAGCAAGACTTCCAAAGAGCACAGCTCCTGATTGGAAACGTCCTCTGCAACACGCTCGAATAAATAAGTGTTCTGCACATAATCGACGCCGTGGGTTCGGGTTCGGTCCAAATGAACTTCCGCCTCTCGCCTTTCAATCTCAGCATCCAGTTGCTGAATCCTGAAAGCCTGCAGGCGGATGGTGCGGTCCTGGGAGAGAACGAGACGCGCCAAAGCCTGCAACTTGCCCGCGCCAGAAGAACAATGCTGTTTTCGCTGCATCTTCTCCAACTTTTTGAAAGCTTTCCTGACGATCCGACGCTGCTTGTCCATCGGGACCTCCGTCAAGTAAGAGCCCGGAGTCCATTTGGACACAAGGTTGTGTTTGGCGAGCAGCACCACGCGCGCCTCTGCGCTCCGGGCCGCCTCGCTGCAGGCCACTAATACGAACCTCACCCGGTCCCTCTCCTCTCCCCACGCCACCCAAAGGCGCCAAATCCTGGTCCGGTCGGGTAGAACCCTCTGGAGGCCCCTCCATTTCTCCGCAATGCTGTAGCGATGCGGCAGCAACGGTTCGGGTTGTTTTAAATCCTTCAGGAGCGCTTTGACCACATCGGCGCAGGTTGTGCGTTTCGACAAGCCGAAGACGAGCTTCTCCTCCGCGCGCACCCACACCGAGATCCTCCCCTCCACGGAATCCATGATTCTTGTATTTATTTCTATTTTAGATCTTTATACACCCACTCTGCGCTTTGGGTCAGTGGTCAATTCAGTCTTTGAAGGAGTTGCTGAGGCACAAAGTGCCAACTACTTGAGTGAGCCGGATCACGTGACTGCCACCAGCTCGTTTAACATTGGGGCTGTGCGGCAGACCCGACGACGTCACACGCAGTCCCGATTTGTTAGGTCTTCAAAGTTTACTGGCCACATTATTTCTTCATGATTTAGAAATAACTCCCGACCAGTTCAAGGTGTACTCTGCCTCACAGCTGGGACAGCTGCTCCAGCACATCCGCAACCCTCGTAAGGAAAAGTGTATCAGATAATGGATGGTTGGATAACACATTTCTTAAGGCATGTATAAAAGATTCACAATTCAACAACAATGTATTTGGAAGCAAACAAGAAAATAACCACAAACTGTATTTTTTTCCACAGTGCAAATGTCTCTCAAAACTGCTGAGCAGCAATCCAGCTCATTTTGAGCATTTTTCTTTTTTCACAAAAAACATCTATTTTCTTACCCGCTTATCTTCACGAGGGTCGCAGGCGCGCTGGAAGTTAGCTGTCTTCGGGCAGGAGGCGGGGGTATACAGGGCATACATAGACGAACAACCATCCGTGCTCACAGTCACGCCAAGGGACAATTTGGAATGTTCCATTAACTTGCCATGCATGTTCTTGGAATGTGGGAGGAAGCCGGAGTACCCGGAGAAAACCCAACCAGGCATGGGGAGAACATAAAAACTCCACACAGGAAGCCCGGACCTGGAATGGAGACCTGCACCTCTACACTGTGAGGCGGACGTGCTAACTACCCGATCACTGTCAAGTCAAGTCAAGTCAACTGTATTTATAGAGCACTTTCAAACAGCCATCGCCGCATACAAAGTGCTGTACATGGAGCAATTTAACATATACAATAAACAGTAAAACAAATCGGTAATAAAGACAATAGAAAGCACCAAACAGTAAAAGCAAGAACAAATTTAAGTCATGCTGAGTCGAAAGCCAGAGAATACAAGTGAGTTTTGAGGAGGGTTTTGAAGAGGCTTGACGAATGTTCGGTGGGAGGTCATTCCAGAGAGAGGGACCAGCAACAGAAAAGGCTCGATCCCCTCTCAGCCTCAGTTTAGTTCTTGGTACTTCTAATAATGTCTGGTCCGCAGACCTGAGGCAGGTGCGTAGGGGCGGATGAGCTCAGAGAGGTAAGGTGGCGTGAGATTATTTAGAGATTTGAAAACAAATAAGAGGATCTTGAAAATAACTCTAAAATGTATGGGGAGCCAGTGAAGGGATGCCAGAGTAGGAGTTATGTGCTCCCTCTTACGAGTACCAGTCAAGAGGCGAGCAGCGGCATTCTGGACCAGCTGAAGCCGCTTAATGGAGGACTGGCTGACTCCAAAGTAAAGGGCATTGCAGTAATCGAGCCGGGATGTGACAAAGGTGTGAATTACTGTCTCAAAGTGTTCTTGAGAGAGGAGAGGTTTTATTTTGGCCAGCTGTCTAAGGTGAAAGAAGCTGGATTTAACAAAGGCACCAATTTGCCGATCAAATTTGAAATCATTGTCCAGTTTAAGGCCCAAGTTTGAGACTGTTGACTTAAGATAAGGAGACAGGGGGCCCAAGTCTACAGGATGGGATGTACAAGGGCCACTGGGACCAAATAGTATCACCTCTGTCTTCTTTTCATTGAATTTCAAGAAATGTTGTGCCATCCAGGTTTTTATTTCATCCAGGCAGGACAGGAGTGGCTTTAATGAGAAGGCGTCTTTTTTGCTCAGTGGGACATAGATCTGGCAGTCATCTGCATAGCAGTGGAAGGGAATGCCACATTTCCTTAAGATGGAACCCAATGGGAGCAGATACAGCGAGAACAGCAGAGGCCCCAGAATTGAGCCCTGTGGAACACCACATGACAGTGGAGCAGTGCGTGACTCAGAGCAGCCAAGGCTGACACAAAAGGTTCTGTCAGCTAAATAGGACCGAAACCACTCAAGAGCACTACCGCCAATGCCCACCAAGTGCTGCAAACGAGTCAACAGAATACTGTGGTCCACTGTATCAAATGCTGCAGTTAAGTCCAATAAAACTAGACACACGTGGTCTCCATTGTCATTTGCCAGGAGGATGTCATTAGAAACGCGTAACAGGGCTGACTCCGTGCTATGCATCGTCTTGAAACCTGACTGGAAGACCTCCAAGATGTTATGTTCATCCAAGAAAAGTTTCAACTGCATGTGCACCACTTTTTCCAGAATTTTTGAAATGAAAGACAGTTTGGAAATGGGCCTGAAACTTGACAGCACATCAGGATCAAGACCACCTGTCCCTAATTTAGATGTATATAAAATAATGGCGTGTGTATAATGTTTAAAAAATAATCAATAAATGTACTTCAATATAATCTCTGCTTCATGTACAGTGAATATAAAAAGTCGAGTTAACCCCCCCCCAAAAAGGAGGGTGAGAAAATTAAAAAGTAGGGTAGACTTTGGGAACGGAGAAGGTAATAAAACTGGAGCGTGCAGGTCGTGGTTTCCATGGTGAGCAGATAGGGTGGGTTTTGCCGATAAGTGTTTTATAAACGTAGGCCAGTGAATTTGTGTGAATGAATTTCAGTGCAGTTGACAGCGGTTGTGTTCAAGAGAGCTGTGGTGACGAGCTTTCTGACCTGTTCATAATTTCACCCATCTTGACGAAGTTCCATCTGGAGAAAAACAGTAACAGTGTGATGTTCTTTCGGTGATTAGCAGTGTTGTGTTTGCGCCGGACATAATTTGCAATTGTGGCCCAAAAAGTTAAATTGATTTCAACGGACCGTAGCACATTTTCCCCTTGAGGTTTCTTCATAATATAAGCTTCTGTCTTGTTACCTGACCACATAGGATAAACATGAGAAGACACAAAAAAATTGCTGTCACGTGTACAAAACAAAACAATACTTGCCTGGAATTACCGCAGCTCCTTCATTGTTGCTCTCCCCATCTTGCCAGTCTCCCCGACCAGTTTTCTAGTCAAATTTGGAGGGATGACCTTTTGTTGGTAATGTCGTTGTGGTGGTGATGACTGTCAATGTCACCGAAATACTTTTGTACTCTTCTCTTAACAGGTACATTTGAAGAATGAGATCACTCCGATGGAGCAGAAAATCTCACGAAGCACATGAAATGGCGGCAGGTGTGTACTGAGTTTCAACGCAATTGCTTAATTATGAACATTGCCACATACCCAGTTAGGAGGGTGTGCACACTTGAGCAACCACTATATTTTAGTGTATTTTTTTCTGATGTAAACTATATCCTGGCTTCAAAAATGTTGTATTTAATTTAGAATTTAATTTCGCCTCGTGGATGCATAAAATGTCGACCTCACATAGAGAAATGTCTCCCTCTAGTGTTAGAAGATGTCACTACATCTTTTTTCGGTGAAGGTAAAGACCGGTTGTGCAAGCATTTAGTGACACCTACCGTTGGGTTTGGTAAGACCTATTATAATCGAAATTGAAAACTTGCTCTCTCTCACACACACACACACATACACACACACACACACACACACACACACACACACACACAAGTAGTAGAACACAAGTAAAACCGAGTTTGATGTTTTATTTAGCTGCAATATTGCATACATAAAAATGATCTAGAAAGCTACAAAATATTGAGTATCATCAAGAAGGCATCATAATGTTACAGCAAAGACAAGACCATCATCATCATTATGCAAAACATACAAACATATTAGGAGCCTGTTTTTCTCTTGCTTTCTCCAACACGTTACTGTCGTAGTCTCTTAGATATGAAAAGTTATGACACATCTGTACCAAGAAACGCTAGGATATCTTTAATTTTTTTTTTTTTGTACAAAGCACCTTTTTACATGAACAAGGGTGCACACAAAACAAAGTGTGTGTGAGCGATGTGAAGTCAAATCACGTTAAAGCCACAACTTGAAAATGATCAGAAAAAACAGAACGGTACCAGTACCTTATTCCTTTGCCAAAAAATACAAATAACAAAATACTGCCGATGCTCTTGCAGCCCCGAGTCAAACGTGTTAGCTGTCGATTTATTTTTCCGTGCTTTTAAAACGTCACTTTTCTATGACAAAACAACAAACATTGATGCCTCGGAAGGCATCGATCCTGTCGTTGCAGCGCTGAATCCACACGTCAACATGTATTGTACCAGCGGTAAAACAATGAGCATCTCAATACACAGACCAATTCAACACGCAACCGTACGACTGCATACAAGTACGAGAAGAAAACGGGTACAGATCAATACATGAACAGATACGTCTCATAGAAGAGCACAGTGTTCTTAAGACTGTGGTGGCAAAACACTGATTGTACACTTGTTTTTTTTTTTTTTGGTGCATCCACCACAGACCATTTTCTCTTTAAGAAACAGTGTAGACACATGTGGCTCTTGTCCACTCTTTAAAACTTATTTTTTTGTTTTGTTGAAAAGAAGAAAAAAAAGAACAGCCTGGTTTTTGCACGGAAACAAGTTTTAGAAACTCGTTTTTAGGGCAAAACACTTGAACCCGCAAGTGTACTGCAGCGCAGGGCCCAACCGATATGGATTTTTTTTTTTTTAGGCTGATGCAGATTCTGAAATTTGGCAGAAAAATACTCAGACGAAAGGATGTAATTTACACAGAATAAGATTCTGCCCATGACTTACTGAATGGCATTTACTGTTGTGTGAAAAAGTAATCTAGCTAATCTAGCTAAAATCCAAATATGAGCGAAGCATCGATTAGTGAACAGCTTCCCCTGGTTTGCATGACGAGGATGAGGAACCTTTTTCGAGTTCAAGTCCTCTGAGGGACATACTCTTTTTTTTTTTTCTAATGACAAAATGTGATGTAATTTATTCTTATTTCTGTGCGCAAATGCAACACTTTTGTTTTTGCACCCATTTTTTTTCAGGAGCTTTTCAAACTTTTCCCCCTGTCTGCAAAAGGCCTATTTCTCTCAAATATTGCCCAGAAACGTGACTCAATCTATTTTTGTGAGCATCTCTCCTTTGCCGGACCAATTCATCCATTTCACAGGTGTGGCATGTCAAGGCACTGATTTGAAATGAGCGGCAGATTTTTTGAACATTTGAGAGAAATGGCGTTTGGTGTTCACAAAAACTCATGGCTCTTTTGAGTTCAGCTCATGAAACACGGGAGCAAAGCAATTGTCGCATTTGCGGTTCTGTTCAGAATCCATTTTGAGCATTATGTGGAAATGTTTTTTTGTTGTTGTATTTGTTTTTAAGAATGACATGCGGGCCAGATAAAACGCAATGTTCCCCATCCCTGCTTTAAGAAAAAGGCAATTCGGTACTCGGGTCGATCTCATTTTTGGTCAAGCGACAGTTTCTTTTTGTGTCAGTTTTAATTGAAATTGAAATTGGAAAGCAAAGGCACTTTTTGCTACTACGCACAACACAATAAGAGAGCAACAGAATGTGTGTGTATGTGTTTTGTTAGATTTTTTTTGGGTGAGGGGGATCTTATGCCTTTACCATACGGCAAGTCAATCAGACTTCTTAGAAAAAAAGTTGACATTTAGAGAGTAGGACTTTTACAGAGGGAAATACAACTTTAGCATCATCTGAGGCATTTTTTTTTGTGATGAATCTCAAAATAGCGGAGTGTACTGCTTGATGATTTTGCCCCGGCTCAGCCTGACGTCAAATGAGAATGCGGGATAAAGTTGGACTAAATACGCTAAGGCACTGTACTCTTCACACTTAGGCAGACCGTATCGGGACACTCGCACCGCGACTCCGACAGGCCGGCAGGTCTTTACGAGGATCACAGTTTTCGTCGCGTCTCTTGGAGATCGCACAGATGTCGCGTGTTTAAGGCTTGGGGATGGCATAGGCCACGATAACGGGCGCGCAATGCCGGGGCAGCGACGCTCTGACTCAGATCATGCCGGAGAAAGCTCTTCATCTCGGGGGATGCCACAAGGTAAACGCGGCTTGCTGCCATGACATGATACGTGACAATTTGATAGTGTTGTGATGACTCGAGAACAGAGGAAACAAAGTGCTTTTGGATGAGTCAGCGTAAGTCTTGTAGTGCTTCAACCTGACAGGAACGGCAAACGCTGAGGAGCTTGGAATGCTTTCCTAAAGCCACGAGAAAAGGCAGCCGAGTGAGTGTAGTGTCTCGTTTGTTGTGCTTCAACGGGGGACAATTCTTCACTGCTGGTTGGTGAAAAGAGAAAGCGGTCACTTAGGAGCATATTTAGTGTCAGGTTGGTTTCTTTGGCGCTCGATCGGGCTGCAGGTCTTGTACATCAAACAAGTATGCTCAACACACTCAAACATGACGCAGACCACATCTGGCCACCGGCACAAAAAGGCCAGGAGCATATTATACACACGAAAAAAAACAAAAAACACACAATGCCACTGACCAAAACCGAGTAGTTAAACTGCAGACGTCGACGCCACGGTTGAGCTCTCAAAGAGATTTTCAAAGGAAAAGAACACACCCTGTACCACAACTCACGACAATGAGAAGAGGCTTCAGGTAATGAGCGCAAAGTGTTGTCGGTGGGACTTTCAGCGAGAGGCACTGCCGCTTGTCTGGAGGTCAGAGAGTGTGTGTGTGTGTGTGTGTGTGTGTGTGTGTGTGTGTGTGTGTGTGTGTGTGTGTGTGTGTGTGTGTCAGAAAAGGCCAGGGGCTTATTCATTCTTTTACCAGTCTGTAGATATGATGCTGGGCGCCGTGCTCGCTGTTGGACACCTCAAACACACACGCCATACAAAGCAGTGTCTCCTGCGTATCCCGGTTGGTCACCACCTGCAAAGCGCACACACGTTTCAAGACATAAAATTGGCTCAAGGTGTGAATAAGGGTGCTTGTCTCTTTTGCCACGTTTCATTGTATCAGCGCGTCCTGGTGTGGGCCGGCCGGCCGGTGTTCCACATCGCAGCAGAGCTGACCACGTGAAACTGCTTGAAACCATCAAGGACGAGGGCCATTTTCAGCTGGCCATTTATTTTTTGGGGTGCTTCCCCCGCCCCCACCCGCTAAACCTAAATTGAACTTTTTGACCATAATTCCAAAAGCGTATGTTTGTTGCAATCCTCAAGCAGTATACAAAACAGCACTGCAACAGGAAGGGAAGGCAATGCATTATTACAAATAGATAATTACACAAATATTTCAAAAGTGCCCAACCGTGTTGTTGGCAAATGCTACAGTTGGAAAAAAAGAGGTCCAGTAGTGTTTCCGAGCAAATTTGTTGACAAAATGCTGTTGACGGAAGGACCCAGTGTCCTTGAGGTGTCGATGCTTAAAGGGATTTGCTGTCATCGATTTCTTGGTATTTTTAATTTCACACTGTCACTCTTTATTTGTGTTGTTTACGACCCCGCCGTGTGTGGACGGGCACATGTACGGCGTACAACCGCACAAAAAAAACATGGTCAGAAGTGGCCTTGGGTGATTGTCCGATTCATCGTTCTCAAGCATTCGGCCTGGAAATGAGCCCATTTCACTTAATTGGTCTGAAAATTACACTGGTCAACACATTTTTACGACCCTTTTTAATCAGAGATGAAAGTCAACTTTTCCCGATTATTTTTTGCACTGATTCTAAATCTGCCGTTGTTTTTTTTTCTCAGCGATTCATCGAAATAATAGTCATTTAACAACTATAATCTAATATGTCATCTCGTAATATATGTAATAGTATTTATGAATTAAGGGTTTGGTTCAGTAACAGGTGAAACGACATAGTTACACATTTCAACACATGCTAAAATCCATATTGTGCAAGCTTTTATACGTCAAAACTTAAAAACATATATACAGTATATATTTTTTTTCCAATAAAGACCATTGTAGTCACTGATAGTGTAGCGGCGCACTCGCCTGCCTTGTGTGCGGGCAGCGTGGGATGGGTTCCCGCTAAGTGACGGTGTGAATATGGGTGTGAACGGTCGTCTGTCTCGATATGCTCCGGCACTCGCTGGCATTATAACCTGTGAATCCAGCTGTTGCTCAACGGGTTCAGATTTCACACTGTGAATTTGTGAGTAGATTCGACGATTTGCCAAATGTAAATGATGTGCCTTGGCTCAATGAAATTTCGGAAAACACTGCGCTGGTTATCGGGGGCTTATTCTGCAGATAAAGACGCTCCTCTCACGGTTCCCTCCCTTTTGGAATGAGAAGAATGGATGACCAAGCAGAGGAATTCATCACAATTGACATTCAATGCACATGGCCAGAATACGAAGAGGGTCTTTCCCTTACCAATAAGATCGTAAAATTCTCCAGCACACTGTTCATCATGTACTTCTCAGGCAGGTGCTTTAGCTTATGGATGAAGTTGATCATGTATTCACACATGGGAGATCGGCTTATCCTGTAGACGAAGCGTCCGTTCTCAAAGCGCGCATACTCGGTCTGAATGAAAAAGAGAAACGCGGCAAATCATCCACTCCACGTAGGACGCCGCCGAAGCATGACAACAGCCGCTTTTTTAAATCTTACCTCCACTTTCTCGACCACCTGCTTGCCAAAGGAGCAGACTTTCGTGGAGCACGTGATGGTCATGTTCTCTGAGCTTTCGTACTGGCTGGTGACGCCGTAGAAAGAGCCGTTCTCGTCCTGGATGTTGCAATTTAGGTCGGCCTGAAAAGCGCAGTAAGTCGCTGGCGTCATTTGCGCATATAAGATCAATACGGGGAATTAGCAGGGCCGCGCTGGATTTTAGGCCATTCTCACACTTGACAGGTTTTGGTCCAGTTCAGGAAAAATGTGTCCACGCAAAACGATCATTTGAAGAGCTGCTTTTGGTCTGATGGTAATTTAGCGGCCGTGTGTTGAAATGAGAGTAAAACGAGGTCTGTTCACGTGATCAGAACCTCTCTCGGGATGCTGGAAAAAGAAACTTCCCCAATGTGACCTCCCCAAAATGTTGAGCTTTTTCGTTGCACTTTTGTTGTGTTCAGTAGATGTTATGGTGACAGAAATGCATATTGGGTCAAGCTGACACACTTTAAATCGAAATAAACTGAAAGGAGAGAGGCATCATTGCAAAATGCCTGACGTTGCAGACAGGGGGCACATTTTTGGCGTTTGATGAGCACAGGATGGACCTTCACTTTGCAACATATGATTCCGTTCGCAATGTGACTGCGCTGGATTGAGAAAACGTTCGTTTAAAAAAAGACATCAGCTGACATTTCACGATGATAGAGTGGACATGTCAAAGTTGACTACGTCCAATGACATGCATAATCGGATGGAAACGTGTCAACATCCCTCCCGCAACCATGTGCTTCTTCAGCCTCCACTGAAGCAAAACAAAATGCTGGCTGCCATGAAAATAGCAGAGGGTTGATGAAAGGGCCTCACCGCAGGCTGCAGAGCGGCGAGTGGCACGCCACAAATCACATGCATCCAATGGACGCGACAAAATGAAGGATCGAAACCCATTCTGAGACCCTTTTTTGATTGTACCGGCCTGTGTGCAAATGTTTAGCAACTTTTAATAAGACCTCATCGTTTAATTATTCTGCCGCATTTCCATGAGGACTGACTGAGCCTGTTGAGGACACCAAAGGCACTTTAAAGCGATATTACCCAGGTTCATAACGTAGGAGAGGACAGGGCCAGGTAAGACAGATATCGAAGCGCTATGAAGCACCCCCGATCGATATTCGGCTTCTTTTGACAATCGAATCATGAATATACGCTTCACATGAAAGCAGGCCCAGGATGTCCAGAGTGGAAATACTGAAGAGGATCAAGCAACATTAAAAGAGTGATATCGAAGATGGAGCATCCATGTTTCCAAAGAGCGGCCTGTCTCTACACCCCGCACATCCTGTTAATTACGGCCACAAAGAGCGGAGACGTCCGCCTCCAACATTCTCCTCCTTCATTACGCGGAGCAGTTATACAGTCATTATTGTGCAGATCCTGCCTTTCATTTGAAATTTAGATTGGCCGGTCACTTCAAAAGGAATGTGAGGGGACTTGGTCCAAGTACATGGTCTCTACTTTGTTGGCAGCCGCTAGTTAGCATTTTGCATCGGGGGGGGATACGCGCAACGTTTAAAGAGCCATTATGCGGCGCAACCAGGTCATGTCATTGTTTGGAGATATTAGACTGAATTAGCAAGCGCTTTGATCAAAAGCTGCTATGCCCATCCAAATATAGCCTAATGCATTCTGTAAACAATAAGGGCGCAATCTCCTCAAAGTAGACGACTGACACCCACTGGCTGCAACCCCCAGTAGAGGGGGGGGGGGAATCTATGAAGAATTGGTTACACGGTTTTGATTGACACTAAAGAAATGCGCTTCCCATTGCAGTTGCAGGTGTCGAATGCATCAAATTCGGAGGTGTGGCGTGTCATTATAGTTGCCGCATTTCAAAATGAAACGAAAAGTGCGGTTCTTCATGACGGACACGCAGCTATTTCAAGCTTGGAAACAAAATGAGCATTTTAGTCTTTGGAAAGAAAGATGTGATGCAGAGCTCATTAAAAATGTGCGTCGCTTAATGCTCCGGGTGAACTTTTTCTTAACTGAAAACTGACAATTAGAGCCACTCAAAGAGGATACGAGATACCAATTTGGTGACAGTGTACAAGCAAAAAAATTGAAAAGGTATTCTTGGAAGGCAAAAGCAAAAAGAACACGTCCAACATCACATTCTTTGCTGATATAAAGCTAACCCTGCATATTTGCCGTCCGTCTACTTCAAACCTATCTTCTGTTATATACACACACACACACACACACACACACACACATAAATGTCTATTAGTGATTGTGTGCAAAATAGTCAAAAAGCAGTTACTGTCTACTACGCAATGTATTGTATCGTAGCGTCTTTTTAATTGAGACAACCAATGGTTCCTGTCAGCCAGGAGCACATGGGAATCCAACTGCATCGTCTACAAAAACATGATCTGATTGGAATTATTGCAATGGCACTTTTGCTCAATGTGCGCGAGAATGCAGGAAGGAGATGAATCTCACTCACCCAAAACTTGATAAGGAAGAAGGAATTTTGGGGGCCCTTTCCATACAGCTCCTTCAGTCCTCCCTTCTTTTCAGGAAATTTGTCATAAATCTGACGAATGTCCACAGACTCCAGCAGGGCGTCGCTGTAGGAATGATTTGTCTGTCCGATATGCACAAAGAGGTGCTTGTTGTACTGAAAGGATAAATAAAAGATGGACTGTAGTCAATTGCAAATTTGCAGCAAAGCAAATTGGTTCTCAATGAGGATCTATTCAGTTCACAGTCGGTTGTGCAAAGCCCTCAGATTTATAACTACAAAGAAAAGAATACTTGATTGAAAACGATGATTCTGATAATAATAATAGTATTAATAACCCCAAAAATCTTAATACCAGATAGAAAGAAATGAAAATAATTTAGCTTGATCTCATTCAAAGGTACAGATAGAGGTTTTACAAGTGGAGCGAGTACATTCAGCAAATCTCGAGTGACTGTGTGAAATTAAAAACACGAATAAAGTTGACAGCAAAGTACTCGTTAGAGAAAGTAAACTCTTCGAATGTGTGGGCACGTCCTTTGTTTAAAAATAAATATATAAATCAATGAGCAGCAAATCATTTACATTAATGAGAAACACGTGCATTAAAAAGCAAATTGTGTGTGAAGCAACTTTTCCACTGCGTTGCCGTCAGGGCAAATGCAACATCTCAAAACGAGCGTAAGACTTGTGAGAGACAGGTTGCGAGTGGTTGCAAATGCAGGAAAAAAAGCAACAACCTGCAAACACTGCTTTCTATTGAATACAAATATGAGGTGATTCAGTGTGTGTGAAAATATGCAAAACAAAAAAAAAAAAATTGGCAGACCGCTGATGAATAAAAAGGACAATAACGAATAGAAGTTCTTTCCTCTTTTTCTGGACACGAGCTGACTTTCTTGAAAAAAGTCCCAGTGTGTTTGCAAAGAAGCAAACGGCATAATAAGAGGAGATGATGATATTTTATGTTGTGTATTTCATGTTCTTCTTACCGAGTCTGGGTCTCTCTGTTGCTCCAGGAAGGCGGAAAACTCCACCAGTCGCAATTTGGTTGTTCCGATAGAGCGGCCCTGCCATGCTGGGGCCGTCGGAGCCGAAGCGGCTGTGGGCTCGTAGCCTACAATCAGACCGTACACAACCATGAGAATTGTCGACATTGATTTCATGCTTTGAAAATGCGGACTTTAATGCAAAACTAAAAGATAGAGGTAACTGAAATGAAAGTAAACATTTAGAATTATATTTGTATTATATTATATAAAACACACATTTGACTTGAAGTCAACTTTATCTCACTGTAAATAAAAGCCACGGCATGCTACAGACCAGGCCAACTTGTCATCCAAGTTAACATTTAAAATATAATGAGGGGGAATAGTTTTTTTTTTTTTTTAATGCATGGTTGGTTGTACATAGGTGTGACTGGGAGTGCGAATTGTTGTCCAATCCAAACAACCCTGCGAATAGTGGGGGTCGACTGTGGCATATATACAGTCGTAGAAGGGATGAGCTTGACATAGTGTTACACCTTATTGACCACAATATTCCTGCGAGTGTGTTGTGTGAGTGCTCCTCACTTGAAATTGCTGTTGTGACTGCAGGCTGGATGGGGTAAGCTTGCTGGGTGAAGGGTTTGATGCTGCAAAAAAAACCCCAACAAAAAACAGAAAACCCATGAAAACTTCTCCAGAATATGATGTTAAATATATTCATGATACATACATTCTGCTTAAAAAAAAAAAAAAAGCCACAATTTTCCTTAAAGTAGCATGAAACTAACAAATTAACTGCAAAAAAAACCTGCTTAAAATTAACTTTCATTAAAAAAAATCTGTCTTTTTTTTGGTCCAACCAAATTATTATTAAAAAAAACAAATTCATGAAACTATCCTAACGGAGTATGATCATACCCTTCATATTTTGGGGCAATCATTGCAGTCACACAATTTGTGCAACTTTTTTTTTTCACCAGTCAGCAGCAGTTTTTGGGACGTTCCTTGTGGGCAAACTACTATGGTGCCTTCTCCAGATGGCATCTTGCAGCTCCTTCCACAAATGTTCCAAATAATTTGGATCAGCACTCAAAGAAGACCAACTCCGAACTCTCTTTTAGCGATTCTAGGATGTAATTAGCAGTATGTTTTGGGTCAGTGTGCAGTTCAAAGACCCATAAACTGAGAATGACGCTAAGCTTTTTGACATTAATTTTAACATTGATCTCAAGAATGGCTTAATAGTCTTCAGATTCAAGGCACCCTGTGCCTGATGTAGCAAAGCAGAGCCACAGTAGGGAGTGCTGTTTTCTTGGTAATTCTTAGCTCTTTAGGTTCTCTTGAATTTGTATCGACTATGACTTTTGTCTGTTTATTTTTGTGAAAATTGTGAGTTTTTCTCCCTTTAACAGCATGGTACCAGCATCTCCCCCGCCCATAGCTGTACCTGTGAATAACCTTGTTTAAACCGAACCTTTTGAGCAATGTAGCACACTTACTCTTGCGAGGATCCTGGCTGACTCGATATCATCCCTTGCCATATCTAAAGAATTAGATACAATCATCAATAAGATATTAATAGACTACAAACAACAAAGAACATCCAATTGCGAGCCGCTTTTGTGGCAAGAAGAAAATGGCTCTGTGTTCTGGGAAAGAAGTTATCTCCACCAGCACTCCTTCTGATCATGTGCTTATCTGATTGGGGCAGTTGAGCAAAGCCTGGTGTGTAATGTGATTTGGCCCCGGCACGGGCCTCATGGCTGCCCTGCGTGAAGCTGAACAGGACTGATCAATAAGCAGGGTGTCTGGGTGCGAGGCCCTCACCCCTGCTCCGGGGAATGCTGGATGAGGGATGCCGGGCAGTCCAAGTTTGTTGTGAATAGCCGTGGCAGAGACGATCTGAGCTGACGACATGGAGGCCATGCTCTGGAGGGCTTTGTCCTTTACCGACTGGTCCTTTAATATCAGACACAAAAGGCTTAGTGCTCGCACAGAAAGAAGGGGGCGGATTGGTATAGCGCATGTTGCATACAGTAGGCAGCAACAGCCACAACCCAGTCAGCACACTGAAAGCTCTAGTGACCTCTCAAACAACACAAGCAGGTTAGAAGAGGATGCAAGAGCATGGCTTTTCAAGTGTTAGCTTTTTTCTTTTTTAAATGGAGTGCCCCGAACAATAAACACAAGGATTCCAATTCACAATAACAAGTGGTGGTATGCACTTGAGCAAAACTTTGCATGTTGACTAAAAAAAAGAAAAAGAAAAACTAAGGAATTAATAAATAAAACACATCCAGTGGCAGCAGCACTTCTATCAAGGCTTCATCAATCGGCATGTTAAAACACCTCCAAACTTTGTGAACAGTTTTATTGAGTAAAACTGAAGGACGCAGATTCCTATGAACTAAGAATCTCTTTTAATCTCTGGACTCGATGTAATTAAAATGCCATGGAGATGTTCAAATTGAAACACCAAATCACAGTGACAGCTTGAAGCAGCGCCTCTAGATTTGGTTTGATCATCACGTGCATTCAGAAAGTTCTTTAAATTGAAGCTGTAAATGCCAGATTCTTAATTGCAGGGGCGTGCAGACCTGAGCTGGAGAAGCCGTGCAGACACAGTGATGCTATCGTGTAAGCATGCTGACAGCCCATGCCGATGAGTGTGACAACAGCAGGACAGCACACAGGGGGACCAATGCATTGGAAAATCCTCTCACTACGGCTAAATCACAGGCAAAAAAAAACTAGCCATGGCAGAGCAAAGCCCAGCAAAAAATAAATAAAATAATTAAAAAAGCAGAAACAGCTGCACAGATGAAAAGCCCATACTTACCATACTTGTGACCTAAACGCAAACCAACAAGGTTACATTTGTAAAATTGAATATAATAAACATTGATTTATTTTTCCAACTCTAAACAGTCCTGTGCATACACCGATTTTTTTTACTTGGGTCAATGATGATATTTTTTTCACAAAGGAGTATTCGGGTTACACTGAAATCAGGGAGTGCTTTTGTGGACACATAAAATTTGTAATCCCCCTCCACCCCCTTTAATATTGAAACTAGATTTTTGTATTTCTATGAATGTGACTGAATTTCAAAGGGTTTGTTTTTTTCCATTACAGTGGCCCTCATACTCATTTGTAGTTTTCTTCTATTTGGAATTGTCCGATAAACGTATTGCCAAATTAGTGCAGAATCATACAAACTTAATAATTTATCAGTTTTATTGGGCAAAATGTTCATCACCAGAAGTACAAAACCCCATCAGAAAATGTAAGGATCACTTTTTTCCCCCTCCTTTTATCCAGAGCGAATTTTGTTTCTAGATCAGACATTTATTTGTTTATTTCAACGGGAGCCAACATTTAATCCTTCATCCTGATACTCCAATCTAACAATGTAAATGCTATTCTGGTCAATGTAGTCTCAAAGCCGCCAGTGAGGCTTGAAGAGTAATGCCCAAAACTCAACATATAGAAAACGAAGGTGTTTTTGTATTTAATAAATGAGCTCCAGCTTCAATGCAAATGTCCCGCTCTCAGCTTGTCATTACTTGAAACAAAAACAACAGTGGCATAATGACTCATTTTACTGAGGTGTAGACATGAGTAGAAACAGCAGGTTTTCATTGATGACCCCCACTGCCACCCTCACCCACAAAAAAGGAAGGGGAAAAAAAAGGAAGGGCACACTTGTAGATCTCTTTGCCACTGGAGTCTAATTTGCTTTAAATGAGAAAAGACAGGGATTCATACAAAAGCCGTCTGTTTTTCCTCACAGAGCTGCCTGTGCTTCTGAAAGAGCAGGCATTCATGTGGCTGGCTCGCTCTCTGTGGCTCTTTACACATAGACACACCACAGATTAATGAGGCGTCATTACTGGGTATGGAATACTGGGAGTGAAACAACAAAGTGTGAAAGTCAAAATGTATAGTACGACACCCGAAGGAGAAAAAAAACAGGCAGAATGGAAGTTTTCTTTTTCCGTTCTTCGTTAACTTAATTTGTTCTTGAACAATGACTTTGTTCAAATTCATATGCCCTTCTCATTAGTGCACTTGGGCGATTTTTTTATTTTTATGTCAGCACAAATGAAAGAAAATCTAATGCCACGGCCCAAGAAAAATAAAAAGGAAAGACAGCAAGTGCAAGCCACAGTACTGTGAGAGCATTGTCGACTTATCAACAGGTTGACGGGAGGACAGAAAGCAGAAGGCATTTCGCATTTCACCAAACTGCCGGCTTGTCAGCCTTTCTGCGCTCTTAATGCAAACTGCTGAGCCCTTGACAGCAGAAGAAAGTTAGCTTACACTGTCAAATGAGGGTGTCCTCTCCTTGTATTGATGCATTTACACACACACACACACACACACACGTCCCCTGTTCTGCCAGGCCCCTTGAAAGAGCAACGGCCTCAGCCAATCGCTAAACAGCCAATGCCGGCATGCTTTCCCTCATTAAAGCCGTTTAGCATCGAGTCAGTTTGGAATCTGGTAGCTTCGCATCATAAGTAAACTAAGTTTCAAACACATTAACATCAGCGTGCAAGATGTCTCAAAAGTCACGATACACTTCCTTTTCGTTTCAAGTGTCATTCAGACAGACGTGAGACCTTCGGCATTTAACATCTTAGGCTTTGCAGTTTTTGGGAAGTGTAGTCGACAATTGACACTGGAGCAGCGTTGCAAAATTGTCGCCTGGCAAGAAGTTTTGTCCCTGACAGTTCCGCGCCAGCTTGAGAAAGATTTATGGCCCTCGCACTGCTCCACTAATCGTATAATTTACGCTATCAATGTGCAAGAATATCTGTTCCAGACAACTTGATGTGGCAGAAAGCCTGCTAAAATCACCACGGATGAAAACGCTAAAACTCAGAGAGCATGTGTTTGTGGAAAGCCAGGGAAACTAGCTGGAGAGATGCATGTGACTGAAGGCTGTCAAGGACAGAAAAATCTCTCGCAAGGCAGCGATTCGCAAAGCCTGAGCAGTGATCTCAGTCAGTCCGAATAAGACCAAATAGAAAAAAGGAAGTGTCTAATAACTTTTTGAGTGAGTCACCCATTATTGGGTCAGATGCTTAGTCCTTGACCTTATCAAATAGGTTCCTCTAATACAGATTCCAAAAATATTCTGCCATACTTTGGGGATTGATTCATTTTGGCAATGTAAGCAGATCATTTTTTATTAATATGATTATTATGTAAATTGTCAAAATAAATACATCAGTTAGACCTTTTATGGGCTCCGCAACTGCTCTTAGAACACAAATAAACAAATTGATGTTAGTCAAAACATATGGTAAGTAGGTGAGATGGAGGTGAAAGGGCGTTGTTCGAGACAAAAAGCACCAAGTCAACAGAAGATTTGGGTTAGTAGGTGGGGGGGATGGGCATCAGGTATTAGTTAAGTCCCCGTGGGAAGAGGGAGTTTAGTTCAGACGCACAGCAACAAACAAGCCCAGAAGCAGAAAAGCGCATACCTTTAGCTTGGAATGAAACTCACGAGATTTCCTTCTGGCTAGAACCTGAATGTGACTAGACACCTGCGGGGTAGGGGAGGGGAGGAAAACAAAGGAAGAGCCTGTAACCATAGCAATGAAAAGCCCCCTGTAACTGGGCAAAGCCAGACGTACCTTAATGGCAGCTTGGATTTCTCGAACTTTCTTTCTTGCTAAGACCTGTATGTGACTAGACACCTCCATTCAAAAGAGAAAAGGGGAAAATAAACAAAACGAGAACACACATGTCTTTGTCAGGGAGACAAGGTGCAGGTCAGTGGCATCTCCACACAGCACACCGTGCTAGCATCCAATAAAGCATTATCCTGTGTGTCGTCGTCACTTAAGTGAGCTGATTAAGGAGGATGCAGGCCCCTTTAGAACCCATTAAGAGCACACAGATGTGAGCCGCTGTGTACTGAATGTCAATTGGTTAGTCTCATATTCTTATGGGAACTGGATGAGGCATTTCACCAGCCAAGTTTACTCCCTGTGCAAAAGATGAAGGGCATTGTTAATACAATCATAGCTAACGCTAATGTGCTAGCAGGTGTGAGTCAACAAAGGTCTCTGATGACCAGTGGCAATGATTACCTATTGAGGTTGACACAACAGGAAGACTGACAGTCCAAAAATGTGAAAACATTTTGGTACAGAGGTGGGAATGATACATTTTCAGCTTCCTTAGCGTACTTGCGTCAATGTGTAGCTATTGCGCAGCCGCATCTTGGCTTACAAGTGGCTTGATTTCAGTTTTTCAAGCGATAAGCCATCGCTTGGACGATTTTTTGCTTTGACTTGTGAGGAAAAAATGTTTGATACGATCATTTAAATAGCAATTCAACTCAGATATTTGGAAGCCAGTGAACGATTGTTCAAAGTAGAGTATTCACCACTCCCAGTTGAAGTTTACCATAAAAAAATAGCATTTAAAAATATATTTTCTTGGTGTAGTTAAAACAACCACATAACTTTACCTTAGGAACATTCACCTTAGCTTCATGCTTGCACACAATACAAAACACCATAGACGGGCTAAAGAATAACATTAATGCCGCAGTGCAGCATCACATGTAGACAGAGAATTGAAAAATGTTCACAGACATATCTTTTTGATCCTCTTTGAAAAATGACTATTCCTGTAATGTACACTTTGTGTACATCTGTACGTCTGCATTATACAGCCCCCTCTTGGCCAAGGCGAGCACACCAGAGGGAGCGCAATGTGGGGCAAGAATAAATAATCACATTTCCATTTCATTTGAATAAGGAAAGATGTTTTGCAAAATGAGTGTTATGACTTATGAGCGTGGTCACAGAAAATAAATGAAACTCCTAAGTCAAGGAATCACTGTAATGTGTAAAATTCCCCCAAACAATAACTGCATTATGTTGTTGCTACAGTGCTCAACATCAACAAATGCACACCAACAGATTTGTTATGAAACCTTCAGTTTCATTTCAGAATGACCATTTTCTATGGCATGCTATTCAATGTAATATATTAATTTATTGTCAATATGCACACACAACAAATAGATTCATTTTCCAGCATAAACTGATGTTGCAAAAATCAATTTTATAACGTCCTAAATTAACATTCAAAAACATTTAACCAGAGGAAAGTCAAATCGTCTTTAAAATGCTGAAATCTGTTCATGTGTATTTATTTATGTAAAGCACTGTAGGCTCTACCAATTCACCAATGATACATCAATGGAAATCTTCAAACAAATCCGGACTGCTTATAAAGAACAAAAGTGTATTTTTTGCTTGACTACAATAACAAACAGCACCATTAAATCGAGGCCATGCGTTTGGTTCAACAAACCTTGGAAGCAGTATAGAAAAACAAACGTTCTTCTTTCGTGTTCCTCTCAAGGCCATGTCCAAATCGACAAGTATTCTATTTGAAACGTCCATTTGTATTGGACTTGAAAACAGACTTTGTGGTCACTTTCGCCCAGGGCTTTTCTTTAGTATTTTGTGAACATTACATACAAGAGGGATAATCTGGACTAACTCCTCTTTATTGTCAGTCTACTTGTATGAACCTTTTCCATTCTAAATCCTTTAGTTTTTTTTAACTGGAAATGGCATTCTTCAGGCTTCTGATTGTCCAGTAACAATCTTTGGCTTGAGTACAGTGCCACTGGTTGCCTCCAAAAAAAGCCTGTTCATGTAATAGATTTCTTTTTTTTTTTTTACTACATCCATAGAGTGGACATGAAATGTCAGCACAGCCCTGTTCAAAGAAAGTTTTTGCGCTCTACCAAAAATGAAGCCAAGATAAATAATTTCAAAACTTTTGCCACCATGAATGTGACCTTTAAAATTTACAACTTGCTTGAAAAACGTTTTCATCTTTTCCAGAAGGAAAGTGCTTTTTTTCATATCCACTGTATGCAAGGCCCTAGGCTGAGTTGAAAAGCCGAGGTACAGTCTTTCCTCATTTCGGTGTGATCAATGATAAATACTTATACACGATGACCAAAAGTCACTTTGTAGAGCTTCTCAATTCTGGAAATGTCCTGTTTAGATGAGGTCAATGAGACCCTCAAGTCATCTTTACCAATTAACTGTTTTGTTTTGTTTTGTTTTGTTTTGTTGGTTGATTTTCTTCACACACAAACATGACATGTGCTTTGTAGCCCTAAATTCTATATTTGCAACATTTATTTTAGAGCAACGAATCATGTCATTTACAGGGCTGCACCGATACCGATGATGGGATCGTACAAATGCAACGCACTGATACCAGGTCAGCAACCTGACAAATACCTTCTGGGTTGGAGCCGTGTCAACCATGTACGTGTGGTACTTTAAGGTCACAAAGCCCCGTTGATAATGATGGTCGATAATGAAGTGGTCATATTCTGCTCGTTTTCTGTATTTTATCGTTTAATGTGCTCCAGAACAGCTTTTGTTCATTTTTAGGAGCCTAAATTGTGATTTGTGTCACTTTCAAGGTGATATTTTACAGATGTAGACACACTTTTGGGGCATTTAACTAATTAGCAATGTTTGGATGAAACAGTGTCACGGTGTTTTCTTTGCTTCAGCGTTGTTCATTTTCTACTAGTTTGGTTGCAGAATAAATGCTTGCTCGCAGTTGCGACCACAATTCACGGTTCCATAAGCGGTCATGCTACGACTACGAGAGTTGACTTAGATACCACGTAAAGAAAAGTGTTTTTGAAAATTACAAAAAATCACAACTGCAAGACGGAATCGGTATCGGTACTAGGTATCGGTGAGTACAGAAACGTAAACACTTGTACTTGTAAGCGCACTTGTATGCGATCTGAAAACAGTCGTATCGGTGCATCCCAAATCATTTACAGATGTTAGCATAGTCTGTATTTCCTCACTCTGGTTCAGAAATATGAGCTCATCTGTGGTCAGAGTTGTGCGTGCAGCCTGCTTAGAGCAGGATGTACTCCCCGACACAGACGACAGAACAAACACTCTTTGGTTCGATATGGTACCAAAATATTAAGGCCGAGACTTTCCCCATTAATAAAGACTTCTACCACAGCCAAGTGCATGAACTCTGTGATTTCATTTACGAGGACAAGGAATATTTTCAGTAACTGCGGTTACTTCCTTTTTACAGGACGTCTCATTGATGCTGATGAATGCATCATGTACAAGTGATTTATCGTGTTAAATTAAAGGCTAGATTTTGAGCAAAGGGTGGCCATGAGGTCATAGAATTGTAAAAGGGGAAACCAATTGATATTTTCCTCTGCGCATCCACTACAGCTAAGGCTCTTATGTGTGTTTCAAAGTGGAACTAAGAGTGACAATTTCAGAGATGTCTAAATCCAGGGACATCTGTTCATGCGACATGGCTGTGACAGGGGATTAGTCCGTCACGCAATGGAGACAGTCCCCCTCTTCTTACCTGCTTGCGAGTTCTCGTCTTTCCAGTCCGAAGCTTGATATATCTGGCAATCAGCTCATTCCGACCTGCAAGAACATGGACTGGTAAGAGCTGAGGTCCTGCAGCGCTAAGTTGACAATGGCTGCACATGTTTTTTTTTTTTTTGTCTTTTATTTTTGAGTGTGCTTGATCATAAAAAGATTTGGGACTGAAAATAAAATGTTCTAGGTTGATTGGTATAATATTACGCAGTATGTTTTTATACATGCGGCTGGCTTTGTAACCAGATATGTATACTGGTAAACACACAAGACGCTGCTTTTGCATGAAAACACCATACGGTATTAGCATGAAAAAAAAAATGCTCCAGAAGCACAGCCTCTCAAATTAATGCAAATCAATCTCATTCTCTTCAAAACCTAACACAATGAAAGACATAGCTGTTCGTTCTACTGCAGAGGAGCAAATGGATGAAATGGGTTTCAAAGAGAGCAGATCTGACTAGATTCTAATTAATGTGCATCTTTGTACAGATTTCCAATTAACAATGGCTCTAAACATTCTTGCGCCCTCAGGTCTGCTCTAATTGTTGTCACAATGCACATGACCCCTGCTTAGCCCTTTCATATGTTAATAACATGCCGCCAAACAAAACTATTAGACAAATTATAGGTTGGGGGGGGCTCTAATTATGCGTCCAGCTGTAGCTAAGCAATGCCAGGGTTCTGATCGACTGTTCTATGAAATGTGCAACCACCCTTCACAAATCACGGCAACATTTTTGTGCCTTCACTTCATTGTCGGCTATCCTCACCACGATACCTGAACAAACTACACAAATGCTAATATGATCAATTACGATGTATTATATTGTACAATTAACACCATCAGAAGAGACATAGCAGGCAGCAACTACAAACCGAAATGCAGTCACATCCAGGCCCGGTGCTTTTATGATTCTTCTTTTGTTTGTTTTTTTTGTGGATGTAGGAAAACGACAAAACACGACTAACATGTCATTCAAACTTACCAACCAATATTCTGTTACGTGGTAGGAACAGATCCAAATGCTTAATGTTCGGGACCAATTGCAGCACAGATCCTTCTGACATTTCTTCTGTATTATGTTTTGACATCCTAAAGAGTAAGACTATCCCGAGAAAGAAAATTACACATATTGTATTTGCTGCAAATCAAATTCAGTGCTTCTACCCCACTGTTAATAAGGTGTGACTGACCATTTATTTTGAATGTTAGGGTTAGGTCAGCCTTATTGCACGCAGCCACGTGCCTTCTGCGGAGAAATAAACATCTGGGGATTTGCAGCTCGAGCCTGCTTGTGCCATGAGCCTGTAAACTTTAGCAGATGGCCAAAGATCTCAGTAATTCACACACAGTGGAAACGTAACGTGACAATACAGGCATTCATGCAACCTCCTGATTCTGAGATCAAAGCACACAAATGGCCATCTGAAAGCTTGCTTGCTATTGAATAATTCATTCTTTTCACTCGACTGGGCGAAAGAAGCTCGGTATCTGTATTTGCACAGCAAAATAACAATGGCTTAAAAATGTCTCCAGACATAATTTTGCCTTTGCGACCCGAAATCTATCAGGTACGAGACTGGTGCACAAACACATTGAAATAGGACAAAAATAAAATAGAGCAGAAATGTTCTCTCACGTTTGTGAAATCTGGAGAGCTCGCATATCACAGAGGTTGGATTGATTTTGCAGAACCGGCTGTCAATTAATGTCTTTGCTGTTTTATGAGCAGGCAATTTCAGAATCCTTCAGAAAGCAGGAAGCAAGAAAATATTGTCGGGACGCAGTCAAGTGAGGCCATAAACAGCATCAGTGTACTGAGCAGGACATAACATCGTATGGTGAGTTGTTCCACCAAGATATTACATGGATCGATAATAATGACTGCCCGACTTCCACGGGCAAGTTAAATGGCAAATGGGGCTGGTAAATTCACTACCCTGCTGGGGAAAGTTGTAAAAAAAATAATAAATAAAATATAAGAAACAGCTGTACATGATTAAAGGATCTAAAGATGATGCTGTATAGAGTGAACTGTCAAATGACAAATAAGACTGCAACAATACAACAAAGTTGCAAGCATTCCTAGGTCGATTTCTGGTCCACAGCTTTCATACACAATAGCATTTTTAACAGAGGAAGAAGTATTTTTATTGGCCATGTACACACACGTACACCAAGTTTGACCTCCGTAGGATTGGAGTTATTATAATAATAATGATTATTATTACAGCCATTAATGAATATACGAATACATACTGTATTATGGATTTTTTTTTCAGTGTAGACATGTTTCACTTCAGCTTAAAATAATTTCTTTAAAGTTTGTAGTTCTGTTTTCCAGCATCACTGATAACCGGAACCTTGCTTTGAATTAAGCTTTTTTAAAACACATTTTTAATTACATGCTCCCTGCTTTAACAGCTTGTTTTCAACTAAGCTCTCTGCCCCTAGTTAGTGGAGGAGTTCCCAGGGTTAAGTAAAGTCGTGCAGTTGTACCAAACCTTGCAGAGGCCTGAGAAAATTAACTCTTTAAAGGCGCGTTCTTGTTACTCAAAGTAGCAGGAGGATTAAACATTTATTGTGAGCTGTCCAAGATGGGTCTCAGTGGCTCTGAAGGAGCTAGGAAATATGAATGGCACTCCACCAGCATCTCCACAAAAGGATGGTGGCTCAACTTTCACTAGGCCATCCCCGAGTCGCCCATTGCTCATTCAGTCAGAAATCCAATTTAGCTACCAGCATCCTCTCTTAGAAAGCTGTGACAGACTCCCTCTGTTGTGAATAACAATGACGGACATTGTCACATTTTGCTGTGGACCTACCTCAGTGATGCCACACCCACAAACAACTTCCCCCACAGAAAAACAACAGGTGTCGAAGTAGAATAAGAACAAGTCAAGCCTTTTTTTTTCCTGACATAGATTGCCGGTGGACCTGGAGTAAGGCGGCTTTGGGGTCTCTGTAGGAACCAAAAAAAAAAAAAAGCTTGTCTTTCAATTCAGAAACCAATGCCATTTGTAAGATAACCCGACTATTTTGGATCAAGGCATGCTAAACAAATAACGGTCTTGGGTCTGTACTCTGAGCCACAAGAACAATGCTTGACGCTCTCTTCCAGTTTTTTCTTCTCCAATTTCAAAACGCATCCAATTCTGGTAAAAGCACCCCCACACCCCTGCCTTTTTTTTCTTTCCCTAATGCAGGCACGACCACAGTCACATCTGGGCTATAGCACTCGTCCAGCCCAGAGCCTGGCTTGGAATCAGCCTGCAGATAGCCTGCAAGTGGTCCGCAAGTGTGCGGCTTCTAGCACTTTGCTTGAGAGACACACAGCAGCCTCCCACATCACAAGGCACATGTGCCATCGCGGCTGGCCTGTAGGGACTGACCTATCAATAGCCTTCTTTTCAAATCTTTAAAAAGAACACGGTGCATTCCAACTACAAAGTACAAGCAAATGATTGAAACTGTCACACCGCCTCTTGACTGTTATTTACTGCTCTTCTATCAAGTCACATGAATGGCTCATTCCTTTTCTCACATGCCAAAACAACTGATGATTCCTGCTTCTTGCTTTGCGCAGTGGAACAAGGAAAACAAATGTGGCAAATTTCCCCCAAAAAGAATACTTACTTGTTTGTCCAGATGCCAACCTGGATTCTTTATTTAAAGGGCGGTTACTCTTCCAAGGACAATCTCTCTCTCTCTCTCTCTCTTTTCTTCTCTTAATTTTGTCAAGAATCCACCACACACTGATGACGGCGTAAAATCCCAATAATTGATATTCAAAGAAAAATTACCCTGCAAATTTAGTCAGCCTTAAAATAAATTTTCAATGCCAATGCTGGGACAGAGGCTTCATCCAGAACTAACCCAGAGTGGGCATTTGGCAGTACAGTAATTAAAATTGAACTGAGATCATTTCATTGAACATGTTAGGATTTCTTCATCCATTTTCTTGACTGCTTGTCTTCATTAGGCTCGCAGGTGAGCTGGAGCGTACTGTCAAACCTTTTTTGTTATAAAAACAACATTTGCAGTCTGATCTCTTTCAATTTTACTAGATCAGGTTAAAATCAATACATACATGTTGATCCTTCAAACTCAGAAGAAATTACAAAGCAAGAAGTAACTGTTCTTTCGCTATGGTGAACCCACATCATAGCAATTCACTCATCGCATTTACAAGTGGCATATTTAAGCCTTGGCAATGCCTCTGCTTTCTGAGTGCTCTCAATAATTTAATTACTCCTGCACAGGACTAATTCTTTTTTGCTTCTAAACACTGAATTAATTGTTGTGTGTGTGTGTATAGGCTGTGTGCATGATGCAAGTGTGTGTTGTGTGTGTGTGGGGGGGCAACACACGTCTTGGTGATAGATGACTTAAGGGTGCCATTCGAAAAATAACATACCAATAAAGCAAATTAACAATATCAAGGTACTTATCGAAGGTCTTTGGTGTTCACAGACAGGAGGAGGCACTCTTTCAAAAGCATGATCAATTTGATCAGTTTTGCCAAGTGCAGAAAACAGCTGACAAAGGCTGGCAAGAGCAGAGCCTGTTTAGCGGGGCGCCCACCATTTATTGTTATTCATGTGTTATGTAAGAGTTTTTACTGGGATAGGGCAAACTATGCTGATCCATATTTTAGGTTTCTCTGAGAAGAACAAGTTCAAAGGGAAAATTCATTTTGTCTCTTATCCAAGACAAACTAACAGCAATTAAACTACCGGTACTGTAAATTTGAGCGGGTGCCTCACAGGTGTTTCCTCAGGCATAGAGGGGCTGGTGGTTTTATTACCCCGCATAACAGTCAGGCTCATTTAGCCTGCAGGCCACTGCTGATGGAAGTCAGAGGATAACATCTACTGATCATGACATCCGGCTCCATCCAAGCTACTCTGAGGTGAAAGTGTTGCTGTCGAATTAAAAAAAAAAAAAAAAAAAAAGGTCAAGGCCACACACTGCCTGATGCAGATACTTTGAAATAAACAGTTATTCTTATCACACAAGAGACTTGGTTTTTGCATTCAGGCACAGCACACATTCAGTACAAAATGTTATTCAGTCACTAGTAAATAAATACAATAACAAGGACATATGCCGACCAGATGTTAATCTAACTACATTGCTGAAGTTATTACTGTTCATACCATGTAAATGAACTTGAATAGAAATGAAATAACTGATTCCGTCTGTAAAAACATGGACATAAAAACTAGCATGCACCGTGTATCTGAAAAGTCAATAGCTAGCATTTCAGTGCAACGAATGAAAGTATTTCAAGAATTATTCTGTAAACAAGCTTTGTGGCGGCATAGATCTTCATGGTAATTGACAAATATTTGCTGGATTTCAGTGACCGTTTCGAAATCCAGCCACAGCAAACATCAAGTTCTCTTCATAATGCTGTGTTCAACTGTAATTAACAGCTCTTTAAAAATCCATTTGTCCCTACTCTGGACACCAAAAGAAATCAATACTTAACTTCAAACGACCTTATTGAGCCGGCTAAAAGGCTTTATTGCAGGGGCTGGTCCAGGCACAGTTGAGCTAATGTGTTAGTTGAACAGTGGGGGATTAAAGGTCAGGTGTTCTCTCAAAATCTTACAAGACATCACAAAGCAGCGGGTCACTAACCTGAGCCTTCCTGGAGACACTGAGAGGATTACAGCAGCAACCTCTGCTGAACTTTGGCTGTATTCAGACACGGCTAAGAAGGGAAAGACAGCATCTTTATCACCCGGGCTGGTCCAACCCCATTCTGATTCTTCTGCCCGTCGCTGTACGCCTCTCAAACAAGGCTAAAAGCTGAAACCCGCGAGGCTCCGCTCTGTGCAATACACTCCCAGGGGACCAATTTGCACAGCCAGCCCTCGTCTGAATCACTCTATCAATTAGGAGCCACTGTGTTTATCATCACGTACATTATTGTAGAGACCGGCCTGGTCATTGTGTTTGAGCTGTGTCTCTCAAGAGAGAAGAGAGAGAGAGAGAGGGATGAAATAAATGACCAGGGAGAGATGCTACAGTTGGACAGGCATGCTGGACTAATCTGAAAAGACGGCTATAATTATGAGTCTCCCGAGAAAAGTGTTTGTGCTTATGTGTGAACACGGTAGAAACAGTCAGGAAGTTGCGCTACCCCCTTCTCGACAACAAAGTAAGACACAGAGTAAAATCAATATTTTCAATCTCTGGGAATCAATGTCATGTCGGAGCACAAAGGAAGAGGGGCTGACTGCGACCAATATGTATAAAATGAAGAGTCTAACTTTGTGGGCATGATGATGGCTATTTCGAGTTGAAATCATGATCGCAGGCTGAGAGACTCATTGGATGTACAGTAGTTCAAATTGTGCGTTGCTTTAATCTCTCAGCAGCGGAGATATTTTGACGTTCTCTGAAGTCATGCAGTAAAGCCACAGTGCAATTGAATAATATGGGTTGAGTAAGATATGTTGAACCGGTGACGCGCCGTCGCATATGATGATGTGGTGTCTGTGGTTCTTTTGTTGACAGGGATTCTGTGCAGTGTTGAGAGACACTTGTCACTTGTCATCAAACAGCAAAAGAATAGATGACAGGCTCTGTTAGCGGCGGCGTGCAGTCCGTGTGCTTGAGAATGATACTAGCACTCGGATTTCATTCATATGCTGATTACTCCGAATGGTCCCATCAGTGTGAGATGATCTCATCAGAATAAAAGTGTTGCATCAATGGAATATGATGTAATCAGCGTGAGACGTGATTTCTTGAAAAGAGGATGAAAGCGACGCTGCATCTTTAAGAAGAGCCGAGTCTCTGTGTTTTAGTCAAACAAAAGCAGCCAACAGGGAACATGCAACCTGAAACCAGAAGCCTGGCTCCAAGGGCCTCGCACAGACCTCACAGCTGGGACACACCCTATGGTCGACTGATTCAGACAAGCAGCGGCCTGCTATTCATCACCACCCACAACAGACAAATGTAAACCCAGCTTGCATGTCTCTTGAAATTGCTTAAAATATATATGAATCTACCGTGTCTCTAAATGTCGACAATATTTCAAGGTAAAACCATTAAAACTCCAAAAGCCCTAACTGGGGAAAATGAGAAACCTGGAGGAGGGGCCGCAGAGTTGTGATGAATTTGGACAGGCCTAATGTATTTTATGCTATATGTGATGTTTTGAGATTAAATCCCCCAAATTCACACTTACATTTAAAAGAAAACACAGGTGAGTCCGAATGTGGGGTACCTTTGGGTTGTCTAAAAGAAGAGCAGCGTAGAGCAGTGTAGAAAATGAGCGGGGAAATGTAGGCCCTGAGAATGTACTCCGAAGCAAACTTCACTAAGATGAGAAGGCGAGAGTCAAAAGCCGTGTGAATTTGGAGATTTGAAATTTCAAAGTGCGGTCAAGTCGCTCTGAAAGATACGTCATGTCGGTGACAAATGTGGTCTTTTGGAGGACATTCAGAGTGTTTCAATTCAATATTGTCCAATATCAGACAAAAAACAGTATCTGATTATATCAGTCAACAGTCAATATATACTGTGTGTGTGTGTGTGTGTGTGTGTGTGTGTGTGTGTATAAACGTTTTCTTACAAACAACTGATGGTTTTTAGAAATACTGCACAGAAAGGTTTGTCGACATTGTGGGTTTTGTCAGTGAAAAAAAATTGTCAAGCTGTACAGCGATGAGGCGCAGAGACTGTTGACATTAGCCGAAATCGAACTCTGCACCTCTGCATTGTGAGGCCAACGTGCTGTCTCTTCTAAAATATCATCGTAAAACATCAGCAAAAGCATGTATCATTCCTGCTGTTGTCGTATCCGATCAATAACGGTATCGGACAGCAGTCTAGGCTGCAATATCGGTATCGTATCGGAGGTGAAATAATTATTTCGGGACACCCCTAATAATAGTGCCAATTCTACACTCTCATTCGCTGATGCCCATGTCATAGGCTCTGCCTTTTTAAGCCAAACACACTCATGTCACAGATACTACAGTAGAACATGAGGATGGTGGCCTCATAGTGGATAAAAATAATACCTGAACTTCATGTGCCCGTTGCTCTGTTTAATAATGTAAAATGTCAAGAGGCAATCAAAAGTACAGTATTGAGCACTGGTACATTGTGCAGGCCAGTGGTCCTACAAATATACATTGATTGTTTAGCTGATAATTTTCAAAAGGCTTGTCGTTTTCTCCCAACAGTGGATTTTGTTAAGGCGCACATCTTCTATTGTAAAGTCTCCCAAAATATCCAAACCTAACAGTTACACTTTTCCCTTGTTGGTGTGCCAGTGGTACGCTGGTGTGAAGTGGTACGCTTAATACACATGTGAAGGATGGAGGTTGATGCACTGCTGTCTCTTGATTGATCAACAGAGAATTGAATGCTTGTCTTCCAGGATTCAATAGATGATGAATGATTTCAATGTAAAATAACAACAACAACAATAACAATAATCTGCCTTCAGCCATCTGGCATAAAACACAAACCTCAGAGCTACCTGATCCAGCCGTAGCAAACTGAAGTGAAATGCTGGGCGGAAACATGAGGACAGTTAATGAGTTCAAGGTATGTAGAATTTTAATCAAGACAATAAACTTGCTATAAAATAAGCTTTCTCATCACCAACACACGTTGCCTAAGAGGTTTCAGCGCAGTATGGTTACCCAAGTTCTGTATATATATTTGATACTCATCAAAATCAAGTTATCCCTGTCCTCACGGTGACTCATTTGTGTAATGAGTAAGTGAGCAGTTGATAAAATTCTGTTTTAGTTTGTTAGAGACATAATGGTTTTCACAGTGAAGAGAAAATAGAATATAGTATCGGAAACATTTCATCTGTTGGAAGTCAACCTGACTCGTTTTTGTCGAAATGCAGAGGTGCTTGTTGAGAGACATGGAATCAAGATGGTAAAATTCATTATATCCCAAAAAATGGAAGCAGAGCTCACTCAGAAGGAAACCTTGTAGAGTGCAAAAAAAAATGTACAAATGAATAGAAAATTAGGATTGTTAATAAACCACAAAATGTCAATTTAAGGTGTGTGATGCCTCTCCTACAATGAAGTCCCTCACACTCCATTCTGAGTGAATGCAGGTGACTCAGGGAGTCTGAGCTGATCCCAGAATTCCTAATTATCTGCCCAGCGGGGAGGATCAGGTCTGCACACTCTGTCTCAGAGCATTCTCGGCCTGGTGATACAAGCCGCACAGGCGCAAAGTGCTGGGCCATCGGGGCCAAGCCAGGTCTGCTCATTATACGAACTCATTCTTAGCATCTCTGCAAAGCAAGTGCTACTTAGTTCCCACAGGAAGGGTCTGGGTCAGATCACTGCCCAGAGGGCAGACACAAAACGAGCTGACAGAAAATGTTTACAGTAAAAGACATGAAGGCATGAAAAAATATATTGCCGGGCAACAGGTCTGTATCTGAACAATATGTCCATGAAAAACGTATGTATTGTCTATTATCTCAAAAGGGGTGTTCATACAGCACACAATTGCATCGGTGCTGCACTGACGTATTTTGTTGCGATATATCTTACATCGGTGTAAATTCTGTGGAGCGTTTACACGTATAAAGCTGCTTACTAAAGAGAAGCGCGTTAACCCTGGTACAGCCCCACTTGCGCTCACGGGGCAGTTTCTGTGGCCGTGCAATACGATAATAATTATTACGTAATAATACGTAAATAAAACAGAGACGTTGAGCAGGGCATGCGTAAAGTGCACTTCCTTTTCCCCACCTTGTTTGTGACATATCGAAAGACCATGGTTAAATCAACGCTGTGGTCTATCAGACAAAAGGATGAGAGTTATGCAATCCCCGTATGTAATCAACTATTCTCACGCCACATTTTATATCGGTTCTGCCCCGCAAGCTAGCATTTACTCCGGAGTAAATTTTTAAACCACCTCCTGAGCAGGGTGAAATTTGCTCCAGTTTAAGCTGTTTTCAGGGGCTACACTGGTATAACTTTGTACGTGTGAACACTCTATGGGGGGTGTCTCCGGTGCTACACCGGAGTCAAAGTTGCCGTGTGAACACCCCTCAAGAGTTGTTGTAACTTTCAACTTGTAAATGCTGTATGTGACATCCTGACTCCAAGGATATGATGACAGTTGTGGCGCATCTTGTTCTGATGATATATTTATATTTAAATACAGGGTGTCTCAAAAAAATGTACTCACTCTTAGAATGACGAGAAAACCTTTATTTATGAACATAGAGCGAAATGAAATAGCTTCAAATACATGAGACAAATGTTCAAATTGATGACCATTATAAATGTACTCACTCTTTTTTTGTGTTGCAGATATTGAAATTGAAAGACAATGTCGTGATATTCCTAATGACATGTTTCGCGACGTTTGTGAATCCCTTGGTGCGCGTTATCAGCGTTGTCTGGACAATAATGGTCATCACTTTGAACATTTGCGAACATGATTCTTCAATTACATTTGTCTCATGTATTCGATGCTATTTCACTTCACTCTATGTTCATAAATAAAGGTTTTCTCGTCATTCTAAGAGTAAGTACATTTTTTTTGAGACGCCCTGTATACACACATTTTAATTTCATAATTATTTTTACATTTTATTTTTAGAATTAATATTATTTAATTGTATAATTATTTAGCAAGTAATAATTTAAAAACTGCAAAATATTAGGGATGTAAATATATATATATATATATATATATATATATATATATATATATATATATATATATATATATATATATATATATATATATATAAATGATGTATCTTCCATTCGATAGCAACAAGAATCGGATACTTTTTTTGCCAACAGTAACACAAAAATTCACTGGTGTCATTGAGCTTGCAAGACAAGTGCAAATATATAACTCAATGAATAAACATACAATTTGAGTGAAGCGTGTTGTTTCACTTATCATCTCCATTTCTGGAATAAATGAATGCAGCCTAGCACAGCAGGTGAACTGTGCAAGTGCTTTGGCTCGGGCCAAAGCTTCTTATTTGCTTTCTCTTTTCAATATTCTTCTAAATAAATCTTGCCAAGCCAAGTGCAATTTGAGTTAATACTCTATGCAGATGTCCGACATCCAAGTTACAATCAGCCTAAGAGAATGTGAACATTGCCGGTCAACACCAGTCTCAGAATATGCGGCTCACTTCAGGTAAACACTACAATAATAAGCTAAGAAGCAGAAATTACAAATTGTGTGTACCGCAACACAGTTGCTATAGAGACTGTTGCTAATTAACTGCACTCTAGCCCTGGATGACGAAGGGCTTAATGGCACTCAGGATGACTTCTCTTGAGATGAGCTCTGCATTTGGAACACATCACCATCCCTAGAATCTCAAATACAAAATACCAGTCGCCACATAGCCAACTTTCATCTCACATGCCATGAGAGGTTGTGCCTCTCTGTAAGCACGATACACCTAGATTAAAGGACCATCACATCACGCTTTGCAAAGCCTTTGGTCCAGAGAGAAAAAGCAAAATAAAATAAAAACCTGTTGACAAAACTTATCAAAAACTCTTTAGTACAACAAACATTTCACTGGTAAATAAATTCTAACAGCGTTCTAAACCATCATTTGGAAACCTTTACTCAGTAAGGCACCCGTTTAACATTGAAAAAAAAATCTCATGGCACAAGACCAAAGAAAAATGTATTAAAAAGGAGGAATACTGAAATAAGGATGACCCGATCTCAAGTTAATGACAGATTTGTGTGAAATTTGGTCCTGTTTAATTGAACACAAAGCTGATATACTTATAATCCATTACTTGTTCTGTTGTAAGCTCTTATTTGTTCTATTAAAATATTTAATTGTTAGGATTGCAACAATATGTCACGATAAATCAATGACATGCATATATGAACAAAGATATCTGGAAATAATAACTAATACTTTCTGGACAAATTAAGTCAAATTTGGTTGGTTCCTGTGGCACCCTTGATGGTCTTTTACAGCACATTAGGCGCCATGACAGCCTGGTGCGAGTCAGTGCAAACTGAGGAAAAACTATTGCACTGAGTAAAAACTAATGATGAATGAAGTTGTTTCAGGTCATTCAGAAAATAGATGGTTTGGGCAAGTGGAATGATGCCTTTAATCCTACATGATGTCAATACTGAAAAGGGGGAATTTTAACACTGTACCCGTTTAGAATTTAGAAACCGTTTCACATTCAATAGCATGAGAAAATGTTGACCGGTAGTGCATACCGCACACATAAAAACCTTGGAGTGCAGTCAGTGAAAAAAATATTTTTCATTTCAAACATGAATAAACCAAAATGAGTCAGCACCACAATTGTGGCGTCAGACTGAGGTGGAATGTACATTTCTTCAATTAGCTCCTTTATGAAGCCTCTTCAAATCTCCCTCCTCTGGGTGCATTTAAGACAATTGAGATTGTCGATTATATGGTGACCCGAGATCAATTTCCAGGTCGCAGACGCAGCCAGCATCGACAAGGGAGGAGGGTGAATGAGACACAAGACACACTCACTATGTTCACTTTCTGTCTTTATGGTGATTCTATTGACGCTACTAGGTCAAGACCACCATGCAATTTTGTCCACTGATTCGGACAATGATAAAGGTAAACATAAAAAATACAACAAAAACAAAAATAATAAATAAGTCAATAAATAAATACAAAATCAGTGGGACACATTTTACTGCAGCCACAGTGCATCTCCTACAAAACCAAAAAAGTAGAAAAAGACTGTTGTGATTGAACTTAACTCATATAATTTTTTTTCCCAGATTAGGAAGAATTTATGCGTGTGACTATATTTATAATACTTGTCCGTATGTGTTAGTACAGGGCTTGAGTGTGAATATTTGTTGATTGACGGATTATCACTCCTGGAATATGATGCTAATTTTCAATTAGCCAGTCAATAGGAGTTCCGATCCGCTGCTAGCATGAGCACTGGTGAGTTTTCTAAAACAAAATATGTGTTGTAGTCAAAAATTTACCATGTATAATTCTTTTTGTTGTGTGTTTAGTATTCCAGTGTTATTTAACATCTTAAAGTACAGTCAAGAGAGGCAGAAGAACATTTGTCACACACTTGGGTTGCTTTCACAAGGAGGAACTTCACAATCATACATGACACTATCCGGCACACTAATCCTTTTCCTTCAATTTTAATGTTTGCAAGATTGGGAGAAGCCAAAATCAAAATCACAATTAAATTCCAATGAATTTGCTCATCCCCAAATTACATCATCACATAGTCGTCATTCCTCACATACAGTACTTCCCTCAAACATGTCTGTGCCTGTGATTTATTGTTAACTCATAGCTAATAAAGGTTGCATTGAAATGACATCATTTTTTTTTCAAATTAGCCTCTTATATTAATGTAGAATACCTGAAATTACAATGATTGGCTTCAACTGGGAAACCAAAAATAAAAAAACTAATTTGAGAAAAAAATGTCGGCTTTTGCGTTTGTACTGTTATTTAGTTGTTTGTAGTAACATCATTATTTTGGGCTTGTTTAAGCTTTGCGCTTGGGGCGATAGTTGCTCTCTCCTTAAGGACTTGGCTTTATAACAGGTGACCGGAGGGGGAACAAATGTGAAACTTGCTGAAGAACAAAATGTCAGATGCTGCTTCCTGGCAAGCTTTTCACAAATGGGGTTGGGCCAATATTAAGTTAATGATTATTTCAATGGTTGTCAAGCAGCCATACATTTTCTTGAAAAAGAAATACATTGTTCGTCGCATCTTTTATGGAACGTTTCTAATTTGGGGCTTGACCTGAAATGGTTCGGAAAGCTCTGCCCTTGAGCAAGGCACTGTATTACGGCAAAATCACTCTGACATCTCTCTTGCCTTCAACCTTGCAGGATCCATTGTGTACTGTCTTTGTGCGTGTTGTTTCGACAACAAAGCGCAAAGAGAATTTTCCCTTGCGGGATTACCACATACACGCCACATTCAGTATGAAAAACATTGAAGGGGAGCTCAAAAACACACACAATAAAATGGTCATGCTTTAACCCAGAGTACTCAAAAAGCTTCAGTTTGCATATGGAAGAGCAGATAGTAAGGGGAGGTCCCATCTGAGGCCATTGGCAGCTGACGGGGTTTCATTGCAATTCCTACAATTTACATTTCGTTTGGCCAGAGGGGTCACATGACAGCTGCAAATGAATGCGCTGTGGGGTTTTCGACCACCACTTGACATTGACAAGCTGTGCAACTTGAAATCCTCAGAAAGAAAATATTCCTTCTTTCCATGACATCACCACGCCAGAGATGGGGTAGAGGAGGGCAGGGGGAGAGGGGGCACAGCTGGTGGCAGCCACAGTACCATCTGCCACCGACTAATAGTTCATGCTGTTTTACTGACAAACTTGCACTTAAGCATCTGCACGGTCGCCACATTGTTAGTTTGAGATTGACCATCATGTATTAAGTGCAGTGATTGTGGTTTACTTGCCCAATTCAGTTTTTATAATGCTCTCAAATCTTAATAAAAATGCTAATAATAGTCATAATATTTTGTTGCCTCAAGGACGCCCAAAGGAAAAGGTCCACTATGAATTCCCTGATTTTCATTGTTATGGTTTTGGTCTTTTTCATTGCTGATGAAAAAGGGAAAAGAAACATGATGAAATACTGTGGTGCCATTTTATATTTATTGTCTGATACACAAACTGGAAGGAAAAAGTAGCTTCTTGCTGCTGTGCATGTCTAAGTGGGGACTGTTGTCATCAGTTCAGCTTTTACACAGACAAGAGATGTGATTGTCAAAGCTTGAGAGAAGACTAAACTATACATGTTTTGATGAGATTGATAGACCAGTCGGCAGTCTTGGAAATAAAGCTTGAATAGCTTTTAAATTCTCACATCAGCCGACGACAGTGGACTCCCGGTCTCACCGGGCTGAGCTTGCGAACGTCACATGACAAAACTCAGAAAACAGGTGAACCTTGACGGTCGTTACATGGGCCCTTGGGCACTGTGTTGGCAAAATGGCCACCCCCTGAGATGGATTAAAACGGGTGGATTTTGTTGCTTAATTCAAATTCCACAAACACTATATTAAGAAGAATAATTTGTTTAGAATAGTGCAGTGGTTCTTAACCTGGGTTCAATCGAACCCCAGGAGTTCAGTGAATCCATCTTAGGGGTTCGACGGAGCCTCTGCCATGGAGGGTAAGACACACCCAACTCAACATGTCAATTCGTAATGACATACCTGCTTGGCCATCACTGGCTGCAGATGATCACATTACATTGCTTGTCCAATCAGTGCTGCGGGAAACTATTTTTTAAAAAGTATACTTGTATCTTGAAATGTTATCTACTTTTTTCTGTTTTTAATAAATGTCTTTTTTTTTATATCTTGAATTTGTAAACAATATACACACACATTTTATATATATATATATTAGAGCTGTCAAACGATTAAAATATTTAATCTAATTAAAAACTCAACTGTCATAATTAACTCAAATTAACTAAAAATTAATCATGATTACTCACGTATTTTTTATCGTTTCTGAATTTCCTTTTGTATTTTTTGTCCTATTTTCCCCCATTTTAATGCTCTCATCAACATGGAATCATGAATCAGTTTTCTATGTGCAAAATGCAAATATTTACTGAAATAATTTCGATTTTCAATTTTACATGAACATTTTTCACTTGGAGCAGTTATTCACACATTATCTCTCACACAATATTACTGTCCATTAACAAAAGTGAAAAAAATATTTTGTCACACAACAGCTGCTTGAACAGCTCTTTTTATGGAATCAAAACAGCGCAATATAAAGTGCACATCTAAGGTAAACTAGTACTTAGCTATAATTTTTCACGGCCCCCTGAATAGGGATTGTCGGTCAGCATGGAAGGATCTCTCGTTCTGTACTTTTTTGATCATTTATTGGAGCACTTTGCAGCAGAAGTAGTAGTAGTAGTAGTTGCAACAGAAGTATCAGAAGCAGGTAATAACCTAAACTACACATAAATGCAGTAAAAAATTAATATATCTATCTTTCTGCATCACAATGTAAATATGTATATAATTGACATTAATTAATACCTTTATCCAACAATACGTTTAATAAATAATGTAATCAACCCTGATTTCACTATGTATCATTATCGACATCATTATTCATTGTTTTAAACGTAAGAAACCATACAACACAAACATAAAGTCGAATCGAACAAAAGAACTACAAGTCCCAATACTCAATCCCGGAAGTGGAGCGCCGGTTTGATGATCCCAAGCTGAAGCGCAATTTACTTCGTTTAAACGTCAGATTGCAGACGGACAAACATGACAACTATGCAAAAATGAGCTAAATAAAGACACCCCTGTTCTAGCAACATTTTAGCCCACGCTGTTTGCTTTGAAATGATCCATAGCTGTCGGTCTGAGAGAGGGGGCGGAGTACGGACGTCAGCTGTGTGCTTGGCCATTAATTAAGTGGTATTTCAGACTCGACGTGCTATGATGATAGCTCAGTTTACGACTGCAAAACATACAGGTAACTTTGGTCTTGTCATTGGAACAATCTGGCAACTTTTTAAAAGTAAACTTTCCATTCATAAACTATTTAAGTATCCGTTTTCGGTGTCTCGTGCTGCCGTGGCTGGCAAAACAAACGTGCGTGGACCTGTGCAGAGCGATTGACGTTTTGTCTCTGGTTTATTTATAGAGCAACGTAACATCCGCTGTGACGTCTGCCGCGTTAATCTCGCGAGAAAATTTTTGATCCCGATAAAATTCATTTAAATTAATGCCAATAAAAACGTGCTAAACTGACAGCTCTAATATATATATATATATATATATATATATATATAATGGTTCGGTGAATGTGCATATTAACTGGTTGGATTCGGTACCTCTAAGAAGGTTAAGATCCACTGGAATAGTGGAAGAGCATAGAAAATATTATTGTCATAAAAAATGTTTTACTTGAGTTGACCTTTAATGAAATAAAGTACGTGTTTTGTTTGGTTCCTTGTAGTTCAGCAGACACGCAAAGAAAATTGTACATGGCAGATTTGTACTCACCATACATCTTCCCCTCATCTGACAGGATGATCTTTCGACGTCCACATGGAGGGTAAATAGCCAAGGCCTCTTGGAAGCTCTGTTCGATGTCAGGACTCCACACGCCTTCTGCGTCGTTGTCCACAGGCTTGTCTGCCGAATCGCTCATTCTCTCCATGTCTTCGGCAGGGCTTTCGCTGCCGCTCCAGCTGCTGGGATCAATGTTGGCAGGTGGGCTCTCCAAGCTAAAGCCTGGACCAAACTAGGGTGAGACCTGAAAAAATATAAAGCATAAAGGGATGCTTTAACCAACAAGTTCAGTTTGTTCCATGACCACTCTCATAACGGAAAACACTTGTATCGCAAATCATCTTTCTCCATTGAAACTGGGATTGAAATTGAATAATTATTCCATTACAGCCCACATTGTGCTCTGTTTGTTGTGTGTACCAGACAGCAGTACAATACAGACATACAGACTCAATTGAAGAAGTGTTTCTCAACTACAATAAGTGACACAGTAGGATGAAGTGACATTGGTCGGTATTCGCAGAATAAAGACTATATGCCGATGAGTATTGCTGCTGTAAGTTGTCTGTCTACATGTGTTGTTACTGTTCTATGATGTTCAAATGTCCATTGCGTAACACTGCAATGCCAATGCTATTCGTTAGGTCGTCAATAGTGCTTTAGATTGTGTATTAGCATTTAGATAAGGCAGTTATGTGATTGTTTTAAATACGGTATATGTAATTCTCTTTATTCTTGTTTAGTTTGGCAGTAAACTTCAATTGGGAGACCTAATAAACAGCTACAAACTTCTTTTGCACAATTATTCATGATCAAACTCCTGCTCGCTGTGAAACTAGTTGAGTTGAGTTCGCTGCCACCGTATCGGGTTCTTATGTCAAATTTTAGCGTCCAAGTCAAGGCAAAAAAACTAGAAAAATATCACTGAAGAGCAGGCATCCATGGGCTAAAATGATAAATTAGTGGACATGCCGTGAGAAAAGGTAAACCACTGCATTATGTGACAGGAGAACAGCTGATGCCTGGATTGAGACTCTCTTGTGCTCTCAAACACACTGACAAAAACAAAAGCAGCTTATCATCATTTTCTTCTTCCAACCGCCATACTGCAATCAACACCTGCACATAATCACTGTTCAGCCAATGCAAGACAACCACACAGCCCACAATGTAGGCTTTCTCATTATGCAGGCACATTCAGACATTCTAGACGCAGTCATGTATTGTATGATGCATTGAATTATTTACCCAGCTCATCAAAACATACAATACAGATACCAGTGAGATGACAATTCAAGGCCATATACTTATTACCTTGATGTCATGTCACATGCAAAGGAATATAAAACCTGATGTCACACAATTTGTTTGATGTCCAAAAAGGCCATTTATGACCTTCACCAAAACTTGCAGTCAAATTCCAACTTTTATGAGGTCTAAGTTGCTAAACTTAGGAAGGTCCACTATATAGTCACTACACTAGTGAATTCTACAGTCAACCTCAAAATGAAAATATTATGAACTATGAATAGTTATATGACATTGCATGAAACTAATTGTTAAGAGTTAAAGTGTATTCACGTAGCAAAAGCTGTCCGTAAGTGGGGATAGTAGTATCAGTTCATGAAGGGGGGAAGAATGTAATGTAAGGGGGTTAAGGGGGACTCCCAGTGAACAGAGAGCGCATTTACTGAATTCCATTATTGTGTGTAAAATGCTGACACTACTAAACTACCTCACAACTGATCGGAGGGTGCTAAGGGTTGGTGGGCCCAAATTTAAACCTTGATAAATTCAGAAGCTTTTAAAGCTTTTCTGGATTTGTTCCTCTTATTGTAGCCTGATGCAAAACAAATTAATATCTGAATGTAAAAGAAAAAGTCCACATTAGGTCTTTATTTTTTTTTCTCATTGGAAAGGTGGTATTTTAAAAAGAGTTGGGGTACATTTCCTGCCCAAAAGGGACAGAAAAGCTCGGATGTTTGTACCAGGATAAAGGAAACCAACTCTGTACATTAGTTTCTCTGCACCACTTAACGGCGTAAACACATTGTCATTCTGCCTTGCTTGCCTACACTGATTGCACGTTTATACATTGCAACAGCTCAACATTCTATGCTAGTCCATTCGGTCTCTGTGCAGTTTCTATAGAGCAGCAAAGCACAGCAACAGTATAACATTGCTTGCCTGAGACGGCTGGGTAAAAGCATCTATTGATTTGGACAACGAGGAACCAGGTCTTCTTTGTCATCCTTGAGACACTCTTAATGATGATGTCTCGGGCAATCACACCAAGTTAAATCTACCTAGACTTCTTTCATCCCTCTTTCTATGTGGCTTTCTGTTCAAGATTTCAGGATTTCAAGCCAATCCTTTCAGAAATGTCAAATATTGATTTTTCCAAAAGCTAGGCTAAAATGTGACTTTGCAGAAGAGCTTAGTGTTAATTATGAGCATATTTTGCAAGTGACATTGCAGTGTCATTTTGGAGCATAATGAGATGAAGTATTGTAAATTTCTTAAAAGCCGAGTTGTACTCACACTGTGAGGCTTGTCAGTGCTTCAAATAGTGTTTGTTTGTTTTAGGGGTTTTTTAATGACAGTTTATAACAATCATAAACAAAGTCAAGTGCCTTAGTGAATGTTCTATATTGCTTAATAACATCCATTTTTAATTTAACATTTTAAAACAAAGTGCCATTGTTTGTCATTTTTCCCCTTCCTATTTTGGCAAGCAGTCGGATAACCAAAGACAACCGGTACTTAAAATATTCCCGTGAACATTTGCAGAAAAGTGCTAGGCACAGGCCAAAGGTAAACCTATTACCTTTTAATGCAGATCGGGATGTAATGAAGATACAGACTCCAGATTTGTGTGCTTTTCTCTACTCCTAATAGAGGACTGCAGTCTATTTAATGCAGTTAATTTTTTCAAACTTGATGAAGACAGTTTGAAAAAGAAATCACTTAGATTGAAAGAGTACACATTAAAGCAATTAGCTAGTTAACCACTGTATGTCTTTGGATTGACAGAGAAAAATACTGTACCATAAGATGGATAACAATATCTGACCACTATACGATTATTTATTATTTATGATTATTATTTATCCTTTACTATTGACACTACACATAGTGTTGTGTTAAGTTAGATGTTTCAGCATTTAGGGAGCAAATTAATATTACTATGAATATACAAATTGACAATTGATCTGCCATGTTTTACATGTACTGTATGGGTGGGTTTTTTGTTGTTGTTTTTTTTGCATCTCCTTGTTTTACTCATTCTGTTGTGCATAAAATCTCACATTTACACCCGTTTAATGTGAAATGCAGTGAGGGGCAATTGTATGTAGTAACAGTGACAAAGGAATAGTAAGTGGGGTTATTCAGGTGCAGACACCTGATGGCGGGTGCATACATTTTCTGATTTAACAGCAGCAACAGGACCGATAAGGTACTATCTTGGCACTGACCTCTGCCAAGGCAAGACTGTTAACAAGATTTTTAAAAAATCTAGAATTCATGAATCCAGAGCCAAACTGAGATTTGTTGATGAGTCCATTCAATACTCGTACACAGTTGCTTTAATACAACCACCGTAACTAGAACTGATGGGTAAATCTCTCAAATATTCCACATCCTATGTTTGGTTTGTTGACTTGGTTCTCAGCTCAAATAAATAGTTTTGAATACAATATCCACCCTCAATAGATGAGCATCTTTGCATCCCTAAATTGGATGCTTCTGCTAAAAGTCATCAATGAAGGGGGTCTCCTAGTACCGTCGAATCTGGGCCGGGGCCTAATTGTGTTTTTCATGGGGATGTATGAATGTCACCCATAGAAACACTTGTGGCTTACAGATAATTGCATAGTTTCCTCCTTTCAGAGCGTGCACCATAGAAATGATCTTGCTCGTCAGATCTGGGGGAGAGAGATGGCCAGCATTGCAATAAGTGACAGCGGTAGCTAAGCAGAGTAGTAGCTCTGACACGGCATTATGGGAAATTATACTTACAGTGAGATTACATAAACCACTCACCGAGGTGGAATCCAGCTCCTTAAATTAAGAGAACCCATTTCAGCCATCAGACAGAGCAAGGTAATGAAATAGCAGATGAGAGGTCTCAAATGTAATTTTCCATGTGGAGTTCTTTTGTGCTGTTATCTCAGAAGGCGCAATAATGATTCCATGAATGACTTTTGTGGGCTCCATAATAACCCGCGGTAGTTAAGGCCGCAATGTGTAAAACCGTAATTACGGTGCGATTTAAAAACGTAACATTTTCCGGATGTTGTAAAGACATAATTATTACAGCAATGTCAAAAGTATTTCATTTTGAGCAATGTGCAAACAACTATGAGCATTCACAATCTAGGCTTCTATTATATGGCAAATTAAAACGTAATGCGGAAAATTGTTTTACGTCTGTGAAAACATATCTCGGAGGACCTTGAGATGCATTTATAAGACCGAGTGAATGCTAAACTTGAGTGCAAAAATAAATCCAGGCAAATACCCTTGTAATTACCTTTCTGATTATTATCATTTGTGCACATCTTTCCCACACAAGCCAAAGTTCACCATGAATTTCATTTCAATCAGGGTGACACATCGACCCCAAGCACGAAAACTGAAAATGGTTTTTCTGAGGCACAGAAACAAACGACTGTACTCCTACTGAATTCACGAGACAAAAATGAAATGGAAAAATAGGAATTAAACTAATTTAAAAGCTATGCTAGAAATATATATTTTTTCTTTTGCAGATTACCAGATCATAGCTGGAAGGAAGGAAAAAAAAGATGACAATAGCGGTACCAATTTAGGACGGTCAACTAAAGAGGTTTCAAGACTTTCTTAGGTTGATCATCTCGGCAAATGGCTTTGTGTTCATTTCATGCCTCTTTGAACCGGTAGGCTTAGATGCTGTGAATCTGTCTCATGTCATCACACTCAAACCCGAGGCCTGGCCCTCACTACCCAGCAACCCTCAGGCCACTGTGGGATCAATCTTTGTTTGCCTGAGAATAGGATTGATTTACAGGTTCTATCAAAGCAGCCCTCGCTCTACCCGCCTCAGAATGAGAACCACGTAGCAACAACATGGCCTGGACAACATCAGACACATCTCCAGTCCCCGAAAAGAGACACAGTTGAAAGGTTGTCCACCATAACACAAAGGTAAATTTTCCTGTGAATTTAAGGCAAACAGCCTCCTTCTTGTAATATTGAAACATGTAAAAATAAAACCTGCCTTTCAAATATAACACCTTGGATATTTGCCTATCAAAAATATGCGGCGCATTCCAGACAGCAAGAATGCAGTGGCGTGGCGCGCGAGCTGAACACATAAAGCTCAGGAAATTAAAGCTGTAAATAAAGGTCCGTCAGATAAAGGATCTTGTGACAGTTATGAGCGCGGAGCCACAGGCTCATTCAGGACGCGTGCGGACAGGCATGAAAAAACAAATCACAGAGATGAGTGTGAGGACCACCATTTGCATTTACATTTTCTTGTCTACAGCCATCATTCGACCTGTACCATCATTCGGCCTGTTGACGGTTTCCTAAAAAAATCTTCCCAATGCAAGATACTACATAGTACACTTAACACAATATCTTTTGCTAAAAGCACAATGTAATGCAATGTCTTTAGTTTTATTGCTCACCAAATACCAGGTTCTGGTCATGAAAAGGAGTCATTCGACATGTTAAATTGTGTGTGGACATGAATTACACTTTAAACACTTTGGTTGGGAATTGTAAGGAAAAGTAAAGTACAATATCACGTACAAACAGAAGAGTCCCCCCCCCAAAAAAAAAGACTGCAACATTTGCTCTCACAAACAGAACTCAAATGATATGGTGAGCCCCGCAGCGACACAGTCTCCAAATACAGCAAACATTAAAGAACCGGTACTGCAAAAGTTTTGTTTAGTTTTATATTTTAGATATTTTACTACTACGTATTTACTGTATGTCTCTCTTTTAAGATGATGTTGCTACTCCCCCCCCTCCCCTCAGAGCGCCCCCCACACACACACACACAAAAAGATACTCCCGACCATCAATCAAACACTTAATTTTCCTTTTCAGTGCCATCGGAATCTATGATGGTCTAATACCAGGTGTGTCCAAACTACGGCTCGGGGGCCATTGTGGCCCGCCATCCATTTTTCAGTAGTCTATACAGTATACATATATATACATATAAATAAATGATATTTGACATGATCCGCAAGGTTAGTTAAAAAAAAGGTAAAGGTGGGCAGAGTGAGGGAAGAAGGAAGGGCGTCAGAAAAACGTGCCATTAATACTAGTAAATGTGTTTCTATACTGTAGAACTTTTCTTGATGTAGTAAATAAAGATAATTAAGTTTTAGAGGCAAATATAGTTTCTTCCACTTTGTGCTCTATGACTGATTTATGAAGACATCACATTTATGATCCTCAAGTACCGTAACTGAAAATGGTCACATTACTACAGTTTCTTCTTTTTTGGTTTTTGTTCTGAATGTGTGGCACAAACCCAACACAAGACCATGTTGTGTGATGACACTGTCTGGAAACATGAAAAAGATTCTTCTCTTAAGTGTTATTTCTCTGGTTTCACTGCAGCTGATATCCACACATGAGGGTGGCCAAAAAAAGAGCCGCATTTCCCTCAAGAGGTCCAGTTCAGCTCACTTCAGAGCTGTGTTTCCACCATGGAATGTGTAAAGGAGCTGACGACGGCTGCATCGGCTATGTAAATACTGTGACATCATCGCAGCAACACGGAACAGAATTTCTTTCGATATCAATAAAGTCTCAACCGACCATTATTCCTAAACAAGGAACACGGCATGAGTTCTGTTGTCTGTCTCCACCCTCCTAAAAGTTGTTTTGGTTCAATTCCAATTTGCTGGTGACCAATCAAGTTCCAAACTGTACAATGACTCCACTGCAGTGACCCATAAAGTGACTGAAAGTGCCACAGAGCAGTTTCATATAACGACGACAGCAGATGACGAGTCGAAAGCCCTCTGAAAGACGAGTCGCCCAAAACACTTGATTTGCACCTTTAAACGTTGATGCAGAGCACCGTGGTAAAGTCAACTCTAAGCTGACCAATTGGTCCAATCCTGAGTACCCATTACAACTTTTCATCATGCAAAATTTAAAAATAACATTTTAGATTTTTAACTCTTATCCAGTGGTGTCGTCCAGGGTATGCACGAGTATATGGTAAAACAATGTACATGTATTTTTTAGTCAGCTTTGCATATAGCCACTTCGAAATCTCTACTGTGTACTATTCAGTAATATCTGTGAGTCAGATTGCTCATTTTTTTCCTCAAGGATGGTGAAGCCATGACACCCGTCTGCCTCTAATTGGCTGGTACTCGCTGCCTTCGCTGATTGGATTCGTTAACTTTAGGAATGAGGACTGATGAGTTCATCAGAGGCAGACGAAGGGCGGCTTATGCCGAGGAAAATATTGCTAACACGTCAGGTGCCAGTGCCACCCCAGGTTGATTGACGGGTCACTCAGAATCTTGAAAGATTATTGGAAATGCGAGAAAAGCAGAATGGATGTCTTTCAATTGAGTGGCACAGATACAGAGAACAAAATGAATCGTTGTTTTAAAATACTGGCAATATGACGGCACATTTAGAGGAGGAGAGATTTTGTCGCAAATAGTTCAACCGCGCGTGTCAGTTAACATTAAATACGGTATCCTAACATTTTCTGTAAATTTAGTGTAGAATTAATCCAAGTTTGCAAAGAATTTCATGCCAGACTGTAATGTTAGGTGATACTTTATCTCAGTGTTTATGATTTTAAGGTCTAAATAGTAACATTATCCATTAGCCAAGTTACTTCATCATCTAGTTTAATTTTAAAGTAGGTAGGAAATCAATTACTATACTAAGTTGAGTAATTTGAAACCCAAGAATGGGGAGAAATAATTTAAGATTCGGACTATAACAATAAAGAAGTCTAACCAGACAGTTCATTTTGAATAGGGGCAGGTAGCAAAGAAAAAGAAGGGAGACATTGCTGACTTTTTTGTAAAGATGCACAAATTAGGCCCAGACCAGGCTTAGACAGAGGTGTTGATGTGTTCTATATTTTTTTTAGATTTTCATTGTTCATTGTTCACTAAATATTGTTTAAGAACATGTGGATTGCGGACTGAATGCAGAGTCAATTTTGTATAGCTTTACATTTATCCCAAGGCTGATTAAAAACTGACAGGGTATGTTCTGCATTTGAAAGTGACAAGCTTCCCCTCTTGTTTATCTGTGCTTCCACAGAATCGAGGTACCTTCGGCCAGAGAGCCTTATCTCTGCCGGTCCTGGTTACAGTGCAGTGACTATTGAAGAGGTGTCATGTGGAAATTTGGAGCCATCTCTGATTAAAGAATATGTTTGAATAGAAGCCAAAAATTATACACACTTTCAGTAAATGAAGCGGCCTCACGCCTTTGTTTCCCATTAATCATCGAAGGCTGAGCACCATGGTCACTACTATTGGCTGCACAGGGAGAGGAAGTTGTTGAAGCCCAGACATCCTGCCTTCATTGCGGTTAAGAATTCCAGTTGTTATAATAGTGTTAGAAAGTTACTCCGACCGTGTGATGACTCAGACTACTATACTATGTTTCTTTTCATTAGTCTCTCTTAAATTCATGCAGAAACACCTTTCAGGAAAATTCATTTTAGGAATGAGATTTTGAGACAAGACGGTTGGATTCAATTATATTTACAAATGTTTTCCTAAATGTTAACCTAAAAAGGTTATAGGACTGGAAGACTGAAACATGACAGACTAACAGAGCCTGTCTTTTTTAACTTGCATGGCTTTTGAAAGAAAAAAAAAAGCAACAACAACTGTGCTGCATTAACTAAGAAGGTCTGACAGGACCAAAGTGCTTCCGGTAGCCAGTGTACCATTTATGGCTCCAGTTTGAAGCATATTTTCTTAGATGACGTCAGTGGCTTTGAGCCAGCTTTTCCTTTTTTGTGGCACTCTCGGCTGGCCTCAGTGGGCTTTGCTCAAACTGCTGAGCAGCCGCGCAGACACACTCTAAAATTCCCTTTCTAGACCAGGGTTTACCTCAGGGCACAAACAGTCTTGGAGCCTCCGGGAGTGTCCTCTTTTTAAAATTTGCCTTAACTGTCGAAAGCAGATATATGATCCTATAAGCCCGCATATTCTATAGTTCAACATGTTATGATTTATGAACTCAAGAAAATTTACCAAACTTTTACAGTTACAAAATAAAACTATATTAATATCAGACTCAAGAGTCGTGTTTTATGATTTCTTTAAAAAAATAATAATAAAAAAAAAGAACAGATTAAGTTCCAGAAATTCAAATACATATGAGAATTATCCTTGTAATTGCAAATAAAATACAGAGACAGGAAAAACTGGTCTACGGCATGAAATAGAGGAGACTGCAAATGCAAAACAATGAATTCAACAAAATGGACACATTCAATCATTTAAACAGTAGCTCCTTGTCTGTACTCTTATAACTTGAATTTTTGTCATGTCTGTTATGGTGTGTAACCTGAACCAATTAAAAAGAGAAGTCTATTGCCAAGTTACTATGAATTGACGAAATAAACATTTACTTACAACTGGGCACTCCCGTAAAATGTCGATGATGAGGATAAGAATAGCCCAAGCCCAAATATTTTTTTCTCTAATAGCAAAATGACACAACCTTAAAATAGAATATGTAAAATAACTGATACTTATAACAAACTAACGTCTCTGCAAAAAGTCCAAGCTTTTTTTTTTGTACTTGACCATTAAAAGCCTGTCTTCAAGCTTAAACAAACGCAGACTGTTCCATATCAAAAGCGATGAAAGGCAAACAGATTTTGGGAGGACCTCATTACAAATATGCCCTATTCTTATGAAAATGTTCAACAGGCTTTTGTCCAACAGGTTGCCTGATTGCATCAAGTGAAAACAAAGCAGCCAATTCTAGCGAGAAGATTTATTATGTGAAATGTTTGGGGTTATGCCGAGTACAGAATTACTCCTGGAAATAATAAGCTTTTTATGCCAATTTGTTGTGTGTTTTATATTTCGTCCCTCCTCTACAGAGCTGATAATTGGGCAGTGTTCTGAGAGAAGAAGACAGAATTTTTTTTTTAATCTGTGTTAAAAAACAGATATTTGAGAGTACATTTTGGTCCCTTCAGTACTTCTACATGTCCTATGGCAAAATAATCTTTCTAATTAGCTTATTTAACTTTGACCACACAATTGACATCCAATATGGGAAACATAAATTGCTGTAGGGGGGGAAAACTCATACGGTTGATTTAAGGCAGCATGTCTTAGTGGTGCAAATGGTGACCTTGTGACCTTACAGCACTGCTTTGGTTCAAACTAAACCAGAGCTGTCAAATCTTGAAACACCACAAAGGTATGGTATGAACAAATAGACTTTTGACAAGCTGCTGTATCAAACCAACGCTTCTTACATTGTTTTCATGAATCAATATTTTTTAATACCTTGGAAAAATCACATGCAAATATAGTGCTAACGACGTGCTACTGGCAGTCTACTTCTAAGAGCGCTCACTTTCAGCTGAGCAGGCAATTCCCAAACTAAAGGAAACCCTCTCAAAGAAAACACGCAGGTGGGAAAAGGCAAAGAAAAGGCGCCGCGAATGACATTTGACAAACATTCGACGTCCATTTCCTGCGAGTTAGTACCAGACATTTAGCGGAGTAATCCACTTTTCGAACGAGTAACACGTCAATTTAAGCTAATATTCCTCCGACAATGTACCAGCAACTAAACCTTTAGCCCCGGGATAGTTTTCTGTTTCAGTCCCTATACGCTCTCAATTTAATTTTTTTTAACCTTCAAGGAAAACCACCGCCCTTCAAATATAGATACCTTAATTATTTTTGGCATTGTTCGTATCATGAGCGAACGTAAAGTAGGGAGCATGAAACAATGACGGACTTTTGACTTATTTTCCCCGGTTCCCTCCCCTGCCATGTAAAAGTGAGGCGAAAGGAAAAAGTACGAGCCAACAATATACTCACACAGAACTTCGACGGCGATTTGAAAAAACAACGTCCAAGGTGGCGAAGCAACAAGTCTCCCCGGTGGTTTTCGTCGAGGTGGTCCGTAAAGCCTCCGGTGAAATCTCCAAGTGTAGACCAAATCAACTAGAGATAGAAAAAGAGCGACGCGAACAGTCGTCATGTTGTCCAAAACTGTTTTCCGAGGTAGATGTGGGTTTTTGTTTGTTTGTTTGTTTTTAGTTTAAGCTTAAATCCCTGGTGGGTGTTTCTGGGGATCTGACATGGAGCACACGGCATGTGGCGCTTTTAAAAGGGGCGTAGGAGCAGCCTTCTTCTCCAAAAATGTGAAAAATGTAAAAGATTTCGCCGCTCGAGCGACGGGAGCGAGCGTTCAAAGTGCCTGTTGCAACAGCGAGTCGGCCATCTAACCCACGACACCCACCGTTTCCACGCGCCGTGGGAGAAATAACAAACATAAATAGCCCAGCGTTTTCACAAACTATCCTGGATGAGAGAATTCATAAACTAAACCCAGCAAATAGAAGTCCACGTTCACTTTGAATGCCTGCAACTAGCAATGGAACTTACCTCGTTATTGATATCTCATATTTTAAAAAAATGTCCATTTTGAGCTCATGTGGTGTTACTGGGTATTTACAATATTAATGTCAAGTTATTCTGGTGTTTCTGGGTCGGGAAGGAAGGTGAATCGCTTCGCTCACTGACAGAGATGCGAAGAATGCTCGGAATGAGAAGAGGAATGAAATGAACGCAAAGAGCGAGTTTGCGTCGGGGGCGGAGCGAGAGGTGGCGTCATCCCGGAGCCCTGCAGCCTCGCTCCGCCGAGCAGGGACAGGGAGGGTGCGTTGACATCCCGGGAACTGTGGCCTTCAGGGACGCGCGGAAAGTTCGACTTCCCACTTTCGTCGCGGTCAAATCATTTAGGTTTTGTCCTTACAATGTAGGCGAACCTTGAGTATGGCACCCAATGCGAGCCCACCCCCATACTGTGTGTATCCTTTAATACTTACGTACCTGTAGTTGGAAAGCAAAGAGCATATTTTCTGAGGCTGAAATGCAAGGTGGAAGCGAGTGAATGGGGTGTGCGGTCATTGCCAACAGCCTCTTAAAATATACACACTGCCTTTATTTTTGCCCGTTTCCTTCCAGGCTTTGTTGCGATCCACTTCTTCCTTGACAATCACACCATGTTTTTGTGGTTCATTATAAAAGTCATTAATGTAAACATAATGTATATTATATGTGCACCCTCAAAACCAGATACAGTGTCACAGTTGCAGAGCGTCAGTCAATGTGTGGTATTTAATAACTTAATGTGCGGTGAAGATGTGCCATCTGTAATTTTTTTGCAGTGTGCGACTTCAGTTGCATTCGGTTGTGCATTTGCGCAGCAGGCCTCAAGGTACCTTATTGCAATAATTTTGGCTTTGTTTTCCATCATGTTTGCTTCCTTGTATATATAGGGGAAGCTCACAAAAAACATTTTTTATTTTCCTCATATTTATTTACACATTCAGTACAATCTAGCAGTGGTGCATGACTGAAATGATTTGTCAAAAAAAATGCATCCCTCTATGGCGCCGTCTTCCTCTAATTTGATTTGCAAGAGACCACACATCCAAGAATAAAACAACCACTCCGAGACAGAAGGCATCACTGATGAGGTGTCAATCATGTCTTTTGCTCTTTTGCACTCGCGGATGCACTCATCGAGGGCACACCCTTGCAACCTCAGGTGGACTTGTTGCCTTGCTCAATCAATGGTGGAATATCCAGCTAAGGAAAATGAAAAAAGCCCATTCCTTTCTTACAAACAACTGGGCAAAAGACTAGAAAATGGAAGCAGCAAAAAGCAATCAAGGTAAAAAAATAAAATAAAAGGAATTGGACAGATCCAAAGCTGGGTTATAATAATTTAGGATTTTTCATGATAGTTACCGTCTATGTTAAGTATTCTTTGATTTAAATTTTTACAAAAGTTTTTTTCTTTTTTTTATTAGTTTTAGTTTGATTATTATGAGTTGTAGTATTACTTTTAGTTTTTGAAAAATATATGGAGCATTTGTCAAGTGCAAGATAAAAACAAAGGATCGCTAAGTATTGTATAATCAAATAACTACAATTCTCAAACAACTGTTTAACTTTCCCGGACATACAACAATATCAAAATCAATACATTTAAAATGGATCCCGAAAGTTAATGAATGACCTTAACTGACAATGACAAAAACAAAGGACATTTTTGATATGGGCATGCTACAGGGGTGTACCGATCAGGGTGTTATTCTGCTCATTCAGATTAACCGAAGGAGCATATACCAAATCCGATACAATTCACATGGATGAGCTGCACATTCAATTTTGGAGCTGACCCGAATGACTAGCTTAATAATAAATAAAATAAATCTGTACATTTTTGGAGGGGGATTAACTCTTTCATGCACCCTGATAACGTGATAAGGTGTCCACTGTAGTAACCGCTGTCCCTGAAAGGGTTAATCGATGAATCCGATTTTTGGGAAAAACATTCTATCCAATTTTCATCCCTTTATTATATACAAAAGCAAGACATTATTTCAAATTGACAGTGCAGAAAATGCACAAACATTAGTCACTGGTTTGGTGTGTAATGTGCAGTGTGAAGGAAAAGGGGGGCCTCCACCGCACACAGGCTGGTCTCTAGCGCACAACGGGCTGCAAAGTATGAGCTGCGGGTGGTCGTTTTTTGTAATGGGCAATGAAAGATATTGATTAGCATATGCTGATCGTATACTTATCCACGGAAATCAGCTGCTCATGATAAGTGGCCGATCGATCGGGGCACCACGTCTAGTTATAGTTTTGTTACCGTTAGTTTTGTGAACATAAGATGCAGTTTCAAATTGTTTCCATTTTTTTTTCAAAAGCATTTTTGTTTCGATTTCATGTCGTTAGCACAAATGTTTAAAAAAAATATTTGGAGTTATTTCGTTAGTTTTCGTTGACAATGATATCCCTGATCCCAAGACAAGCCAAGGGTGAACATTGCTGTCATCGTCATTTTCTCAACCACTTGTCCGTGTTACTGATTACGAGCAGCAAAATTGCAAGATTAAATTCGATAACATGATTTTCAACAAAACATCAACAGTTCATATTCTAAATTTCTTTGCTTTAAATGAACAAAAAGCAATTCAGTAGATTCACTTGAGCGAGTCCATACCGCCAAATACACAACCGTGGTCCTGTCTGAACAAGCCATCCATTAGAAAGCGCGTTGTTTTGACATGGGTCTCTCAAAAGAAAACCATCGAGGAAGATGAACGACCGGCGCTCTGAAGCCATCCATCGACACCTTTTAACGCCTGCCTGTGCTCGTTTGGCCCAGGGAGTGGAGGGTAGGGTACAGAAATGCCCATCGTTCTTGTCTGTCACTACATTCTTTGTTTCGGTTTTATTCAAGCATCACTTTTTTTTTTAACTTCATCATTTGTTCAAGACATATGACATTCTCGTGTTGACTGCCTCGTGGTGTTTCTTACAGTCATCAAATGGAGCTATGAGATCCAACAAAAGAGCTTGAACAAAAATTCTGCCATTTTATCAGCTTTGATTGACTCTGTCAAGTAAACGTTAAATGTTTATAATCAGAGGTAACTTAAATTGCGCCGGGTGTGTGTTGACTACCATTAAGCAGGGCAGCCACATCCCAGTTATACGAGGGTGTGTACACTTATGCAACCTCATTACTGGAGTTACTCATTTTTCCCCACCCCCTTACAAAGATTTTTTTATAAATCATTGTACAATTTACAGGTTTAAAAAACGTTTTGAAATGATTTATTTTGGACTCGTTTTTTTACATCACAAACACAAGCCATTTCAAGAGGGTGTGTAGACTTTTTATATCTACGCGTGTAAAGAAAACACTTTTACAGAATTGTATGTCCCAATATCATGCGCTGACATCAGAATCATCACTAGATACTGTTGCTTTTTTAAGCACATCGCATCTCCATAGCACAGGAGCCCATTCTGAGCAAAAGATGTGTTTGGCAGTCCTGTGATTTCAACTTTTTAAGGGCCGGCCACAGTACAATCGAATTAGGGTAATCCGGTTCATTTCGCCCTCCCCCCCCCCCATATACTCTGCTGCTGCAACTGTCTGGTCTGGTTTAGTCTGGTCGCCAACCTTCTCTAATCAGATCGTCGTCGAAGGCCAAGCGCTGGCTCTCTGCTCTTTGACTGCTGAGCTGGCTGCACTCTTTTTGCTTTATTCACACACAATGCGAAGAAAATGTAAAAATCAAGGTCGGCTCACTGATTTGCAATAATATGACCGTAGGGTCATTTTCTGCAAGTTATAGCAAAATGGGAATAAATCATCCCATTTGATAAAAAGACGTCCTTATAGGCATGCTACAGGGGGGGAAGAAAAGAGAAAAGTTTAAAAAAAAATGTTTTTAATGAAGTCCTCACAACCGTCTCTTGAAATCGAATCTGCATTTTCCCCCCACCCATTTGGTTGTCACAGTGTTTCAAACAGTTTGCGCACTCGCAGGTTAATCTCTTTATCGCCGCGGCAGCAAACGTTGCCTGCGCAACAGAAGATACTGCCAGAAGGATACAGACATTAAAGTCAGATTATTGCATAACCGATGTTTAAAATGTGATTATGACCAGATGTGTCCGCAGATTTTTGCAGAGGCAAGGGATTTTTTGCGATATCGCACAGACACACGTTTTTAGAACAACCGGCTTTAGGTGTGATTATCAAACAGAATCAGAGAAAGCGATATTCTGCCATCTGGCAATCCAAAATTCGGCTATAAATGCAATTTGACGCAAAATAGCTCGAAAGTATTCCATGCCCGTCGACCCAGTTCTTTCAAGTACAGCTTTATGTTTGGAACAATAGCACGGCTTTTAAGGATTTCTTATTAATGGGACGGAATGATTGACGGGAAAATAAAATGGAATGATTCAGCGCTTGGCGATATCAATCAATAATTACCGGTACACAATTACAAGTTCCTTATTATCTAAAGTCAACAACTTAGCATTTCTTAGTTGCTCACCATTTGGCGAGTAGTGTATAAACTGATACAAAATTGCTCCAGATGCTCTAGCAAGGTACAGCATACGAAGGCAGCAGCGTAATTCTCCTTAATAGCCCGAAATGCTCCCTTTCAAGGCATATGGGCAGATGATATCTGGCAGTGGCTGATCATTTTCCTTTTGGAAAAAAAGCATATCGCAGGCGCTGGACATTAAGGATGAGGGCGGATCAGAGCAATTGGTAATCGTTGTCCGTCTCTCCAGCGTAAATGTCAGAGGTAAGGCGATAACAAGAAATCCAGGACTCAATATTAAGTGCCGCATTCAATCCAGGAGGAGCGCTCAGGACTGGGAGACATCTGCAGTCAGGAGTTTTTTTGAATCAATGTTTTTCGATTTCACTGGAGAACTACATATTTGGGTTGTTTATCCATCCATCCATCCTTTTTCTCATCCGCTTATTCTCGCAAGGGTCGCGGCGGGTGCTGGAGCCAATTCCAGCTGTCTCCGGGCAGTGGGCGGGGGACACCCTGAACAGGTTGCCAGCCAATCGCAGGGCACACAGAAACGAACAACCATCCACGCCCACACTCATACCTATGGACAATTTGGAGTGTTGAATCAGCCTGCCATGCATGTTTTTAGAATGCGGGAGGAAACCAGAATACCGGAGAAAACCCAGGCAGGCCCGGGGAGAACATGCAAACTCCACACAGAGAGGCCGCAGCAGGAATCGAACCCTGCACCCCTGAACTGTGAGTTCGACGTGCTAACCGCTAGAGCACCGGCCCGCCTGAGCTGTTTACTTTTGGTCAAATATATTTAAATTGTTTTGGAATTATTTTCTTTTTCCGTTCACTTATCTGCTGGGGAAACGTTGAAGAGTCGTTTTATTTGTCCCACAAAAACAGGTTCGCTTAAAACTCCCAAATTGGCCATAGGTATGAATGTTGAGTGTGGTTTTGGGGTTGATTGGCGATCATTCCAGGGTGTACCCGGATCCTCACCGTGAGAGGCCTGCCGTAGGCTCCAACTTCCTTAAGTGAAAATGGATGGATGGTTGATGTATTTCACAAGGGTGTGTTTAAAAGTAGTTCAGCGTCTCAGGCCGGATAAAAAGGGAAAGCTGACAACTTCAAAGCCTTCCGTCCATGAAAGTTGTGTTATATTGGCTGAGCTGGGGCAGGCTTTTTGGTTGTGAAGAGCGTAATTATTTTTCTCCATACAGGAAATGTAAATGGATGAAAAAACAATTTCCACCGCCCATTGTGAATCGTCTTTCACAAGGAGCCTAAAAAAAAGATGATTTAGGTCTAAGTGCTGACATTATGTTTTGGATTAATCTTCTCCCGGCAGTTTGTGTGTTTTCATCAGCTTTTAGGGCAATGGTAATTTTGGTCCAATTTCAGGCCGATTGCCCCGTTGTTCAAATGCTCATCATCATCACTGTGTAAATTGTTTTCTAGTTTAACACTCAAGGAAATACATTACATTTATCGCAATAACAGCGACTGCAAATATGTCACCCGGAGCGTCGGCAAGTAATCTTCTCTGTAAGCTCTTAAGTGAACTCAAGGAGGGTTATTCAGCACGTCCATTTTACACCTGGATGATGGTCACGAAACTGGAGCAGGGCAAAGAAGTCAAGATAAAACCAGTATGACGGGCAGATATGTGCAGCATTTCAGTCAAATAAGCAAGCGCATGAATTGAAATTTGCAAAACTGAAATTCTGTGGGGAAATAAATCGTGAAATAAAGGCGTGTCTTTTCGATAGCTTTGAACAAAAATAAAACGTGATCAGTTTGCAGGCAAAATGAGACAAGGCAGAGGCATGTTTTAATTGAGCCATTTTTTATACAAGAAAACTGCAGATTTGCGCTCTGAAAATATGGTTGAATTCTTGCTTTCAGCTGTTCAAACCATTTAGTCCATCAGGGCCATAAATATGTTACCATGAACCGCGATTTAACCCTTTCAAGGACAGCGGTTACTACAGTGGACAGCTTATCATGTTTATCACGTTACAGGGTTCATTCAAGTTCAATATACAGAAAACATCCATTTGAAGTGGCGTGTTTTGTGCCATTGCCATCCGCTATGTCAGAGGTGTCAAACCCATTTTTGTCGTGGGCCACATTTTAGTTACCGTTTCCCTTTGAGGGCCGTTCTGACTGAAACAAGAGAAAGGGTGTCAAGAATAACGGTTTAATCAACAGTTGTGTAAGTTACTGTAATGAGAGGTTTGGTCACAAGAAAAAGCTTGCATACTCTCTTATTTGTTAATATGAGGATTTGAAACTTTGGTACAGATTTTAGTAAGCATCATGGAAGTTGATTTGCTTTCACGGGCCACATAAAATGATGTGGCGGGCCAGATCTGGCCCCCGCGCCTTGAGTTTGACACCTGTGCGCTGTGTGTTTATAACTGCTCTATTGTATGCTATTGTTCATGTAAATGAGGGGGAACTTTGGGTAAACATCAATAAAATAACACATGCAGAGAAGTCAAACGTCATAATTAAATCACAAATCACTCCAATATTCAGAGAAATAAACATCCCTGGAGTATGGCCTGATCTCATTTGATCTCTAAAGGAAATAAACACAACAAACCATTGAAAAAGTGAAAGAAGCATCTTCAAAGTTCAAGCTGGTGCAGTGTGAAAACAAATCTTAAGTGTTAAGATTAAATCAATCTGGCGATCAGATTCATCTTCACAAAAAGGTCAGAAACATCTTCCAGCAGCACATGATGGCAACACGGTCATCTACGAAACAAACAATTCTTTATTTTTGCTGTCGACGGAAAACATTTGGGTTTGACATCAGATGCGAACAGAACGTAGAACTCAAAACATTTTTCCGCCATAAAATGTATGAAAATGGCATCAATCTGTTCCAGTCTCCGCTCCTCCAAAAAATGTGGAGTGTTTTTTTTTTATAAGGAAAACAGCATCATATTATATTGTACTTCATAAAAAAAAAAAAAAAAACATGGAGTACGTAAAGAATTAAATTATTTCTGGCCACTCCACTGAAAGTTTTTTTAGCTCGGTTCCTGACGACTGTTCACCTCCGGACAAAAATATAGAGGCTGCACCAGAACATTTATAAAACCGAAACCACTCATTAGCAAGATGAATAGCTAGGTCAGGCAGGAATTTACCAAAAAGTAGACACGTAGGTTTTATGGACTGATAAGACAAAGATGAATCTTTAGCCGAGTGACGGAAAGGCTTTGTAAACCTTTGAAAATGAAATCTACTCATGATCCCAAACATGTGAGCTCATCTGTGAAATGAGGTAATTGTCATGGCTTGGACTTGCAGGGCTTCTTCTGGGATGGGATCGTTAATCTTGATGGATGATGTCATGTGATTTCAGGTGAAAAATGAATTCTCTGGAGTCGACCAAAACATTTTGGCTGTCAATTTATGAAAGAAACTTCACGAAACCAAACTGATTGGGAGTGTTGACACAGGGCTCTCCTTTCAAATCATTTCTGTCGAATGCTATCTAAATTGTGGAGAAAGTTGTACAGTAATAACTGGAAATAAAATCCAAACTGTTAATTTCTTGTCATATTCATACATCTTTTGATGTCAAACCCTAAAGTTTTCAGTGTACAACCAAAAAAAAAAAAAAGCAACTGGTCTTACTGTCCAATACTTTAAAGGTTATCATTGTTAACAAGGTTGCATTTTCAATTAAATCGTGCCTTTTGGAACAGCCACTTGCAAAATTAGCTTGAATCTTTGCGTGACGGGTTTCTGACATGCACAATGTGCTTTCAAATGCATCACAACAAAACTGGGCTTCTAAGTCTAACAGCATGTTTATTTTACAGTATTTCCTAATTTTTTACAAATATTAGGAAGAAAGTCCATTTTGTAAATCCAAAATCCAGTTTGTAATCCTCACAAGGTTCGCGGGTGTGCTCTGAACTGGTTGCCAGCCAATCGCAGGGCACACAGAGAGGAACAACCATCCGCGCTCACAATCACACCTAGGGACAATTTAGAGTGTTCCATCGACCTGCCATGCACATTTTTGGAATGTGGGAGGAAACCGCAGTACCCGGAGAAAATCCACGCAGGCACGGGGAGAACATGCAAACTCCACACAGGAAGGCCGCAGTCAGAATCAAACCCTGCACCTCTGCACTTGTGAGGCATACTAACCAGCGGACCACCGTGCTGCCCCCCCCAATTTCAACCTTGGGTTAATCAGATTAAAAAAAAAAAAAAAAAAGAAAACCAATTCAATATGCCACATTAATAGTGAAAGGTTTTAAATGATAATCCTAGCCTCATTTATTTATATCACACGAAAAAATGCATTCAAAAAGGGATGTGGACACTTTTTTTGAGCCATTCTCAAGCACCGATTGTCACATAAAACTTAATGATGCGTCACTCTTGGCTGTTTTGTATAAATTGTAAACAACACCCACGTTAGTTGTAGGTCATTATGAAAACACGCTGCCACACAGAAACATTTCAAAAGTCGTGGTGAGTAATGTCACAGCCAGGGCCAACTTTAATCAACTCACAATTGTAAATGCAGTTAAAGCACAGCGACAATTTCGTTATTTGGAAGTTGATGTGCGCGGGAAGTACAACAGCACGACCTCGTGACCATGCACGTGATCACCTTTAACGCGACATTTGTAACCATCCAGTCGGCTCAGACACGTCATACGAGGCGAAGAGAACCGTCTAAAACACAAAAGAGCATACAGACGGAAAAAGGAAACGTTGGAATAAAGCAGAGAATTTTGAATACGAGAAGGCACACGGCTGACATTTAGAAGGGAGAAGACACGCCGTCATTGGTTTCACAATTGTGGAAGCGTTGTGTAAACAAACATTTGCACAAGTTGGCTTGAGTCACAGGTATTTGAAAAGAATGAGGTTTTCCATCTCTTGAGTCATGAACTCCATACTTAGTTATTTCAGTGGTGCAGAATGTATACGGGAACTCACTGAGAGCCTATCCATCTCCGTTTTTCTGTAAACAAAAACAACATACAAAAATCTCCAGAGTGCGAGATAAGCTTCAATAGATGGAGGAGTCCACTGGGAGGATTTTTGGTAAAAACAGGTTACGGCAAGAGTGGCAAGTTTGCCAGCATCTTTTGTCCACAATAACAAAAGTGAACTAAAATAAACCAAACTAAAATAAAGAGTCTTTCAGTTCTAGAAAGAACTGAAAGGGCTGATTTGACGCCCTTGTTTTGCTGAGACTCGACAGTAGATGGCAGCAAAGTACAGACTAAAGACAAAGAAGCATCCACAGTCTGAACAAATGGTAATTTACGCAAATTGCACATTCAGTCCACGTTTTAATTGTATTTTTTTTGCTGCTGCTAAATCCTTAAGGCGGTCCTCAAATATAAAGTGCATGAAGGCAGTCAGTCATCATGACCTGAGTAAAGCAACTCCAAGTGTGCTGCAAGAGCCACTCTAAGGATCACTTTTGAAAACATCCAGCAACCATTTGACATTTTGAGCAGCCTGACATCTCAAGTCAAGCGCACTCGCTCTCGCCAAAAATGAAGTTAACTTCAGTTTTGCTCATGTCCTGTATTTCAATGAAGCGCTGTGCAAATTACAGTGGATGCTCAACCAAGGACTTTGCTTCGATTGCATTCAATTCCATTTAAAAAGGAAAAAAAAATCCGCTTTTACTTTCACTTTATGTGTGCGCACATTCAAAAGCTATACTTTTGAAATTACATCCTGTTTTGGTCCAGTATTTGGGAAACACGAAGTATGTTCAGATGCTCCAAATAGACTTTCTTCTGGATCAAAATGGGAAAAATTCCTGCTGTGAGTATTTGGTTGAAGGTTAACGTTTGGGAGTCTGCACATTTTTACCCTAATCACATCGTTGTCACATCAAGTCATGTTCAACTCACAACCAATTAAAAAAATAAAACACACACACCAATGTCTTTGCTAAAAAAGAAAACAAAAATCTTTACAGCCGTCGATTCGATTCTCAGTCACCCAGATCGCGGTAATCCACAAAGGCTGAAACAAGGCTTCTTGCGTGTTGATTTTTCTTTTCTTGTTTTCCAAAAATATAGAAAAGTGACTTGGGCAGATATGCTATTTAACTAATAACATGTTTTCGGTGCAACCTAAAAAATAATAATAATAATATAAAAAAAACAATCTTAAAAAATTAAAAACAAACCAAAAAAAAAACCTGACAAGCACCATGGTGTTGGCAGTAAGATTTGGGTATCTCTGAGCCTGGGCCCAGTACACTCCTACACCCACAGCACCCAAGAGCCCGACCCGCTAGGCACGGCCTCTGTTTGCATCTGCAGCAGAACGTCGTACAAGATGAGCAGCAAGGGCAAAGTCAAGCTCAGTAGCTCGTACAGGAAGGCATAGTCCCGGGCGTTGTCGCTGAGGTGTCTAGCGAAGGCCCGTGCCCCCCCTCGCACCTGGCGGCACACGCGCCTCGGGGCGCCACACACGGCGCGCGCCACACTCAGGGGCCTGCTCAGCTGCTTCCGTAACACAGAGCTGAAGGTACCTGCTGCAGGCTGGCTCTGCGGGGCCGCTGGACAGCCGGACGAGGCGGCCTCTTCCACAGCACCACATCGCCCCTCAAACCGACTTCCAAAATGATTCTAGAACAGAGACATCGGGGATCAGTAGTGGCAAGTAATGAACTGCAAATGCTGTACCAAAACGTTTTTGTCAAGTGTTTTCAATATGAAAAATGGCACCTGTAATATTATAGAACTTAAAGATTTAAGCAGGGTTTTGCCACTTTTTTGGTTTCAATTGAGTAGACATTGTGCTGCTCCTTCTTGTGTGCAAGCTTTGGCCACAGGGGGCAATACATACATACATGTATACATGTTGACATACATAGAGCAAGTCAAAACTGTGCAGCAAGCTGCAGTAATAATAAAAGTAGAACCGACAATAAGTCGCTGATGGTGTCGAGGGACACACGTACAGCGTGGGATCGGTTCCCACTCAGTGAGGTTGTGGATGTGGGCGTGAATGGCCGCTTGTCTTTATATGCGCCCTGCGATAGACTGGCAACGAGTTCAAGTTGTTGTCTGCCTTCCGCCCAAAGTTAGCTGGGATAGGCTCCAGCAACTCCCTGCGACCCTTTTCAGCATAAACAGTGTTGAAAATGGATGGCTGGGTGGAGTAATAATCATAATAGTAAGAGCTGCAAGTAAGCATGACAAAAGAGAATCTGTTCTCTATTGTTGTATCTCTCTGAATGAAGGTTAAATTATTCAATGTTCTTCACAAAGCGATGTCTGTGAGCATTATTATATTATCTATGTGGCACGCCACATTTCATGTCTAAATAGTTGTTGCTTAACCCTTTCAGGGACAGCGGTTACTACAGTGGACGGCTTATCAGGTTAAAGGGTGCATGAAGGGGTTAAACGGTACTAGCGCCACGAGATCAATGTTATTTTGCATTGTTTATTAACCTTTAGCTAAACGGATTGCCCTAAAGCAAAGCTATGTGGCTGTTTTAACTACACAGCATGTATTTCTCTGCGTTTCAAGGTTAGTTTGACAATGACGGCTGCATTTGAAAACGTCCACATTTGCACACATCCACATTTGCGGCACTCATATCTTACCAAGCGTGTCGACACATTCCTATGCAGGCTTGTCCCGTTGTTAAGTTGATCAAAGTGAAGCTTGCAGTACAATTTACCTGTCAAAGCATATCAAATGTTAATATGAAGCCAACCAAATCATTGGGTACACCGGCGTAATCCAACGAGATCTGTATTAACTGCAAAATAATAATGCTCATGAAGGTAACAAATGGAGTTTTCTGGCAAGCTTTTGCATACATTTCCACCATTATAGCAGGAAAAGCAATGTTGAGTGTTGATTCATTTGTGACTAATGAAGACAACAGGTAGTGAAGTGCAGGCCTCCTCCCCAATGGACTCGTCTATCTTCCAGCGTTATGTGCAGATTTGATTGAAGAAAACTTTGTTACGTTTTCTTAAATCAATTCAAATCTGGAAGATACTTGTTGCTGCGGTTCTGAGGAAAATCAGCAGCGCTTGCAGTCAATGCATTTTTAAATTTTGCTCAAAATGAAAGCCAAACATATCCAACATTTCAAAATGTCTCAAAACAGGAGTACCGGTCGAAACGGGACTAGTACAAGTCAGACATGTACTACTTTCCCAAATAATTTATTTTTTTGTTATGTCAGTCTGCTACCGGTAATCGAATGGCACATACGCCACTCTGCTAGGCTCATACTGTACATTTTGGAATGTGAGACTCGCAGTTGCTGCAAGATCATGTAAATTCTAAATATGCTCTCTTTAGAAAGGTACACGTTCACATCTGTAACCAATTTCTGCCTCGATAAAGATTAGTGTTTATATTTTTGACATTGTCGGATCATTTGGACAGTGCGTCTGTTTTTAACACCGCATACTGAGACCAAAATATAGCGCCAATGTTAAATGTTCACCTCTTTGACAGCGTCAAGCAAAAATGAGCATTTATTATCTTTGCTCAGATTGACTTTCTGACTTTATGGGTGAAAGTGCTGGTACCGTGTTGAGAGTCAAAGGCATGTGATCCCTGGCGCAGGGCAGAGCTGCAGGTGGTGCAGCGAAAGCACTCCCTGTGGAAGTAGAAGCCCTCGGCGCAAATCCGCTCGACCAAATAAACACGCCGCTCGCATGAGTGGCACTTTTCAGCCGACTGGGGGAACGCCCTTTGGACCGAGCCGCCCTGAGGACCACATAACACACCAATGATCAGGACAGATTTGGAAGACTTCAAGATTTCATCAGCCTCATTAAAAGGAACGTGAACTTCAAATATGATTGACTTTTAGAAAACACAAAAGTACTGTAATGTGTGTTATAATGATGAAAAGTAGCACTCCATAATTGTACTCTTTTCGAATATACGGTAATGACATAACTCAGCTGTTTTCATCACACTGTCGGAATGCTACTGGTGTGACTGCATTGACCACCTGAGGGCAGGGCAATAATGTTCACTGAACCGTTACTGTATGAGAAATCCCGAGCAGTTCTTGCCTCTTCTCATATACATATAATGCAGTCGGCCGCCCACGTCCTGCCTATACCGCCAGTGAAATCTATAAGAACATTTCGATACCCGAGCTCATCACTTAAGGCACTAATATGAGTCATTCTTCTTAGAGGATAAAGAATACATGATATGACTGTGAGTACAGTTACATTGTCTGTCAAATGTTGTTACTGATATATAATACTATGTTATAGAACCAAAGCATACCGTAGAATCTACAGTGCCAATTCATTAGCATTAGCATGAAGCTAGCAGGACCTCTCTGGTGGCAGTTGTTTGGCTGTTTTCTAATACATTCATTATCTCAACCCGCTTATCCTCACTACGGCTGCGGGTTTGCTGGAGCCTACAAGATGGAAGTATGTTGAAGCCATTTTGTTGATGACTTGATCACTTTTTGCCAAACTACTGTGTCCTGTAAATTGTAAGCGTTCACTGCCACCGTGCAGCACCAAATCTACATTCTTAAGTTAAAGTGAAAAAACGTCGAGCCACTCATATCTCAGGGCACCACTGTGCATGTTTCATTCTTTCTAAGAGAGTCACATTTTTGGGGTGGCTGACCGGGAGTCAGAATCAGAAGTTTGAAAACTGGTATGGTGCAAGCAGTTTTAAAAAAAACTGCCACAGTTGGAGGATGTAAATTTAGCCAAGACATGACCCTAAAATGAGAGCAAGTTCCGTATCTAAAATCAAAATCCAATGTCAGGCTTTTCCATAATTGAATATTGATTTATTATTATGGCTTGATTTTACATTAGAGCATAGCTGTCTAATATTTAGGCTCACAATTAACCCTTTCATGCACCAAAAATGGTAACCTGTAACCTGATAACATGATAAGCTGTCCACTGTGGTGACCGCTATCCCTGAAAGGGTTAAGTTTACCTACACGGTAGGGGAAAAATATTTCCCTTGCTCCAAAGAAATATGAGCTGTAACTCATCAGAATTTTGATACAGATGAACCTAATGTTGTGGCTGTTGCTACACACGCTCAACATTACTGAAGCACATTTAAAGCGCGTGTATTAAGCTCTTCAATTATGGTGTGTTGTCATTTTTAGTGAAAGGACCAAAATAAACCCTTTTAACAAATTCAGGCAGTCTGTGAAACCCCATGCCACAATGTGCGTGCTCAGATCAAAACAGAAGGGGGAGACATCTACCAACATAAAAAGCTTGACTCGCTCAATCAAAAAGTCGTATTAGCAGCCGGAGTAAAAAGCAAAAATAAGTGCAACCCGCGAAAACTGCTTAGACATGTGGATGATGTTGCTTTGCAGCACTGTATGGGATGGGTGGAGTAGAAACCACAAGGAAACCACGCGGGCACGCACACACACTGCGCAACCACATTCTCCTCCTTTATGAGGTCCTGCTGCCGATCGAAAGCACACGTGCAGAAAGAGCCGAGAGGGCAAAGCCAACTTGTGCATAGTGCTACATTGTAGGATGCATTCTTGTTTGTGTGTGATGGTGACAAAGAAGCAGTCAACGTATTAAAGAGTGCACATCAAAAAAATATGCGACATTTCACAGAAGCCATTGTTTGCACACGCTCAAAAGTCTTCCATCACAGTAGTACGACAATAACCGCAATCGAGACTTTTGAACATAAAATGAACACGCATGCCACAAGAGTGTCCAAACATGCAAGCAAACACAAGCCAGGGAGGGAGGGGTCAAAGGGCGAGCACGCGATAGTCACCTTGATAACAACAGAGCTGTCTGCTGAGATCAAACCGCTGAGGTGAAGCGCTTTCTCCTTTATGCTCTTTGACTGAAATTCTCTCGCTTGTTGCGACTGAGCTTTTTTCTAAAACAGGAACCGGGAACCAAAGATCAGTCTCGCCGCTTCTGTCTGATGACACAAAATCAAGTCGCATCTGCACATTCACAGCTGAAAGGAACAACACACGCTCATCTCCGTTCACTATATAATGTTCACACGGCACCTGGTGTGAAGATTCAAGCGGTGGTGGGACACAAACGTGAGGAAGCCACAAAAACCTGACATAGGTTCGGACCAAGTAAAAGAAGGGAGTTTTGAAGAAAAAGGAATGAGCCCAAACATACCTAAAAAAATTGAAAGTCCACAACTACTTCACACCCCAATCTAGTGTTTAAAACAGACTGTATATGGCAGCAAAGTACTACTTTTGTCTAAATGAAGCTCCTCAACTCACTTCCCCATACTTTGTAGTTCCTTGCACAAAAATGGCTATTAAGCAATCCTTTTTTCTTGATGATGCTCCTTATAAATCACTTTCTCAAGTCTCAAAATTCTGCTCACAAGTAAATACTGTGCATCCATCTGTTATCCGAGCCGCTTATCCTCAGGAGGATCGCGGCCATGTTGGAGCCTACTCCAGCCTAAACCGATTGCCGGCCAGTCGTAGGGCACACATAGACAAACAACAACCGTTCACACTCACAATCACACCTAGGGGCAATTTAGAGTGTCTGATTAACCTACTATGCATGTTTTGGGAAAATGGGATGAAATCGGACTACCCGGTAAAAACTCATCCAGGCACAGGGAGAACATGCAAAATTCACCCTGGAAGGCCAGGGCCTGGAATTGAACCCAAGATCTTTGTACTGTGAGGTGAACGTGCTAACCAGTCGACCGCCATGCCACATTCCCAAGATATTGTTTTCCAGATTTTATGGCTGAAATTATAAATTGTCATTTGAACATGGATTCAGACTATAAAGTGTTCCCTTTACTTCTCTGTTTATTCTAATGTCATCTGGTTTGGAGCGGATGGCTTCATATTACAACTCAGATTTTTTTTTTTTGACAACAAAAAAATAAATAAAATTGCAAATACATGCTAACTAACAGCAAATGACATCACCAGAGGGGGCCCACCTTGTAAAACACAACCAAGACCTCATGGATTACCTTTTCTTCATGAAGCCCTTTTACGTCAAGCTATTCATCTTTATTTCTTTTCTCCCTTCAGTAAATGTAATTTGGTACAATAGCCAGAGGTAAGCCTCTGCTTCACCAAAACTGAACTACACACACAAATATGCACTCACACGCAAACTTAAGCCCGTAATCGGCCACAACCTGTGCCAAGTTTGCTGGCCTGCTCCTGTCGTGTTCCAACTGGAGGGATAATTGTGGGGATGATCTCACTATCTGACTGCATGTTACACAGGGTATATATAAACTATATAATCTCCATTTCTTCACGTTCCATCACAACATGCAAAAATCACACTGAAGGAGAAGGTGTGGAAGAGGGCATGAGCGGAAGAGAACATTTCACCTCACAGACGAGTTCATCCACCTCCTTGAGGCGCTGCAGAACTCTGGACATGAACGTAACCGCAGAGTGGACGTAGGGCGCCGAACGCGCTTGGCTCTCCGGTTCTGGTGAGGTCTTGACCTGCTCGTGTGTCTGAGCCACATGTCTGAGCTTGACCATAGAGAAGCAGTGCTGCGACTGAGGCGGGAGCTCACGGGCTTTGAGTCGAGGCTCCGTGGGGATTAAGTTTTGTGCCACCCGTCTGATATCGAGTTGAAACTGAAAAGTGATGATACACACACAGTCACGTACCAAAAGAATGACGATCATTGACGGAACCGTACCGGTGGTTTTACATGCTTGAGCCCGTCACTCGATTTTTAAACCGCGGCGGTTAAGCTCAAAATCCAGATCCGGCCCCCCATGTCATTATTAAGTCATTTATGTGGCCAACAAGACCTTTTTTGTAAGTTGATGGCATGATTATTACTCCTTTTGCGTACAAGACAAGAATATCTGTTGCACGTTCAAGCCACCAGGGGGTTGAACCGAATGGTTGAATAACTTTTGACATCAATGTCCAAAGATTGAAATCAGTGAGTTACTAATCACAGGTTTCTGCAATGTCGTCTTTCAATTTGACTGTTTGTTGGCGTCATCGGACTATGAGGTTCTGTGGAGCAGCAAAATGTCCGGCCAACAAAGCGACAGGAGTTATCTTCCGTCTGCATAGGTCCAAGAGTATGAAAATAAAATGATTCTGTATGAGAATAGTGGTTAGCCTCACAAGGCTCGGGTGTTCCAATCGCCGCTAGTCTTAAAATGTTGACACCAGCAACAGGTAGTGAAAAAATATAAATGATCTCATCGATTAATCGACTTCGACTCGACTGTCATCACATTAGTGTCAGAGACAAAAAAGTTGCATGTTTAGTTTGTAGAAAAACAGTACCGCGATGATTCTGGCTCCCGGATCTCGGCATAACGAACAAACTTGTCCCCGTCGTTCATTTGCTAAAAATACAAACGACTGATAAGTTGCACTTTCCTGCCTCAAAATGAAGAACTGAACTGTGATTATTAGCAATTATTCATTCATGCGGCTTGGCCATTTTCACCGGTCCCCTGAGCGAAGCCATGACTATGATTGGCCCGTGATGAAAACGCGATTGATTTCCCCGAGTGAAGTTATGCCAGCTGACTTCTTGAACTGATTAGTCAGTCACAGGGTCATCGTTGAAAGGGCATTGATCGGAAGAGATGCTTCACAGAACTGAGCTATGTGAACCACTACCATGTTGCAGCCCACAAACTAAAAAAAAAAAAAAAGAGTGCATTTGAACAGTATTTGGATTGGTTTCCTTATGCAATCAGATTTGAGTGATAATCCATCACAGTGATTTTACTGCCAGCTGAGCTTTAGAGGAGGATCAAATGATGCAATCAGGTCAATCAAGATGTGGCTAAAACTTAAAAATGTTGCACTCCGAGTTCCTACGTGACCTCTTGCAAAATGAAAACAATACCTCCAATCACTTTTACGACAATACAATGTTTTTTTTTTTTTTTTAATGCGGATCAAGGAAATGTTGAGTTGGACCCAGGGACATATTAACCCTCCTGTGACCTTCAAGTTTCCTAACATTTCTATCCTTGGATGAGTGACATTTTTGCGTGGGTTGTTTATGTTGAAAGGCTTCACTTCATTTAATGGGGACAACTGGGGAAAATGAAAATCACATGATATATTTCAGTCTGCGCTGTCCTGTGCGCATTGTTGTTCAACGCATCAGAGCTCTTTTGGGTCAATTTGACTCAAAACCGTCAAAATGTCTTCACGCTTCAGACAAAAAATATATATATTTCTGCAATGTTTCGATTCAGTCACAACAGCATTACTAAATCTGTACACCAAGTCCAATTTTTTAAACTGGAAATGACACATTTAAGAGTGAATGACTTGATACTTGATTTCAATGTCCACAAATCTTTTTTTTTGGCAAGCCTACGGATAAATTCTATTAATTCCAACTGTACAAAAAAAAAGCCCACCTACTTCTTCCAACTACTATTGATTATTGTATATCCCACCTGAGAGGCTGCAGAAATACAATATTACATTTTAATAATAATAACAACCTCAGGTATAATCACGGGATATTGCACCATGATACAAATGACAAAATAAAGAAGGGGGGGAAAAACCCAGGAGAAAAGCGAAGAGGACAGTCCATTTCCCTGAGGCATGACCACCACTGCTAGTGGATGCAGATAGCCGGGGTTTAACAGTCATATCAGCGCATGTTTTCGGTCAACCCCGTGCTGGTTTCAAGTTTCAACAGATTCCCCTCCTTCATCACATTGTGAGGACCGCATACTGCCCACCTTTTTAATGATAGATCCTTAGGTAGTGGGATCCAAAAATGACACATTGCGATGCAAACGATTTCTGTGGAAGGCAGTGTTTCAATTACATCAATGATGGATGCTGATAAGTGAAGGGAGTGAGGGCTAAAGAATGTAAAAAAGAAAAAAAAAGAGCATTTTCCTCGAAATAAGCTGAGTGGTGGGAAAATGCGCTCTTGTCTGGATATTTTCATGCCGTCTGTTAGAGGATGGATCCAGTTTTGAGGTTGCGTTCTCTCTTGTAGCATGCATAAATGTGAATGTGTATATGGTGACCGTTTTGTGTTTCCCAACTGCAATCTGGCTTCATGGCTCTACCTGTATCTCAGGTGGAGGCTTGGGCGGGATGGGAGGCGATAATTTAAAGTGCTCGCACTCAGCAGAGATGAGCGTTTGAAGAGGGGAGGAACTCTCACAGTCTGACTGGGATTTGGCAGAAAGGTTGGGAAGAGAGTTAATAAAAAGGCGCAGAGCTGGGAGAGGCTGAAAGGATCAAATGCTGGGTGTAGGAGAGCAGAAAAGAAAAAATAACTTTAGCAATAGAAAAAGGAACATTTTTGGCAGAGAAACCACTGAGAACTTTTCAAGGTCCAACTCACAGCATTTGACAACAGGAGAGAAGTCATTTGTGCACAAATGAGCGGCAAAGCATTGGCTCCCTAAATGACTACATGGAAAACTTGTGCAAATACAATCTCAATTTATTTGAAATAATCACAATAATAAATTAAACAGCTGACGGTACCTGTTTCCATTGGCTGTAGCTTGTTGTGCTCTCAAATTTGGCCTGCAACTGTGTAGCCATTGAGCGCACTTTGTTCTCTTTGGGTTGCCTTCGGTCCCACAATGAAGTACCTTGAGTGGACAGATTATTGGCCTGAAAGACAGCAGAGATCTGTTGAACACACACACTGGTACAAATTATTTGATGCCATCTGTACTTTGTGCAATGTTGGTTTCCAGGGTGACGTACATCTTTTTTTACATCACATTACATCATAGGCATCATGTGGAAACCATTGCAGCACCAAAAATGCTGCTGCAGTTAGTGACACATTGTTGGCTGGAACCCTTGCGTGTCCAAGGTCTTATAGCCAAGACCGATGCAATAAATAAAACGACAAACTGACTAAACAGCGTAATAGACGGAAATTAATCCCCATGCAAATTGACCTCCATGGCTAACCAGGTTCTTCTGCATTTAAGCATTCCAGTTTTCCATTTTTAACAAAAGAAAACAAAATGATTACGGTCATATGGGAATTCTACCCGACAGCGATTACATGCGCTTGCTCCAATACTGCCGCCTCATTTTAACTATGGTTCCCCTTACCATTGTGACAAATTAAGGGTATTAAAAGAGTCAAGAGCAAGTACTGTTGACTTGCAGTCTAAAGTCAAATCTTGACTTGATCAATGAGCATTCCAAACATTTTTACAAGAATGATTTGAACAAACCTCCTCCAGGTAAGAGCAAAATTTTCTCCTTTTGTAAATAGCGTCCGTACCATCTGTCTTTTTGTCATCCTAGAAATCCAGCAGAGGTGGACAAAAAATTAGAAGTTTCATTATTAATAAAATGCATTCAAATGAGTTCATAATAAACAAAGTCAGACAATATTCAATACGTACTCAATACCGTATGCAATTCAATGTTACCTTTGGAATTCGTTTCCTTGGCAGAGCAAGATTAAGAAAATTATTGTTACTTCGGACTTCCTTAGATGGATAATCTTCACTATTTTCGTCCGCTCGTCTGGATCCTGCGGCACATGTGACTGAATCAAAGCTCTCAGACTTATCACGGAACCATAAACATCAAGTAAGCACAGACTATAGTCAGAAGAAATCAGGAGGGAGTGAACTGATCCTGGCAAACATTTCACTCGAAATACGTAACCAAAACGTCAAGAGTGACATCAATGTGTGGATCAAGTCAGATAAAGTGAGCGGCCCCTTCTGAGAGTCAGTCCACCGTTCACAGCGCTGGTACAAATACACATTCCACACATTGCAGCATTCTAGACTGGTAGACACACAGGAAATCAACTGAAAAGGGAATAGATGTTCTTCGCCCGGAGTTACACTTTGTTTCTGCGTAACTTGGCAGAACAATATAATGACACGAACGAGAAACAGTAAATGTCAACAGAGGCGGCTTACAACATACTGCTAAGTCGAAGTGATTACAGTGCATAGGATAAGCGTAGTATTGTATCATTTAATTTGGCTACGGTGGTAAACCAAAATGCCGGACAGTATGTTACAGTGCAGTACAGTCTAGTTTGGTATGGTTACAGTATACCGTATTTTCCACACTAAAAGGCGCACTGGATTATGAGGCGCACCTTCAATGAATAGTCTATTTTGTATTTTTTTCATACATTGGGCGCACCGCATTATAAGACGCAAGCTACAATCCACTAGATGGAGCTACAACAGAACGATCAGATGTCAGTAAAACGTATTTAATAAAGCAGCGACACAGTTCACTTAACCAACAGCAAGTTATAACGTTGACTCGTTAACGTTGAACTCTCTTGCCGCTGATCGATTTCCGTGTTCAACTGCGTAATCCGATCGCCTTAAGTTTGAACTCTGCGTTGTCAGCATGTCTCGAGCAAGGAGCCATTTTGGGGGTCGACATATTACCGTAATGACTATACACAAGGCGCATCGGATTTTAAGGCGCACTGGGAGCTTTTAAGAAAATGGAAGGCTTTTAGGTGCGCCTTTTAGTGCGGAAAATACGGTAGCAAAGTGTGGTACAAAATATATTGAGCATAGCATCGTTGGAGTGTAGTACCTGCATCAGGTAAAGGTGTGCCTCGAAAAAGTTCGTAGAGTTTGGATAGGTAGTTGATGATTTTGGTCTTTTCCAGCTCCAAAGAGCCGCTCGGCTCGTTCACAGATGCGAATGGTCTGATTCCAAATTCCCGCTCCACGATGTCAAAAGCCAGCTGGAGGTTGTCGGCCTGGTTTTCCTCATTCAATGACTCAAAGTCTCTGAGGGGGTAAAAGATGATAGTGACTTGTGTGGGAGGCACATTATGTACATGTCATGATGTCTCCCTGCTGCTCCGGTCTATACTCAAGTCAGTGTGTCCTGTGCATGTGTTTTAGTATTTATTGTGAGTCGAGGAGAATATTAACTATCATTGACGGTCTGAATAACAAGACAGGAAGGTGAAGAAGGAAATGGGCCTAATAAGCGACTGAAGGCAAACTGGGTAAAGGATAAAGTGCACAAAGATTTGAAAAAGGTCCTTCATGTAAGCGCCACTTAATTGTTTTTCACAACCCTATTGGAATGAGTAAGAAAAAAAAAGTCCCCAAATATGTATAATGAGTCTTAAAAAACGAAAAGTTAAGCCCTTGTCTCCTTCAAACGCTGCGGCCTTGTTGAACTACTACAACGACCTGGAAAAATAGACGACTTCGTCAAGCATCTGTCTCACGCCAAGACATTACGATATGTTTGAGCTGCGGAAATATATCCACTTAAAACCTCAACACCAGGTCCTCACGCATCAACGAGTGGCCAGGCTAGCACCAAGATCCTGTCCACATGCTGGATGTGACATCAGACTCCCTCCACGATGCGCCTCGCTCTTTCATTTTTTTTTTTATTTCTGCGTGACATGCACACACTCACTGCCAACTCACTGCCACCCTGGTGGACTATCTGAAGGAAGGGTTGCATTTTCAGGGTGTAGGCATATCTTGCTAGTTAAAAATTAGAAAACCGAAATGGTAAAAAACAGTTAGTTTAATGGAGTACCACATGGCCCAGTTATTGCTCATGATTTCAGCAGTTATCTTCAAGCGTGGATAATGTATTCAGAAACAAATCTCTTAATTCAGTTCACTTTAATACGAGCAGAGCAGAAGCTATGCACTGTAACATTCTTCCCCTTTATTCCCCCCCCCACCCCCCAAAAAATGGCACCAAACAGCTTGTTTAACGGTAGTCTAGAAACAGCTCGAGCATCTTAGCAAACACTGACAGTGTGCAGACACCACCAGAAATAACATTAAAGAGCGTCCTAACCTAGCAACACACACTTAGGGCCCCTCATTTTCCCCTTTTTTTCTTTAGTTTTCCGCAAACCTATTCACTTTGCAGAATTCCACTGTGCTGACAGGCGTACATTAGGAAGGGGGGTGAATGCCAGCACGTTCCTGAAAACTTGCAGGACCACATGAAATTGCAGTGGCATGCGAGAAGGTATGAAAGCAATAATTTAAGCAGAAGAGGATATAATTTGTTCTGTAAATGGACTCATCCAAAGCTGTAATACAGAGAGGCACAAAGCGCTGCCAGAAGAACAGAGTGTATTTAACACACACAGCAGAGTTAGTTGTAAAGTCATAATGTGGGAAAAGAAATCTTCTCTGCTGCTTTCTGACAGTGTACGTACATCAGATGGGGTTTGAACCTGTGGATCAAGGCGCACAAGGCGAGGCCACTACTCCAAGAGAAGGTCAGGTCTGTGATTGTTACATTCCTGTAACCTTCGGTCTGTTTCTGGCACCACGTGAGAAGCCTCGCCGGTCTAATTTCAGAATCTACGGAGGAGAAACAAGCAAGTTGGTTTTCACGATGAAAGTCCAAGCGGGTAAATACCCGGAATGAAGGCGCCACTCCCAGGAAGTTAATGCAAATGTCAAGATCTAGCTCACAAGTCACATTTCGCCAAGATCCACACCGCCGAATTTTAAATAGAACTTTTTCTTCAGTTTGGGTTTCAATCAGGAAGCAAAAGTGACTCTGAACTTGGCCAGTCAGTTGTTATTGCGCAGTAACTCCCATTTTATGGCTTCCTACTCGCAGTGAACCCATGTGTAAAAACAAACCACAGAATATGACTTCCTCTCTGGACGCCTGTTAGTTTTAGCTTTTAAGAAAACTCTTCAAAGGAAAAGTCAGGTGACAATGCTAAACACTGCATTGCAGCCTGCGCCGTCGTGATTTCTTTACCTCGTCTGCAGATATTAACTGGTCGCCGGATGGAGGCGGCACGCTCCAGGGAGCACGAATTCAGCTCTCCGTTCAAGTACAGGTGACGCACCTGAAAAAAGCAAATGTTCCAAAAATAAGAGCAAGCATCTTTTTTCTCAGGTGCAAAATACATTGGAATTTCTCTTTTGCACCTGGTGAGGCCTGACACACGAGGAGATGAGGTTGGGGTATCGCGTCGCAGGGTCGATGGTGTACTGTTCCAAATTTTTGGTGATGTTCTCAGGTGTTGTTTGTGGCAGCAACCTGTAAATGCTTTCTCTAAATACACACAAAACCTAAGGTTAGAGACCGATGCCAGGTATCGCACCGAGTACTCGTGAATGCTGCATACCTCTCTGCCAGCAACTCAAGAACTGTTCGACCCTGAGCCCAGCCCTTTACCATCCAGGCCGTGTCAAAGGCAGCCAAGAAGCCTCTAGCGCAGCCTGTCCCCATGGGCCAGAAAGGCTGTAAATGCAACACACACAACCAATATGTCGGTAAAATCAATTGGCATGCACTTGGAAAACATGCCTGGGCCTACACCCTCCCACCGAGACATTGTGGACAATTGTATCGATTGTATCGATTGTATCGACGCCTAACTGTGGCGACAGTTTGGAGAAGACCATTTGTCTGTTGCTCGTGCACAGTTGCCTGGCCACTGTAACAGAAAAGTCTTCCCAGAAGACCAACTCCATATTTTCATCTTTTACCCTGGGTTAGTTTCATGGCAGGAAGATGTAATGGTCTACTTGCCCTGACTTCAGAATCCATTCAGTTATGATGTGAATGCGAGTGTGACTGGTTGACTGTCTCTATATGTGCGCTGTTTAACTGGCAAACGAGCCTTTGGACTAAATCAGCTGCGATAGGCTCCAGCTCATTGCGGCCCTGAATAGGACAAGTGCTAGTGAAAATGGATGCAAGGATGGTTTCACGGCCAGGTCTTCCAATACTGTTGTCCTCATAGTGTGAAGTAACCTTACCTCCAACAGGCTGTCTCCCACTAGCGCAACCAGGAGCTGATGTCCGAACCTCTCCCTGACCAGAGCTGCGTTCTCGGAAGCGTGCATGCTGGTGAAGTCAAACATGGCCACGTCGGGCTGCCCGCAGTGGTTCATGGCAAAGTCCAGCGTGGGAAGCTGATAGTTGGTGCCAAAGTCTGCAGCCTCTCGGGCGTAGGACAGGAGAGCTTCCTGGTTAACGTTATCACTGCTCAGCAGCCTCTGTGTCTCCATGTAATCCTATCAAACAACAAGCAGGACAATGTCACTCTCATTTTACCGGTAGTTTAGTTTACCTTAGTTTAGCGGTGACACTTTTTTTTGTTTTTTAATCACACATGTATTGCTTTCATTTCATCCCTTCATTTACTCCAAATTACTAACCCAAGGACTATTCATGCTTATATTAGCGTTTCCCAACTTTTATTGAGTCGTAGCACATCATTTACATGACAAATCTGTCACGGCAAGCAATCAAACAAACGTGTATGTATAAGGATACTTCTCATTCATTTGAATTGTTGATTGACATCTTATACTTTGTATATTGTATACATCAATTGGCCACCTCATTAGTTTGCCTTTAAATTGCTAAAATTGCTGTTTTATTGACACAGTGAAAAAGGTAACAATCGTTCTTTTGTTGTTGTTCAAATAAGTGAAAACATCTTTCTCCACTATCAAAAAGGAGTAGAAGAATAACAAAAATAGGTGAATGCCCTAATCTCAGAATTGGCAAATATTTTTTACCTTACGTTCAGTACAGTGGCCAGCATGAATATCATACACCATCGAGGGACATTATTCATTCAGAGACCATGCTTGCAACTCAAAACGCTCAAATCTTAAATCATCATTCCCTTTTGAAATGAATGGAAATGAATGGAAATGCCCTTAATGCGTTCCAGCAGTGCATCAAACACCAACTTTTTTATGTAAAGTATTTTGAAGAATAAATAAATTACTCTACAGTATTGTATTTGGAAAAAAAAGAGTAATCACATCATTTCACAGAGAGTAAAGAATTAAAGAATGTGTGCATCATGATCAAATGCTCAAATATAAGTTGCTTCAACGTGTATAACTTTTGACAGTACCATTAGCCCAGCAATGCAGTTTTGAATTCTGTGTTGTCATAAATTTCGTGAGCTAACAAGAAGTTACGTTGTTTGGTTATACTTTGTACATGACATGTAATTCTCTTTATTTTGTGTTTAGTCTTAGAGTCAACTTCAACTAGGAGTGCCAATAAACAGCTTGAAGCAAGAACTTGGCCTCTTGGCAACTCAGGATAAACTGCTTATGTGTCGATGGGAGGAAAATGGGGACAGACACTTATTAACTCACATTAATGACAACTCCTTTATCCAGCAGGCTCTGTTTCTTTGCAGTCATGACAAAGTAGTGCGTGTTGTCCTTGTAGTACACAATGTTCTCCAGGTCGATTCCTGCGATAAAGAAAGTAGAAAAATAATCGGTGTCGTGTCCTTGAAGGCGTCACAGATCTCCTCTCTCCAACCTGTTTCTTCTTTGAGGTCAAGGAAGAACTTCTGATTGAAGATGAAGGCCACGCCACTGATTTCCTCCACCTTGGCCTCCGCCGTCGTGTTCCTGTTGATGAAATTGGCGGTAATGGCGATCGCCAGCTTGCCGCGAAAATCTTTTCTCCTGAAACCTGCCGTAGAAAAGCAGAGAGAATCACATTGAGAGACAAGGTCAGAACGGAGGGGAAACCAAACAAGTCCTGTGGCCTTGTGTGTGTAAAAGTAGTCTTAAAGGCTAATCACAAGGTGCTTATTTCAGGATCACAGATGGCTTACACAGCTTATAAAAACAATAACTGTGGGCTGGACCACTGATTCGTATAGAAGCAGAAAATCATGTCTTAGACTTATACACTAGATCAGTGGTTATAAAAAAATACTCAGCTCCCTAAGGACCAACATCATGACCAACATTAAAATACATTAGCACAGAAGGGCCCACGTTTTCATCCAAAAGGAGATGTGTTATGACTAGAAGGTATATTTTGAACATTAAAAAAAAAAAAATGCTGAAATAATTGTCCACATTCAAGTGTATTAATTATTGCAATAATACCTGTCCTTAAAAGTTGAATACAACTGAACAGTACCTAAAAAAAAATAATACAATACTTGAAGAGCAAGAAAAAAAAAAAAGTACTGTACTGGATCTAATATAATTGAGTGTAATTGCATTTTTGCCAAATTAATTTTCATCCTCTTCCGATGACCTATTCCTTGACGTATGCAACAGTCTTTCACAAAGTGATTCTCGATGACCAAACTCGGAAAACAGGTGAGCCGTGATCGGTCGTTATCTGAACCCTGAGCAACTCTGATGTCATTTTCAGTCGACCACATGTGGAAAAATGGCCGCCCCTTGAGATGGCTAAAAATCGGGTGGATTTTGCAACTTAATTCTTGTTCCACAAACGTAGTACTCATCAGGATGCAATGCTTAGACTAGTGGGGATGCATAAGTCACATTACTGCAAAGAACATTTTTTAAAACATGAACACGCCCCTGTTAAAATACTTTTTCCGAGATACAAATAAATCAACTAATCAATGAAATTACAACCAATCAATCAATTCATTTTAAATGACATAATTATAAAGTAAAAGAATAAGTTGAAAATTACATTCTTTACATTTGTGTAAACATTTGTGTTGACTTGTCCATTAAGAAACTAAATTACGCTCCTTGGTGGAGGTAATAACCTAATAGTAGAGTCATTAACTTTACGATGTAAATGCCCGTTGAATTGCATTTCAAAGGCTGTAGTGCATACCATATTAGTCACGCACATGAAGGGTTCGCTCTAAATAGGCATTTCTCAAAAGTAAATAAATCAGCCTGAAACTTGAGCCATTTGAAAAATGAACAGCCAGTTTTCATTGAGAACAAAACGATCTGCAAAAAATAGCTCGTGATGTATTTTGGGCTGCTTTGCCACATTAAATCCAGTGAAAAACCCAGACCTGCTTCAGACTGACTCATTTCCTCTGAGCTGCTTCATAGCGAAAGAATGAGCCATAAGTCTTGTTTTTGACCTTTTTAGGAATACGCCTGAGTTGTGTATTGCTTGTTGGGTTGACCACAGCAAGCAGCGAGTTCAACAGAGTCCAGTGATGCAAAGTTATGCGGCGGCTCCAGTGAGCATCAGCTGCTCCACGCAAGCCTCTCTCGATTCTATTTATGTATTCCGATCCTTTGTGCTTTGATGATGTGACCACTACAACCTCCCACGGGCACACTCGGGTTTCTGATGGGTAGATGGCTCGGTTGGTGGGAAATTTGAAATACAGTGTATCTTTTCTTAAATGCCTATTTTAGTATTTACCGAGAGAAAATGTCAAATGTAATTTATAGTTTTCACTATCCCTGCAAAAAATAAATAAGGAGACTAAAATTACAATACTGTACTTTATTTTTTTTTAATGCAGTTAAGAACATAATTAAATAGAATATGAAGAAGTTTGTGCAACATGATTACTGGTAGTGCATTGTGCCTCCTTTTGGGATGTAACACTTGGCCACAGGGGGCAGTATAATGCAGTCTTGCAGACAATTTAACAAAGAAGAGTTTGACAACTACTGATTCAGTGCCCGCAGTAATATGATGCTATGCGTTATACATTCTTTTTATAGCACTGAGCAAATCTGGCATTTTAAATACACAATGTGTAATTGTCCGTTTTGCTTCTTTTGACAGTAAACTTCAACTGGGAGAAGCATGACGCTATTAATAAGAGTACGGTAATAGTGATGGCAGCCAATCCGGGTGTTCGCCACCTCTCCGCCAATGTTAGCTGGGATAGACTCTAGCACACCTGCGGCCCGAGTGAGGATAAGCGAATGAGAAAAATGTATGGCTCTTTTTAATATATTACTATTATTAGGAGTGGCATATATTTAAAAAGATGACAATGTGTTATTATTCATGAGTTCCAATGGTGTTAAAAATACAATGTTGGATTGAAACTAGCTTTGATTCAGCAGCCATCGAGGGTTTCATCTTGCTTTCAAACATATTTTGGTTGAACAAAGTATTCCAAACATGTGATTCCAGTGCTGGTGGGAAAAGATGATTTGAGTCTTGGATTTTGTTTTTGTTTCAACCTCATGTGGTAACTTTATAAGACGCATTGTCCCCTTATTCCTTTCAAGTAAAAGTACACCCCTGAGGCGTGGACACCGTTTATCCTTCTTCTTTGGGCATCCTCTCACCTTCCAGCGTGTTCCTGCGCCCGTCGGCCCCCACCACCACGTCAAACTCAAAGTCAGCCACGGGGTGATCAGCAGGTCGGATTTCAGCTCTCCAGCCTAGCCCTGAAAATAGAAGACGACCACAGAAGGATCAGGGTGGGTGGGAGTAGGGAAAACACGTTATATAAATATTCTCTTTGTGCCTTATTCCTTTGGCGAAGAAATAGCGTGAGAAATGTCAGCTGATGAGGACTTGCGTATGCTTCACGGACGCCACATACAAATGAAACGTTCAATTCAATGCAACTTTAGGATGCCACGCTTCTTCCCAAGTTTGGGCTCAAGGAGAAGCTCAAATACGACTTGTGTCAAGACATATTTTATTACAAACTCATTTTGAGTGGTTGCATGAGATTGTGAGGAGCACTGAAACAACCTGGCATTTTGTTGTGCAATAGGATATTAAGGACACCGCTAAGCCGCAGCGGAGGGGGAAGAAGTATGTCTAAATTTAGGCGAGGCTCTTGTTGGTTATCAGCGTATTGATATTACAGCTGGAGGCCAGCGTTAAAGTCAAACTTAGGAGTGGCCAGTCAAGTTGTTCCTCCTGTTACCATCACACAATGAAGCTGTGTGTGATGGGGATTTTTTTGTTCCCCTACAGAGAAAGCTTTCATTAATATGGAGCCTCCCGCAGCTTGGTTTTGCTATACTGTACACTATATTTGATTCAAGAGTGACTCAGCAAAAGAAGGACTCTAAAAGTTATTTTTCACCCTGAAATTATTGATCTAAAATACATGTCATTTAAAAATGTCCTTCTTCTGTAATGGTACGACAACATTTGCGTAAACTGAGGCTGATGTTGGACAGCTGTGACCCGTGTCAAAATCAAGTCATGTTGGCAACGTTCAAACTGTTTTAAGGGACGGTGGCAATGCAACACTTTAAACAGTCACGGGAAACGTCAGCATCACCATCACATTTGGAAAAGTTCCCGTGTGGGGACCCCTCTCGCAAACAGTAAAAGAGACCAGGACATATACTTGAGGATTTTTGTGAGCCAATGCGGAAGGGAGTTTGAAACGGTTATGAGAACTGTCTGTGTCTCATATATTTGCATATGTTCCCACAAAACCATGCATTTTTCAAAGATAATGGGGGAATCCCTAAACAGTGAATGTAAAACAGTAAAAATAAGGAACAAAACTGAGATGAGAGCGTGCCTCGACACAGGTGGGGCAAAAGTTTACGCAAAACAAGTCATCACACATTATTTGATGGTAGATCGTTTTATCCCAAAACAAGTTCCTGTTCTCTGAAACATTAAGGATTAATTATCGTTTTCTGAATGTCTCATAGGATATTCATACACGTTGAAAGGTATGAAGATCATAATTTGATAAAGGCAATTTTTACGAGGATATTTTTGACTCGGCATGTGTTCATGAAAAATAAACAGTATGGAAGGGTGAAGGTGCGGCAAAAGGCGAAATACCTTCCTTTTCTTGGTTCTCGGGAGGTTCCACGAGCTTGACAAACTCCACATTGATGTGAAACTCCACCGCAACAATGAGGGCCACCTTCAACAGCATCAGCTGCAGCTGCCTGATGCCTGTTGGACACAGTAGAGTCACCTTCACTTCAAAGTGGGTGAGGAACACTGCCTACTTTGCTACTGTATTATGTGTGTATACAATCTATACAGGCTGACTTTCAAAGTTTTTCTTCTTCCTCTCAGTGTTATGCCTTCCCTCCCAGACACGCGCACACTCAGAGCTGCCAATGAGGCACTCTAACACAGCCATGCCTGCGATCTATCTGAAGGGACGATGCATTAGGGACGATGCATTTTCAGGTTGAAGGCATAGCTAGCTAGCAACGTCACACATCACAATTGTGCCAGATAACGACTGATGTGAACAGGGACGCACTGGGTCCAAAATTCGGCCTGGGAATATTTTTAAATGGCCGGGGTTGGGGGTAGCTTTGAGTGCCGGGCGTCATGCACCGAAAATCATTTGTCAATGGGCGGTGGGGTTTGGTGTGGATGTTTGCTGGCACGCACAACACGTAATTCGGGATTGTCAGTCGCTAACGGACAAAAGCTAATAGATAGGGTTCATGAGGTGGACATCACATTATGAAAGTTAATCGGCAATGGAGGTGGTGGTGGTGGGGGGTAGGGGGGGAGGGGTGTCTGCATAGGGTTCGACCGGTCTGGAAATAGACCGGCCGTTCAGAATAATCAACACATTTTCTCGAAATTCCTGATGGGCAGCATGCATCGCTGTGCCTCATTTTAGCCACTCCCCCAACCAAGTAAAACCGAGCCTGCCTATGTTAGTAGAAGCTGAATTTTTGATACAGTTCTTGTACTGGATCCCGTTAAATTGTGCAAGTGTGCCTTACAAAGTGCCATCAAGTTGTAATGCTTGTGTACATTTGTTATCCATCCATCCATATCATATCTAATTTGCCTGAGAGGTGCTCTTCGCAGGAAAGGAAAAACAATGGAAAAACAATACTATGCCGAGGAATTGTTGTTTTAGCAATCACAGAATGGTGAGAAACCTCACTATTTCACAATCTCGCTTTCTAAATACTGTACAATCAGGAAAAATAACACTGAAAAAGTACAGAGTGTGACCTTTTCTTGCGCTGCATTTTATCACATAGTTACAGTGTACGTGTAAATCATGCAGTTAAGACCCCGCATGACAAATGTAACAATTATCTAAAAAAGCAATAATAATTGAACAAATTGCCTACTGTGTCTCGACTGTGGAAACAGCCATTAAAAAAACAAAAAAATTGTTGACTGAAAACCTTTGAACAGCACTGCATTTCATTATGTCATCTGAGTGGAGCAGTGTAACTGCAGAACATACCACAGCAGTAATAACTCCCAACCCCGACGACCAAATTATGAAGTGCTAAACTCACTGATGTGATCTATGGCACCGGCGCAGAATTTGCCGTAAAACTTTTTGGCCCCGAGGCCCCGCAGATCCTGGATGGTGAAGGGCCAAAGGTGCAGCACGTTGTTCCTGGAGAAGGAGTCCCTCTTCTCGATCACCAGCACTTTGGCTCCCATCAAGGCGAGCTCGATGGCTGTGCGCAGGCCGCACGGACCTCCTCCGATGATGAGGCACTAGGAGGACAAGTTGTGATTAAGTAGGTCTCACATTACTCACACAGGAGTGCAAATTGTCTTGCTGGGATGACATTCTGTTTTTTTCTTTCCTAAAACACTGCTGAGTGTTAAAACACACGCGCAGAAAAATCATCACTGTGCTGCACCACTCAGGAAAACGACAAGATGATATCAGCATGAACAAAAAAACAGACGAAGAGGTTGCCAAGACGAACATCTGCCAAAATCTTGTATCAGCATGAGCCATGATTACAGCCGGATATTAGCGAACGTGTTGCTTTGCCCGAGTGTCGGCCACAAAGCGCATGAAGTCACCTCGCGTGAAGCGCCGAGCGTCTGTCTTTATCTAAGAACCGGGCCCAAACATGACATCAGCTTCTTGGATGATAGATGAAAAGAAGTGACGCAAGTGTGCTGTACTCCTTCTGGAAAGCTTTTTTCTTTTTCTTTCCCTCTAAACGTTTAAACACAACTGTATATGCTTCAACGCTATGTCATTTTTTTCCCCTCCTTTTGGCGTATGGCAGGATGAAAAGAATGTTGATGGTTTTTCTAGCTACTGAAGGGATCCAGAGATTTAATATAGACTGAAATTTTGAAACAGCGGGTCACGGAGTTGATGAGAGAGTCTCTGGATATCACAACGCTAAAGAAGAATGCAGAATTAGATTATGAAATCCTGGAAGACTTTAACGATACCATCCGGTCTCCGCATTTTCATTGAGCTCTTTGCTATTTTACGACTGTAACAGACTCACAATTTTAAAAAGACCTCAACGTAGGCACCCTGTGGCCGAACTGAAATAGGGCCTGACCAGTGTGGATTTTTTTAACGCTAATACACATATAAATGTGTTCATGTGTAAAAAGAAAAGTAATCCTTTACCAATTTTAAGGGTGCTAATATCGGCCGATTACATCGGTCGGACCCGAGACAGAAACTACTCCATAAAGTATCCAGAATCTGTACATAAAAATAGAAAATCTGGTGCTTTAATATCCGAATTACATACATTTAATTAATGCCTTTTGACTGATCATGTCAATTAAATAACAATGATC